>CM053788.1:541728790-542968790 GCA_028749045.1 Cupressus sempervirens
TTGATAATTAGAATATTGTGAGAAGGAAACTTCCAAGTAGAAAAAAATCTTGGATATTGTTAAGAGAGAGTCACTAAAAAAAAAAGTGTTTAAGAAACTTGTACCATAAGATTCTAATATACGTACAATGTTAATTCATATGATCAACAGATTCCTCTTCCTCCTTGCAAAGGTAACATCTATTGACAAGGCAAAAGCCTTTCTTCTTTAGATTATCCATGGTGAGAATTTTACCTTGCAAAAAAATCAAAAAAAATATGTTAACTTTAGGGGTCATGCCCTTGAACTAGGCTTTTCCTTAGCATGGTTCATGGAAATCTTAAAAATTCTGAACATATAGAGAGGAAACTAAGAACAACCCATTGGGGTTAAGCTTCTAGATGAGAGAATCCTCTTCTTCAATAAAAAATACAGCATTCAACATTAGGTTTAGGTCCTTGAGGGAAAAATCCATTGTAGTAAAGTCCACCCATTTACCATCTTCCCAATAATTAGCAACTTAAGTACCAAAAGTTATCTTACACTGCATCATACAATCATTCCATTCCTGATTAGTACTAAGAGAGTGATCTAACAACCATATATCATCCCAGAATTCAACAGTTTCCCCATTGCCCACTTTCCATCTCACCACCTTATTGACCATCTATTTATTTTTTAAAGCATTTTTCTAGATAATGGATCCTCCTTGAGTATTGTCATTATTAAGAAATGGTGGAGACTCCTATTATCCATATTATATTTGTTATAACAAATATTCTTTCATTCTCATTAAAAAAACTCCATATCAATTTAGACAACAAATAGCTTGCTGCAGTGTGACCCAAACCTGAATAAGGAGAAGCAGCAAATGTTCTTGGACAATATTCCTTCCTACATTTCTGAAGCTTAGAACTTAGTCTTGACTTCCATTCGCTCTTCAGATGAGATTTCTAAGGGTATTTTTTCTTTTGAGGGTGATAAGCCCCTTGGTTCTGATGGTTTTCCCCTCTTGTTCTTTCATAATATTGGCATATCATTGGTCTTGATGTTTTTAATGGTGTTAAGGAATTTTTTGGCTCAAGAAACATCCTTAGAGAGTTAAATGGGACCTTCATTTCCCTTATTCCTAAGAAGCCAAGTGCTGATAGTTTGGATCAGTTTAGGCCTATCAGTTTATGCAATTCTTTTTATAAGATTATTTCCAAAGTTCTAACTCTTAGAATTCTGTCCATTCTTCTAGCTATTCTTTCTAGTCAGCAAAGTGGCTTTGTTCCTGGCAGGCAAATCTTGGATTCCATAATTATGATTCATGAAAACATCCATTCTCTTGTGGCATCTAATAAGGAAGGGTTTTTTCTTAAGCTTGATCTCTCTAAAGCATATGATAGAGTTGACTAGAACTTCCTCCTTAGGTGTTTGGAAGCATTTTGGCTTTAATAAGAGATTCAGGGATATTATCTTTATGCTTATCTCTTCGGCTTCCTTTTCTATTCTGGTTAATGGTTCCCCTTCCTCCTTTTTTAAGGCTTCCAGGGGCCTTAGACAAGAGGATCCAATCTCTCCTATTCTTTTTATTATCCTGGCTGAATGCTTGGGAAGATTTATTAATAATATGTTTGTTAAAGGAGACTTTGTTGGTCTTAGCCCTTCCTCCTCTACTCTAGTGTGCTCACATCAGAAATTTGTGGACAATTCTATTGTCATGGGAGAGGCCTCAGTGAGAAATGCTAGGAATATTAAGAAGGCTTTGAATGACTATGGGGATGCTTCTAGCGAAACCATTAACTAGAATAAAAGTGTGATTTATTTTATTAATGTTAGTGAGGCTAGACTATTAAAGATTAAAAGGATTATTGGGTGTGAAAGTGGATCCTTTCCTGGAACTTATTTGGGGCTACCTTTGGGTTTATCTCCCCTTGATAATTTTTGGAACTCTCCAATTGACAAGATATACTTGAAACTTGATGGCTGGAAGATATCCCTCCTTAGTCAGGCTGGGAAGGTCATTGTTTTCAAATCTATCCTCCAAAGTGTGCAACTCTATGCTTTGAGTGTCTTTAAAATCTCGAGAAAGTTTGCACTTGCTATTCAGAAAATACATAAAACTTTCTTGTGGACAGGTATGGAGACTAAAGGGAGACTTCCTCTTATTGCTTGGGAAAATTTTTGCATTCCCAAGGGCTTCGGAGGATTTCTTTTATGAATGAACTTTTATTGGCTAAACTTCTTTGGAGATGGCATAAGGAAGAGGGGGAATGGAGGAATATTTGGAATTATAAATATAATTGGAATAACTTTGATTTTTAACATTTCCTTCTTTCTGATTCTGATCAAGGGGGATGTCAGATTTGGAAGAATGCTCAGAAATTTAAATACATTTTAAGGAAAGGAGTCAAATGGAAGGCTAGAAATGGTTTAAAGATACTTTTTTGGGAAGATATTTGGATTTTGGATTACCCCCTTTGTGACGATTCAAGATGGAATGGGTTTATGGAGTAGTGCAAGATTTAGTTTGGTACTCTAGTTAGTGATTACTGAAAGAATGACTCATGGGTGAATCTTCTTAGTGTGGATTTGAATCTTGATGAGCTCACTAAATGCTTGAATGCTTATTGTTTGAACCATGAAGATGATGTTCTAATTTGGTAAAAGTATCCTAGTGGTGTGTACTCTACTTCGTCAGCTTTTGATAATTCTTTTGAAGATTATGAGATTCGCTACTGGGCAATGGCTTGGGTAAAAGGTATGACTCCTAAAATTAATATCTTTTTTTGGATCCTTTTGCAAAACAAAATTTTAACCTTTGATAATCTCAAGAAGAGAGGATTCTTCATTGTTAATTGGTGTGTTCTTTGTAAGAATGATGAGGAATCAGTGGATCATTTAATGCTCCATTGCTCCTTTACTACTAAGGTTTGGGATAAAATTTGGGACTTAATGTATATGGAATGGGTTCCTCATGCTAATATCTAGTTGTTCTTTTTGTCTTGGAAAGCTCCTTCTAAGAACCCTCTAATTATTAAATTGCGAGATTTTATACTTCCTTATCTTTGTTGGGGGGTCTGAAAAGAACGTAATGATAGGATCTTCAAAGGAGTGGAATCCAACTCTATTTAGGTTTTTCATAAAATCAAGGTCCTTCAAGAAAATGTTAAAATTTTCGGTAAGGGACAGTAACCTTCTCATGATTGGGATGTGCGGGTGATGAAAAATTGGAATATAAGGAGCCTGATTCTAGACACAAAGGATCCTAACCCAAGGGAAAGTGCTAGATGGGATTGTCCTCTAACTAATTGGTTTAAGTTGAACTTTGATGGGGCCTTGAAAGGGAACTGGGGCACAACTGGCTGTGGAGTGCTGATTAGGGATTCTAATGGTGATTTTTTTTATGGTATGGCTATACCTTTGGGGTGTCAAACCAATCATGTTGTGGAAGCCTCAACTACTCTTTATGGTCTTATGTATACCAAAGACTTGAATCTAGTAAATATTTGGATTGAAGGTGATTCCCTAAACATTATAAATTGCTTAAAGAAGATATACCCACCATCATGGAACATTAGTAAAATTTTATCTAAGGTTAGGGATATTATTAATTCTTTTCAAAATTGCATTATTTCCCATAATTATAGGGAAGGAAATGGCTTAGTCGATTGGGCTTCCAATGTGGCATGTTATAATGATCAAAAAATCATATGGGATTCATATGCCACTTTACCTAATGATGGCTGCGATTTTTTCAAGCATGACAAATGGAAATCCCAACAAACATCTTTTAATTATGATGTTGTCAGGGAATTATGATATTTACCTCTTTGTAGTGAAGTGGGCAATTATTTTTGGAAATGTGGGCATCTCACACGGATTATGGGTTACTTCTTTCTATTAGTGTTTAGGTTATGGTGATTGCAGGGTGATTAGGGTTCTTCAATGTGAGGAAACCAGAGCTTCATCTTGTAGAGAGTTTGGGGTTTCTCTGTCAAAGAAAACTAGGGTGTTTGTTGTAGAGATTATGGGTGGAAAGCAGTAATGGGTCGAACCACCTAGTTGTGCAGAATGGAAGAATAAACTAGAGGTTCAGGATATCCTCAGGTGTGGCAATTTTACCAGCTACATGGAGAGACTTAAAGGAAATAATCCTATGCACCAGTTTGTAAAATATTGGAATGATGGCTCAATTTTGGTCAGGAATCAGAGGATGGAGGTTACGGTCGAGACCATTGCAAAGGCTATTGGGTTGGATTTGGATGGGATGAATTTCTATAGGGAATCAGATAAGGCAATTGATGATTTTGTTGAAACCTAATAGGAAAGAAACAATCTGGTTAAGATAGGTACTTCTTACTTTAACTCGGCTTCTATGTCTCATCTGTGGCAGTTTATTTTCTTTTTCATTATGGAATATTTAACTTTGGATGGTAGATATACCAAATTGTATGGTTATCACTTTGTGCTTGCAAACCATTTTCGACAAATATTAGGGTGAATTTTCCTTCCTACCTGTTGCAATCTCTTTCCATTTCTACTCAAGCCATTTAGCGTGACCCAAGTGGTGAACATTTATGCCATGAAGGGCTTATGGTTTTGATCATGAATGTGCTAAAATCTTAAAAAATCTAGAAACCAAGGAATTTTAAAGTGGAAGATCAAGATACTAAAGGGAGTATTCAAGAAAAAGGCTATGACTCTGATACACAAGATTAGGTTGAAGGAGGTCTAGCTAGCCCTAAAATTGGTTCCGATGGAAACAACAAGCAAAAAAAGAAGAATACTGAGAAGGAGGATTCTGATTGGGAGAGGGAAAGTGATTTTGTTGAAGAAATTGTTTGCGAGCACATCAGAAACAGGGGAGGCAGTAAAGGTAAAGGTAGGGGTTGTCTAGATGAGAAAGTGTCTATGCATTCTGATGATGAGCCTTTGGCTCAATGCTTGGAGAGGAAAAGGAAGCCTGTGTAGTGTTAGGTCAATCAAAATGCTAAGAAAGTGAAAGATGATTCTGATGCTGATATTGATGAGCAAGGATCTAAATCTAAAGGGGGTGATGGTGGGCTAGGGTTTTTTAAAGGTATGTTTGGCACCCCAGGCTCTATTTGGAAGGACATTGGCATCTTAAAGCATAATATATTTCTACTAAACAAGGAAATGGAACATTTTCCAAAACAACCAGAGGGGAAAGAACCCTAGGACAACATATTGACAAGCTTTCAGAGGTCATAGGAAATGCTAAAAAAGTTAAAAATTTTATGCATAAGATTCCTATGTTGGAAGCTAAACAGAGGGTTATGGACAAGGATATTAGTAGTTTCCAAGGGAAGGTGTCAAAACTTGAATCTAGATTGGGAAACATGGACAAATAGCTTAAGTAGATGGTGGAAAATGTTTTTACCTTCCTAAAGAAGAATGAGGCAGGTAAAGACTAGGATTCTCCCTTGGGGGCTGATTCTCAAGGACAAAGTATGCATACCCGGGCCCATTCGAAGAAGATTGAGGAAACTAGTAGGAAAGATGAGGTCAAATCTATGGTTGAAACCATGCATTCTCTGGTGGACCAAGCTATGAATCTGATCAATACTCTTTAGCTGGTCGGTTGCTTTTCCTTTGCTAGAATTTTGTTGTTTTTTCTAGCACTATCCTTTGTGACCTCTTTTTGTTTTCTGAGGTCAGTTTCATGCTTGGTCTTGGTTTCTTTTCTCTGTAGTTCTTTTCTCTTGCTTGTTTCTAGAACTTTGTTGTTGCATAGGTTTCGGGCCCTTTAAAACCTGCTTTCTTAATCAAAACAAATAATCATTCATATTACTAATTCTTCTCAACCCCAATTTCCCTTTTCTAATAGGCTTGTACCTTTTCTTCTAGGCTATAAGAGTTATTCTTTTCTTTTTTTCCATACCTATCCATAGAAATTATTTTTGAATTCTCTCAATAATATCAACATATTTCTTAGGAATTTAAAATACACTAAGAGCATACAAAGGGATTTTCTAAACAGTTGTTTTTAACACAATAATCTTACCAGTATGACTAACGAGAGATCTTTTCCATGTCGCAAGCTTGTTACAAATTTTATCAATCAATAATCTCCAAAAAGAATAAGGGGGTTCAAGGCAAAGGGACAGACCAAGATAAGACCTCAAGAGACTACCAACCTCACAACCCAAAATTCTCTCAATCTTAGCTTTCCTATTCTCATTAACATTTATGAAGTAAATAGAGCTTTTTAGCCAATTAATGAGATTATTAGTGGCATTCCCATAATTATCAAGAGCCTTAGTAATATTTCTATCATTTTTCACCATAGCTTCTCCCATCATAATAGATTAATCCACACATTGCTCGTGAAAAAAATTCCAACAAAATCACCTTTTTGAACTATTTTGTCAATGAATCTACCAAAGAATTTCATCATAAGGATAAATAAAATAGGAGATAAAAGGTCCCCTTGTCTTAAACCCCATGAGGCTCAAAAAAAGGAATGGGGGATCTATTAACCAAAATTGAGAAAGTGACAGAAGAGACCAAAATCTGAATGAGATCCAAGAATTTGTCCTTGAAACCAAAAGCTTGCAGTCCTAATCTCAGAAAGTCTTAGTCCACCCTATCATAGGCTTTTGAAAAATATAATTTCAGCAGGAACCCTTCTTTGTTAGATATATTATTTTCATGTACCTATTCATTTTTAAAATATGGAAACATAATATACTTATTTTTCTAACACATGTGTTTATATTTTCACAAACACACATATAGGCATGCACATATTTATAGGAAACTAATTTTGTTCTTAATGTAATATATTTTAATTTTATTTATTAAATATATGAAAATATATTTTTGCAAATATTTTTTATTTTCATTTTTGTAAGGTATTGAATTCAATTTATAATTTGTAAAATAATGTCAAGGACAACTTGATAGACAAGAAGAAGACAATCTTTTAAGAAGGAAAGATTTGCAAGATCTTTTTCTAAACCCTACCATAGGTACACCAATTGAAATCTGAAACAACACAAGTCAAAAGACTCAATCCAAAATAATCTTACATTTTGGAATTACTCTTTAACTTCAATGCTCAATCACCATAAACTTGTAAATGTTGACTCTCCAAGAAGACTCCAAAACCTTGTTTACAAACCTAACAATTCTAACTTTGAAAAGTGGCTCCAAGAAAAACTGCACAAAGATCAAAATAAATTTAATAAAGAAAATCTAGCCTTCAAAATTTATAGTATGCAAAACCTAAAAAGATAACTTAACTTCAACCAAATAATAATAATTTTACTGTATTATTTCTCTCCTTATCCATGCTAATTTATTTTTATAAATTTATTTTTCAGACTTACTTTAATAATTGCATGCACAAATAATTTCGTAATATTATTTTAATTACCAGTTAATATTTATAGCGTATTAATAATATGCAAATTACTGATTAATTATTATAATAGTAATTAAGCATTAACTTCTAATTTGACTTTATTATTTAATTAAACTCCCAGATTTCATAATTAGACTTTTTAATTAAGCATTTTAATTGAATATAATTATTAAATTATTTATCTACTATAAGCTATGGCTTCTCAATTCATTCTTTGTATTTTGTAAAAAAAAATTATTAAGTATTTTAATATATATAGGTTTTATTGTTTGGTTAAAAAAAAATAAGTATTTAATTATTTTTTATTAATTAAATAGTCTGATTTATAATATTTTCATTTCTTAAAAAAATAATAAATTCACTATTTAATTAATTTTTTATTTAATTTTCTTAGCTATTTTAACAATGCATCTCACAACCAATCACATTATATACAACAATAAAATAAAACTAGTAAATCCAAAAATGCAATATCATGCTCAAGAGAAGGGTTCACAAATTTACCTCACCTTAATGGATTTAAATGGGTAGTGAATTAGACACATGTCCACTATTTAAAAACAATAAAATCTTATGTTGGAATTTTAGGACCTAAATATTATATCCTCTCTCTTACCATTGAGATATTGTAGGGAAGTAGATGCTCGATATCTATAGTTATGCATAGAAAGACAAGCATGCACATATACTTATATATAATAGATAAATGTGGGGAGTGGTAGAACCCACACACAAGGGTCTACAACTCCCTCCCTCAACCACATTAGGCATGTCAAGAAAAAAAATATAAAACATACACACTAACCATACACAAGAAATTATGTGATAAGTAAAACTAGTAAATCCATGAATGTAACTTGAACATCATACCCTATGGATCATCATCACAAAGATAACCATAATCATCTTGATTGAAAGAACATAGTACATCATCATGATATTCTAGTAACCATCACTATCCAAACTACAATAATATAATCCAATAATTCATATATGTGTAATAGCTTAAATTTGACAACCCCATGGATGGGTAATTTATGCATTGTGTTCCCTTTTAGCCTAAGACGTGCTTTTGTAGAATTTTCCTATTTATGTCACTTGCCAACCCAAAATTTATCAAAAGCTGCATATAAGTAAGTCTTGGAAGCCATATACATGTGCAAACTGTGGAGAAATATGTGTGATGTTCTTGTTGGCCAAAACTGCTCTCCCTACTAGAAGATTGAGTTCAAAGATCCAACATTTGAAAATGTACAAGTGTACATTATAACCTTAAGTTATCCCTAATTTTTGGGCAATTTTATGTTATATTTTAAGTCTTAGATTTGTGACAAGATAACATAGTTCTGATCTTATCATAACCCTTATATTGGAGGATCATAAGGTGAATCAAGCAGTAGTAAGATGCTATGAGGCTCCTATTGGCATATCATCAGGTTCTTGTGACATCAAAGATTTCATAGGATCGTGAGTCAAAGGAATATGTGTTTCAACACCATGAAAGGTCAATGATCGTAGGATCGCAAAATTGACTTCCCAAATTGCCGATGCTACGAAAGGGTGGATGTGAGTTTCCAATGTATATCAGATGTTCCAATCTTATGATATTCCCTTTTCATAAGGTCACAAGTGCAAATGAGGAGATCGTTGAGGTCATGAAAAAAAGTTAGTTAACTACAATTGTAGGATCGTAGGGGTTATTTCTATAGCTACCAATGTTATGATAGATTATGATCATGTGATTGTAAAGGTCAAATCAACTGCACCTGTAACATTGCAAGAGGAGATTGATGGTACAAAAACCTTACACCAAGAGTGTTGTCATGCCATCATTTTGTTGTGAGATCATAGGTCTTGTTGCTATTCAAAGATCATAAGGAGAATGAAGGATGGGTTCCATGCTATGAGGTATAGGAAATTGTAAGATCATAGAGGTTAGGATTATGAACAAAAGGTGACATGAGGGGTTTTGACCATAGTTGATGGTCATAGGATCCTAAATTCTAGTGTTGACCAAAATATAAGGAGCTTTACTTGTCAAGCCAAAAAAAGAGGAGTCCCCAACCAATTAGGTAGCAAGAAAGGTATAGAGTGACAGTTGAATATGGTTGACCTACATTTTTTATCTAATTTAGTATGATGGTTGTTGGAGTTTTGAAAAAACTACTAAACAACAAAATGTTCAATACCAGAATAATAAAACTCATATAACCTAAGGATCAGCCAATTCCTATTATCAATTATATAAGTAAACCATTTGGACCCAACTTCAACAAAACCAAAGGATGGTTTCCTACTCTTTTGGCTCTGTTAAACCAAGGCAGGTATACCCAGGGATGATTCAAGACTGGGAAATACTGTATGAGGATTATTTTAATTTCATTCTGATTCTCATCTCAAATCCTCAAATGCATGCATAATTCATGACAATTTGATAAACACATCCCATATAACAGATCTGGCCAAAATTCTTCTATAAATCTACACGTATTCTTAACAATAGTGGCTAACTGAAGCTAAAACATTCCATGCAAACAAGTACAGGCCAACTTTGAAAATCTTCAAGAAATAAAAGTACAATTGATTATAATTCTGCATTTGAAAACCATTTATGACACATTTCTAGTTGAATCAATTTGACCAGTGCCTAATCCATTGGGGTTTAGAGTCTACTACAAATCCTTAGATCTAATTTGTTGCCGTACAACAAATTTTATCAACAATTCTTATCAAAATTCATCATTCAAAATTCCTTTCCACTACTACAGCAACCTTATCAGATTCATCAAAGCTTTTACTTAATCCATTGAACTAATAGCAATGATGAACAGAACTTAACTGGATTGCATTCAATTGCACAAGCCTTTACTCATACAATATCAAGATAACCAAGTAATCAAATGGAGACAAAATTTAGAAAGAACTGATATGGGGACAACTTATAATTTGTATTCATTTTCTTTGAAAATTGTATACATTCACAGTAAACTCAAAATGACCTTAGGAAGAAACACGGAGATCATTCTATTATTCATGTATTCTCAAGAACTAACAGAGAAAATACATCATAAACTTGCTCCAAACATTGGACCAAAAAAATAGACTAAGTATCTCACTTTAAAAAAATAGAATTCGGACCCTTTCTCTAGCCTTGGAATCTCACTTATATAGTGTGAAATGCAACAAGCTTCAGGCTAAGAGAAAAAGAAAGGTGTCCTTTACAAGAAATATTTACATACACCTATCACAAAATGACAAAAATGTGGGTAACAGAAGATATCCACATCAAAACATTCTTTTTGGTGGGTCTGCTTCTATTACATCTTCTAATGTTGCTGAGTTGGCTATTATTCTAATCCCTCTTCATATGCAACTACCAAATTAGCCAATGATGAAGTTTTTTCTGATGATAGCACATTAACCTCCACCTATGGGTTTTCACCATCTTTATCTTGTTTGATGGGAGTAACTTCTACCTTTTTCTCTTCTTCAGTTGTATCGGCATCTTGTTGTCTCGAGCCTGCAACTGAAAGTGACTGATTATTCTTGTCTTCTTCTTCCATTTGGGCTTGAGTAGTGACGGTCTCAATGATTTGGATCTCCTCACCTTGCACCTCATCACTGTTAGTTTCATCTTCATCAAACTATTCACCAGGAGCTATTTCTGCCATCCACTTGTCAAACAATGTGTCATTTGGCTAATTGAATTGTAAAATATCCCTCTGTCTTTTTAATACATATTCAACCTCATTTAGCAACAAATTCCTATTTTAAAAATCAAAGAATATTTGGGCCTTCACCATTTCTTTCATTGTGGTAGCCCACCATGCATGCCCTATTTCATTCATAACTTAATTCATTCTTAAATAGAATAAATCATCAAGTTCCTTTGCCCATTCATCTTTGTTTTTTAAATTATTTTTCTTGTTTAGGGCACAAGGAAACAAACTAAATTTTTGGCTCTTGCATTTGGTCAAGTAGACTACTATTATTCTCTATAAATGAATCCTTTTGTTGTCAAAATCAGCAAGATCAGAAACAATATCAAAGGTTTTTTCAATTTGATCACAAGAATTATTTATGACAGAGAAACACAAAAATGTCATTTCTTTCTCCCTTCTTACCCACTTATTCATGATAGGCTTTAAAGCCTCATCATTGGCTTTCAACTCCTCCTAGATACTGATCACCCTGGCCAACTGATCATGAATTAGTGGCCATTCAACTTTGTCCCCCAAATATGTGAGCTTTTCTTAGTTTATCTTTGTATTCTGACTCCAGCTCTACATGTAAGGCCCATAGTTTACCTTTTTCTTCTTCAAAATCCTCATCAGTGTAGTACTGTGGCCTCTGGGGTGTATCTGGTATTTCTATGAGGGGGGGTGGATTTAAAAGGTTCAACTGGGGGACGAGGGTATGTTATTCTAGGCTTAGTGGGTTTTCCCAATAGCTTGTTTTCAAGCTCAATTATCTTTTTTACCTCTTTATTGTAGGCATCCACAACTACCTCATATTTACTTTGTAACTCGAACATAGTCTATTCCTCCTTCTTAGCAGTGGCCAAAAGAAACTTGGAAGAATCCACATTCCAATGTGTTGCCTGCACATGTGAGGTATCAACAACCCTTCTTACAAGTATGTTTCCCATCAATCCAAACTCATCTGGTTGCGATGATGTGGCTCTAGATCCTCTTCTGAATGACCAACTAACCAATGCAGCTTGATCTTCAATGAATGCAGTGCCTTGGAAATCCCTTTTATTTGGATCTTGCAACTCCAATTTATTAGAAACAGAATTAAAAATCAATGCATCTGCAATATCCCAATTGGGCAACAATAAAATGTTAGATGTCTTTACCATTTGCCTTCCCTCTTCAGGGGTAATGTTCTAGAACTCTTGCATCATTTGTTCCTTTATTTGTTTTTAGAGGGAGGCTTCACCCATTTCTGGATGCTCTGCTTTCAAATTTTTACATTTTTCCTCAAACATATTCATGTTTTCCCTCTAGGCAAATTGCTGAAAAGCCATTGATTTCATAAAATTATCATCAGCCAAAAATTGATGACTTTCCTATTCTAACACAGGGTCCAATTCCCTGCCTCTATAGTCAGCTATTGTTAGGTCTAGACTTGGGACGGGAGGTTCTGAAGGGTTACCTTCATCCAATTCTTCTTGAGTAATAAAAATGCCTCCCTATGATCCCATATGCTCAATTTGCTCACCTGTGAGCTATTCTTCTCCAATCATCAAAGGGGATTGAGTGTGTGAATATTCCTCAACTTGAGGTGTCTCTTCTCTCATTACCTTCTACCTCTTGGGACTAGGCTCATCAAGTCTCTCCTCTAGGGTTTTACTAGTGGATCCTATTATGTGTGCCCTTATCTACAGGAGCCTTTTTATTTTGAACTATAGTGTAACCAGGCTTCTTTTGTATAATTATTTGACCAGCTCCTATATTAGGAGTGAAAGCCAACCTCCTCATGACTTTCCTGGCCTTATTAGGATAAGAATCAATAAAAAATTGTTTCTTCTCATTCATAACTTCCATTATTTCAGGGAATTTACTCATGAGCTTATTTATTCTATCAGCTTCTGATTTAGCATTATATAAAGGATTATATTTCTGATCAAAATAATGAATGAATTCTAGGACCTGGGAGTAAACTCTCCATTTTTCCTTTTTAGTTTCTTATTCCTACAATGAGAATTCATTCCTTATAATGTCCTCTAGATAATATGAATCATGTTTGACCTGTCCCAGCTTAATCCTATGCCTCAAGGTCTGATTGAAAAATCCCTCAGAATCACAAAAATGGGGATGGGAGGCAACCATCATATACTGATCCAAAATTTTATGCAAAAAGAGCCAACCCCCTTTGGTAATCACAAATTGATGGGCCACTGTGTAGGTAGGGAAAATTGACCCTAGTTGCCTCTTCAACAGAAACATTTCTTCTACTCCTCCTAGTTGCCACAAAACTTCAGCCATTCCTACCTTGAAAGGCACTTGGTAAGGCAAGACATGAGGACTCCCTTTAAAACCATAAATTTTGAAAATAGTAGAAATAGAGTAAGGGATGATATCTCCCCAATTATGTGAAACTTTCAAATTATGGGGGCTATCCATAGGCCTGATGAGACTCATTAGTACCTTAGGGATTCTAGGATTGTCACTCAATATGAGGCATCTCAATTTAGAAGCAAAATACCTATCAAATCTGACAAAACTGGCATTATTTGCATCCCAGGTCATATCTGCACTCCACAACTGGACTAGGAGTAATTCCCCATTTTCCTCTCTATTTAATTCCATCTCATTACCAAAATATGTAACCCCCTTGAACAAGAACATATGCATTAATAGAGAATAGTGGCCAAAAGTTTTCTCCATTTTGCCTTTCGCAATTCCAACTAAACCAATGTGAATTTCTTCAGCCAAAAAGGAGGCAAAATCAAAGCTAACATCTACACCGAAAGAAGCAATTTGAACCATCACATACATAAGGTCAATGGGTATGAAGTCCTGCTCATCTTCACCAAAAACACAACAGAGGGTCCTGTATATCTCTATAGCCCGAGAAGTGAAAAGACTCTTCTTGAAAGGTTCTCTAGAGGCTGCAGTGATTACTGGTAGAGTTACTATTGTACCAATGTGTGCCCTCAGTGCACCTCCCCTAATTACATCTCTCTTTGCTTTGTATTCATTCTCTAATTCTGGCAAATTGATTGGCACATGGTAATCTGACAATGGTTCTAGGTGAAAAACCTCTCTAATTTCTTCAAGGCTAATTGAGACCAGAGGCACACCATCATTTCTTCTCACAACCCTAATAGCTTGGTCATAACTCTTGGCAATGGCTTCTAGCAAATCATAATCCATGAAAACACTTGGAACTACAAGCTTTCCCAAATCAAAATTCTAGATTTTAGCATGAGGGGCAAACAACTTCCTTTCTGAAAACCACATTTTAAACAAAACAAGACTAGTTTGAGTAGTTATTGCATCATAACCTATTTCCCCTTGTCATATAAGCCATCATCGATTTTCAGCCTAGGGTTTAAGGAAATTAACCTTTTAACTTGTGTAGGCTCTGTAGTGGATTCTGGGAGTAATTCTAACAAATCATCATGGACATTCCTATCCATATAATTAATTTTCCTAGAGAATTATTTCTTAGGAGGCCTCTTGATTGTAATAATAGGAAATGGAATGTCACAGAGGTTATATATGAGTACTTACTTGACTTGCCAGAATTTTTTTTCTTCGAACTTTGTAGTTGCTTTCGAACAGATGAGGAATTGCTTCATGTCTTTACTAGGCTTAACACAATGTGATCAACAGGTTCTTGTGCTTAGAAAATATGAAATCTTTGTTTGCGTGGGAATGGAATGAATGAAAATCTTATGTATTACACTCTGTTTCTCCCACATGTGAAGCTTTCATTCATCATAAATGTGCAGAATAGAAAGACAAAGTAGAATCACACTTTCTTTTAAATTTGTGCCGTTGATCGTTAAAAATTCCTACGATCCAAGAATGAAAACTAGGCTGACTCAATGCTCTTGTTAGCACACTAGTATTCAAACCAATAAACTACCTCCATTTGTACCTTTCCTTCAAGGCTAGCATTTCAAACCGGGCCCACGGATGACCAAGGACACGTGTCATCAACTCGCTAACTCGCTATACATAACTTTCGAGCACCTTTCCATAGCGAGCTAGTGATAACCACTGATTTTGCTTTGATCATGTGGTAGATATTTGAAACTACTTTTAAGAAAATAATGGTGGGTCCCTCGCTCACTAACTCACTATACATAATCTTTGCACATCTTTCCATAGCGAATTAATGAGCATCGTTGATCCATACTTGATCTTGTGGATAACACATTACTGCAATAGTGGTGGGCCTTTTTTCACTAACTCACTATACATAACTTCCAAGCACTCTTCCATAGTGAGATAGCGATGGTCATTGATCCTGGTTTGATCTAACGATCAGAATTCTTTGTAGGTTTTATACATGGGGTATGGGTCCAGGATACTGTTGTCGCTGAGCTGGCTCAACGCACTAACACACACACATATATTTTTTAATCTCTTAATGACATCACATGTTTTTGGCCTTTTCACGTTCATGACTTTCAGGCAAGTCGCTACATTGCTATCGGGGAAAAAACCAACTATCTGACTAGCAATATGGCAAGTTTCGACAAATCCAAATTTTCTAGCTTATAGATGCTTAGTAGGATGCCACCGTGTAATTTGATCTGCATAATTCAGCTTTATCATGTCACTCGTTCGAGGCCCACCTTTGAGGATTTTCTGCTACATCACCACTTTCCGACCAGTCGCTACATCACTACCGGAAAAATTACCAACTATCTGGCTAGCGATATAGTGACCTCTTGGTAAACATCAAAACTGACACCGAGAAATAAAACACAACTTGCATAGAAATAAAAACAAAGCCTGCATAATATTTTCTTCAGGATCCTCACAATCATTTTCTAAATTTTAAAAGAACACCCTTTTTTGCAATGATCGGGCCCTCACTATGTCGCTACCGAAAAGGTGGTGTTATTCCAGCTAGCGATATAGTGACCTTTGATAGATTCTCAATTCTGGTGACGGAGAACAAAAAACATATTGATGGAAAACCTACCAATTAATGTTGGTGTTAGAGAAGGTGGTCATGTACATTTATAAGACTGCGAGGGAATTTTTTGCGGTCACATCAACCTTTAAGAGAGCACCACCTTTTGCAAAATCTAGGCATTCGCAATGTCACCACCGACAAGTCACATGGATTTTTTGATAGCCACTTAGCGAATTGCTGAAAAAAATTGGATGTTGGTGACACCATTTATGAGTTTCTTCACGTGCATTTATTCTTAAAAATAACAAGTTTGGGACATAACACGTGCCATAATGTATTCATGTTAACATAATTCTCGATGCCAGACTTCATTTTTCAGACACAGTCACAGTTATCCGATGGTCGCTACCTCGCTAGGCGTAACATTTGCACTTCTTGATTTTGCAAATATACAACAACTGTAGATTCAAACAAGATCCGACATTGGGATAAAACCTCTTTCACAAGGATTGAACAATGACCTCAACACAAGCGGGAAAAGAATATTCACTTATCCTTTTTTTTTTAAACTTTTGCGCCAGGGAAATTTTAAAAGGAATGAGACATAGGGTTTTTCAAAGGCTAACAAAAGGATGACTTAGCTAGAAACCCTATTCACCATTAATGGATACAATCTGAATTTTCTATACCTAAACAAAGGAATTTTACCATGCAAAAATTTAGACCAACAATGGTAACGAGGAATAGGTAGCTCTTTGGTAGTGAATCTTCACTTTCAATCTCCTGCAACCACTTTCATCATTGCCTAGGCCTAATAAGTATGAGGAACACTCCATCATTTCCTGTTGATCTATATACTCAATCAAAAGGTTAATGGTTTCCATTCCTATCCTCTCAAAGATTTATTTGGTGAATAAGTGATCTTCTTACATCTAGATTTGTGCTATGATCATATCTTTTCCAATTTTGCAGTAATTATTCTTTGCAAACTTGAATGTGGTTGTTGAAGTTTTATCTTAGGGTAGAAGCTAAGAAAGTTATGCTTACACTATAAAAGAAAATTTTGTAATCTTTCTTAGGGTCAGACTCTCTTTATCTCTTTGGTATTGCTTTGGCATACTATTATAAATTCCCTTTCACCTCTCAATTATATGACACTCCATCTTATCTCTTTTAGTCATCGATGTACTGTACAAGTTGTATTTGCCTCTCTTCAATGTACTATGGATATATGTAACCTACATGCTTATATCTCTTCTAGCCTACAAATAATATAAAGTGAATCTCTTCTTCCTTGTGTCACTCATTTGGTTGTGTGATTTGCATGTGGCTATTGGGTTAAAACAATTTTGAGTCTGTATATCTTTGGAATTTCATGATAGTTATGCTATTCACATATGGATAGGGATTGTTTTGAACACTCTATTTTGGTGTATCACCTCCTTACAATTGATTAGGTAGCTTGCTTTTATGCATTCCTCCTCCCTTTTCCTCTCCTAGTATAGTCTAGGTCATTATTGATAGCAAAGGAAGCTGGCCTTCTCTAGAGATTCAGCCTCATTTTTCAAGTCCCACAACTTAGAGGTAGTTTCCATGTTTCTGAAGGTTTTCCTTATGTGAAAAAAACTTTGGTCAAGGGTGCAAGCTTTTGTGACAATAGTTTTTGGTACACCCATTGGGACCTCATATTAAACATTCTAAGCTCACTAGCATCAAAGAAAGATTTCGTGTTCATGCTAAGGAGATAGTAATACCTTCAATATTAAAGCCTAGAAGAGGCTCATTTTTTCAAGTACTTGGTTACTGTAGGTTTCAAACATATCTGGTTTTCAAACCAAAGTTGTTGTGATTCATGCCCAAAGCACACACAAGGGCATCTTCTAGAGGTAATTTTTGGTATTCAAAGCTCTTATTTTCAAATCCTAGAAGAAAAAAGGCTAGATTGTCTCTATCACTAGTTAGGAGTACAAATGAAGTCCATACATCTGAAAGATCCATCTCTACCCCTCCTACTAATAGATCTTAACCTTTGATACCATCTACTCATATCAATAGGCCACTCATTTATATGGCTAGAGAACATGCTTTTGATGCCTTAAATGGTGGAAGCCCTCTCCTTTTGGCTTAAAGACATGATATTCTAATGTCATCCCTCAAAAGTATACGTGATTTTACTGGTGAAACCTCCATTTCCCCTATTGAGAATATTCAAGAGGTGTCGAACATCTACAATATTCATGGCACCACTGAAGACAATGTAGTAGTCAGGCTTCTAGCCTCATCCTTAAAGGGGAAGGCATTAAAATGGTATAGAGGGTTGCCTCATAACTCTATAGTTGATTTGGATGGGTTAGGAGTAGCCTTGTGTAAACATTTTGAGGATAAAATAAATTATCTTTCACTTTTAGAGCAACTAACAACCATCAGGAGGGCACCCCATGAATGTATGACTAGTTTTAATTATAGGTTTCAAAAGACATGGGATAGAATACCTACTACAATAAAGCCCTCCCATGGTAATGCATTCTTGTACTACCTCAGAGCCTTTAACAGTGATATTGCTACCACTCTACAGTCTATGGGAGGGGATACTTTACCAAATGCATATGAGGTAGCTATAAGGGTAGAGAATATATAGATACAAGGAGGGAAGTTAGCTCCAAGGCCCCCAATGCCCTTCTTCCCTAATATACCCATTCATTAGCCTATTATTTCCCCTTCCTATGATCCCAATAGCTTCCACCTCTTCTAATGGGGTTGATATGATCAAGACCATGATGCAAACATTGAGTTAGAACATAGACAAGAGGTTGTAGGATCAAGTAAAGAAGATTGAGGAAAATGGTGCAGTGATGTAGAAGATGGGCAATGAGTTGGTGACTATGAAGAGGCAACAAACTCAAAATAATAAGCCTCCCTAACTCCAGTACCAAGGTCCCATTCATAATAGATCCCTAAACCAGAGTCATGCCCCTTACAATCATAATAGACCTATCAACAATTCCCATGCTACAAATACTAACCTAAATGGGGGTTATAATTAGAATAGACCTATCAATAAACCCCCCATGCTATGAATACCAACCTAAATAGAACAATCTTTCTCAAGATCAAGATTTCTACCCTTCTTGTAACTACTCCTATGTATATTGTATGTGTCAAAAGGCAGAATATTACTTGGCATTAACTATACCAAAGCAAGCAGTTGACTAGAAACATAATGCTAATCAACCTATTGATGCTTCTCTACAAGGTAGTTGCTCCTTCATAAACCATCAGATGGAAGAGCTTTGTAATGTAAACTAGGATTCTTGTGCTTACAATACTAGGAGCAACAAAATTGTTGTAGAAGATTTGCCCCTCCTTCTTCTAATCAAGCTTCAACATTGAACTCAATACCTCATGTAAAAGTAGTTCACCAACAATACAATCCTAGTCAACCTGCTAATGCTTCTCAGTAGTAGAGTAAAAATGATAGTAAGAGAGATGTGGATATTCCTCAAGTTGTTCCATCTCAACCTTCTATACATGCAGCTCCTAGGGTTTCTACCAAAACACCTAACACATCATTTAGTATGGTAGATCAAATGAAGAAGACCGATCTGAACATTTCTTTGTGGGATGTTGTTGTTACCATACCATCATAGAAGAGGTTGTTGTATCAAGAATTGGAAAGCATTAAACTCAACTCAGATATTACCTACCTAGAGAAGAAAGTGTGACAAGCCTAGCGTAGCCAAGAAAAGAAGGAGGAACAAGTAAGAAAACCACAAATCCTCCCTTCTATGCCTCTTCAATTATAGGAGATAAAATATTCCACAATTGTATGATAGATTCAAGACTTAGTAGTTCAGTGATGCCTAAGTCATGTGTTGTTGATATCCTAGGAATGAAATATGAGCCCATTATTAAGGATGCATTGCAATTAGATGGTAGTACTATCAAGACTATAGGAATCCTTAGGAATGTTAAAATGACCCTACATGCATGCCCTAGTTATACTATAGTTCAAGATATATCAATTGCTGAGGTCAAATCACACTTTGCTATTTGTCTTTCTTGAGACTTTATTGCCCAAATAGGTGGCTATATCTCCTCTGATTGGTCATACGTGTTTTTAGAACAAGATATGGAACTAAAGCTTCAATTAGAGTAGAATCTCTATCCCTCCATCATACTGTCCCTCCATCATACTGACCCCTATACCCCCAATCCCATCAATATGAATTGCATTTTTTATGAAGAAGAGGAGGGAGACATAGTAGATGATTGTTACTTCCCTAATAGAGATACCTAATTTCCTCTTATATGAATGGGCTAGTGCATATCAAATTGACCCTATATCAAAAGCCATTGAGACAATCTTTGGCACATATTATATATCATAAAAGGATGCTCTTGCTTCCAACCTAATGAAAATCAAGGAAGATACTAGTGGACTATGGAGCATTTACTTTGATGGATCAAGGAATAAGAATGGATCAAGGGCTAGTGTGATGTTGGTCTCCCCTACACTAGAAAGGTACTAATTCTCATTTAGGCTTCAATTTAGTTGTACTAGTGATGTAGAAGAGTATGAGGCATTGATTCAAGGCCTCTTGCTTGTTCAAAAAGAGGAATTCAAGCCTTAAGTGTATGTGGAGATAGTGAGCCAATTTTTCACCAGGTGATAAATTAGAATGTCACTAAGAATAGTTCTCTCAAGACTTATAAACATAGAGTGTGGGATTTTCTTGAAGGTTTCAATGCAATTAATTTTTGAAGCATTCCTAGGAAAGATAAAAAACATGTTGATAGGCTTGTAGTAGTTGGTCCATTTTATGATGTACCAAGCAATGTTAAAGATGAGAGAAGGCACCATATTAGGATGGTGATCAAACTTTCTATCCCTAATAAAAATTTCAATTGGAAGGTATTTGAATCTAATGCACAAATTGTAAGTTTCTTGTAGAATGAAGCAAAATTCTTAGGGAGAAACCAATCAAGGCCACATGATCAGTTTGGGGATCAAATCATCAAGATCAAATCCAAAATGCTATCTAAGGGTCTGATTACCTTAGAAAGCACTTTCATTCTTGATGATCAAGCAAGAGATAGAGGCATGAGTCTCACTACAAGAAAGGATGATTACATTCCTATCATCATTGCATATGGGAGAACTCTTAATATGGGAAAGGTATTTTCTGAAACTAAACAAGAGAGTTATGTTCATCTATGTCAAGAATTTAACGATATATTTTCTTGGACATATGATGATTTAAAGGGTTTTGACCCAAGTTTGTTTCAACATACCATAGATTTAGTTGATAATGTTAAACTAGTTAGGAAAAAAATAGAGACAAGTTAATCCCAAGATTGAGCTAGTAATGAGAAAAGAGCTATCCAAGTTGATTGAGGCCAATATCATTTTCCCTATCAAGCAATCATCATGGGTAGCTAACTGCATCCTTGCTAGGAAGAAGAGTGGAGAAATTAGACTATGTGTAGACTTTAGGGATCTTAACCAAGCCTCCCTTAAGGATCATCACCCTATCCCTTCCATGAGATATATATGGTTAATGGTTCAAAGAGATTCTCTTTCTTGGATGGATTCTCAAGTTACAATCAGGTATTGGTCGAAGAGTCTGACAAACATAAGACTGCATTCACCACCAAATGGGGCACCTATGCCTATATTAAAATGTCTTTTGGATTAACAAATGTAGGTTCCATATTTCAAAAAGCAATGGAGATGGTGTTTGAGAACATGATTGAAAGGTTTGTGTTGGTCTACCTTGATGATATCACCATGTATTCAAAGAATGTAGCAGATCATTTTGGCCATCTGAAACAAGTATTCATAAGATGTAGAGAGTATGGACTATCCTTGAATCCAAGAAATTTTTCCTTTGCCACTAATCAAGGGAGATTATTGGAACGCATTCTATCCAAAAAGGGTCTGACCATTGATCAAGAGAGAACAAAAGCAATACTTGCTCTCTCTCTTCCTAGTCACAAGAAGGGGTTGCAAAGTTTCCTTGGTCAGATTAATTTTGTAAGAAGATTTATTCCTAATCTTGGTACCATTATGAAGCCTCTTATAGTTGTGCTTAAGAAAAGCATGGTCTTTGCATGGAAAAAAGAAGAGAAGACAAGTTTTGAAGAGATCAAGGAAGCCATAGCTTCAACTCCTACCCTTATCAACCCTAATTTTGATAAGGACTTCATTCTTTACAACTTAGGAGGTGAGTTAATTATTTTTGTTGTCTTGACTCAAATAAATGATAAGAATGAAGAGCATTCCATTTCCTTCTTTAGTGAAGGGCTTAATGAGTATGAAGATAAGTACAACTATGTGGACAAAAGGTCCTTACAGTCATAAGATCTTTGAAGAAATTCAAACATTTTTTGTCCCATTATAAGATTCACTTGCTAGTACCTCACACCAACATCAAGGAATTCCTTTTGAGAAAAGACATCAACAAGAAAAGAGCTGGTTGGATCACCAAAGTAATGGAGTATGATGTGCACATCCAGATTACCAAGTTGGTAAGAGGGAATGGACTATGTAGATAGTTGGTCTCATCCCAAGAATCAAAAGAGGAGGTTGCTTTAGTATTAACAGAGCAACAAGAAGTAGGAGATGATAATCCAAGGAATTGGGTGGATGATATGAAGACCTACTTCTCAAGTAATGGATATCCTCGAGGATTGAATAAAGCAAAAAGAAGATAGTTCAAATTGCAATCCATTCCTTATGCCATAGTTGATGGTATCTTGTTTAGGAAGGACTTCAATGGAGCTTTATTAAGGTGTATTGATACAGAACAAGCTGATTAAATAATTAAGGAGCTTCATGATGGTCCTGATGGTGGCCACTTTTTAGCAAGAACAACTACTATGAAGATAATGAGAGATGGTTATTAATGGCCATCTATGTTTAATGATTGCCATAGATATGTCAGAAAATGTAAAAAATGTGCTTTATTTTTTGGTAAATAAAGGCTTCCAGCTCTTCCACTTCATCCCATCCAAGTTGATCAGCCTTTTTCTCAATGGAGATTAGATTTTATAGGCCCTATTAGTCCTCCTTCTAGCTCTAGTCACAAATGGATTCTAGCTACCACAGATTACTTCAGTAAATGGAAAAAGGCAGTTGCATTGAAGGATACCACAAAATCTTTAGTTGTTGAATTCCTTGATGGAATTCTGACCAGATTTGGTGTCACTTCAACCATTATTTCAAATAATGCAAAGTCTTTTGCAGGAGCCTAGATTTGTGGATGGGTAGTTGATCATAACATACACATCCTCAAACTACCATCCTTAGGGAAATGGATTGGCTAAATCATGTAACAAAAGCTTGATCAAGATTATGAAGAGGACTATTGAAGATAATCAAAGGTTTTGGAAACAAAAATTGAGATTATCCCAATGGGCTAATAGAATAATGCCTAAGAGAGCTATTGGAAATTCTCCATTCATGATAGTGTATGGTAGGGAAGCTAGATTCCTATTTCATTGGAGTCTCCATCCTTAGAACTAGCTCACAAGTTAGAACTAATTGAAAATGATGCTATGTGTGTAAGAATAGAAAATTTGATAGAGCCAGAAGAGAAAAGAAATCAAGCCTTGTTGACCTTGGAGGCACATCAACAACATATGAAGAGAAGCTTTGATAAGAAGGCTAAGGTCAAAATTCTCAAAGAGGGTGATCTTGTTCACAAATGGGACACAAAAAAAGTGAAGGTAGAGAGACACTCAAAATTTGATGCCTTATGGAGTGTTCCCTATGTGATTATCATTTGTAAATAAGCCAATGTTTTCTAGTTAAGAAAGCCTGATGGTGAAATTTTTCCTATTCCAGTGAATGGAATATATCTTAAACCCTTCTTTTGAGAAAGTTGTTGTTTCATGTATATAGTTAGAGTACTTTTATTTCCATCCCTTCCTATTTTCCAAGAAGTGTCAAGTGCATGTTGTTTTGTTCCTCTGGAATGATAGTTTTGAGAAGTTTTGCAAAGTTGCAGAGGTGGGATGGGGGTATTTTGTGGATCAAAATGCAGTAAAGGTGATGAAATAGATAAGTTTTCATGGTTTCAAAGACTCCATATCCCAATGGATTTTTTAATGGTTACTAGCCATGTGATAAGCAAAAGATTGAATTTAAATATTTAAACCCACCCAACAGTCACAAAATTCAAAGATCCAACATTTGAAAATGTACAAGTGTACATTATAACCTTAGGTTATCCCCAAGTTTTGGGCCATTTCATGTTATATTTTAAGTCTTAGAGCCAGGACAAGATAACATGGTCCCAATCTATGATAAACCTTGTATCAAAGGATCGTCGGCCAAATCAAGTAGCAGTAAGATGTTATGAGGCTCTTGTTGGCAAAGTGTTAGGTTGTCATGATGTCAAAGATTTTGTAGGATCATGAGTCAAAGGAATATGTGTTTCAACACCATGAAAGATCAATGATCTTAGGATCATGGGGTTGACTTCCTAGATTGTCGATGCTACAAAAGGGTGGATAATAGTTTTAAATGGACATTGGATGTTTTGATCATATGATATTCCCCTATCGTAAGGTCACAAGTGCAAATGAGGAGACCATTGAGGTCATGAAAAAAAATTAGTTAACCATGATTGTAGGAGTTATTATTGTAGTTGTTAATGTTATGATAGAATGTGATCATAAGATCATGAAGGTAAGATCAATTGCACCCATAACATCGCAAGAGGAGATTGATGGTACCATGACCTTATGTCAAGAGTGTTATCATGCCATCATTTTTTTGTAAGATCATAGGTCTTGTGATCTTGAAATATCATAAGGAGAATGAAGGATGGGCTCAATGCTACAAGGTATAGGCAATCGTAAGATCATAGAGGTTAGGGTTATGAAAAAAAGGTGACATGAAGGGATTTGACCAAACTTGACAATCGTAGGAACATGAGTTCTAGTGTTGACCAAAATATAAGGAGTTTCACTCACCAAGATGGAAAAAGAGGAATCCTTGACCAATTAGGTAGTAGGAAATGTAAAGAGTGATAGTTGAATATGGTTGGCTTGCATTTTTTATTTGATTTCACATGCTGGTAATGAGGAATAGGTAGCTCTTTGATGGAAAATTTGATCTTTTGATCTCCTACAACCACTTTCATCATTCCCCATACCTGATAAGTATGAGGAACACTCCATCACTGCCTGTTGGTCTATTCACTCAATCAGAAGGTTAATGGTTGTCGTTCCTATCCTCTCAAATATTTTTTTGGTGAATTAGTGATCTTATTCCATCTAGATTTATGCTATGATTAGATCATTTCTATTTTTATAGTAATTATTCTCTACAAGCTTGAATGCATTTGTTGAAGTTCTATCTTAGGGTAGAAGCTATCTAAGTTATGCTTACACTATAAAAGAAGATTGTGTAGTTTTTCTTAGAGTCAGACCTTATCTATTTCTTTGGTATCATACTACTATAAATTCCCTTTCACCTCTAAATTATATGACACTCCATCTTATCTCTTTCAATCATCAATGTACTGTGCAAGCTATATTTTCCTCTCTTCGATGTACTATAGACATCTGTAACCTACATGCCTATGTCTCTTCTAGACTACAAATGATATAAACTGAATCTTGTCTTCCTTGTGTCACTCATTTGTTTGTGTGATCTACATGTAGCTATTGGGTTAAAACAAGTCTGAGTCTATATATCTTTGGATTTTCATGATAGTTGTATTGTACACGTATGGATGGAGATTGTTCTGAACACTCTATTTTGGTGCATCACCTCCTTAGAATATATTAGGTAGCTTGATTTTATGCATTCCTCCTACCTTTTCCCCTCCAAGTATAGTCTAGGTGTACCTTGATAGCAAAGGAAGTTGGAATTCTCTAGAGACTCAACCTCACTGTTCAAGTCCCACAACTTGGAGGTTGTTTCTATATTTTAAAAGGTTTTCCTTAGGTAAAAACTATGGACAAGGGTGCAAAATTTTGTGATAATAGTTCTCATGTCACAAATCTACAAACATTCAGTGGAATTTGATTGTTACAAACATTTATCTTCATATACTCATTGTCCAAAAAGTTGATAGTAATATTACTAATACTAGATATATGTAGTCTCGTCAAAGTTTTCCATGTAGGAAAGTTCTCCTTGTTTAGTTTTGGTACATCTCTTTTGTGAGTCATGATCTTTAGCTTTAAGTACCTTCAAACTTCTCTATGTAAGAACCTAGCTCTAATACCAATTGTTAGAAATGTTTAGAATAACTGAGAGGGGGGGGAGGTGTATCAGTTACTCAAGGTCCATAAGTACAATTTGAATAATTAAACATTCAAGAAATTCATTGTTCTGCTTATCCTATTGTTGCCCAGTCTCTATTGATCTAATAAACAAATTATTGTCTTAAACATAACACACTTTGCTAAATGTAAACATGTAAATATGAATCACCATAAAACATTCAACATAAGTTTGACACTAGGATTTTACTTGGAAACTCAATTTGGGAAAAACCACCAACAACATGTCACCACTTTTTACTCTTTTGAAGTGAGCTTTGTTAGGAACCAACCCTATTAAAGGTTACAATACACACTGTTAAATGTGACCTGGTTTGAGGATTAAATCACCCAATTAGGAGTAGCCTTGTTAGAGGACTTTGATCATTCCATTTAGAATATCACCTTGCTAAATGATTTACATAGACTATTAAGTCCTTCAATGATTGTTAGGTCAACCTTTGATTGAAAGAATTTCAATACAAAATGTTTGCATTTATCAAAATGAAAACAATAGAGTTTTTGTCTATATGTTTACAACTCACTTTTGTAGGTTTAGAGCATTTTTTGGTTCATGTGTTGATTCATTGATAAGTCCCCTTGTCAACTCTATCTCTTAACTCACTTGACAATCCTTCAAGTAGTCACCCCCGTTCATATCAAACTTAAGCCTTCTATTCAAATTCACTTATTAACCTCAGCAATATCTATATAGGCATTCCTTTCTCTTTCTTGCCACTCATCATCACACACTTGTGTTCACCCTTGTGCATCTCTGTTCCACCTTTCTCTATGTGCATACACTTAAATTTTGGCTCCATACCTCCTCAAATAGGTAAATCTTGCTTTTTCATTCTCCATGATCATCATAGATGTTAGGGTTTATGATTTGGTTCATCAGATTCATCTTTCTTCTTTTCTAGAAAATTCTCATCTTCAAATTTGATCATAGATATTATACCTAATCCTCTCTATGATTTTAATGATCCAACTCATCAATCCTATCTTCAACATGATTTCCATTTCCCAAGACGTCAATTGAGTCAACTATAAATCATGATTCCTCATACACATTCAAAATATTGTCACTCGACAATCACTAAGTTCTGACGCTTGGTCATCACTTAATCACTTGGTCACTGTAAGACTCCTTGCTCAACATTAAACTAACTTTCTTGGCTGATATTGATGCTCGGTCAACACTAGATTTTCTCAACATTTACTATGGCTCAACTGATACTTGCATCACTCAACATTCCTTAAACTTGTACTCTTTTTCTTGATTAAGATTTACATCGATGACATAAACAATCACTTTGTCATGTCAAAGTCTAGCTAATCAAATGTCCATTTTAGCTTCCTTTCCATAACTCAACCTTTCCTCTAGGTGATATTGTTATGAGCAATCTTTCAAATCCTCTTCATCAATCAAATATATATGAGATTTAAATAAGATATAAATATGTCTTATCAGTAGATTTCACATCAATGATAAAACAAAAATTGTTACAATTGTAAGTTTCCAACAATCATCCTATATTTTGTAACACTCAAATGATGGCTTCATGAGCAGTATTATCTGGGTTTGATAAAAGCCCTTGATGGAGATTATTTTGGGTTGTTATTCATTCAATTTGAGCCTCTAATTCATCCATCTCAATCTCTTCAATCAGTTTCATCACTTCAAGTTCTTATTTTAGAAGTTATTCAACTCCATACACTCATTGGTATTATAGGTTTAACACCATTTCTGCAAGCTCTAACTCTCTACTCAACTCTTTGGCTTTTGGAGGGTTTACTTCTCTCTTTACATTCATATTGTAGTGTCTTTTAATAATGTCATATTGTCTTATCTTATTCCTCTTTACACTAAAGCATTTACATTGAGTGTTGTTACCATTTCCAATATAGTTATCTATCACTAATTATTGTATTCATTATCTCATTCACCATTTTTGGACATGGAAACACCAAAAGAAGGGTTTGATCAAGGTGGGCCTCTCAAATGACACAAGCAATTTTATTTTATTATTTCTATGTAGGTTGGAACTTTCTAGTGGTCTTTTGGTAATTTATGAGGATTACATTATTAAACATTGAACGAGGTCTATTCTTCTTATTATTTTCACCTTTTTATTATATTATTATAAAAAATACATAGTTTCTTATTCATCATTTATACATCATCTTAATAGCTCTATTTTTTTAAAATCTCAATTATTCTTTAGGTTTATGTGAATTATTTTAGATAATTGGGGGGGGGGGGGGGGGGGGGGGGGGGGGGGTGAATCAACTATGCCCAATTATCCTATAGTCCTTTCAAACACTTCAATACCAACAACACTTCATAACATTCAAATATAAGCACTTAAAAATCTTATTCAACTTCACACTTAACACTTATATTCAATTCTTATCAAGTTGTAAACTCTATTTTTGTTATTACCAAATTTTGGAATTATAATAGTATTGTTACCTAGTTGTTACCGAGTTGTAGTAAAAACTAAATACTACAAAAATCAATTTACAACACAACAACAATCACACAATTAACACAAATATTTTTTAACATGGAAAACGACCTAGGACTAACAACCCAAAAAACTTCACTCTTCTAAAGTGAGTTCTTCTAGGAGTGAACCTTGTTAAAGGTTTACATGTATATTATTAATGTGACCCAGTTAGAGGGTTTTGACAAAAGGATCATCTAGACCTTATCACTCCTTGATCCTATCTAAAGAGTGGCCTACTCTAAAAGACTTACAAACATCACTAATTGATGTTACCATATATGATTTCACATACTTGTTAGGTCAACTCGGTTTAGATATTTTTCTACTAAAATGATTTGAATGTAATAGTTTAATGATCTTTTAGATTTAGCACTACCTTGATTGTTCAAATCTATGTTCTACTTGATCTCTTTCTGATCTCTTTTTTTCTAATATTTGTTTCACTAATTTACTCATTCTCTTCCACTTTACACTTAACTCTTCTTTCATCTTCTATCTTCTCTACTTGGTTTCTATTTTTCTTTTAGCCTCTTCTTCTCCAACAACTCACATCTATTCAAAATTCAATCAATAACTCCATCAGAAACCAAAACTTGTTCAAACTCTTCCTTAAATAGTAGTATCTCTACTTCCAAAGTTTTTGCTTAACCACAATTATTGATCTCAGATTCATTACATTTAGTCACTTAGAAAAAAAAAGTTTGATTGAACTTTCTACTCATCCTCATCCTTCTTCAATCTCCATCATCAGATCTTCATTGCATTTTTCCAGAGTTACATCTTGTAACAAATTTTGATTCATGCCTTTGAACTTCTTGAATATTCTTTATTTTCACCAAAAACTGACATCAGATTCCATCTTTATAAATGTGTTCTTCTTTCTGTTACTCAATGAACATAACATTTCACTATGGTAAAACTATTAGATAACTGAGAGGGGGTGGGTGTTTTTAGAAATAGTAGTCCACCAAGATAACTAGGGGGGGTGTTGGCGGGTGGGGTGGGTGAATCAGTTATCCAAATAAAACATTTATCAACCTTAAATAATCTTAACCATGCAACCAAAGTAAACAACAATCATAAGAAGATGCACATACACAATTACACTAGATTTGTTAACTAGGGAAACCCTTAATTAGAGGTAAAACCCTAGTGGGAATGATGCCCACAAAGATATACTAATATATATTCCTTGTTAGAGGATGGACCTTGTTAGGAGTCTATAAACACATTTAGTACATAAGAGTCCCTATTAGAAGACTTTGAATCCTTGTTAGAAGATTCCAACCCTATTAGGAGTTGTGCCAACCCTATTAGGAGTTGTGCCAATCCTGTTAGGAGTTGTAGAAGGCAGAAGGACCCTCTATCCAAATAGCTTTAGAGGAAAGACCAGTGAACTTCACTATCTAATTGATCTCTCAACTATTCCTTGTAGAATAATTATTTGTACTATGTTTTATTCTCTTCCCTTTATCCTGCCAACTAGACCAATCACTACCAGACCTTGTAGACTAGTTCACAAACTTTGGATCCAAATAGCAAACCTTGGATCTCAAAATAAAACCTCGGCAATGAAGTTTTCTTCAACTTCGCTCAACTCTCCTTATCTTCACAATTACTCAACATTCATATCTTTTCTTCTCTTTTTTTCTCTTCTTGCTTAGTTCATACTTTTTTTTCATAACAAAGGAAAATGTCCTTCCTTTATAGTGAGTCCATAAAAAAATTCCCTTGCATAGGCTACTACACCTTCTCAATTTATTATTATAAGCCTCATTAAGAATACATTTTACTTAGCAATAATATCAATATATGCCCTTGTACCTTGAATAACTTTCCGCACATGTAATATTATGACAAGCAAGCTTAGCCACGTCATCTCTAGAATGTCTTCTATATGACTTTAACCTTGCCTCTCAAAATAACAACTCTGCTAAGAGATATAACAAGTTTACCAGAACATGCTTCTGTAAACTCTATCTCTGAATAGTCTTCACCAAAACTTGCATAACTTCTTCCAGACTTAATGTCCTTTGTACCCAAGGTTAGTTGCATATACTAGACACTTAGTAGTATCTCCCATTAACCTCACTAGTGAAAATACTCAATAATCTATCTATACCAACTTAATATTTACCGTTGTTCTTCTGTCAAATACCACAGAAAATTGCTATGTTGACATCAATGATAAACATAGTCATGAATGTAACATATCATCATGATAATGATATAGTCATGTTTCTACAATACTCCCTCATAGGAATATCATTAGCTTTCATGCTTCTAATAGGGGTGAATCAGTTATCTCCACTTATCTCACACTCCCTACAAACATTTCAACACCATCAAAGCATCATAAACATTAACAACAATCACTTCAATACATTCAATCACTCAGTAGACACATCCAACTTAACACTTAACTCATACATCCACTTCTTTCCAAATTTTTATCAAACTTTTTCTTGCATTACTAACTGGCCATAAATATCTAGTAATTACTAGGTGATATCTCATTTATTACTGATTTGGAATAAACTATTAGAACATGTAAAACAACTTGCAACACAAGTAACATTCACACAATTAACTCCAATATTTTTATCATGGAAACCCTATTAAGGGAAAAACTACCTAGGACTAGAAACCTAAAAAATTCACTCATCCAAAGTGATATTTGTTAGAAGAAAATCCCCTTAAAGGTTACATACACTTTGCTAAAGTGACCTTGTTAGAGGATTTCACCAAAAATCATCTAGATCTTATCACACCCCATCCTTGACTAAAAAGAGTAGCCTGATTTAAAGGACTTACAAACACCACTAATCAATGTTACCATATAGGATTTCACAGACTTGTTAGGTCCACTCACTACTTCCAATATTTTTTGCTACAATGGTTAAATAGTAGCAGTATATTAGCCACAACATCTCCAAAATGTTTTCTACATGACTTTTTAAAACCTTGCTTCTTAAATAACAACTCTGCTAAGAGATATAACAAGTGTACCAGAACATGCTTCTGTAAACTCTATCTTTGAATAGTCTTCACCAAAACTTGCATAAATTCTTCTAGACTTAATGTCCTTTGCACCCGAGGTTAGTTGCATATACTAGACACTTATTAGTATCTCCTATTAACCTCACTAGTGAAAATACTCAACAATCTATCTGTACCAAGTTAATCTTTATTGTTGTTCTTTTGTCAAATACCAAAGAAAAATTCTTTGTTAACATCAATGATAAACATAGTCATGAATGTATCATATCATCATGATAATTATCTAATCATGTTTCTACAATACTCCCCCTTCAGAATATCATTAGCATTCATGCTTCCAATAGGGGTGAATCAATTATCTCCACTTATCTCACACTCCCGACAAACATTTCAACACCATCAAAGCATCATAAAAATTAACAACAATCACTTCAATACATTTGATCACTCAGTAGACACATCCAACTTCACACTTAACTCATACATCCACTTCTTTCCAAATTGTTATCAAACTGTTCCTTGCATTACTAACTAGATGTACATATCCAATAATTACCTAGTGATATCTTAGTTATTACCGAGTTGGAGTAAACTATTAAAACATGTAAAACAACTTGCAACACAAATAACATTCACACAATTAACACCAATATTTTTATCGTGGAAACCCTATTAAGGGAAAAACTACCTGGGATCATAAACCCAAAAAATTCACTCATCTAAAGTGATATTTGTTAAAATAAAATCTTGTTAAAGGTTACATACACTTTGTTAAAGTGACCTTATTAGAGGATTTAAAGATCATCTAGATCTTATCACTCCCCATCCTTGACTAAAAAGAGTAGCCTGATTTAAAGGACTTACAAACACCACTAATCAATGTTACCATATAGGATTTCATAGACTTGTTAGGTCCACTCACTACTGCCAAGATTTTTTGCTACAATGGTTAAACAGTAGCAGTATAAAGTGATCTACAAAGAAGATAAACTACCTTTTTTCTTTTTTAGTTCTCTATTCCCACTCCTTTGTCTTTTTCTTGCTTGAATGATTATGTCTTTCACAAACTCTTCTTGTCTTTTCAATACTTTTCTCAATTCACTTGGATCATCTCTTTGTTGTTCTCCTTTAACAACTTCTCTCTTCACAACATCCTTCAATTAGATCTCCTTCAATTTCATCAACTCTCAAAAAACATCATAATAAAATCAATATTATCATATCAACAACCCTTTTATTTAAAAACACATATATGTCTCATTCTTCTCCTTTAAAATATTTCTTAATTCCTCTAGATCCTTCTATCTTTTTCCACTTAATCAAAATTGTCAATCTTAAGTTCACAACACAATTCCTTTCTATAATGAACTGAGACACATAGAAAAATATAACCTTACGTAAAACTTTGTGTCCATCCTTATCCTTTTTCAATTTCCTTCATTAGATCCTTCTTTAATTTTCTCTATCATTGATCTTGTAACAGACTTTTACTCTTTCATTAGACCTTCTCAAACTTTCTAACTTTCCATCAAAAGTCACCCTCATATTCTAATTTTCCAAACTTATTCATCTAGATTTCACATGGTAAACATTACATTTACTTGGGAAATATATAACTAGGTTAATATTAGCTCACTCAAGCAACATTATTTTCTTCTTACTTCTTTACATCATTTTGGAAATATTATGGTCACTCGATGAATATAGTTTCCCTTCATTAAGCTTGTGACCTTCAATATTTGTCAACAGTTCATGATTGCAAAATAATCAAACCAATATTACATGTAATCATTTTCCAGCTTATTCAAGTCCCCATTAAATACGTTACATATAAACTCTATCTTCATCATACTTTCTTCAAATCCTCTTCATCATTCAAATCCTCTTCTTCAATCTAATGATATAATACTTTCATGAGTTAGCATAATACCTAGCCAATTAAGACTTTGACATCAATGACAATATAACAATTGATATGACTCTTTTACATACATTCATAGCATCACTACCTAACAATCTCCCACTATCAATTACAATATCAGTTGGGTATAACAATCCTGTCCTTTGGAATTGATGGCAACACATAACATAAGATTTTACATTAGAAACATTACATAAGATAATCAAATATATGCATTGACAATATTACAACTTAGTAAATCTAGTTCTTCAAAGTGGTACCCAGTCTATATCTTCAGCAATAGAAAAAGCTCTTCAACTTCGTAAAAATTACTCCCCACTTTGATTATGATCTCCTATTTTAGGTTCAGTCTTTTGTTGTCTTCATCTCTATAGCACTCCCCTTTGGGTAATCTCTCTTCCTTTAGTATTTTGAATACATTTTCTCTCTTCATTGACTTCTTCATTTTATTCTAACAATTTCTCTCCCACTTTGACATAATTCTCTCCCTCTTTAGTTACACATCTGCCCCTTTGACAAAAATTCCAAAGGTCATTATAAATTTCACCATGAAACGTATAAAAAGTTATAGTTACCCTTTTACCTTGCATGTATAGATTATATTATTTTCATCATAGTTAACTTCACAACTTCATTAATACTCCTAAAGTGTGAAACTTATGTATCAACTCCAAAAGATATTTCAATTTATCCATGAATTAATCTAGCATACAACTTCACATAGTTAATTTTGGATAAGGGAAAGACCCCTAGTTTACCTCCTATATACTCAAAAGAATCCTTACAGAATGGCTTGGTAAATATATCAGTAATTTGTTCCTTAGACTTTACATACTCAAGCCTTGTTTTTCTTTCACTTTCTCCCTCAAGTAATGATACTTGATTGAAATGTGCTTTGTCTTGGCATTCATCACCGGGTTTTTTGAAATAATCATAACACTTGTGTTATCAAGGTAAATAGTGATAGTCTTAGTCACTTCTTCTTGCATTCCTTCTAACAATTATTTGATCCATAAAATATTTAAGTAATTGGTTGCAACAATGACATATTCAACTTCAACAATAGATTATGAAATACAACTGTGTTTCTTTCTTATCCATGTAATCAATCTTTCTTCTAAAAAGAATTATTCCCCACTTATGCTTTTTCTATCATCAATATTTCTAGCCCAATCAACGTCAATATAGACTTTAATATTAAATTCACTATTATTTATACCATAGGCCATAATCTTTAGTTCCCTTAAGATATCTAGATACCCTTTTTGCACCAGTCATATGTGTTTCCCTTGCATTAGATGAAAAGCTTGCAATAATTCCAATAACTATTGAAATATATAGTCTACTATGTACAACATACTATGGCTTCCCAGTCATAGACCTGTATTGTGTTTGATCAACTTCTTCTATAGTGTCTTCTTTTGATAATTTCACTCTAGTCACTATAGGTGCACCAACTAGTCTAGACTCATCCATCACAAAAAAAAAACAAGTATTTCCTTTGCATACTTTGATTGAGTAACATAAATAACTTTTGAGTAACATAAATACCAAACATTTTCATTTCAAATTTAGTCCTCATTTGATCAACAAATGACTTACTCAACATATCATTTCCTCCAATATTATATCATAAACAAATATTTTAGAAATCAACACCATGTCTTGTGCTTTATTCTTCAAAAATTGATTATTGTTTTCACTTGTTCTAGCAAATCCAATCTTAATCAGATAATCTTAGACCACTTTTGTCTTTATTGCCCAATTGCATTCAATTGTTGGACCCATATTTTAAACAAATTAAATGTGTCATTTCCCTTGCCCAACATTATGGGATTTTTTCATGTCATGGCCCTTTCTATACAAGGACTCTTTCTTTGAGTCCATATGGATGATCATATTGTCAATCACTATTTGGATATTATGGTGGGTAAGGAATTTTCACTTGTTTAGATACCAACATAACACAATCTTAATAATTTTAAGCAAGCTCCAACATGCCATTGAAGAGGCAATATGAGCATATAGCTTTAAAACTAAAACTAATACTTCTAATTTCACTCTTTGGAAAAAATCTATCCTTAATGATTTGTTAGGTATCAAACTTCCAACCCCTAATTCTGTGTTTCACTCTAGTAAGAGTCAACACAACAAGTTTGATATCAAATGACATTTTCCTTAGCAACCCTTTATAAAACTAAACTTTAATAGGGCCTCAAGAGGAAACCCTAATTTAAGTAAGAGGTGTAATCCCAATTGGATATCCTACTATCCCTTCCTAGGACCTACTGAAGACTAGGGTAGAGTTGATTGGTCTCTTCCACACACCAACTTCACCTTCTCAATCCTATTGCTATCTTCCAAGTAGCCTTAAACCATCAACAAGGAAAACAAAATAATACACACCTCACTCCCTTGCACCTTCTAGGATCTCAAGCATCCAAACACACCAATACATACTTCTCCACCATTCCACCAAGTTTCATGACCCTTTGATAGGTTTTGGACTTTTTCCTAAGCCAAATTTACAAGTTACACTAGGAGGCCTAATAGGGGCTCTTTCCTAGTAGTCGTGTTTCATCAAAATAACACTAAACTCAAGTAACTTCCAAGAAACTACCAAAAAAAAATTATATAATCCTTCCTAACATCAAATTACCTAACTAATTCCAAAGGATGAACTCTTGATCACCTCTTTTGACCACTTAACCCTCAAGCCCTCATTTTTAGGGTTTTAGGCTTAAACACACTATCTATACAACTCAATCAAAATCCATACAACTCAATCTAACATCTTCATAGGTTCAATAAATTCAATATATAGGTCAAACCACTTGACCTTAAAAATTCCTACCTTCCTATTTCTCCGAATAGTAAAACTAACTATTGGCCTTCCATTTTTCAAGAAAAAATGCAAAAAAATTGCATGACAACTTTTATTGCAAATTTCAAATTTTTACACAAATTATGCACAAAAGACTTCAAATGCCTACAAAAATATACCAAAAAATTTAAATAGATTATAAAACATGAAAATGAAGATTTTTGGTCAAATTTCAATGTTTGACCAATTGTTGACCACCCTTTGACTTGATTATAACCTTATTACAACATGTAAACAAATTGGCTAAATGCATGTTTAAGATTTCCTAAACTATCTTGTGTCATCTTGGACACTTATTGACCTCCTATACTAGCCTCTTTAATGTATGACAACCTTATTTAGGACCTAGGGCCCCTGCACCATACTCCCCTAGTTTGAAAAGCTCAAGTCCCTTGAGTTGCCAAATGTTGAAGAGCTATGCCATGCTTAATGATATCTTCCTCTGTCATCCAAATTGCTTCCACCTCAAGTTGGCCTTTCCATTTCACCAGATATTCCTTGTATATCTTGTTCCTACTCTTTTTTACTATCTTAGTATCCAATATGCACTCCAACTATAATGGTTTTTTGGGTGCTAGGTCCTTCATCCATTCTACTTCAACATTTTCCCTACTGCTGCTACTAGAATCCATGCTATTTTTGTTCCCTTTGTATAATTTTAGGTCTACAACATTGAAAATGGGTGATATGCCCATCCCTTGTGGTAATTCCAATTCATCTACATTGTTCCCATGTTTATGTAGAATTTTTCAAGGACCTATATTTTTCATTTGTAGTTTACTACCTAGTCCTTTAGGTAACTTATCCTTGTTTAGGAGTGCCATGACTAGGTCACTAACCTTAAAATGAATCTCCTTCTTTTGATTTGCCTTGTTCTTGTACTTAGTTACTAATTTCTCCATATGATCCTTGACTTGATCATGTATTGTCTTCATTAATTCATCAAGTGTCTCCCCTGTGACACTTCTAGACTTCATGTCTTGCAAATCCCTTAGTTCCATGGGTCCTCTTGGATGAAAACCATATACTGCTTCAAAAAGTGTCCTGCATGTTGATCTATTAATAGAATCATTATATGCATATTCAACTTGACTGATTACTTGATCCCAAACAAAACCATGTTGTTTTATGAAGCATCTAAGTAGATTTCCCAAGGACCTATTCACCACCTCAATTTGGCCATCAGTCTGAGGGTGATAAGTTGACGAATAAGCCAAATGTGTGCCAAGTTTCTTCCACACTATTCTCTGAAAATGCCTAATGAATTTGGTGTACTAGCAGTTACTATTTTCATAGGAAGTCCATGAATTCTCACTACTTCTTTAACGAAAAGGTTTTCAATCTAAGATGCATCATGGTTTCTCCTACAAGGTATGAAATGAGTCATTTTTGTCAACCTATCAACCACTACAAAGATCATGTCTACTCCTCTAGCAATTTTAGGTAACCCAAGGACAAAGTCCATGCTTATGTTATCCCAAGGGTTTTAAGGTATTTGAAAAGGCTGATATAAGCCTGCATTAGATGATGTACCTTTGGCTTTTTGGGAAATTAGACAACTTTCCACATAACTCTTAACTTCATTCTGCAATCTAGGCCAATACTAGAACCTTGCAACTTGTTCTAGTGTCTTGTCTACTCCAAAATGTCTTCCAAGAGCCCCATTGTGCTTTTCCTTGATTATGTTTTTCCTCATTGATGACTTAGTTATACATAACTTGTTTCCCTTAAACAATAAATTATCCTGTAATACATAATAAAAAAATTCGCCATGAAAAGTGTTAGCATACTCCAAACAAGTCTTATGGGCCTCTCTAAAATTAGAATCTTTCTTATACAGATCCTTGTTCTATTCCAATCCCACATTTTTTTAGTTTGACCTCAAAGCATCTACCACCTTTTTTTTTGTTCCCTTTTTTTGTTTTATTGAAAATGTAAATGCTTGAATCTGCTCCACCCACTCAACATGTCTATGGTTCAGTTTATCTTTCCTATTTAGGAAACTAAGGGCATGATTATCTATATATACTATGAGCTCCTTGGGCATGAGATAATGTTTCCATTTCTTTAATGCTTGAACCATGGAGTACAATTCAAGGTCACAGGTGGAATACTTTTTCTTTCTTTTTTTTCATTCATTTTTTTAATGAAAAATGCAATGGGATGATTCTCTTGACTAAGAACTACTCCTATAGAACCCTTGCTAGCATCACACTCAACTTTAAACACTTTGTCAAAACTAGGTAGCATTAAGGTAGGTAATTTTGCCACTTTCTTCTTCAATAACTGAAAACTCCTCTATACTACTTTAGTTCACCTAAACTTACATTAGATCCCTCCTTTTATGGTGTCAAGTATGGGAGCTATTATCCCACTAAATCCTCTAATGAATTTCCTATAAAAGGTAGCTAGGCCATGAAAGCTCTTAACATCCCCTACTACCTTAGGACTTGGCCAATTTACAATAGATTCTACCTTGCTAGGATCCATTTTTAGGCATCCTTTGGAAATCACAAAACTAAGATAAACTAATTCAGACTTTAAGAACTCACATTTTTCCAAATTGATGTGTGACTTATCCTCATGCAACTTTTTCATCACCATTTCAAGATGCTCCAAATGCTCTTCTCTATTCCTTTTAAATATCAAAATATCATCTAAATATACAATTACAAATTTTTCAATGAATTGTACCAAAAATTCATTCATCAATCTCATGAATGTGCTAGGTGCATTGCTCAAGCCAAATGACATCACTAGCTACTCATATAGTCCCTCATTAGTCTTAAAAGTCATCTTTCACTCATCCCCTTATCTAGTCCTAATTTGGTGATATTCCAATTTCAAATCCAATTTAGAATAAATACTTGATTCTCCTAGACAATCCATTAGATCTCCAATTATAGGCATGGGAAACCTATACCTAATTGTGATATTTTTTATTTCTCTTTAATTTACACAAAGCCTCTATTTGCCATCCTTCTTGGTGCTAGAACTAATGGACATGCACATGGGCTCAAACTTTTCCACACCAATCCTTTATTCAACAAATCCACAACTTGTCTACTCACCTCTGCATTCTGTTGTTGTGTGAGCTTGTAGGTAGGCTTGTTGGGAAAGGTTGCACCAGACACTAAGTCAATCTGATGACTTATTCTTCTAATAGGTGGTAAATATTCTGGCTTCTCCTTTGCAACTATGGATGGATATTATTTTAGAAATTCTACAACTTCAGTAGGTATTATTTTTTTACTTTTGACTTCCTCTTTTGGCTTGGAAATGAGAGAATACCCTTGAAAATCATCTTCTTTACTCATCTACAATAACTGCTTACCTCTAATCAATTTGACTACTCCATCATCTTGGTCCTTCACCATATGATTAGGTAAGGATCCATCTTGAATTGTCTACAATTCTTCTTTATAAAATATGTATTCTTTTCACCATTATGTTGAACCTTTACATCAAACTACCATGTTCTTCCTAGGATCAAATGACAAGCATCCATAGGAATGATCTCATATAGCACCTTATCCTTCTACTCACCAAGTTCAAATTCTACTCTTGGTTGTTCATCAACTGTAAAACTATGATTCTTGTTTAAACATGAAATTTTATGGGGAGCCACATGAGCTAACCTCGTAAGTTTATACTTCTCAATCATCTCTAAGGATACAACATTCATTGTTGATCTAGGGTCAACAATTATTATGCACAATTTTCCATATGCCTTACCTTGAGTTCTAAACAAGGACTTTCTTTGTGGTGGCTCTATTTTCAAAGGTACCTTCATCATAGTCCTCCTCAACATCATATTTTCCCCATCAAACACTAGTGTTGCACTCCCAACTTGTGTGGAACTACTGTTGTAGAAGGATTCATTAGTCATTACCAACTGATTTCTTCTAGCTTTGTTTTGATTAGGGGGATTTGTATTCTTAAGTGGACATTGAGCCATTGTATTTCCTAGCTCCCCACATGAATAACACTTAATGGTTCCATGTCCCCTTCCTTGTCCACCTTCATAACCTCTTCCTCTGTTAAATGGCCTCCTCTACCCTCTAAATCCTTGATTCCCTCTTTGTGAACTTTCACCTTTGTTGTCACCTTCACTATTTTTTTGATTTTCTTCTAGCCTCCTTTGGAAATTTCCTCTTACCCTTTGTTGATTAGTTCTTCCTCCTCTACCCCTGCTAGAATTTTATTGTCTTCTTTTTATTTTCTCTTCAATATTTACTGCTAGTTGAAAATACTTTGCTATTGTGTTGGGGCATAGGATGGAAACTTCTTCTTATATGTTATACCTTAGACCAGATAGATATCTGACCACCTTCACACTATCTAGCTCCACCATTCTTGATCTAATGCAGAGCCTATGAAATTCCTCAGTGTATGCACTCATAGTTAACTCCTTTTGCCTTAGATTTTTACTTCTCATGTGCAACTTGACTCCATAGTCCTCTAGAACATATATATCTCTTATCATATTAGACATTACATTCCAAGAGGTAATTTTTTTCTTACCTTCTTTGACTCTCTCCTCAATGAAATTCCACCATGTAAGTGTTGCATGTTTCATCCTTCATTGAGCTAGCCTCACCTTCTTCCCTTTTGTTAATCCATGACACACAAAATGACTCTCAAGAACCTCCATCCAATCCATAATAACACCAGGGTCCATCTTCCCTCCAAATTAGGAGTATTAATAGATTTACTCCCAAAGGTCTCTAGGGACTTTACAAATGTTGCCTGATCTACAAGCATGTTGTCATACTCATCATTTGCATACTACTCTTCCTATTTATCTATCTCTTTTTTACCTTTATTGAGGTCTTCCTCAATATTCTTAGTAGCTTTCTCTACTACTATCTTTCTTTCCAACTACAATAACCTATATTTCAACTTCTAATTCTCATCTTTATTCTCTTGAATTTCCTTGGCCAATTCCACATTTTTCACCATTTTGTCTATCCCTGATGTAGAACACTGATCAGGTGCAAACATCCAAACTACAAGCTCCAAGCTGAGCTTTGATACGACTTATGATGCAAGTAAGAGGTGTAATCCCAATTTGATATCCTACTATCCCTTCCTAGGACCTACTCAAGACTATGGTAGAGGTTATTGGTCTCTTCTACACACTAGCTTCACCTTCTCAATACTATCCCTATCTTCCAAGTAGCATAAAGCCTTCAACAAGGCAAACAAACTTCCACACACATCACTCCCTTGCACCCTCCAAGATATCAAGCTTCCACACACACCAATACATCCTTCTCCACCATTCCACCAAGTTTCATGACCCTCTAATACATTTTGGGCTTCTTCCTAAGCCAAATCTACAAGTTACACTAGGAGGCCTAATATGGGTTCTTTCCTAGTAGCCTTGTTTGATTAAAAAAAAATTAAACTCAAATAACTTCCAAGAAACCCACAAAAAAAATTATATAATCCTTCATAACATCAAATGACCTAAATAATTACAAAGGATGAGCTCTAGATCACTTCTTTTGATCCCTTAACCCTCGAGCCCTAGTTTTAGGCTTTTAGGCTTAAACACATTGTTTGGTCTTCTAGGCCTCCAATCTTGAAACCCACAATGGATTTTCTTCTCCCATCACTATTTTCAACCTTCTACCTCATTACCTACCAAAGATCAAACTTCCATGACCCATTGCTTGACCTCTATAATGTGATTTCAGACTATCAGCACATTGAACAGATTGATTGTAGAGACTCAAATGTTGTTTTAATACCATAGTCAAGTGAAGACTGAAATGCTACAAGCCATGAATTTTTTCCACATCATAATAACTTTCTTCACAACCATCATCAATTATTTTCACCAAAGGAATTAGGAGAGAATCACCATTTTCATTCAAACCATGACAATAGACTAGGGTAAACAACAGACTAGATAAAATCCAAACTCAATATAACTTTCTCCTACTCGACTAAAACCACTTATTACATTCACCAATAAGAAAAAAAAAAACTTTCTAAAACATAACCAAAAACTTACTGTCAACCTGTAGTTGGATTTAGAAAGATGTCCTCTAATTATACATAGTTTTCCCTTCAAAATGGATTTTTTATTCATCCAAAATTCGTACAACTCAATCTAACATCTTCATAGGTTCAAAACATTCAATATATAGGTCAGACAACTTGACCTTACAACTTCCTACCTTCAGATTTGACCCAACAGTAAAACTTACTATTGGCCTTCTATTTTGCAAGAAAAAATGCATGACAACTTTTTTTGCAATTTTGCAATTTTTACAATTTTTACAAAAACTTTGCACAAAAGACTTCAAATGCCTACAAACTATACCAACACATGTAAAATGATTATAAAATATGAAATTGAAGATTTTTGGTCAACTCTCAGTGTTTGACCAATCATTGATCACCCTTTGACTTGATTATAACCTTATTACAACATGTAAACAACTTGCCTAAATGCATGTTTGAGATTGCCTAAACTATCTTGTGTCATCTTGGACACTTATTGACCTCCTATACTAGCTTCTTTTATGTTTGACCACCTTATTTAAAACCTAGGGCCCCTGCACCAAACCTAGATGCCTTTAGAATTGATTTTTTAAAGGGATAATAGTGGCTATCTTCTTAAGGGAATTGTTGCTGCAATTGCACAATCCACAAATAACTAGGCAAAGGCACTCATTCCATTGCACGGTCTTAGCAAGGCCACCAATTTGGGCATCTCATACCTACATATTGAGGGGGATTGCCTCATCACAATTCAAGCAACTAAGCATAGATCAATGCTAATTGGAAGATCAAAGACATCTTTTATGAATTTGTACTTTTTAAGATAAGTTTCAATGCACTGTTCTCATGCACACTTACGGTGAAGGTTATCAATAGGTTGGCATATATACTCTCCAACTATGCTTGTGCACATCTTTCATTGAATTTTGATGAGCATTCTCAGTTGGCGCAAGACCGACAAGATATCCTATCAACTTCTAGGAAGATCACAATTTCTCTCATGCCCCACGCTCCCACTGAGGTTAGGTTGTTGTTTTGGACACACATCCAAATCTATACATTAAGGAATTTTAATTTTGAAATTGTAATAGTTCAAAAATCATAGGTAGGACATTGTGTTGCTTTCTCCTATTTTTCAACAGTTATCGATCTTTCAAATATGACTTCTTAGCTTGAATTATGTAAACATTTCTTATTTTACTATATTATTATATAGGTTTCCGCCTTTTGTAAATGTAATTGTGCATGTGTGTCTACATGTATGTATACACACACACACACACACACACACACTTGTTCTCACTATTGTAATAGATTTTTTTAAAGAAAGAATGTCTAAAAAACTCTCTAATTGTAATATTATTTTTATTTCCATTTTTCTCTTTTATAATTTGTTTATATTTATACACATATATACATACATATTTACATATATACTTGTTCTCACTATAATAATAGAATTTTTTTTCCTAAAAAGAATGACCCAAAAACTATATAATTATTTTCATTCTCATTAATCCATTCTATAATTTTTTACTACATTATTATTTACTCCTATTTGTAAAATGTTTCAAAAGTTCTTAAAAAATAGAAAAAAGGAATGAAAGACTAGCATGGAAAATAAAATGAATCTTCTAATGTGATCAATTTCCTATAATTTTATTTTTTCCCTTAGTTACGAATGTCCTAATATTAAGGTGGGATCATATAAGGTTGTCTTTGTTTGTCTTAGGCCATATATTTATAACAATTTTAAATGTGCATAAAGTAAACTTCATCCTTATCATTTTTCACATATGAGAATTTAATATTTATGCTATCTCATAGCTCTTTGTAGGCCATTACTTTGTAGTTTTAAAAAGATGAACATTAAGAGCTTATAAAAAGTAGAGAAAATTAAGAGATTATGGGCCCTAGGGGAGAAACTACCAACTCGTTTAATAGGCCCCCACAATGGAATGTACATCCATACTTCCACAAAGTTGGGGAATGCATTTAATAGGAAAAAGCATAGTCCTTAGGTAGTAGATCAATGTTAGGAATTATATATAAATCTCTTCCATACTCTTGTGTGGGCCAAACATGTTACATGGCAAAATACCCTCTTGTGGCACTGTGAAGTCTCCTACACAACTTTAAAATATATCTTTGAAGAATTTTGATTCATTTGTAAAATGACACTACAATAAATAATATTTCTTTTAAAATCGGATCATTTACAAAATTAACATCTTTAATTAAGAGTAAAAAACTAATGTATATTCATTTTTCTAAATTTATTTAGGGTACAATTTCAATATGTTTTGATCCTGATAAACTTGATAAACTTGTTACGGATCTTTAAACTTCACAAATAGACCAACAACCCATTTATATTAATAAATATATTTCAATATTATATAAATATATATATAGAATACACTTTTTTATTAATGGTTGTAAATAACTTAATCAAAATAATCTACCACTTATATTTTAAAAATTTGAATATTTATGAGATCGACTAATTATATAATCCTTCAATTTATAAATATTAAACAAAACTTAAAAAGATTTCCAAATCCTTATGAAAGTCCTTTTTTCCTAGAAATAGAAATGGATGCCTAGTCATGTTTAATCTTGTAATTCAAATATTATATAACTTGTAAGCCAAGTTAACTCATTTGTGGGTGCCATACCATCTACCAACGTGAAAAAAAAAACATGTTTCATTCTTAAAGCAAAGGCATCCCCCATAATAACGACAAACTCTTGGTATATACTAAGTTTTATACACAACAATGACGTTGGGACAAGAAGCCAGTAAACCATTCGAAAGTCACTAATAAGTAAGGGTCTTAATCATACATAAGATGATTATATAAATATAATAATAATAGTAATACAACTTCTCTTTATAATGTATTAAAATTTGAATAAAATAAAATCAAGTAAAGCCATGTAATTTAACTATTATTTTTATATTTTATTTCATGAATAGAATCATTATCTTAGATTAAGAATGGTTTTAAATAAAGAAAAGATATGTAATAATTTTGTAATGATAAAGAGTACTTCGAGTTTTTTAAATTTTTTTTTGTGATGGATATGTTTTATTTAGTAATTTTTAGTATTTATATGTCATATATCTATGTAGAAGTTAATAGATTCATCTGATTTTGATTAAGTTAGATTCTATATATCTCAACGATCTTGATCTAATCTTCAAGATCTTCATGTGAAATTTTATGTCAAATATACAAGAACAATTTTGACTCTTTGATATTTCGTAATTAGATTAAAAGTTAGATGGAAGTCAATTCAATCCTAAGTAGTTGTTACTCCTTAATTAAAGTATGAAATGTTCAATGTACATGCTAGACTATTGCATAAAAGAACAAATCTTGATCATTTTAAAACAACTCATGGCATTAGCTCTAGCATCACATGATCATTGCAACAAGAAGCAGGATAGAATAATATCAACATGCATTGATAAGAACAAATTAGTCTACATTTTACACAAATGTCTATAAACTTAATCAAAAAATATTTAATTAGTTTAGGAGTGAGTAAAGTATTTGTGTGAAACAAGTCACCTTCCTCTCTTAAAAAATTATTCTAACAATGCAAAATCAAACAAGAACACATCATAGAGAAACTTATAACAATTCTAAAATCACATGGCATGTTCAATATAATAGATGCAAAAAATAGATTTACACCTACAAGACTGGTGCAGAACAAATATAAGAGGTCACTTCTTATTGATCTTAATTATTATTGAAAAATTTAGCTCATGCTATCTCCTTTTTTTCTTGTGCCAAGCATGTCTTGTTGGTTGTAATATTAAGTACTACAACTTGGATTACATCTAGTTAATTAAAGGTAGTAGATTTTCATGATCTGTAAAATATTACTAATATACTTTTGGGAAAAATTGTTTGTAAATTTTTAGCATCAACATTTTGGATCATACTCTATGATCCATCATCAACATGATAAAATTTAAGAATGCAAATGCATGGGTTGAATTCTCATTTACCCTTAATAGGAGTCCTTAAATTCTACATTTTATTTGGGAGGCAAAACTTTTCCTATATACTCTAGTTGGTCAATTGACTCTTGAACATTAAAAATGATTTCTTTCTTTGTTGCCCAAGGAGTAAGACAAAGTAAGAACATCAATCAAAATGAATCTCCACATTTAGGCACTCATTCTCATCTGCGTCAGTCGTAATAGAAATCATTAGACAACCTTCAAGAGGTGCATCAATGGTGATGACAATGAAATTAAATTCTTGGTCACCTCATTGATCAAGTACAACCTCTTTGTAAGTTCTACCAATTGTTAGAAGCAAACATGTATAGAGGAAGATGGGTTGATATCTCAATATTTGGAACTTTTGATCTAAATAAAAAAACTCTTGATATGCATGGATGCATGAGAAAATACTCACCCTTTCTTTAACCATTGAAACCATTACTACCACAAATGAATCTTTATTAATTACAAGAGGTAAAAAATGGGTCTAGGATGTTATAACGTAATTGAATTCCTTGTGCTTGACATCATATGTTGTGAAATATTTATAGGATCATATTTTCTCTAGCCTTGGACTTGTGATTATCACCCTCAACACTATTATCAAATGGAGTTTAAAAGTAAAACAAAGTCCACCCTTTCTTTCTAAAATACCAAATTGGTTGTTATCCAGATGTGGCCATTGTTATTCCTTTTAAGAAACTCTAAACTAATTATATAGGATAAAACATGAATGTAAACGAAAAAAAATTCCAAGATCATAAAATGTTTTTTATTAGGAAAATAGGTTTTGAAGGGACCCTAAAACCCAAATGCAGAGAATTTGCAAAGCCAAGCAACTTGTAAAAAAAACCAAATGATATGCAATAAGTTCTACAAAAAAGGAACATGACATCTAGACACAACAAAACATAAACAAAAAGGGGGAACTTGACATCTCATCACCCCCACACACACTGGTTGGTGGTCAAAAGGAATAACCTCAAGATAACCTAACCACCAAATAGAGATAGAAAGATAATAGAATTAAGATTTTCCCTTAGCAACCGACTTGTCACAAAAGGAGAAGATTTGGATGGATACTTCTTTGAATGTTTTCCTTTTACCGTAATCCATCCCTCCTCAATCTTGGAAGCCACAAAATGTTAGGCCAATAAATCTATAGATTTGATAGCATTAATAACCCCAACACCATTGATGGCAAGGCCAATAGTTTCAGAATCAACAACACTAGATCCACCATTTAAGACTAGTCCATTAGCTTTAGATCTTCCCTTAGAAGCCACTGAACTATTACACTAGGATTTTCCAGCAACAAAAGACTCTTTGGGCACATGTTGGGTGGAGGCATCAACATTGATCTTATCAGCATCAACATTGATCTTATCAACATCAACAATTGTGGTAGTCATAGGGTCAACAAAACCATCCATAGGAAGGACAACAACACCAACATCCTCCTAACCAAGAGCAGCCACCCCTCCCATGATCAGAAGAAGGGACAACTTCCCATTCTTTACAATCACCAATAGCCTTAGTGGGAACTTCCACCACAGAAGAAAACCCCTTCGACACCAAATAATGTTGCAAAAAAGCACCCTTCCACCATGAGGAGGGTTTATTATATTTAACCTTGTTAGCCTCACACTTTGCTGCAACATGCCCAATAGTGAAGCAAATCCTCCACTTGAATGGAAGACCTTCATAGTCTAAAGACTGGATCCAAGATCCTATAGGACTATGTAGATTGATCTATGTCGGAAGGCCTTTACACACATCAATATCCACAAGAATCTGAACATAGGTAAAAGGAAAAATATCAAATAATTTCAAGCCCACCATTAAAAAATCACCTAAAGCCTCACCTACTTCCTCAAGAATAGAAGTATGCTAGAGATGAAGAGGGAGGTTATGAAGTCGTACCAATAAAGGCATTTTGCAGAATGATTTACCAACAAGGTTGAAGTCTTTGTGCCAAGGTTTGATCTTCAAAGGATAGCGATTTTCCCATGTGAAAAAATGCTCACATAGAAGGGTTTTCCTATCCTCTATAGCATCAAATATAGCAACAAAGAAGACCTTCACCATAGGAAAGATCTAAACAAAATTTGTTAGATATGGCTCCTAGTGCTTGAAAATCCAAGAGTGCTTGAAAATCCAAGCATGAAGCTCCTTAAGAGAGGGAAAAAATCCCCTGAAATGACTGATAATAACATCCTCCTCAAGGGTTCCAACCCTTCACTCAATCTTTGAAATTATATCTTCCTCCAAACCAATTGTAATGGATTCACAAGCTTAGAAGGCATTAGAAACAAGCTTTTTGCTAGCCCTCAAACCCCCACCTTTGATAGAATGGGCATAAGAGGGCCCATTCAAAACCCCCACCATAGCCTATTTCCATGCCATAACTTCTCTTAGAATTGCTTTGGCAATAGTAGAATGAGATAACAAAGATCTGATGTGAACCCCCTCCCCCAGTTGAAGCACCTCAAAGCCAGTAATCGGAGGACATACACCCCCCTCTATAGTAAAAGGAGAAACTAGATCCTTAGAGCTCATAGATAAAGGCTCAGCCCCAGTAGATCCAACTGCAACAATAACCACACATCCATAAACCTCCACTGTCAACGTAGGAAATAACAAGACTGGGGGCTAAGAACACACACGTGCCAACAATTTCAAATTCACCATTTTAAAATTCAATGATTATAAAATGTTATCTCAATTAAAACTTTTTTATTTATTTATGAATATGCCCTTTTGTATTAAAGTGTAATATAGAAGTACATATTCACAAAAAAGGTTGGAGGATATGAGACCACCCCGTAAAAGTTCACAAAACCCATGGCCAAAAATTATGAACTATTCATCAAAAAATAATACAAACCATTTCAGTCATCCAATGTTGTGTCAGCCAAGGGTGGTGGATCAATGATCATCTTCGCCCCATATGCCAGTGGGGTCTTGTGAAGGTTAAATGATAGACCAACCATTATTATCTTATTTTTATCCCTCCTCTCTCTTGGGAGGTAAATAGAAAACACCAAGCAAGGAGGCCACTCATTAGAAGTGGTAGAAGGCCACCTAGAAGAAGAACCAATTGGAGAAGTAGGTGATCAACTAGAATCACACTATAGTTGAGAGGCAAAGTGGCGCTACCACCCATCCCTTCTTTTACCAGAGGAGTGATAAGGATCCTAGGATCTTAGAGTTTGAGAATGATGGGTAGAAGAACTACAACCATGGTGACATCCACAGGAAGAGGTGCAATCGACAAAGTTAGAATTTAATAACACTCCAACAATCGTACAAGGGGCATTACCCCAATGTTGTAAGAGGTTGTTCACCTCAAGAGTTGCCTTTTTTGCTTGTACTTGAATCTGAAAGAGAACACTATTACATATGCAAGCTTTAGTGTGCATAGAAACATTGATATCAAGAAAGTTGTGACTGAAAAGAAAAACATTTATATCCTTCCAAAGTGTAAATAAGATCTCCATCATGAAAGAATTCCAAATATAGGAACATTTGAAAGGGATTTTGGGGGAATCTCCCTTCCAATCCACAGGCCAAGAAAAGGGTTCTAATCTAAAAGGCCTAAAAAAGTCATGAATCCTTCCCCAAAAATGTTGAGCTCTTTGATAAAACTAGAAAAGGTGAAAAGGGTCCCAAGCTACCCACAAAAAGGGCATATGGGATCAGGAACCCCTAAATTCTTGAGCCTTAAGACCATAGGAAATCCTTGGTAAAGAAAACACTAGGAAAAATGAGCAATTTTAGGCTTCGTGGTGGCAGACCACACAAAAAGGAACTAAATTAATTGGTATTTAGTGAAGACTATAAGTGCTAAGCCTAGTTAATAATATTGACCATGGGAAATTGAGGAATCAATTAGTAATAACCCAACTTGGGTTTATAACTAGAAAGATTATTACAAGGATATCACTTCCTTTCCTTCCACTAGGGCTTAATAGAAGAGATGCAAAATTTTTGAATCAAGTGAGGAGGCAAAGTAGAATCCAATAAGTCAAAATTCTATCAATTTGGGTGAGATAGACGAAGCTAGACATACATATCATCCCAAGACCCGAGACTCTTTATGACTCTTGAAAATTAATCCTCGGGTGTCTCCATTCTATGTTTGTGAAAATAAAGAGCACCAACCCCCTGAGTTTTGGCAAGAGGAAAACCTTGAACATGAAAAGAGACCACCAAAGTTTTTGTTGGTTCATAGAGAGATCATCACATAAACTATCTATAGCCCTTTGAAGATAGATATTAACAGTCTCCCACAAACTCTAGATCCTTTTTAACCACAAAATTATCTTAGATCTAAATTATATCCTTCATAAAAAGTATAATTTGAAAGCCAATCTCTTTCAAGGAAGGATTATTTATAGGGAAGCCTAGATAAATACAATTCCTAAGAGGAAATCTCTAAGCCTCATCACTAATTAAGGAATAAATGAGCCATTTAGAATGTATTGTTGGACCTTGCTTCTAGGTAGATAATAGTTCAAGACCTCTAGATTTCTTGTGAAGGAAATAAAATCTCCAAGAAACTCTATAAATATGTGATGCTTAAACCCACAGTCCTAGAGAAAATCTCTGATAAGCCTCTCCAATTCATATATAAAGATCTTGAAGGATTCCAACACGAGGAAAGTACACATGAGTGGATGCCAACACTTTGGATAAATCTAAAAAAATTGTATTGAAGAAAGAGACTTAGTAATCTAACAATCATTTTTTTGAATCCTATCCAAGATAACATTTCAAAGGCTATCTGGTGAATCTTGGAAAGAAAAGGAGATTCCCAAAAAGTAATTTTTTGCCCATGCTAGATCCACTTCCAACCAAATTGAAGGATCCATAGAGGAGCTAGGAGGAAATATTATTTGTAGCACAAAGTATTGTGTCATTAAGTAGAAGAGATAGAGGCAAGAAAGAAAATACCAAGGTATTGAAGAGAATCTTTAACATTATTTTTTTCCTCAATAGGAGTGAGAAAATAATAATCTGTAAAATGCCCATTAACAAGTTGAGTAGGTGACTTGGGAAGGGAAATTCTTCAAACAAGGCCAAAAGAGATTTCATTATCTAGTAAGTAATTGAAACCCTCAATAACAAGAACCTATAAAGCTAGAGAGAAGGGACGTCCCTAGTAGATAGACCTAAAGAGGCTAGAAGCTTGATACTTGTTGTGATGTAGATCCTAATCAACCTCAGAGGTTAACTTTTCTCTACTTTATTCAACGTAGTTTCCCCCAAGATTTTATTATGGGGGTTTGGGGGTAGCACCCCCATGCTTTAGGGGTCAAGGGAAAATTACCCTTGCGGATTCCTAGGGCAGTTCCCTAGGCAAGGTCAAGAGGCAACGCCCTTTGTGGGGTCCTTGGGTTAGTGGCCCCAAACATGCTCCCTATTGTGATACATGGAAGGGTCGAGAGGCAATGCCCCAAAGCCAAAACTAAATTTACTATTTTAAGGAGGCATTATAAGTTATATTTTTCTATTGGTCAACTTATTCCAACCATAATTTGTAAGTGGAAAAAATATTATATAAAATAGCTTAGGGTTAGGGATTTTATAATGTGTGATGAGATTGTAGCTTATTGAGTTGTAAGAGATTATAGATTATAATCATGTTGTAATCACTATATAATAAGAATATTGGACTCATTTTTTGGTGGACATAGCCTAGGAATTGGGTGAACCACATTAAATCTTTGTTTCTTTTGTTCTCTTTTGTGTGATTTATTATATTTTGATATTGGTTATATTTGCACATAATTATTATTTTGTCTCATTAATCCTAACAATACTAGAAATCATTAATGGTTATGAAATATATAGCATCCCCAAAGAGCACTTAAATGGATTGAATGAAGTTGGGACCAAAATCTAAAGATTTAATCATGACTAATATAAAAGATCACTCAATGCAATCATAAGCTTTACAAAAGTCAATCGATAAGGAGATTACAAATTGTTTTGATATTCTAACCCATTCCATTCCTTCCCAAATTTTAATAATGTTATCTAGAATATAGTGGGAATGATGGCAGTTTAATCCTTCAATTTCTAATCTTTGGTCAAATAAATATCCTATGTAATAAAAACCTTCTCATAGTGTCAGACAAAAGAGTACCACCTTCCCTTCCTTAATTATGTTTCTCCCTATTGAGGTATGTTTTTCTCCTAGATCCATGGAAATTCCTTTACAAGTTTGATCACCAATTGAGGCCAATGAAAGTGAGCTTTGATCTGGGCTCATTTGATAATGTAATGGTCTACATTTTATTTCAAGTTCCAGAGATGGGTAGAAAAGCTTGTCGATCCATGTATAAAAGATTCATAGTCAATGCTTCAATGGATGCACAAATATATTTAGTAGATGTTTCATAAGAATGCATGTGGTAGATAGAAAGTTGTCTACCATAAATGTAGAGGAATATTAGAATGAAATCTATCGTGTCATTCCACCATTGAATCTAGCCTATTTGAAAGATCATGGTTATAAACATGTTGAATGTGGGCCATAGTGGGTTGATGATACAAAAAGGATGTGTTGAGATAAAACTACATTCTAGAAGGATGCATATGAGCTATGTTTGACTCAAAAGAAAGAGTAATAGGATAGTGGTCTGACATGGCCACATCAATCAAGGAAATGTTAGGTAATTTTTTATCTTTAGAAAAGGAGAAAATACATTGAGTCGTAGACATGGCATGATCAAGTCTCTTAAAAATTTGGTCAAACCCAGCGCTCAAATTACATCAAATGTTTCAAACCTCATCAAGATGGTGGATATCGACATCAAGATTAAAAAAACCAAATTTATTCCACCTATAGTACCATGATTCCCTCCCTATAGTTTTCCATCAAAAAGGAAAAATTATGTACTCATTTGAAGCCACCTCTACCATATTAAAGTCCCCATACATTACCCAAATTGTAGGTGGAAAGAAAGAAATAATCTAATGCCACAGGATTGATATTTTAATAACATCATTGGGAGCATAAATATTAATAGTCCTAGATGAATTATTGTTAATGGACAAAACAATCCACACAATTCTTTGCATGGTGTATGAACCTTCATCGACAATAGTAGAATATTAACAAGATAACAGAAGAATAGATATACCACCTCAATTAACCTCAAGTTGAGAATAAAAAATAAGGCTATCTAGGAAAGTCAAATGACATGCTACATTGAGAATGAAACCAATAATTTTGACTTCTTGAAGGAAAATAAAAACCAAACTACCAATCCTCTATTTAGTATCTCAAAAAAAATCCCTTTTGAGGTCATTTAGAATTCATACATTCCATGATAAAAAAAGTCTTTCATATCATCCTCATCCCCAAGAGAGGAGAAGATATTTTGAGAGAAATTTGAACTAGGTCTGAAGCTAGGACAAGAATCTCCCCTAGAGATGACTCTCCACTTTTCTATTCTATCATCTATAGTCTTAGTATGTGTAGAGGGGTTGTGAGAATGGTGCAAGAATGAAGAAATGCCAAAATTTGAAATAGACCATGGTGTGCAAACCCAAGGATGTACCTACATAATCAACTTTCTTATGTTGACCAGGGTTTGAATTAGAAGCCAATTAAGAAGGCACCTATTGGGTAGGGGAAACCTTGGAAGGATCATCCATCACGAGCTAATAAGTTGAACTAATAGGTTGCTTCTAATCTAAAGTAGAGGTATTTTAGCCTTTTCAAACCACTATTGTCCATTTATCTTTTGTATATATTCCACTGGATGAGAACTGGCCTCCTTAGAAGGGGGTTTCATTCAAGATACGACTAATAAACAATCCTTAATCTTGTGATCTATAGATTGACACCTATAACATGTGTTGGGAAGATTCAAGTACAACACCTTCTAGGTGAATATTTCATTGCCTACTTGAATATAAATAGTTTCCATGAGGTTAAATAAAAGGTTGACCTCAACACAAGCTCCCTTTTGTGGTCGAGAAGTAAAAGGAATGTTGATTTCAAGACAAACCACCTCACCAAGAGTTTGCACAATGGTTTTCATGAAAGACCGTCATATCAAGGGAAGAATAGGAAATTCAACCCACATAGGAACCCTCAATTTTATATCATCCAAGATAGTAAAGTCTTCAGACTACCTCTAGAAAACCAGTAATGAGGAGTGAACAAACCATGGCTATTTACCGAGGAGAACCTCAACATATGAAGGGTTTGAAAAATGATACAAATAAAATCCCTTGGTAAGGATTTGGATGTTATCAAAGAGAACTTCATGAGGATTCCAAACCTTGGCTATCCATTCACACGTCATTCTTTCAAGAAGAATCCTACCCAAAAAATAACTTATCAAAGTATTATTTTCTAGCCATTCACAAGCATTATCAAAAAAATCCTGAACATTGAAGCACAAAGTCTTAGAGTGTAAAGTAAAACATCAGGTGATGACATACCTTGTGAAAGACCTTCAACAAATGTTTGTGAGGGTTTTTGTTTGATGGTGGGGCCAAGAGTATCGATCAGAACAACTCCAACACTAATATCAATTGTTGGGATAAAGTTGGTCAGGGCTATATTATACCCTAATGGATTCCATAGTAAATGTGGCATTAAAGAGGTAGATATGAAAATATGTTTAAGCAATATAAGACACACTCAAGAAACCCTAGTAGAGGTCAAAGGATTCATTCTTAAAGACCCCAATAAATCACACTTTTTTCATTCTTAAAGACCCCAATAAATCATACTTTTTAGACTAGCCAACATAGTTTATAATTAAAACTAAAATCACTTTACTTGTTATTGGACTAATACAAAAAACAAGAACATTTTTCAATTAACTCTCTTTTATGATTTTTTAACTTATTTAAGAAACCCCTTTCAATTTCACTTGGGAAAATCCTCTTAAAAGAAGCAAGTAAAAACATGATAAGTAGGAGATATTTTCCACAACAAGCCAAACAATGATATGGCTATCAAGACTCAACTAACTTTTTTTAGTCAAATTCATTGACCCATATTTCATGAGCAGCGGTTCATGCAAACCCATCCCTAATGAGAATGGAGGGAAAAATTAACATGCATTGCATCTAGGCAACACTCACAGGGGTGAAGCACTAGAACTTATAGGGAGGTCACCCATTTGAGTATTAGTCTATCTTTATCCTGCTTAACTATAGAGTTTACTTTGTGGTCAAACTAACTTTGAAAACACATTTGCAAAACCTTTAGAAAGTATTGTGCATTACAAACAATTCACTAGAAAGCCCCTAAATCTCATCAATTCATAAGTAGGAGTTTTTTTCCACGGAAAGTCAATTTTTGATATTTTATCAAGATTCAACTATGTAGTTTTTGCATCAAACTCATTTACCCATGTTTCATGAATAGTGGCTCACACAAACCCATCTCTCATGAGGATTAATGTAACATGTATCACTCATTGCATGTAGGTGACACACTAATACATAGTTTAATTTATTTCCATGGTTCCCTATAATACTTGATAGATGGTTTCATGTTTTTAGTGCAAAAATGAACACAATTCTTAGTGAGACTCCTTGTATTCCTAAAATTGTGTGCACAATGTCATTTATTGTTCATAATGTTGTTAAACTTTAGAATCAACTATACAGGTCCATAACTTTTACAAAAAAAATATTTTAGAAGACAATTTCTTTAAAAAATGAGGATAAGTTAAAGAATATTGATAATAATATTTAATGAAAAGAATGTTTATATTTTATATTTTTCATATTTATTTGAAGACTATTATATAAGTTAAATAATCAGGAGACACAATGATGCAATTTTCTGTTTTGGAGTTCTTGTGTGTAAGAAATAGAATCATAAGCTCTAGATTTTTAATGATTGATGTTTTACATCTCTTTGGAGTACCCATTGCACACTATAGTGCAATTTCTCATTTTATTGATATTTTTTCATTACATATCAACTCTAGTGTTTATTTGCGCTCTCTGCCACTCAATGAGTTTGGAAATAGATTTTAGTTTTCATTATAGAATATTTCTCTTCTTTTTAATGTTGCTCTAGGGAGGATAATGATTATGAGGAGTATAATATTGAGAAGAGTAGTTTGATTTTTACTATTCATTTCTCACTAGTAAAAGATGTAATTGAAGTTGTTATTAGAAATAAGTGGCTTCATGATAATAGACACTCATTATATAATGAAGTTTCTTCTAGAGTACTTATTGTAGCTATGGATATTTTTCAAGTGTACAATGAGAAATAATGATTAGTGGAGATCAATCCTATCTCCTATTGAACATTACTAGAGGAGCATGAACAACTACATATGAATGTAATCAAGCAGCTAATGAGCATCTCTAATCCTTCACCAGGACAAAATGTTAGATAATGTGATATGATTGAATGGTTCAAGGTAGATGACAAATGGGAAAAAATGACAAGTTACAAAATGTACAAAGATAAAAAAAATAGACAACACCACACAAGTATCAAAAATGATTACTAGAAGATGTCGCTAAACTATGATTTTAATTTGATGTTGTTTTATAGGGAATAGAGTACTTGGAGTCTCTTGTTCCATGGATGAAGGCACTTGGGACATCATGTTCCTAGTGCTTTTGAGTGAACTCTTGTAGACTACTTATTAGGTCATGTACTTTATATATCTGAATCAATTTCAATGCCACCTATTCCTACACACAAAAGGGAACCTATTGAATAGAGAGGCATTTTCCTTAGTCAAACCTTGATTAAGGATGTTAGTTAAATCTCATGCCTTGCAAAATTTCCCTTATGATTCATAGGTTTGGTATTGGTCTAGAGTTTTGAAAGTGTTGTAGTGATGTCTTTGGTTTGAAGGGAGGCTTTAGGGTTTATGTTAAAAACTTCTTAATTCAGCCCTACCTTGTTATACTTTTGTAGTACCTTTTTAGAACTTAACTTAAGGGTCTTAATGTCATTAAGAAGAGCAATTCATCTCATTTTCATAAGGTTTAATCACTTTTATGTGTCGACCCTCATTATGTTCTATATTCCTTAAGTTGTTTACATAGGTAAATATGTTATGGTCTCTCCCTTGCATCTTACCTATGTTCTACATCTTTGTTTCACACTAAGAAGGATCCTTTACTTTCTCCATTTTTGGGCTACATGGACATTTCTTATTTGTCTACTTTATGCCTTGTATGGTTGTGGTTATAGTTGGAGGGTTGTAAGAGTTTTAGATTTGATGTTAGAAATCACAACCTTTTCACCCTACAATTAAGTTTGTTAACCGTGTATATTATCCCAATAATCAATGTAACTACCAAGCTTCATCATAAAAACACAAGATTGCGACACCCAACATCCTATACAATAGATTTTACCATGGGATTTTTTCCTGGTAGTTTAAGGCTACAAGGGGTTAAACACCATGCAATTTATAGTTTGAGGTTTGAGAAGGTGAAATATTTGGCAATGATGTTATGTTCAATTTGATAATTTTTCTTGACCATTAACTTGCATGTTGACCATTGTTAGGATAACTTTCGATTAAAGGGTGTTCAAGATCGACATCTCACACAATTGTGTGATAAAAGTTGTTATCCATTTCAACCATCATGAAATGTGAGATCTTGCCGCGTGTATGGTCCAATGTAGAATGTTGAAATCTCATGGGATTGAAGGTGATGACATGGTAAGTGATGTGTCATTTATTTGAGTCATTTGTTCATGCAAGTGGAGAATTGATGGTAGAAGGACCAATTGTTTACATTTCATAGAGATTAAAAGGCTGAATTTGTGTCATTAATAATTTGAGAATGCAAAAAATCTTTCTCTATTGCTCTGGTAATTCAAAGAATGCACTTTTTGATGTGTGCAAGAAAAATCAAGGCATTTTTAGTATGATAAAGCCATGAATGAACATGATGAAATATTTTAATAAAATCCACAAGGCCCAAACAACCTATGGGACCACCTAGAAATAACCAAATAGCTAGAAACCTAGCTCTTTTGAAAGTGTTTCCTAAGACCTATTCTTTGATAGTGAATGTTGACCACTAAGTTTGTTGACCTATCAAGTTGTGGTTCCTCAAAAAGAGTAGCCAGGTTGCTCATTTCTACAATATCCCCATAGCTAGAGTGGATGTAATTCTAGGTTGGGTAGTCTAAGATCAAATTTTGCTCTGTCTCTACCATTCCCATGCTACTGAATAGGTCGTCTCTTCCCATTCCTCTTTTGGAATCAACCATCTCCTAGTTTCACACCTTAACTGATGTGAGCTCGCTCTAAGTTGCACAATGATCATTTTAGATTTCTAGCTAATATTTTCTCTTATCTATGCCTTCTCTTCAAGATCCCTCATTGGGTTGAATTCTTTAATATAATCATATTTCGTGTGCCCATTTTGATTTGTCCATATAAGGCTCTTGAATTTTTCTTTTGTAAACTTTTTTATTCCATCAATTTATATGGGAAATCTTGTAAATTAATATTCCATTTTTCCATCCACTTAATATTTTGTTTCATCCATGTGTTTTTTCTTCTATCCAATTTTTCCTCGACAATCAATTTGGGTCAATGATGTGCTTCCATACCTTGAGTTTTCTTTAAGTAGCATACTAACCAGACCATAGCTGAAGCCTCTATAGGGAGCATACCCATTTCCACCATTAGGATCTTATAGGGGACCATAAACTTAATTTTGAGATTGTTGGTGATTAAATGTTTTTGGATTCTTTCCACCTATCTCTATTTATGAACTAAAAAGTTGTTGCCCAAGATCTCACACCCATAAAGAGTCACCAGAATGACCAACAACCTAAGGAGCATATTTTTCATTTTCTACTCCAATAGCTTTGCATTCCTACATCTATTCTGAAGCAAGTATAATTCTTTCCACCCCCTTGAATTCTTTTTGTTCTACAAGTTTCCCAATTGAACTTGTTGCAGAAATCAATGCCAAGATATTTGTATTCCTTTACTATATCTAAAGGGTTGTTCTAAAAAAGGAAAGTGGTTTATTGTATCTTGATTCACTTCAGAAAGAAAACCATCACTTTAGTTTTGGTAGTGTTCACCTACATCCCAACCGAATGGCAAAAGATGTCCAATGGCTTCAAGTGTTCCCTCAGCCCATCTATCAATGTAGCAATTAGAATGAGGTCATCATCATATAGGATAAGTTTTATCACATAGTTGGCTAGTTGAACCCCATAAGTTTCACTTTTTGGTTATGATAAGTCGAAGATATTTATTGAGGCTTTCCTGCATAATTTTGCAAGTTTTATGTCCTTAAATTCCCTTTGTGATTGGATATTGAATTATTATGGTAAAATTATTTTAGTTTGAAGACAAACTTATTTATTTTTTAATTGAATTGGGTGGGGTTATTATATAGTAGATTTTGTTATTCAAGAGAGTTTTCAATATTGTTTCAAGTAGGGGAGCAAAGATACACTTGGGTTTGGATAACCAAAGATTATTTTTCTTTGATTCATTATTTTTTCTTAGAGATGTTGTAGCATTGGAAGTCTTGTTTACTTGTAGATTGGTTGAAATATTGAAAAAAAAAAAATTGGCTTTTCTTTCACATTTGATGCTTTCATAACTATGTTATTTACCACAATCTTATTCTTGTTACAAAATTTAACCTTGTCTTTGTTGTGGGAGTTGTTTGAGAAATTTGTATTTTTGTAGATGGTGATTTCTCCTTTATTGACCAAGACATATTCATTTTTTAGTGCACTCTTTATCATCTCATCAAGATAGGATGTCCTTGTAGTTGAATGAAATAGTTCATCTTGTGAGTCAAGTTGTTAATGAAGATATTCATATTTTTACTTTTAAGAATCTATCTTGGATATCTTCCAAATACTTTCCTCCATCTTTGTAAGAAGGAGATAAAGGATTCTCCACTTCTTTGTTTAATTTTGCAAAGGTCAAGAATTGTTACCATGTGTTGTCTATTGTAGGAATATTTTTGGATGAATTTCTTGACCAAATATTTGAATGTTTTTATTCCAAGTGGAAATTTAGAGAACCATTCCATGACTTATCCTCCCAAGATTTAGGGAAATAACCCCATCAAGTAAGTTTATTTGTGCATGAATTATTTACTAAGAGTGAAAAATTATCTTACATGGTCTTGAGGATTTGTGTTTTCCATGTATTTGTCATAGTGTGGTAATTCAATGTTAGGAGGAAATAACATCATTTATAAATCTTTGTCAAATGATAAAGGATATATGTGTTCCAAGCAATACTTCTTTTCTGGTATGTCTTTATCTTTCTTAAGACTTGGAGTTTACCTTGTAGTGCTAGCATTTTTTTGGAAAGGATGGAGATAGGTGTTTCCACTTCTCTCATTTTTAATTATTCAACATCGAAGTCTTTAGGAAGCTTCACTCCCATATAATTTTTTGAGTTTATGTTGTATATTTCTTTATTGGCATTCATGACTCTCTCCGTCATTTTGTGAAACCTTTTTCTTTGTTAAAACTTGTGGTAATCCTCTTCCATAGGTTATTAGTCACTATTAGATTCATTTTGGTTATTTTATGTACCTTGATTTCTTTGATTGTATTGGTCATTGTTTCCTTCCCAATCATATTAATGGTTTGCCACATTTTATATGTTGGGTGTTGTTTAGGTTGTCCTTTAATTAGGGGTTTCTTGTCCAAAAAAAGGATGTCTTATTGATGTTTGTCCTTGCTTAAATATGATCAATAAAGGAACAATTTTAGAATTGTAATTGAAAGGCTAATGTCATGTTCTTGTGTTAACCATGAAATTTGAGATCTAGCTAATTGGTAGCCACAAATGTGAATTAACAATGTTCAATGTTTAGATAAGATGTCTCAATTGTCCAAAGTTTATTTTTTGATAGGTATGATATGATATTGGAATATCTAGGGCTTGGTTATCCTTAATGGAAACTTTCACAATTATATGCTTATTTTCATTAGAAATTTTGAAGATGTCTAGCAAGCTTTGAATAAAGATCAATGATGTCTACTGAGACAAGTGTTCAAAAATGTTTCTAATTTGCATGGTTTGAAGGCCCAAGATCTAATAGAAGAATGAAAAGGGTATCCTAATGATGATCAAATTGGATAAAATCTATATGGAAGACCCCCAAAAAGACCACTATTTTCATATAATTCACTAGGCATGACTCAAGGATAAACTAGGTATGAGCATATAGAAGCAGTGCGATTATTTGTCTATATTGGTGTAATTAATTAACTTGGTATAATTTATTGTTGATCTATGTACAACTTACTAATAAATAAATAACAATTACCAAGTGTTTTAGACAACCTGTTGTATGATTGGATACTCTAAGATGCGACTCAATGCTCCTAAATACAAATTAATGCTAGGGTGTGTATGAGCTTTTGACCTGGTATATATTTGTGAGTTGATCGACATGATTTTATACTAAAGGGTACTCTATCAACAAGGTTTAATATGTTTAAGTCTATGCTTATTTGGTCAATTTGTAAATTTTCTCATTGTTTACAATATTTTTTTGGCTATTTTTTAGGCAAAGTGATCAAACACAACAAACATACATGTGAGAGGTAAGCAAAGAAAATTTTATCCTTAAGGAATTTATCACAATGTAAAAATCCTTGCTCATCAAATTAGTTCCACACTCAATAGCTAATCGACATATGACCATTATTAAATATACAATAGATCTCTCAGTGTCATATTAGTCGACTCCAAATGCCAATGAGGGAATGTTATGATGAGTTTCTTGGTAAAGTTATTGTCTTCCTCACACTTTGATTATCAAACTTTTGAAGGTGAACCAAGTGGCTTCTACTCTATTGGAGTCTATTAAGGGTTTCCATACAGAGCTATTCCTTGTAGTCCTACAACTGATATTGAGGCATATAGCCCTACAAGTATCTTAGATAACATAGTCCTAAAAGAAGGATTGAGGGCACACGACCCTAAAAATATCTAAAGCATATATAAAATAGCAATAACTGTTAGATTGTGGTGACTGATCAGGAAAGTACTGTACATACTTCATGGGCAGTAGCTGACATGGTAGCCGACATATTATGGCCGACATATGGCCGACATGTTACAACCCTAAAGCGGTTTAATACTTGTATAAAAGGGCTAAGGGTTGGGTATTTTTTATTATGTTGTGATACGAAATTGGTTCTTGCGGCGGTATTGAGCTGTAAGGGATTACGGATTGTAATCAGGTTGTAATCATTGGATTGTAATAAGATCGGACTTGCTGTTTGGTGGATGTAGCCCAGGGATTGGGTGAACCATGTTAAATCTTGGTGCCTTGTGTTCATTTCTTTTTGTTCTATTATTTTTTGATATTGGTTATATTTGCATGTAGTTTTTATTTCTGTCCGTGGTTTATCCTAACAAGTGGTATCAGAGCAAGGTTGTCTTTCAGTTATCCTCTGCAGGAAAGTCTCACGGTTAAGTGGGAGTCTCAAAGTTGAGTGGGAGCGATGGCAGATGAGGGTAAGTTGAGGGTTGACAGGTTTAATGGGCAGAACTTCCAGTTATGGAAGATGCAAATGGAAGACTATTTATATCAGAAGGATTTATGGAAGCCGTTGGAAGGCAAAGCCAAGAATCAGGGAACTATGTCGGAGGCTGAATGGGATCTCTTGGACAGAAAGGCACTCGGAAGCATTCGGTTATGCTTGGCACCATCAGTGGAATTTAATATTACAAAAGCAAAGACAACATAAGATTTGATGAAAACCCTAGCAATATTGTATGAAAAGCCCTCCGCTTCAAATAAGGTATTTCTCATGAAGCATTTATTTAATATGAAAATGGCAGAAGGTGGATCTGTTGCAGATCATTTAAATGAGTTTAATACTATTACTAGTCAATTATCTTCTGTGGGTATCAATTTTGATGAAGAAATTAGGGCTCTCTTGATTTTGTGTTCTTTGCCTGAAAGCTGGAATGGCTTGGTAATGGCGGTGAGTAATTCTGTTCCTAGATCTAGTACCCTAAAATATGCTGATGTGATCGGTGTTATTTTAAGTGAGGAAAATCGTAGAAAATCCTTAGGTGGATCTACATCAGAAAGTGCTTTAAATGCACAAAGCAGGGGTAGAACGACTGAAAGAGGAAGTAACTCTGGAAATCGTGGGAAATCAAGAGGAAAGTCAAAGGGGAGGAGGTCTCAATCGAGAGGACCAAATAATTGCTGGTACTCTGGGAAACCAGGGCACAAAAAGAAAGATTGCTGGAATTGAAAGAAAAATGAAGGAGATAAATCAGATGGAGACAAGGAAGCAAATGTGGTAAGTAACAAATCTGAAGAGGATGCTTTGCTTCTGTCTTTAGAGAGTGTTGATGATTCATGGGTTTTAGATTCCGGTGCTTCATTTCATGCTACACCTCATAGAGGTTATTTCATTGATTATGTCCAAGGGGATTTTGGGCTTGTTTATTTGGGGGATAATGAACCCTGTCAGATTATTGGAAAGGGAAAAATTAAGATTAAGTTGCAGAATGGGAATCATTGGCTACTACATGAGGTAAGACATGTTCCAAAACTAAGTAGAAATTTAATTTCAGCAGGGCAACTCGGTGATGAGGGTTGTGTAGTTACTTTTAATGATAAAAATTGGAAGGTTTCAAAAGGTTCCCTTGTAGTAGAAAAAGGTGTGAAAGTAGGCACCTTATATCTTTGTACAGGTCATATTGTTCCTTCTACTTTGATTGTTTCAGAGAAAAATGAATATTCAGGAACAATTACTGCAATTGAGCAGGGAGAACAAATAGCTGCTGTAGATTCTGATACAACGTTGTGGCACAATAGACTTGGGCACATGAGTGAGAAAGGTATGAAAGTACTTCATTCAAGGAAAGTTTTACCAGGTCTAAAATGTGTGAATATGGATTTCTGTGAAAGTTGTGTGTATGGAAAACAAAAGAGAGTGAGTTTTGTAAAGACAGGGAAGGAAAACAAAAAGGAGAAATTAGAGCTTGTGCATACAGATGTATGGGGACCGGCTCAGGTATCTTCCCTTGGTGGCTCTCATTATTATGTTACATTTATTGATGATGCAACTAGAAAAGTATGGGTTTATTTCCTTAGACAAAAATCTGATGTATTTCAAACTTTTAAGAAATGGAAATGCTTGGTTGAAAATGAGACTGGTAAGAAATTAAAATGTCTCAGATCTGATAATGGTGGTGAGTATTGCAGTCATGAATTTGAAGATTATTGCTCCACTAATGGTATTCGTAGATAGAAAACTATTCCAAAGACTCCACAGGAAAATGGAGTGGTTGAACGCATGCACAGGACTATAATGGAGCATGCAAGGAGCATGAGGTTGCATGCTGGGTTGCCCTTACACATGTGGGCAGAGGCTATTAATACTACTGTATATTTGATTAATAGAGGTCCCTCTACTCCTTTGGGCTATGGTATTCCAGAGGAAGCATGGATTGGTAAGAAGGTGAGTTATTCTTTTCTCAAGACCTTCGGTTGTGAAGCTTTTGCTCATATAGACTCTAAAAATAGAACCAAGCTAGAAGCTAAATCAAAGAAATGTGTCTTTGTTGGATATGGCATTAATGAATTTGGCTATAGGCTTTGGGATTTTGAAAATCTTAAAATTGTTAAAAGTCGGGATGTCATATTCAATGAGAAAGTGTTGTACAAAGATCTGTTGCAGCAACATGAGAAGAAAGAAGATGATTATGTAGTGCTGGATGATACTCCAAAAGCTGATGTTCCAGCCATTCCTCATGATGTGCAATAACTACAACAACAAATACCACACACACCAGTGAATGTTAGACGGTCAACAAGGTAAATTAGACCTCCACAAAGGTTTTCTCCCTCTTTGTATTCTATTTTACTTACTGATGCTGGTGAACCTGAAAGTTATGATGAAGCTATGCAAGTGGATACTAAGATTCAGTGGGAGTCTGCAATGAAAGATGAAATGGACTCTTTGCTGAAAAATAAGACATGGGATTTGTGCAAGTTGCCTATAGGTAAAAAGGCTTTACACAATAAATTGGTTTACAGGTTGAAAGAAGAGGACGGAGGTAAGAAAAGATTTAAGGCCAGGTTAGTTGTAAAAGGATTTGCACAGAAAAAGGGAATTGATTTTGATGAGATATTTTCTCCTGTTGTTAAAATGACTTCTATTTGTACTGTTTTAAGTCTTGTGGCTACTAAAAATATGCATTTAGAGCAGATGGATGTTAAAACAGCCTTTCTTCATGGTAATTTGGATGAAGAAATATATATGGGTCAACCACAGGGTTTTGAGGTCAAACGTAAGGAGAACTTAGTGTGCAAATTGAAGAAAAGTTTATATGGCTTGAAGCAAGCACCTCGGCAATGGTATCTAAAATTTGATAGTTTTATGCATGAGCATGGATATAATAGGTGTCATTCAGATTACTGTGTTTATTTTAAGAAGTTGGATGATGATAGCTACATTATTTTATGTTTATATGTTGATGATATGCTTGTAGCTGGGTCTAACATGGATCATATTAAGGGGCTGAAACGCCAATTAGCACATGCATTTGCTATGAAGGATTTGGGAGCAGCAAAAAAAATCCTTGGTATGAAGATTTGTAGAGATAGGAAGAATAGAACATTGACGCTATCTCAAGCTGATTATGTTGAGAAGGTGTTGCAACGTTTCTCTATGGAGAATGCTAAATCTGTCAGCACACCTTTACCTGGTCATTTGAAATTGACTAAGGAGATGTGTCCCAAGACACAGGAAGAGGAGGATAAGATGTCCAAGGTACCCTATGCTTCAGCTATAGGAAGTTTGATGTATGCTATGGTATGCACTAGGCCAGATATTGCACATGCAGTGGGAGTCGTTAGCAGGTATATGAGTCATCCAGGATTTGAGCATTGAAATGCTGTCAAGTGGATTCTCAGATATTTGAGAGGAACATCCAATAAGTGTTTACACTTTGGGGGCTCTGTTGAGATAATGGGTGTTGCACACATTGCATAATATTGTTATTTTATTATTTTATTTTTATTATGTAATGTTGTACCTAGATGGACGTGCAACATGTAAAGATTCCCATGGCATATTCTTGATGAGTTGTATTGTAACATTGTGAAAATATTTTATGTAATTATTTAATATTGGAAAAAAAGAATTAAATGCCAAATATTAAATGTGGGGTCAGTGGGTTAGGTAGCACATGGTTTTAGCACATGGTTTATGTTATACCACTTGGTGGTTTTGTGGGACTTGCTACTATATAAGAAGCCACAAGGGTAGTTGTTGTATAGAGAGTAAGAGTGACAAGGAGAAGACAAAAGGCAAGATTCGAGCAGGACAAGGCTTGACAGGTTAGCCAAGGGAGCATTTGTGAAGGTTGAAAACATGGCATGGGATGTGTGGATTCATGCTTGTTCACATAGTTTGCTCGGTTGTGGCTATGGCCATGAAGGCTTCCATGGTTGTATGGCAATGGTTATTTTTCTGAATAATACATGGTGATGGATGCTTTTGGAGGTTGGTTTTTTCCCTCAATGAGGGTTTCCCAGGGTATATCTTGTGTCACAATTTTGTGGGTATGTTTTCTATTCTCTTACATGTGGATTTTAATTCCGTGTTTATTTCAGATTTATTATGGGTTATGTGGAAATGGTTATATTCTTTATTGCCAAGTTTTTCTTACAAGTGGTATCAGAGCTATGGTTTTATTATTGTAACCCTAGATTGAATCCATGGGAATGCATGAGAGGATAAAAGAAAGGGCAAGATATATGAATGATTTATTGCAGATCTGAGGGTTTTGGGTTTGTTGTTATGATGGGATGTTAAAAGATTTGGGCATGTGAAATTGTTGGACAAAATGATTTTTTCGAATGTTTCATTTAAATGAGGGTTTTGGGGGGTAGCATGTAGAAATGACCTCCTAGCTAAAAACAGACCTCGCCATTCGATCTGGGTCGACATTTCCATAAATTTGATATATAATATGCCCTAGTTTGGCCATGTTCAGAGGAAATGAAAAATTTTTTTGGTTTCAGTCCATGATGGCCGTCAAATTTAATCCCGTCAGAATTTTCGTCACTAAAAAAATTAAAAATGAAAAATCGTACTGAAAATGGTAAAAAGACTGCCGTAGTAAAATGGCCATAACTTTCTCTCAAAATATCAGATTTCAGAGTTCTTATAGGTGTTGGAAAGATAATTCAGAGCACTACAGCATGGTGTAAGTTTGGTTCTATGATTTTAAAATTTTGTTAGGTTTTCAGAGCCCTAAATTCAGATATTGTTTATTTTGAGCACGGATTGGGGCATAACTTGGGCATACAGAGTCAGATTTTGGACTTTGAGTAGTCAACGGAAAGCTCTTGGAGAGCTCCACACATTGGTTTAGATTTGGTGCAGGTTTGGCATGATTTATTTGTTGATATATTGATCTAAACAGTTTATTGATATATTTTGACTATGGTAACATTGTGAGTTTATGGCATTGGAGAGTTAAGATTTGATGTCATTGTATACTCAGTTCATATTTCAGATTGGTCTCATAATGATATGGTTATCAGTGTTTGGTTTGGATATGCATGATGACTTGTTGGGTCTACAAGTTGTGCAATATTGTAAGCGGTCTATACTTACAGGTTGCATTTATAGCTTGGTTATGGGTTGTCTTTGCCCATTGATCTTTCGTTATTGATGCATATTCAGATTGGTGGCTTGGATTTGGGTTGTCTATGCCCTAAGTCACATGATTTTATCTTCATGTAGAAGGGATGAGATGTTGTTACAAGGTATAGTCATGGCAAAGGATTGTGGTTGACTATTTTATGCTCACAGGTTGGACACTTTGAGAGCCAGATGCTTAGTTCATGGATGTGATCATGGTGTCATGGATTTTGGCATGACATGATTGGTTATACAGGTACATCCTTGATGTTTATTAGCTTGGATTTCTGATATAGTTATGGTGGTATATCTTCTTGGTTGAGGATCATGGTTATTTGGTTTCTTTTAAGGAGCTCATGATGTGCACTTTGAGTTTTTTGATAGTTTGATGCCTTGGTTGATTCTCATGGTTAGAGGATGGGTTTTCATCATGATGTCATGGATAGCTTGGATACACGATTTAGTGGGAGCTTGTGACAGTGATGGGGTGACAGTGCAGGATTAGTTCCTGGTTTGGTTTATATCTTCTTGGTTTGGAGAGGATGGATTTTATGATGCCATAGGTGACTTGGTACCACAGTTGAGTGGGAGTTTTTGGCATTGATATATTTATTGAGTGTTTGCAGATGTTGGAGGTTTGTCTTAAATCCTGTTGTTGCAGAAGCGTCTTTGACATTTGCATGGTGCACTTGTTATCTTCATGGTGTTTGAAGATGGTTAGATCTTGAGGACTCATGGAGTTCTTGGTTATCTTCATGGTATGTGGAGATGGTTCTTCCTGGTATGTGGAGATGGTTTTTCTTCATGGTGTGTGGAGATGGTTGCATCTTGAGGACTCATAGGGTTCTTGGTAAAGGTGTGGTTTATATTTTTTTTATTTGGCATGTTATCCTTGGTATGAGGATGGTTTCATTATTATGTCATGGTATACTCTTGATACGCGTTTAGAGTTGTGACATGTTATGATGTTTTCATATGGAGCATGTTATCTCTTTAGTTGAGATGGTAAGATCACGTTGTCATGTTTATGTTCCTAAGGCCATGGTTGGAACTTTGACATTGATCTTGGTTTAGTTTCTTGGTATTGAGTACACTAATCATAAGCTGGATAATTCATGATATTGCTATGTTGCATTTGGAGTTGGCATGAATTGATTGGTTATAGGTGCTCATGGATACTTAGAGATGGTGGTGATGCTGATTTCTCTTGGATTAGAGGAGTATTTGTTGGGATGGTTGATGGTTTCAGTAGGAAGTCCGAGGGGCAGTCACCTGATATGGACTTGAGAGGAGATTGTTCTTAGATGAGTCTTGGTTGGAGACTTGGGTATCTTGATGAGCATTCTCATTCCCCACTCTTGCTCTACTCAGCGGTTTGCTACTTGAGAGGTATAGCCCATTGTTTTCTCTCAATTGCATTATATTTATGCTTGTCTTTCATGGATATGGATCTTGAGCTATGGTACATGAGTTAGTTCTGGAGGGTTCATTTGAGAGATGGTTTAGCATTGGTTATCTCCATGTGCATATGTTGTTATGCTGATTGAATTTGGGAGATGGTTTTATATTGGGCATTTTTCCTTGGGTTAGGAATGGTTATTCCTTGGTTTAGGAATGGTTTATTGAGTTTGATCTTCTTGTTAGAGACTTACATCCATGATGAGTTATATGGTATGGTTTGGGTGTTGTTGAGGCTTCTTGTTGGGGTTTTATGGAGGAGATCATACTTGCACAGTTTACATCTAAAGGTGTGTGTAGAAGGACATGATACAAGTTATGATTTGCATGGTTTCTCTGGTCTTGGTTATCTTTTTGGATGTTCAATTTTTCTTAAATTGGATCTGAGATTGGTTAGAGATTGTGATCACTGGTTTGTGCTCATGCATGTCATGTGAGAGATGACATGGTTATTCCTTTATCTCTTTCCTCTGTTGGTTGTGGTGAACTTGGGAGAGCATTGGAGACTTGTTATGAGAATTTTTTCTTACAGGATATCAGTTTATGTATTGTGGATGTCCTTGATACTACATGGATTCAATGCTTTGAGATGTGTTGAGTGGATTGGTTATAGATTTGACATTATCTTTTGCAGTGGGAGCTTCTTGGTATATATGTGGCAGGTATTGCTCTTGAGGCTTGTGATTGCAAGTTGCAGATTGGATATGTTGGTGATATGAGATTCACTTGTTATACCTTTGAGGTATGGATATTTGGATGGGTTTGGCACTTGCTGTGGGTGCTATTTCAGCTATGGATATTTTGAGAACTACGGATACATGTGATTAGCTTTGGATTAGGTTTTTGTGCTTGGAATTTTAGTTGGTACAGGATTTTATGATCTTCTAATGCAACAGGTTGGGTGGCTTTCTCTTTGGATGGCTTCTATGTATGTCCAGTGGAAGTGGCATAATAGGAGGTGAGATCATTCATTTTTGAGATGCTGGATACTTTGATTTTGTTGCGGGTACCAGGATGGAGCACTTGGTGTAGTTTGATCCATGATGGTGGATGTGCTAGGAGTGATTGTTCCCTTGTTCATTTATGTGGCTACGGATTGACCCTATGCAATGTATACAACAAGTGGGAGATTGTTGAGATAATGGGTGTTGCACACATTGCATAATATTGTTATTTTATTATTTTATTTTTATTATGTAATGTTGTACCTAGATGGATGTGCAACATGTAAAGATTCCCATAGAATATTCTTGATGAGTTGTATTGTAACATTGTGAAAATATTTTATGTAATTATTTAATATTGGAAAAAAAGAATTAAATGCCAAATATTAAATGTGGGGTCAGTGGGTTAGGTAGCACATGGTTTTAGCACATGGTTTATGTAATACCACTTGGTGGTTTTGTGGGACTTGCTACTATATAAGCAGCCACAAGGGTAGTTGTTGTATAGAGAGTAAGAGTGACAAGGAGAAGACAAAAGGGAAGAGTCGAGCAGGACAAGGCTTGACAGGTTAGCCAAGGGAGCATTTGTGAAGGTTGAAAACATGGCATGGGATGTGTGGATTCATGCTTGTTCACATAGTTTGCTCGGTTGTGGCTATGGACATGAAGGCTTCCATGGTTGTATGGCAATGGTTATTTTTCTGAATAATACATGGTGATGGATGCTTTTGGAGGCTGGGTTTTTCCCTCAATGAGGGTTTCCCAGGGTATATCTTGTGTCACAATTTTGTGGGTATGTTTTCTATTCTCTTGCATGTGGATTTTAATTCCGTGTTTATTTCAGATTTATTATGGGTTATGTGGAAACGGTTATATTCTTTATTGCCAAGTTTCCTTACAGGCTCTACTACTAATTTACAGGGCTATGTTGACTCAAATTTGGCTGGGGATATTGATACCAGGCAGAGTACTACAGGTTATGTCTTTACTGTTGGTGGGGTGGTCGTGCGCTGGGTTTCTAGGTTACAGAAGATTAATGCTATCTCCACTATAGAGGCAGAGTATGTTGCTGCTACAGAGGCAACCAAGGAGATGATATGGCTTCAGTTCTTCTTAGAAGAATTGGGACATCCTCAGAAGGATAATTATTTGTTCATAGATAGTCAGAGTGCCATACATTTTGCTAAGAATTCAGCTCTGCATTCTAAGACCAAACACATATAGTTGCGGTACCATTTCATTCGGTCAGTTTTGGAGAATGGACAGTTAAAGCTATAGAAGATACATACCAATGACAATCCAGTAGATATGTTGACAAAGGTTGTAACAAGGGAGAAGTTGAACTCCTCTTCAGCTTCGGTTGGTCTTCTAGACTGAACATGAATAAAATAACAGTAGAGTCCAGGATGGTTTGATCCAGTGGGAGCCCCATGTGGTAGTCGTATTGCTACAGGTTCAGTCTCCAAGTGGGAGATTGTTGTTTAGTGTGGAGCCTGATCAGTCCCCAAGTGGGAGATTGTTAGATTGTGGTGACTGATCAGGAAAGTACTGTACATACTTCATGGGCAGTAGCTGACATGGTAGCCGACATATTATGGCCAACATATGGCCGACATGTTATAACCCTAAAGCGGTTTAATACTTGTATAAAAGGGCTTAGGGTTGGGTATTTTTTATTATGTTGTGATACGAAATCGGTTCTTGCGGCAGTATTAAGCTGTAAGGGATTACGGATTGTAATCAGGTTGTAATCACTGGATTGTAATAAGATCGGACTTGCTATTTGGTGGACATAGCCTAGGGATTGGGTGAACCACGTTAAATCTTGGTGCCTTGTGTTCATTTCTTTTTGTTCTATTATTTTCTGTTATTGGTTATATTTGCATGTAGTTTTTATTTCTGTCTGTGGTTTATCCTAACAATAACTACATCCTCTAAGACTTTAATCTCAAAGGAGATTTTATTTATAGTCAAATTGTGCTTATGTGATACTTGCAATCACACACTACAACAAGTCATTATTTCTATTAGTTCATCATGAAATAGAAAATTGTATAAGACTAATTAAACTCAACTTATATCTCTCTAGTTAGGATGAGTATGATCTAAAAAGAGTGATTTCTCTTAGATTCTATCCTAAGACCAGTGATTTGACTATCCTAAAATGAGATATTCAATGGGCTATCATGCAAATTAATAGACAATTACTATGATTTAAGGCATGAATTCAAGATACACTCTATTAGTTATGCTAAATGGTCAATTTAGTAAGACCATTTAGCATAACTAATAGAGTGTATCTTGAATTCATGCCTTAAATCATAGTAATTGTCTATTAATTTGCATGATAGCCCATTGAATATCTCATTTCATGATAGTCAAATCATTGGTCTTAGGATAGAATCTAAGAGAAATCGCTCTTTTAGATCATACTCATCCTAACTAGAGAGAAATAAGTTGAATTTATTTAAGGCATGAATTCAAGATACACTCTATTAGTTATGCTAAATGGTCTTACTAAATTGACCATTTAGCATAACTAATAGAGTGTATCTTGAATTCATGCCTTAAATCATATTAATTTGCATGATAGCCCATTGCATATCTCATTTTAGGATAGTCAAATCACTGGTCTTAGGATAGAATCTAAGAGAAATCGCTCTTTTAGATCATACTCATCCTAACTAGAGAGAAATAAGTTGAGTTTAATTAGTCTTATATAATTTTCTATTTCATGATGAACTAATAGCTCTTAGTGATGAGATGGAACCTAGGAGATTTAATAAATTAGTTTAATTAATAACTCTAGCCATGTGATTTAATGAGATTTAATTAATTAATTAGGCTTTGAGTATTAATTAATTGATTTGATAACATTTGATCCTTGATTACTAGATTGATTGATTTTTAATGAATTATGGTTTTAGATTGATTGAGTTACTAACATAATCAAGAGATTGATTTAATTAGTTAAATTTTTATTAATTTAATGATATAGACCTCTTAGTTAGAATAGCCAATTTTTAGGTGATCACAAATATCTTGTACATCTCAGAACTTCAAGAGGTAATGATCAGATTAGACATAATAGTATGTCTACATGGATGCCCTACAATCACACCCTCTAACTCACCAAAACTTGACCCAATCAAACTAATGTATTTGAATATCATGTACTCTACTCTAGTGATTAGATGAATATAAGAATCATATCCTTTGATCATGGTCAAGAGTAAATGAAATTAGTTTCCATCAATGACAACATACCATTCATATCTTGTCTTTCTTTTTTTTAAAAATGTGTTCTCTTCATCATCTAGTATGATCATCTATAGATTGCACATTAGATGTGACACATCAACATATCAAGAATCCCTATCTTCCCAAGGGAAACTACTACATTTGGGGCTGAATTGTGACAACAGGCTTATGTAATTACAATGATAACCCGTTGCCCAACTAACATCAATTCGAATCAGCTCCCGTCAGATGAGCATCAAACCTTTTCTATTGCAAGTTGTGACAACATGGGTCGACATCGCAATTGTGACGATCACAGGTGTCGTAAACTAGGCTACCTTTTTGGAAAACCATTCATTTTCATCATAACAATTGTGATAGAAATTTGTCGAAGATACCATCACAATTGTGACATCTGTGAAATAGAAATGCTATGGGTCCCACAGCAAGCCATCAGAAACATTTATCGCAATTGGGATGAGCTTGTGGCAGGAATGTTGTGGGATTGACAGCCAGTTGTTGCAATAGAGACAACGTGCTATATTATTCAAATGAAAATAGAGGCAAATGTTGAATAGCTATGATGAAATCATAGGTTAATATTTTTATGCAATCATAGGTTAATATTGAGCTTCACTTGGTTTGGAGAATAGTTTAATATTCTCTACTAATCAAGGCCAACCATGTGAAGGTGGAAGCTCATTCCCTCACCCCCTCTCCCTTCCCCACCCCCAACATCTAAATTCCTCATTAACATCTAAAATATTTAAGAAATGATGAATGTTTAAAGTACAGAAAAAGGTTCTAGACCTAAAAAAGTGACATCATTTCCCCATCTTTTGGTGCAACTCATTTTTTTGTCGCATCCAAAATAATATTCTACCACTTTGAATCGAGAATGCATGTGCAATTGTGTTCAAATGCCTGGACAATAGGTGGAGCTGATAAAATACAACATGATTAAATTTATTTAATAGGTATATTAAGTTTTTAAAATTATAGACCATTATCATGAACAATATTTGTGATGGTCTATAACTTAAAATACCTAATTAAAGACCTCTAACAAAAATGAAAACATGCTATGTTTTTTAGCTCTACCTGATGTCATATGCATATGAATTGAAATTTCATATTGCATATTGAACTATGACATCCTTTTGCAATACCTAAAACCAAGAGATTCACACAATTAGTTGTCATACAATCATAGGTTATTATTGAGTTTCACTTGGTTTCCAGAATAGTTTAATATTCTTTACTAATCATGGCCAACCACGTGAAGGTGGAAGCTCATCCCCCTCCCCCCCCCCCAACATCTAAATTCCCCATTAACATCTAAAATCTTTAAGAAATAATCAATCTTTAAAGTACTTGGAATGTCCTCATTGCCTCCTACTACTCACAGGGGAAGTCCATCTACATTGCTCATGAGCAATTCATCATATGGGTACATCCAGTAATTTCCTCATCGCCTCTTGCATAAAATAAATCCAATATTACAAAATGCTCCCTAAGAAATAATAGTTCAAGTGCAATATACAATTGAAAAAGAGAGAAAAATAGGAATCTACTTAGGAATAGGTGTTGCCATTGCATCTATGGCCATGCTACCTATTTAGTGAGTTTTATTATTATTTTGTTGTGCCAAGATATCTCTATTTATATACATACATACATACGTACATAAATACACGCACGCACATGTACATGTACATGTACATGTATATATATGTATATGGACATTCATATACAGAGATCACAAGGGCATGATAACGAGATGCAAAGATCACAAGGGCATGGAAATGAAATGAAGTGATCACAAGGGTGCATACATATATAGATATATATACTATTAGAAATAGATAATACTGAGAGGGGGGTGAATCAATATTTTAAAAACTTTTGTCCACAACTGAATATTGTTAATTACTTTATAACTTGCATATGAAAGTAAACCAACAATGCTAAATAGTAAATATAACCATACAATAGAGAACTCATAACAACATTATTTGTTAACTAGGGAAACCTTGGCCAAGAGAAAACCCCGGTGGGGATGATTCCCACTAGATGATTCACTAAACAATGAGATCTGGTTAAGGATATTGACCCTGTTAGGAGTCTATGAAGTACATATAGTGTCTTAATTCCTTGTTAGAGAACTGGGCCTTGTTAGAAGCCTCAACCCTATTATGAATTGCTACAACCTTGACAGGAGTTGGTAGATCAATTATAATGCATGCAAGAAGAGCCCACTACCCTAACATGCAATTATACAATTTAGTTCTTTCATGAGATAGATATACCTACAATACTTGCTTGTTGTTGTAACTTGCACTTTCTCTAATCTTACATCAAATTTTGCATTACATAAGGCTCGAAGACAGTTCTCATAATAGTTTGCATGTCACATCTAATCATGCAACTTTCACAATATCTGTGCATTACACACATTCACTGTGCAACTCACACACTTCACTGCACGTCATAAGTTCTTTACTTATATCTTGCACATTCACAATTTGTTGCTCAGTCAGCTTCCATGTCTTCACACACTTCAAATAATATAAAATAATATCCACATAGTCATCCTAACATGACTTAGTAATTATTTTGAAATCAAAATAATTCCTAAAGCTCAACACCTCTATTTTTTGCAATGCTTTGTTCTGTATTGTTAAATACCAACACAGTTAAACTTATTGTAACTTGTGACATACAAACTGTACACACATGCACACTAGTACACATCACTATGAATATGTCACAAACCTTTTCTCAACTACACATAAGATAACTCTCTACACATCTTCCATATTGTTAAGATTTGTTCACTATACTGCTGCAAACTGTCTAATACATAGACAATTTTCTATCTCTAAATGCATAAATGAAATGTTGATTATATGTTGCCATAAATTAAAACCATCAAGACATCTATTTGACCATATTTCCAACAATCTCCCCATTTGGAATTGATGGAAACATTTGGATAAATTGGCTAAGTCCCAACATGATGTCATACATAACAAAATATATAAATATAACTACACAAAAATTGCCTTCAAAACATAACAATTTTATTCATGTTTTGATGGATCATTACATTCCTTATCACTCCTTTACATTGATACATACATAAGCTCCCTTTTTACATATACATTTACATCTATACAATTTTCCTCTACATAATAACACAATACTCCCTCTTTGACATCAATGGCAAAGGTGTCAAAAAACTGTATCACAAAAACTTGTTTCGTGCTATTGATCAGCTCATCATTCTGGATATGAAATTTACAAAACCAACCTTCAATATGTCAAAGTCCTTTTTCCAATTGCCTTTTACTATTTCCGATATACTGATGAGTGTGCAAAGTGCATAAGATGCCACTTCAACTGTGCTCAATTCAATATAGGTAAATTTGTCATAGGAATTCTTTGTTGAATGACATTTCTCCAATTTCCTCTGCAAACTTACAACCTTGGGTGCCATATATTCTTTGAGAATGGAGAATCTTCTTATTACCTTCTCCTTGTCAAATTCAATACTTTTGATAGCATTGTGGATCTTCTTAATTTCATTCATAGAATCTTCAATTCTAATATATGGTTGTTGCAATCTTGTAGTGAGTGATTGAAGCTCACTCATATGGCCTTTGATCTTTGTATCAAAATCAAATAAGTAAGTGTAAGACATTGTGCACTATCCATACAACTTCTTACCTTTAGCAATACACTTCATGATTTCCCTAATGTTTCCATCAAGTGCCTTCAAATCATTGTGCACATTGGTGCACACTATGTTGAATAGGGTTGCATCATGATTATTATGTGCTTGTGTTGTTGCTACTTTAGCTAAGGTTCTGAATTCCCCATCAAAGGTCTTCACCAACTCTTTTGCCTTAGATTGCAAGTCTATATTTTCTACATTTATGGAAACTATCTTATGCATGCACTTTAAGAATTCAGCAAGGGTCTTCTCCAAAGACTTTATAGATATTTTTTCTCAAACAATTTTCTTTTTCTCAAACAATTTTCTCAAAGTGTCCATTAGCTCTTTCTAATCTTCATCATCAAATTGAATAAGTATTGTTGTTGATGTTCCAACTACTAATACTACTGAAGATACAATAGTCTTTATCTTCTATTCCTCTTTCTTCTTTTCCTTAGCCTTCTTCTTCTTCTATCTTTTTATTTTCCTCTTCTTCTTCCTTCTTCTTTTTCTCTTCCTTTTCATCATTAGAAATTGTATAGGTAGTGATATTGCCAACAACATTTTCCCCATACATTGCAAATGGATTCTCCTTTGTATCCATAGTTATGTCCATACTATCCACTTGCATGGATTTAGTTTCCATAACAATGTGAGGTGGAGATAGTGTTTGTTGTGATTTCTTTACTTCTTCCTCTTCCCTAGAAGGTGTATCTTCCTATACATATACTAGATTATCAACCTTTTCTTGCACACTCTCCTGAGGCATTGAGGACATGTACTTTACTATAGCTTCCTATGTTTCTTTCCTAACCTCCTCATAGTTGCCTCCCATCAAAAGAATTGCTCTTCTTTTATTCCTCGGCTAGGGCTCAATACCCTTCAAAACATTGTCAAATTTCTCTTTTGATCCAACATCACACAGCTTATTTATGGATGTGATCTTCATATTCAAATCTTTTTCTACTACTCTTCTCTTCCTATTGATTAACCTATTGTATAGGTCTTCAGGAATCTTATTCTAAATGCTATCAAATCTCTTATTTCTCTTAATCATGTTTCTTATTATAGCATTCTCTAATTTTCTCCTATCCATACTACTATACATGCTATAAAATTTATTCAACTAAACAAAATTGTCATAATTTATAATCTACATGTTCAGGTTCTCTACCTTTGGTTTCTAGGCCTTCTTGCCTGTGGTTGTCTTAGCTTCCTGCGCATCTTGCTTAGCAAGGTTTATCTTCATCATCATCATCTGAACTTTTAAAACTACTCATTGGCATGGTTTTCCTCCTTTTTCCAGGCTTGTCATTGATCTTCTTTACTCTTTTCTTTTCTTGACGTGTAGGTTCTTGCTTAACCTTCACTAGTCTTCTTGACTTCCTCTATATAGTAGGTGCTTCCACCTATGACTGCCTCCTTGATTGCTCATTGTTGACTCTAACTAGTTGCACTTGCAGAACTACTACAAATGGTGCAATAGGAGCTTACACACATGGTTGTGTCACCGTTACACCTTCTGAAGGTCCTGCCATTACTTCTTTCTATCCACTAGCTTTCATTTCTAGTGCAATTCCCTTCAACTCATTGAATTCCTATCTTGACATGCTAGATTCCTTGAGGATGGAATCTATCTCTTTCTCTACTTTCTTCTTTCTCTCTTTACTATGAAGCTTAGATTCTACAATCCTTAATCTTTCATCATATGTTCCCCATTTAGGGTATTATGTGTCTTGCTCAAACTCGAGTATGATTTGCGCATACCCTTCAATTAGTTTTGTGCTCATCTCATAGCCCATAAGCTCAATGAACTTCACTCTAGGTATCACTACTTCCATGCACGTGTTATCAGTTTCCACCATGAAGCAAAAATCATCCAAGTATACTTCTCCACCACAGAGGTAGGTATCTTATGCCTCAATTTCATCTCAGACTGAGAATTCTTCATCATCCTATCAATATCAATATCTTTGACATTCTTAGGTTTAGATCTATAGCTTTGAGTTACAATCTTCATTACACACTCACTGCTATCCCAATTTATCACTCTGGGAAACTTCCTTGTAACATAGAAGAACAAATGAGCTAGTAGGGACTCAAATCTAAATACTACGCTCTTTGTTTTCTTTATCTTTGTAATATTGGCCAATAGCTGCACTCTGACAATGTCATACAAATTTACTTTCCTCCTTTCAATGGCCATCACATATGTTGTATGAAGGAATCTAGCTGGTACATAGTTTACCCTTGATCCATGGTTCAACTTGTACCCTAATATTTTGGTCAACAATTTGACTCCTTTATCCAAAATAGGATCAACCCTCATATTCCTTCTGTTAAACTTGGTTTTCAGGTTTGTCTCCACTATTTTCCTGATGCTTTTCTCATTAACAAGATTACAACCTTCATTGCTAAATCATGTGACCTTGTGGATTAGGTCATTGTCCATGACAATTTGCACATCACCTAACCATAACATATCATCATGTATTCTGTTCAATGTAATTTGGGTCCACTCGTGATTGTCGACTTCACCAAATTCAAATCTTCAAGGTGTACATATTCAGACTTCATGGATAGGTCATTATTACAAATGACTTCTAAGTCCTTGTGAATTTCCCCATCACCTATACTCTCAATTTTTCAATGTATATAACTCCTCATATTTTCTACACGTGACTCATTTTTCAAAACTTGCAAAAAATGTACCTACGGGATCATCAAATAAAGAAACAAATGGGTGTTTATTGAACTCATACCTTGGCCTGTCACTAACATCATGCACTCTTTGAATAGTCATTCCTTTATAACTATAAATACTTCAAGAAACTAGATTCAATACTCCATTAAATACCTCAAGTTTTCAATTTAGGGCTTTTGCAACTTTCGTCTTCACAAACTTGCTTCACACTTCACTTGATGTCAAATCACTCTTCAATTCACTCAAGAAACTTCACATGAACAAATGGTACATCAAATCTTGTTCACGATCCTTAAATCATTTCAAATCATACTACACAATAAATGTGTATCTACTACAAATTCATAATATTGTCTTTGTTTGCCAATGGCATTGATCTTACAATTCTTGCTTACTATGATCACATTAAGACTTGTGCACTGAACCATAACTTTCTCTCTATGTCTTCTACCCTATGTTAATCGCATAATCTGTAACTTGCTCTCTATCATCAGTTCAGACCATTGTTGCTCAGTTGCTTCTGCAATAGATTAATTCAAATAGGTTGAGTCACAAACAATCTATGACTTCAAATTTCCATCATGTGCATCAAAGAATTACTCTTCCAATATTGTATGTGAACTTTCTAGATTACTAGCCTTCACAAATGCTTCTTTGAATTCCTCAACATGTTCCTTGACTGCTTCTTTCTGACTATTGTTGCCTCCATTTTCATTCCTTCTATCATTCATGTTGATGTTCCTTTTGTGATTAAGGTTCGTGTTAAAGTTCCCTCTATCCATTCTATAGAATCTTATTGTGTGTCCAAAGTTATTACATAACTAACATACAAGTGCATTTCTCCTCTGATTGTTCCCATTCTGACTTTTAGGTGCTCTACAATTCCTTGCAATATGTCTGGGATTATTACATTTGTAACAAAAAAACTTATTTTTCTCACCATCATGTTCCTCTCCATCATTAGATCTGTGCAGAGATCTACTTCTTCCATTACCTGCAGGGTTAGTATTCCTAAATATCTACTATTCTTATCATCATCAACAAACTTAGGTTTCTTATATTCTATTGTCTTATGTCCATAACCATGACAATTATAACAATAGAAATTAGTAATAGGTTTAAAGGACTTACATGTACAATCTCTCTTCATACAAAAAATTTCATTGCATATGTAGCATCTACCTCTGAGTTCATGTCTTACCTCTTTAGATAAATAATCTTGCTTAGGTTCTTCAACTTGCTCTATTGTTCTAAGTTCATCTTTTTCTGTCAATTCAACTTCATCAAACCACTTGAACTTCTCTTTAGGGATCCCTGCTATAGGATTTGGTTCTATCCTAATTTCATCTTTCTTTGCTGACTTTTCTCCAAGAAGATATCCAAGGCCTATCTTTTCATAAGAAGGTCTTTGATCAAATATTTATTCATCAATTTTCTTTAAATTTGTGTAAAGTTTCTCTAACTATTGTTTAGCTTGTGTCAACTCTCCTTTCCTGATGATGTTGTATTTTTCCAACTCTGCATGCTCTATCTTAATAGAATCCAATTCAAAAGTCACTTGACTTAATTGGGATCTAAGATTTGTATTCTCAGATTTTAGATCAAGTTCACTCTTATTGCCACTAGTCTTAACACTTAACTTTAGCTTAATAATTTTCAACCCATGTTTTAATATTTCATTCTCCTTCTTGAGACTTTTTGCATCATCATTAACACTAATCTGTGTAAAAGGTTCCTTACCAAATTTAAGATCATCAATTTCATCTTTCAGTTTACCAATGTAAACTTTTACATCTTTGTATCTATCTCTCAAATTATCTTTTTCTTCAGTAAGAAGGTCAATATGTTCAAGGGCTTCTTCAACTATTTCGTATTCACTGGGATCTTACTTAATCTATTAAGTCTCTTCAAAGTAATTGTGCTCTAATACCAATTGTTAGAAATAGATAATACTGAGAGGGGGGGTGGGGATGAATCAGTATTTTACAAACTTTTGCCCACAATTGAATATTGTTAATTACTTTATAACTTGCATATGAAAGTAAACCAATAATGTTGAACAATAAATATAACCATACACATAGAGAACTCATAACACCATTATTCATTACCTAGGGAAAACCTGGCCAAGGGAAAACCCCAGTGGGGATGATACCCACTAGATGATTCACTAAACAATAGGATCCGATTAAGGATATTGACCCTATTAGGAGTCTATGAAGTACATATAGTGTCTTGAGTCCTTGTTAGAGGACTAGGCCTTGTTAGTAGCATCAACCTTGTTAGGATTTGGTAGATCAATTACAATGTATGCAAGAAGAGCCCACTTCCCTAACATGCAATCATATAATTCAATTCTTTCACGAGATAAATATACATACAATACTTTCTTGCTACTATACCTCACACTTTCTCTGATCATACATCAGATTTCACATTACATAAGACTTGTAGACAATTCTCACAATAGTTTGCATGTCACATCTAATCATGCAACTTTCACAATATCTGTGCATTACACACATTCATTGCACAACTCACACACTTCATTGTGCATCATAAGATCTTTACTTATATCTTGTGCATTCATAAGTTGTTGCTCAATTGGCTTCCATGTCTTCACACACTTGAAATAATATAAAATAATATCCACATAGTCATCTTAACATGACACAGTAATTATTTTGAAATCAAAATAATTCTTAAAGTTGTACAACTCTATTTTCTGCAATGCTCTATTTTGTACTGTTAAATATCAACATCATCAAACTTACTATATCTTGTGTTTTACAGATTGTATACACATGTGCATTGGTACACATCATCATGATGATGTCACAAACCTTTTCTCAACTGTACATAAGCTAACTCTTTGCACATCATCAGTATTATTAAGATATGTTCACTATACTACTGCAAATTGTCTAATACATAGACAAATTTCTATCTCTAAATGCATAAATGAAATGTTGAGTATATGTTGCCATAAATGACAACCATCAAGACATCCATCTGACCATATTGCCAACATATACATAAATATATACACACATACATAAATACATACATGCATACATACATACATACATGTAGGTATGTATATATATACAAAGAGATGTTTTTTAAGGTGCTAAGTGACTTACCTCAAGATCCTTCTCAAAAATAACGCAGACTAGGAAAAATGGGCAGAGTTCGCAAGAAATTTTACAAAAACATATCATAGCAGATATTTTTAGAAAGAAACAAGCCATAACCTAGTTAAATGGGCCTAGTTTCTAATTAGCTATGTTGATATATACATATATTTAACTGGGTTATAGATTCTGCAGGGGAATGAGCCTTGTGATGATGGCATTTACATAGAAGTAGAACTTGCTTCTGGTGACATAGAAGAAGTTACTACCAGCTTCAATACTTCATAACATTTTGGATCATATAGTGATGCCCAAATTAATAGCAATAGTAGATACTTGGGATGCAGAGATCACAAGAGCACGACAAAAAAATCCTATAGAACTATCATCATATTAGGTACAATAAAATGAATGAGATGCAGAGATTAGAAGGGTACAACAAAGAGATGCAAAGAACACAAGGGTACAAAAATGAAATGCAATGATCACAAGGGTATGGAAATGAAATCCTAGATCTCCACATGATATATACATACATACATACATGTATATGTATGCATACATGCATGCATGTATCTTTGTATGTATATGTACATACATATACATACATACATACATACATACATGTATATGTACATGCATGCATAAATATACATGTATGTATGTATCTAGAGAGATCTTTTTTAAGGTGCTTATTACATCTTAGCACAATAGAAAAATTGATCTAGATGCATACATATTCCAAAATCCAAATAATTAAACAATAAAACTCACTCAACCCATGCTAAGTGACTTATTTCAAGATCCTCCACAAAAATAATGTTGATTGTTCCTTTTATTGTACCTAATATGATGACAATTCTACAAGAATTTGTAATCAACCTAGGTAATCAGCAACTAGACCCATTTAATTGGGATATGGCTTGTATATATACATATATTTAACTGGGTTATGGCTTCTGCAAGTGAATGAGCCTCGTGATTATGGCATTTCCACAGAAGAAAAACTTGCTTCTTCAACTCCTTATACTCAACTCATAACTAAAGTTATTCTTCTAGCTATGAGAATAGATGCTACAAATTCCTAGGAGCCAAAGGTATGCTATGTCTTCTAGAGACATGGGAGAAGTTACTATTGGCTTCAGTACTTCATTACATTCTAGATCATATAGTGATGCCCAAATTAAAAACAAAATTAGATAGTTGGGATCCTCGTAGGGAGAGCGTGTCAATACATGCATGGTTACATCCTTGGCTTCCATTGTTTGGCAACATATGGAGCCTTTATATCCAACCATTCATTATAAATTGGGGAATGTGCTTCATGCCTAACATTCAAATGATGCATCTACATATGCAATTTGATCACCTTGGAAAACTGTATTTAATCCTGCTAGCTAGGAACAACTAATTTTTTATTTTATTGTACCTAATCTGATGACAATTCTATAGGAATTTGTAATCAATCCAGCTAAATAGTAACTAGATCAAATTAATGGCAGTGGTAGATACTTGGGATTCTTGTAGGGAGAGCATTCTAATACATGCATGGTTACATCCTTAGCTTCCATTGTTGGGCCAGTGTATGGAGCCTTTATATCCAACCATTCATTATAAATTGGGGCATGCACTTCATGCATGGCATTCAAGTGATGCATCTGCATATCCAATTTTATCACCTTGAAAAAATTTATTTGATCCTACTAGCTGGGAAGAATAGATTATTCATTTCATTGTACTTAATCTGATGATATTTCTACAAGAATTTCTAATCAACCTAGCTAATTAGTACTTAGACCAATTAAACTAGGTTATGACTCAGGCATGTGCTATTCCCATTTATCATATAGTTGCAATGTTGGAGGCAACATTTTTTTATTTGTGCAAGATATGGAGGAAGAGAGGTGGTGTTGGAAAACATGAAAATTTAATAATGTGAAGTCACCTTGAGGAACTTGTGTATGCTCTTGGCAAACATGTCATCAAAAATGTTCATCATGACCTTTTTTTGCTTCTACATGTTTTTGCAGGGAGCCTTCACACACCTAGTGCTCACAAATGTCTACTTAAGAATGTATGTGAACCTGCAATGCACTGCTATGTGGTGAAATATGTAAAAAATTATATAATCCTTCATCACACAAGGTGTCTCGCTTGGTGTGATCATTCATTAAGTTAAGCACCCAAGTTTGCATTTCAAATCATGATTTATCTATTTTGGTCTTAAGAAATGGTACAACAACCTAGAAAGATTATCTAAGAAGAGATGGACCTCACATTCATTCATTAATAAAATATAGAACTCATTCGTTATCACATGAAGTAAAAAACAATTATGAGCATCCATAAAATAATCTCATTATGTCCAAAGCTAACATCTAACATTAGTCTATCCTTTAAAATTCATTAACAGTAGCACATAAACACATAACATTCAATAACATGTGAAATAAGGTATTTAAACATGCCTCAACCAATTATGATTTAATTTGGATCACCTACCTGGTTAGTTTGGAATTTTGTTCTCATCAAAAAATCATAAAATGTAAGAACAACTGTGCCAAAAAGAGCGTAAAAAGATGATTATCATGCACCAATCATGTTTTTTAGCTCTTTTGGCACAATCATTCTTACAATGGTTTGGCTCAATCTCCAACTGGTCAATATGTGTTTTGAAAAAGTATTGTTGGACTGTGAGTAACTATTGTGGTTTGTACTATTTGAAAATTATAGTTACAAGTGATAAAGTTATATACCTTTGATTTAGAGAGCACAAATAATGGAAATGAAGCATTGCAGAAGGTGCAAGCTCAACTGCCCCCTCATGTGGATGACACTATTAAGTAGAGAATAGTTACATCTGTACATACATACATACATATACATGGTTAAGTGCTACCTAAATATGTCCAAGGCTACCTAACTATGTCCAAGGTGTCTACACATTGGAGGCATACTCTGCCTACCAGGTTGCCTACATACTTGTATCCACAAGATCAAGACCCTTGAACTACTCATTCTAAAAAATATGTAGTTCTATTTTCTAATTTTTTTGATGTAGCTATATTCCTATAACCACCGATGAGCTTTACTCACCTAATACAGCTCTTTTCCATCATACACCCACCTGGGTGAATCAAGCGATTTTCTATAATTACAATACTATAACACCCTAGTACAACCTTTGTGTTGTATTTTATAGTTAATGGTATATATATATACATACATATACATACATATATAAATACATACATACATACATAAACATACATACATACATACATCTGTATATGCAATTTTATCACTTTGGAAAACTATATTTGATCCTGCTAGCTGGGAACAACTGATTGTTCATTTTATTGTACCTAATATGATGATAGTTCTACAAGAATTTGTAATCAACCCAACTAATAAACTACTAGAGCAATTTAACTAGGTTATGGCTTGTTTCTTTCTACAAATATCTACTATGATATGTTTTTTCTAAAATTTCTTGCCCATTTTTCCTAGTCTGCATTATTTTTGTGCAGGATCTTGAGCTAAGTTAGTTAGCATAGGTCGAGTGAGTTTTATTGTTTTATTATTTGGATTCTAGAATATGGGCTTTCTTTTATCATTGGCTTTGTTCAAGTCCTAATTTTAATGAAGTAACAAAGTGATTTTGAAGGTGGAAAGGACTATACAATGAAGAGGAAACTTGAAAACTTGAATGTTGAAATGTTGAAATGAAAGCTATTGAGGATTAGACACCTATGGAAGAGTTACAACACAATGCAAAGTTGATTTTAGATATATTTAAAAAAATATGATATAAATCATTCCCCATTTGTTTTTATTGTGGAGAGTTACATGCAAAAGATGGTGGAGAGCTCTAAATGTTGGTGGAGATTTCATTTATGTGCCCTTGCAATCACTGCATTTCATTTCTGTACCCTTATGATCTCTGCATTTTGTTGTCATGCCCTATGTGGAGATCAGTGGAGATCTAGGATTTTGTTATTGTACCCTTGTGATCTTTGCATTTCATTGTCATGCCCTTGTGATCTTTGCATTTCATTGTCATGCCCTTGTGATCTTTGTTCCCTTTGCAGAACTACAACATTTGGGGTTAAATTGTGACAACAATTTGCAATAGTAGTGTAATTTATGGTGTTTGGGCCCAAATATAGTTGTGCTTTCTCTGTGATTTTCTTCAAGAAGAGAAGAGGTACCTATGTAAATGTTCTTTTCTTTTCCTTCTAAACATGTATCTCTTGTTCATATATAATAGCTTTGGTTAGATTCAAGGATAGTTGATTATGATGATTGTAAGCATATGTACATGTATGTGTGTAAATCAGTTCACTATGTGAACTGCTTTACATGCATACATACACACTTGCATGGTACTTGTGCTAAATTAAATTAATCATTCATGTCTTGAATTCACACAAGAAATTATCCTTGCATTCAATCAAACTTATTCATACCAAACTAAGTATACATAAATCTATACTTACATATTATATTATCTCTTGGTGATTAAGTAAAGATCTCGTGCATAATATCATCCAAGTAATGATTAGATGCATTCACATTAAGTCGTAATAGGGTCGAGAAAATGATCCATTTGTGTTACTTCATAATCAAAATTTAAGTCACGAGAGCAAAGGAGGAGTGGCTTTAGAAAGAGAATAAGAAGGAGTGGCTTTAGAAAGAGAACAAGAAGGAGGGTCTTTAGAAAGAGACTGCATGGTAGAAACAATAGCCAGACAACATAGAGGATATTATGGGAACCACTAGATAGAATCCAAGAAAGTTTTTTGTTAGGTACTATGACATTGGAATCAATTGCAAGTGCTTTTGAGAATTTATAGTCCAAATATCAAATTCTTATAAGAGTGTTTTAGTTATTGGCATAGTCTCCCTAGGATGATCCCAAGTATCAAATGCTTATAAGAGTATTTCAAGGTTGGGAACCACTTCAACATCCTTTGCATGTTTAGAGGTAATTTCATTGTGGTAGAGGCTTCTATGAGGGAATGGGCCTCATGATTATGACATTTACATAGAAGCATAACTTGCTTCTTCAACTCCTTACATTCAACTCTTCACTAAAGTTATTCTTCAATTCCTTGCATATGCAATTTTATCACTATGCAAAATTGTATTTGATCTTACTAGCTGGAAATAATTGATTGTTCATTTTATTGTACCTAATTTGATGATAGTTCTATAAGAATTGTAATCAACCTAGCTAATTAGCTACTAGACCCATTTAACTGGTTCTTTCTAAACATATCTACTATGATATGTTTTTGTAAAATTTCTTGTGAGCTCTGCCCATTTTTCCTAGTCTGCATTATTTTTGTGGAGGATCTTGAGGTAAGTCACTTAGCACGAGTTGAGTGAGTTTTATTATTTTATTATTTAGATTCTAGAATATGTATGCAGAAAGATCAATTCTTTTGTTGTGTAGCTAAGATGTAATAAGAACCTTAAAAAAGATCTCTAAATATACATGTTCAAAAGGGGATATAAAGGGATACCTATTTAGAAATAAAAGAAACCAACATTTACATACCCTTGAAGAAAATTGCAGGGCTAGAGCATGGCAAGAAATCATAAAGAAAGGGCACAACACAGTAATGAAATCGTAGAGCAAGGGCTCAACATGGCAACAAAATTGTAGAGCAAGGGCACAACATGGAAATCGTAGAGCAAGGGAATGGTAACAAAACACAAAGATCACAAGGGCATGACAATGAAATGCAGAGATATATCTCATGAATGAAATACACCAAGCACATATGCATAATCACAAGGCTCATTTCCTTGCAAAAGCCATGACTCGGTTAAACATACATATATATCAACCTAGCTAATCAGCAACTAGACCCATTTAACTAGTTATGGCTTGTTTATTTCTAAAAATATCTACTATGATATATTTTTGTAAAATTTCTTGCAAATTCAACCCATTTTTTGTGGTTTGCATTATTTTTGTGTAGGATCTTCAGGTAAGTCACTTAGCACAGGTTGAGTGAGTTTTATTGTTTTATTATTTGGATTCTGGAATATGTATGCAATTGGATCATATATGTAATAAGCACCTTGAAAAAGATCTCTTTGAATATATAAAGAGATACATGTTTAGAAGGAAATATAAAGACCTACATGTTTACAAGGAAAAGAAAAAAACTTTTACACATTTACATACGTACCTCTTCTCACCCTTAAAGAAAATTGCAAAGCAAGGGCACATAGATCACAAGGGTGTGACACAACAATAAAATCACAAAGTAAGGGAATGACATGACAATGAAATCGTAGAGCAAGGGCATGACATGACAATGAAATCATAGAGCAAGGGCATAGAAATGAAATGAAATGCAGAGATCATGAGGGCACAATAACCAAATGCACAGGTCAAAAGGGCCATGACAACATTCACAACTCTCCACCTCTTTCATTCACATCTCTCCAAAATCAAAACAAATGAAAAATGATTGTTGTATTTTCTCGTTGTTTTGTTTTATGCTCACAAGGGCATCACAATTATGATGTAGACATCAGTATTGTGATGATGTCAAGGACAATTACAAAAAAAAAATATGAAAATGACCACAAATTACATCAACATCATAATTTGACCCCAAATGTTGTAGTGGAAAAATTTATGTCATGTTATTACTACAAGTAAGTCATGCAAGACTTCTCTTACTATAGCTTCACATTATCTAAAGGATAATAAGCTCGCTAAAATGGGGGCAAAATGTAATGGCCTAAATTTTACACCTATGTATAAAATGACATTTTTGCATTTTTCACTTTAGCTTAAGACTTAAAAATATCATCATCCTCATCATTTTCTAATAGAAAAGGACTATTCATAAAAAAATATCATCATCCTCATCATTTTCTAATTCATCACACTAGTCAATTTTTGTCCATGTAGCCCTATTATGAAAATGTAAAATGTGGAGATGTTCCTATGGTGTAGTATCATCTGTGAATTTGTAGATGTGCAGGTTATTGTTAGAGTTTTACAAATCATCAACTTGCATTCCTAACATTACAAATTATGGATTACCTATAGGATATTTCATTTGAGTCCACTAAAAACCCTCTTGTAGCCATTATTTTGTCTCTTCTTGATCATTCATATAATCTCTTGGAATTGCTTGTAGCTTCAACTTAATCACGCAACTTAATCTTGAACATTTTTTGTATCCTCTTGGCTCTCCATATCCATTTATTACAAGATTTTCCATTATCCACTCACCAATCTCTCATATTTTGATTTGCTTCACTTTTGGGCTCCTTGATCTTGTAGGGGAGTCTTCCTTATCTCCTTCCATTGTCTTTGCAAGAAAGATTATCATTCTTATTTACATTATTTTTCATTTTATTTCATTTACTCAACTATGTATCATTCTTTTTTTTTAATGTGTAACAAATACCATGGAGGTGAGTACATCATAATATGGACTTGACTAAGGAAAGTATTAAAAACATCATGCCAATAATTTCTTCTTCTAGTTTGTGTGTAGGTTTTCTTTATGATTTCATGGGCTTCTACTTGGATCACATCATCAACCTTCAAATCATCCCCCCTCTCTCATTTCATTGTTCTTAATGCATATAACTTAGTTAATATCTCATTTCCCTAGATTATCATCTACATTTCTACTAGAAATAGGGATTAGTGAGGGGGGGAGGGGGTGAATTAGTAATCTATTAACTTTAGTTCCCAACTGGATATTATTTCTTACTTTAAACCATACATTACAAAGTAATAAAGTAATGTTGAATAGTAATAGTAACCATGCACAAAGATAACTCATAACACCATATTTTGTTAACTAGGGAAACCTTGGCCAAGGGAAAACCCCGATGGGGATGATACCCACTAGATAATATACTGATATATAAGTTCCTTGTTAGAAGATGGACCCTATCAGGAGACAATGAGAAAATTCAGTATAAAGAGTCCCTGTAAGGAGACTTTGAATCCCTATTAGGAAATTTCAAACCTGTTAGGAGTTGTAGTACAATAGATGCAAGATGAGCCCACTTCCCAAACATGCATTACCAATTACAAGAAGAGCTCACTTCCTAAACAAGTAATCAGACTTCTAGAATATAGGTATTGTAACTTCTTTCTCAACTAATCTCTAATCTTCAACTTGATCTCAGATCAAAAAATAGCTTTTCAAAACTTCACATATATCACTTTCACAAAAGTTTGCATACAATTGCTCAACAAAACTATTACTTGAAGATAGCACGCTTGAATTCGCAAGATGTCCTTTGAATAAATACCATGCCTTTACACAAATTGTTGCTAGGTTGGCTAAGACCAAAATTCACTTTTCCAACTTAGAGTAAACATCTAGGATGTCGGCCCTAATTGGACAAGTAATTATTTTGTAAGCAAAATAATTCCCTTCCGTTAATTTCGCTATCATGTTTTGCTTAAAACATGAATATCTATGTTCCATACAATTTGTACTGACTTCTAAGGTTATACACACCATCATCAACATGTATACTATCTCCATCTAACTTTGCTAGTCATAATATGATGTCAGCAACAAGTTACAAACAAAATAATACACTGTTATATACCAAGTTCATATTTAGACAATTTTCTGATGCCAAAAGCTAAGTATCTTTATTTCTGAGGTTTCCTGTAAGCATGTACATCATGTGTTTCCATAAATAACAATAATTAGATATCCTTATTACTCAATTTTCAACAATCTCCCCCTTTGGCATTGATGGCAACAAAATAGGGAAAATTGGCTAAGTGAAAAAAACTTAACAAAAATAATACAATAACATTTCACCTATTACAACTTGTTCATTTTACATATGCTCCCCTTTAAAAAAATTATTTCATACTTTACCATACTATCTTTTCTTTATTTTCTCATGCATTTCTCCCCTTTACAATTTTCTTAATGTACTTCTCCCCCAAAGGTTAGAATCTCAAAAACTATCGAAAAAATTGTCCATTTGTTGTCAAAATCTCTGTAAACATCTGCGTTAAACTGATAGTATCTTCATGCAATCATCAAAATTTTATTTCAGACTATCCATACCTTTAGTCCATGTATCTTTTGCTACTTCAGTAGAGGTGAGAATTGCACATAAGGCATATTATGCAATCTCAACTGCATTCAGGTCAGAGTATAAAAAGTTAGAATAAGTGTCCTTGGCCTTGACACATTCCTCCAACTATTTCTCAACAAAAGATGTTTTCAAAGCAATATACTCTCTGAAATCCAATACTCTTTTCAAATTTTGTTTCTTCTAAAGTTCTAGTTTCATGATATCATTGTGAATATTGGCCACTTGTCCTTCAAAATCATCAACTTTACAAGTTGGATGTTGTATTTGGCTAGATAGAGCTTTTAGCTCACTCATTTTTCCTCCTATCTGACTGTCAATGTCCTTAGTTAGCTCGTGAGATAGAGTACGCTTAATGTACAATATCTTACCATTATGTTGACACTTCTAAAGTTCCTTGATACAAGTATCAAGACATCAAATCATTCTTAATATTTTGACAAATGGTGCTAAACAAGTTAGCATCATGTGAGATTTGTGCCTTAGACTCTGCAACACTCAACAAATTAGTAAATTTCTCATCAAATGACTTTAGCACTACCTATGACCTCTGTTCTGGATCTACCTCTATGTGTTGCACTGCCAGAGTACTATGTAATCTGTCAGTAACCTCCATCAAGTTTTTCTATAGGCTCTTCACTATTTTGTTCTTTTGAATGAGTTTTGATAAGGATGAGATCAAATCAGTTTGATCATCATCATCAATTGCTAAGATAGCAAGCGAAAGTGGAGTAGATGAAATAGAAGGTTTAGTGTCATATTCCCTTTGCTTCTTCTCGGTTGCCTCTTTGACTTTTCTTTCTTCCTCCTCTTTATTTTCTCTTTCCTTTCTTTCATTTTCTCTCTTTTCTTTTTCTTCTAATCTCTTCTTCTTGCCTTCCTCTATTTTTCTTTTCATTTCTTCTTCAATTAATATTTTCTTTTTATCCTCCATTTTTCTGTTCTTCTCATTTTCAAGAAATTTTTGCTTGGCCTCTTCTACTTTCCTCTTCTTTTCCTCTAATAACTCTTCTCCTCTTCAATTTTCCTCATTTTATCTTCCATATCTTTGGAATGAGATTTAGGTGGTTCCAAACTCTAAAATGGGTTAGTATCCTCAATGTTAATGGTAACATTGGTCTAATCTATCTACAATACTTTGTTGCAAGTCTGAAGTTATTGCATATCTGACATACTGGAGTTCTACTTCTAGGATTTTGCTAATCATCAGGTGCATAAGAATTCTGAGCTATATGTCCAAAGTTGTTACACGTATAATACATGATCTATCTTATTTTCTCATAAGGTCTTCTTTCTCTTGATCTCCTTTCATTAGATCTTTGTCTAATTGTAAGGTTAGTATTCCTAGACATTCTACTATTCCTTCTATCATTATCATACTTAGGGTTCCTAAAATCAATTTCTTTATGACCCATGCAATGAGAATTATGACAATAAAAATTTGTAACATGATTAAATGACTTATTTGTACAATATCTTTTCTTATGACCTATTTCATTACATGAAAAACACTTACCTTTAAATCAATACTTGGTTTCCTTAGGAGATTCCACTTGCTTTGGTTCATCCAAAATTTCAACTTTTTTAGGCTTATTAGAAGATTGAATAGATTCAATCTTATCATCAGATTTATCTTTTTCTTTTAGATCTGATCTAATCTTAGGTTTCTTCACCGACATGTTGAATAGATAACCAAGACTAGTCTCATCATAAGTAGGTATCTATATTGACATTGAATCATCAAGCTTTTATTTGCTAGAATAAAGCTTCTCAAATTGTTGCTTGCACTGAGTTAATTTACCTTTCACAATGGTATTGTATTTTTGAAGTTCTTCATGATTTTCTTTCAATGTTTCAAGCTTTGATGTCTTCTTTGCCTGACTTTCTCTAAGATCTGCATTCTCAGTTTTCAAATAGATTCAACTTTGCTAGGATCACTGCTCAAAGTCAACTTTAGGTTCGTAATCTTTAGTTCATGCTTTAATATCTTGTACTCTACCTTCAACTTTGAATAATCATCATCACTAGTTTCAAATTTAGTAGATTCGGGCTTGGATTTGAGATGTTGAATCTTTTCCTTTGGTTGTCCAATGTATACTTTGGAGTCTTCATATCTATCCTTCAACTTATTTCTCTCTTTAGTAAGGATATCAATTTGTTCAAATGCTTCTTCAAGGTTCTTCATCAACTATTCCATATCCATACAGATCTTACTCAAGCTATTAAGCCTCTTCTGAGTAACTGCGCTCTGATACCAATTGTTAGAAATAGGGATTACTAAGATGGGGGGGTGAAGTAGTAATCTACAAACTTTAGTTTCCAATTGGATATTATTTCTTACTTTAAACCATACATAACAAAGTAATAAAATAATGTTGAACAGTAACAATAACCATGCACAAAGATAACTCATAACACCATATTTTGTTAACTAGGGAAACCCTAGCCAAGGGAAAACCCCAGTGGGAATGATATTTGTAATACCCCAAAATTGGCTCATTGCCATCTCAACCAATTCTGGTCTATTTTTGACCAATCCTAAAGTCCTATTCCACTAGGAAAATTCTAATTATACTACTCGCTACTTGACTTAATTGTCAGATGCAGACAACCCTAATCTGCATTCATCATATCTCATTTTATTAAATTAAATATCTCTCCAAAATCCTTTTTCAGTTCAAACAGGGAAATTCCCAGTTCACTGTTGATCAAAAAGGAATTAAATCAGTTAACTCCTTATTCTACTCAAATTAAATTAGTTAATTCCTTTTTCTACTCAAATTAAATCAGTTAACTCCCTTTAATTTGGGAATCTTCCTTTATGACTGAACTTCATCTTCAATCCTGACCGTTGGTTGAAATCAATCTCAACCGTTGATGGATTCCAGGAAAGTCTATTTAAGAGACCCTCATCTCTTCATTTTAGGAGAGGTTGAATGAGAATTTGCATTGAATTGTTGTTGGATTGTGCATTCATTTGAGCTCCTTACTTTCATAAGATATTCATTTTCTAGCTTAATCTCATTTAGTATAATGCATACATTTTAGCATAGCTTTCTTTTACATGTTTTTAGATTAAATGTGCATACTCCATCCTACATTAATCTACATTCTCATATAGATTAGCCACATTTTCTTTCAAATCCTTTGTTCGTAGAGGGTTTGGTTGCTTAAACACCTCAAATTTGAGGATATCTAACAAGCAATTCCCTTTAGATAGAAGGCAATAGGTCCTCTTGCCGGCTGATTTTTGGATGAACAATCCAATGTTCATTCCGGGATGAATCCACATACAATGACCATGTTGAAGTGTGTGTGTTAGCAGAGGCCACATATTCATGCATACATTTCTGGCGCCCATCGTGGGGCAGGGAAAATCAAATTTTCTGGCCTCTTTCTACATTTTTAAAATCATTTTTTTGTTCTCTGTCTGTACTATTCCATACAGATTTGAGAATCTTCACGCAAAACTATTCATTTTCATGTGAGGATCCAGAATCTTCACGCAAATATTCTTTATGTATCGCGCAAGAAATCGCCTGAGTATGTGAAACTTGACGCGACACCTATTTCTTCGCGCAGGCCAAATATAATTTCGTGCGGGTCGTAAAACTTCTTCTCGCGGATTGTTAGGAATTTCGTGTGAGACTCTATTGATAGAGGCTATTTTTGCATTGATTTTCATGTTTTCTGGTTTTTCTGCTAACTGCTCACGGTTCCTAGTTTTTTTGTATTTTCTAATTTTTTGGAACATCATAACAGTGGTTTGCGTGACAATTGGAAAAGCATGATAAAGTTTCTAAAAATAGGTAAATGTCTACTAAGCGCATTGCGAGGATTCCCAGGTAATTCTCTTTGACTGATAACCCTTCATTTGGAGCTAAAACAAACATCTCTTGTGTCAAGCTTGTGTGTATTTCCTTCCATGTTCCCATTTTACAACACATGCATAATTTGATACTAGGTTGTGATCTCTAAAAGTTTCATCTAGCAGGCTTAGTTATTAGTGATAGATCTAATTAGCTATCTTGGGTTATTGGACTCGCTAATCCGTCGGCCCCTTGTTTCACCCTATGGTTGCAAGATCAGCACCACGTTAAAGGTGAGGGGTCTACAAGAAAGAAGCGTTAAATTCTCCACTGGGCAACCCTTTTGTGCTTTCTAGAACTCATTAGTTTATGAGTTGTAGACATTTTTTGGCTTGTGTGAGGGGTTAAATATTCCACATCTTTGTACTCACCTCGCATTAGTTAAAGCGTTAAGTGTACCACCTTGTGCTCTTTGATTACTTTTGGATAGATTTTCTTTTGGGAATTAACATCTGTACACACATAGTAATTAGACCCCCATGAACACTATTTGCGAATCTTGAGAGAGTGGGTTCCTAGTGAAACTCCTCTCTAAGATGCATTCTTTGTAGGTGGGGAGGATACTTTGAGCATCTCACAGATAGATGAATCTTCAACTTGTTGATTGAGGCATCCTTTCTCTGGAGAGGTTGATAGATCACTAGGAGTTGATATCATAGATCTTTAAGAGATACTCTTAGTTTAGTGTGTCGGATTAATCTGTCTACTTTGATTGGGCTAAAAGTGAAAAGGTGTCAAGACCTTGAATCTGGAAGCTAAGTCCCCTTGTGGTACACTATTGTGAGTCAGTCATCTTTAGAGAGGGTTAACTGTAGGAGACAATCCCTCTACAGGGCAAACTGCGTTGACAGAACCTCAAGTGCTAATAGCCATTTTTGACATGGTAGTGACAACCACTATATAAATGTCCTTGTGGAAGAAATCTCCACGGGTGTGGTTCATTGTGGGTTGTCAGATCTCCCCAGTAGCTCTTGAAGATTAAGTTCTCAGACTGTGTTAAAACCTCGGTGCACCAGGATTGGAGGTCACCCCTATGAGTCATAAAAGTTGTAGAGTCAAAACATTACTAAAAACCTTAGAGAGGCAAAACTTTTCACTTTCTAGGAATGTGTGAAATGATTGCAAAACTCTTTGAAAACATACACAAATAGCTCTCCTAAGGATTAGCACAAACTAAGTCACTTGATTGTTCATGCGCAAGGTTGCTTTTTCCCTTGCTCATTGTATTCAGACATGCTTGAAATCACCTTCTTGTTGTTCTACATGCCTATTTATCTACCTGGTTATTGAAACGATCTAAATTTGTCAAAATTAGTTGCTGTTATAAAACTGGTTTTCCTTTTCGCCCGAAATCATTTTGGTCTCGCGCGAAATAATTTGGTCCTCGTACAAAATCATTTTGTTCTCACACGAAATTAAATTTTTGTTATGAGTCTTCATGCGGCCCTGTGAACTTCTTTGCGTGAAATTAAACTACTATTACTGACCTTCACGCAAGATGAAAACTTCTTCGCACGGCCTGTAAAACTTTTTTGCATGACTCGTAAAGGTTTTTCGCGCAAGATCTTGTGTCAGCATTGCCAATTTGGGTCTATTTTAGCTATTTACAACCTGTACGATGTCCTTTTCTATGTATGTTTATCGCTCTTTGTTTGCAAACAGTCTTGAAACAGTGACACTTTGCTTAGCTGAAGACTTGTGTCTTACACCTTGACTAGTCTTGTCTCATAAGTAATTTGTTTGGTCTTTGTCTTAATGCTTATCATACTTTGTGTCGCATTGGTCATAATCTCTAGCTATTCTAGCCCTTAAATCAGACCATTTGTGCATTAGTGAACAACATTCTTACTATTATCTCATCCTTTTTGAGACTCAATCTTAGTGTAGTCCTTGTCAAGGTTCTAGCTTCTTGTCCTTGTCTATGACTGTCACAACTAGAAGCAGCAACGTGTTTTATCCCAATAACCTTAGACGTGGTTGTGCTAGGGGTCATAATCGCGGCAGAGGTCGCTTACCTTTCATTACGCAATCTGTATCCAGTTTGGCTAGTGAGGCATCTTTACGGTCTTCCTCACCTACCAGGTCATCTCGATTTCAACGAACATTTTCCAATTTGCAACAAATTAGAAATCATTTTTACCAAGAGGATACTGAGATAGGTAGAGGTCCTGCATTCCCAAATATAATGTACGATCCTTTCTCCATAGACCCTTTTGAAACACAACATACGAAAATTGAACACATTCCTATAATGACTAATCGTATACCTAAACATGGTAGTCATAGTCGATATCAAGAACCACCTAGGGATTACAAAGAGAAAGAGAAAGAATATGACACTGATGAGGAATAGGAAGAGGTGGAAATCCTCCCTAAACACATAGCAAAATGTCGAAAAGATAAAAACTTTCAGAAAGTCATGGGAATCCTAATCAAGGAAGAGAAAGAAAAATACTTTCTCAAACTTGCCCAAGAGGGAGAAAAGTTACCTTCTCATTCAATGTAGAAACCATTGTCAAAACTGAAGAAGAAACTAAGACCTCCAAACTCCAAAAACAATTGAAAATTATGCAAGACCAGTTGGCTCAGATGTTGCATGAGAAGGAGAAACCTACAAAGACATACACATTGGACACTCTTTGTTCATTTCCATTTGACAAAAGCATAAACATGCCGCCTTTCCCACGAGGTGCAGAACTACCCAAATATGACAAGTACTTTGGTATTACTGATTCCCAAGATCACTTGTGAGAATTTGGTGCTTTGTCTATGGAGTTTATACACAATCAAACGTACCTCATGTGTTTATTCCCTAGAAGCCTAGGTGGTCAGGCTTTGGAGTGGTTCTCACATTTACCTCCTGGTATAAAGACGTTTGATGAAATTGCTAATTCATTTGTTTAGCAATATTCTCATAATATTCAACACCCTGTCAATATTTGAGATCTATGCAACCTTAAATAGAAGGTTGGTGAGCCTTTTCTCACTTTCATCCAATGGTGGAGACAACTATACACTAAGTATTCCCGTAAAATCCCAAAAACGGAGAAGCTTGACATTTTCACTGATAACCTCATACCTAATTTCGAGTATAGAGTCCAATTACAAGGTCCATGTACCTTTGAAGACATGATTACACAGGCTATCCTTATCGAAGAATTTATGGTCAAGAAAGGTGAGCTCACTCTTCAGAGAGACACAAAACAAGGTTCCACTTCCAACAGAGATAAAACCAAACATGTCAACAAGAATTGAGAAATTGTAAATGATGGGGTTGTTGACAATGTCACACCCAAACCTGCTAAAATAGCATTTAATCTCACAGACTGCCTCAAAGCGGCCAAAAATGCTGAGAAGCCTCCCCCTGACAATAAGGTATCTGGGAATAAACCTAGAAACTCATGGACAACATGACCCAAGCGAGAGTATACGCCTTTGGGAGAACCTTTGGATGTGGTTTACAAAAAATTGCTACAACACAAGCTTATCTCACCAATGGATAACCCTCATCCCTATGATCCACAACCACGTCCACCATGGTGGAATGAGACCTCATTTTGTGACTATCACCAAAACAAGGGACACAAAACCAGCAACTGTATAAACTTGCATCATAAAGTCTAGGACATGATTGATGCTGGTGATCTTGTGGTAGATGGACATAACAAAAACTCAGACCACAAGGCGTTTAAAGAGCCTTTCCCAGCTTATGAAAAAGGAGAGACTTCGAAACCAGAACCCTAAAATAAGGTCAACTATACATATTCCAATGATGACAATGTCATTCACATGGTTGAACCTGTAGATTTTGAATACTGTGATGTTATTTCCATAAAGGGCAAGCAAGATAACGACAAACCCAAGACAACATTTGTCTTGAGAGGCCCTACTTCCAATAAGATGGATAATGCATCTTTGTAAAACTGTGTTAACATTGTTACTTGCTCTCATGCGAAGTTGGTGCTCAAAGGCCCTGCACCTCCTACTTCAAATCTTGAACAACATAAAGACAAAGCCCTTGCTAGTCCATCCGATAAAGGTACAAAACACACAACGAACTTTACTGCAACCAACTATAGTGTTCTTGATCAGTTGAAATGAACTAAGGCTCAGATTTCCATCTTTGAGCTGCTTAAAATCTCGCCTGCTCACAGGCGAATTCTGGACAAAGCCCTCACTGAGGCAAACGTTCCTCAAGATCTTGATCTTGAGTGATTTCAATCCATGGTAGGTCACCTGACCTCACCTTATCTTATGACCTTCTCTGAGGAGGATGACAACTCATTGAATCACCCACACAATTAGCCTCTACATATTGAGGTTATGATCCACCAAACACGTGTTCGTTGGGCACTTATTGACAATGGCGCTGGCCTAAATATTGTCTTTGTTGCTCTGCTTAGACAATTGGATTATTCTGAGGACTCTTTTGATCCTCGACGAAAGATCACTATTAAAGCATATGATGAAGTGGAACGAAAGTCACTAGGTCTTGTGGTTTTACCAATTCACATTGGTCCTGTCGAAAGGGATGTCACCTGTCAGGTGCTTGACATTCCCTTAGCCTACAACATTCTGTTGGGACGGCCATGGATACATGAGATGCGCATTGTGCCATCCACATACCACAAATGCATCAAATTCCCATTTCATGGTTCCGAAGTCACTATTCCTGCCACTACTAGCTACACCTGCAATATGCTCAAAGATGTTGAAACTTTCGTCCCTGCTAACTGTGAGTCTATCGATTATCATGACAATAAACTGAAATAAATTGAGCAGTCATTCAAATTGAAAGAAACTAGTATGGGAGTGTACCACATTGAACTAGTGCTATCATTAGCTTCCCTCCCAAAGTCCCCTCGACATTTTGGGAGACCCTCAGAGGCAAAGAAGCCATTTGTGCTGACACCTCAAACCAAGTATAATGGCACTTTTGTTAAGGCTATAGTTCCCTTAGAAGATGAAAGTGAAAATAGAGCTATTGTTGCATGGCTTTACAAAGAAGAGGCTCCAGTGGACCTAACAAAACAAGTTCCAGAAATCACTCCTAAGAAATATGGACCTAGTCTTAGGCTTATGAAGCATTTTGGTTACAAGGGAACTAGCCGTATTGGGTGCAATAATAATGGCCTAATTGATCCTATCAAGAAAAAGCTCGAAGCAACAGTGATACAACTGGCCTAGGGTTTAAGAAGGTCCCTTTCCATCTGGGATCAAATCAATTCATCCCCAAACCTGAGAGGTCATCTGAAAATGAGTCACAAGTTGAGTCAGATACTCAAGAGGAAGAATCAGATGATGAGGATTCCTACCCTCATCCTATTCCTTATGATCTCACTAAATTCTTTGCTGAGCCAAATGACTTTGTGCCATGTGTTAGCACCATGGATGATACTAGTGATTCTTCTGAGGACAATATTGAGCAACTCAAATATCATTCAGAAAAGGGGGAATCTAGTCAGTCATGTCGTATTGAGTATTTGTGTAAGAATCCAAAGGTTGAAGGAGAGTATGTCCCTATCACTGTTGGGGAATTCTATAGTCTCTCACCATGTAGCACCGATTCTGATGAATATGAGTTTCACAATATTTTAGAAGTGACTATTGATAAAGACATTGACCAAGTGCATGTCTATGAAAATTGAATCGAAGTGGTTGAAATGTCTAGGGTTAGGTCACGGGGGTCTGATCCAACTAGTCTCCTAGAGTCGTCAATTCCTAACATTAGTATTCTGAGGCGTTTCAATACACCTATGGATGAGGTCACCGTAGGTCTCAAATTTCTGGTCCATGCACTTAATGACTATGATGTGAATGCAATTGAACCAGCCACTATTCTCTCACTCACACATCCTGAGCTTATAGACTAGAACCCTAATGCATCTAATGAAGTCCCCATGTTCCAGAATGACTATGCTCTCGCTTGATACCTAAATGCTATCGAACCTGTAACGTCTTCCACCAATGAGCAGAGTATCAACATGATTGAGGCTGACATCAAATATCTCAGTCACACAATTAAAAGGAAAAAATGCAAGAGGTCCGATGGTGAAAACCACATTGTGGCAGTGTTAGATCCCAAAAAAGTAAAAACAAAAGACGTATCCAAGGGTGAAAACCTCTCTGAGGCACACGCTAATGAGATATTTGATGTCCTTCCCAGTCACTTTCAGGAGAGATCATCAATGTTAATAGAGCCGACGCAGCCAATTAACCTGGGCACAGAAGAACATCCTCATATGATACATCTGGCGCAGTCACTATCACCTGAAGAGAAGGAACAATTCATTGCCTTTTTCAAGGAAAAGAAAATAAATTTTGCTTGGACATATTCTGACATGCTAGGATTGGATCCTAATCTTATCATGCATCACTTGTCCATAGCACCAGGCATCAAACCAGTTAAACAGAAGCTTTGGAAAATGCACCCTCGCGTTGCATTGCTTGTCAAAGTCGAATTGGAGAAACTTCTAAAGGCTGGTTTCATCCATGCAATTGATTATGCTAAATGGATATCCAATATTCTTCCTATTTCCAAGCACGATAAATCTATAAGAGTTTGTACAGACTTTCGTGATCTTAACTTGGCATGTCCTAAAGATGACTTTCCGCTCCCTAATATTGATATGATCGTAGACATGGTGGTTGGCTATGAGATGTACTCACTTATGGATGGTTTTTCTAGATACAATCAGATAAAAATTGTCCCAAAATACCAAGAGGAAACGACTGTCACATGTGCATGGGGAACCTTTTGTTAGAATGTGATGCCATTTGGTTTAAAGAATGCTGGTGCTACATATCAATGGGCTGTTACTACAATTTTCCATGATATGATGCATAGAACCATGGAGGACTACGTTGATGGTACCTTGGTCAAAAGTACTAAACACAATACTCATCTACAAGATTTGGGTCCCATCCTAGATCGTATGGAAAAATTCAATCTTCAGCTCAATCCTAAGAAATGCGCATTTGGTGTCACATCAGGGAAATTGTTGGGATATATTATTTCTGCAAAAGGAATCGAAGTAGATCCAGAAAAAGTACAAGCAATAAGGGACATGCCACCACCTCGGAACATTAGTCAGATGAGAGGACTATAGGGAAGGCTTCAATCTATTCGTAGTTTCATTTCACAATTGGCAGATAAATCCCAACCCTTCACAAAGACCTTACATAAGGGTGTGAAATTCAATTGGAGCCAGGATTGTGAGCAAAGTTTAACATAGATCAAAAAATATCTTGTCAATCCACCAATCCTGATGCCTCCTATGCACGGGAAGCCTTTGCTTTTATACATTTCAGCCACTAAAACATCTTTGGGAATCCTGTTGGCTCAGGAAGACAATGACAACAAAGAAAGAGCTATTTATTACTTGAGCCGAACATTGGTCTCTTATGAGAAAAACTAAAGTATTATTGAGAGAGCTTGCTTGGCAGTTGTCTTTGCTTCCCAGAAGTTGAGACACTACATGCTTGCCCACACTACACGGCTTGTGGCTAAAATAGATCCATTAAAGTACTTGCTCAGTAAGGCAGCTCTAATAGGAAGATTGGCTAAATGGGTCATGATACTAAGTGAGTTTGACATCCAATATGTTGAACGCAAAGCTATAAAGGGACAGGCAATTGCAGACCAGCTGGCTGAGGCACCCATACAAAGTCTTCTACCAATGAACATTGATTTCCTAGATGAGTCAATTCTGACACTCACACACCATACATGGCTTATGTTCTTCGATGGGTCCTTCACACAATAAGGATCAGGTGCTAGATTACTCTTCATTACACCACATAGATACTCATTGGCTAAAGTGTACAAGATTTTGTTTCCTTGTACAAATAACATTGCTGAATATGAAGCTTTGATCAATGGTATGAAAATTGTAGCTAAATGGAGAGTAGATCAGTTGGACATCTTCGGTGACTCTCAGCTTGTTATCAACCAAGTAAATGATGTGTATCAAACAAAGGATGAGAAACTAATTCCTTACAAATGCATGGTTGATGAGTTGATGAACTATTTTGCAGACATCACCTTCCAACAAGTTCCACGCGCAAATAATAAAGTGGCTAATGCCATGGCCACTCTAGCCTCCCTGCTACAAATGCTAGAAAATGATCTCCGACATGAGTTCTTGGTGGAAGTGTTACACTACCCAGCCTATGACACACCTGATTCCAGGATGATCTGTTCTATTATAGGGCAAGAATCATCCCGCTACCATCACATCTATTCCTACCTTGGTAATCAAACCATTCCAGAAGGTTTGACTTGGAATGAGAAACGTTACCTAATCTGTAATGCTTCACATTATGTCATTATTGTTGATGATCTATATAGGAGAGGTCTCGGCGAAACACTTCTTAGGTGTTTAGAATCCCACGAGTCCAAATGCACATTAATTGACTTTCACGAAGGCATTTGCAGATCTCATTCCAATGGCCTGACACTAGCTTGCAAACTCCTTCATGCTGGTTACTACTGGCCTAAAATGGAGCAAAAAGTTGTTAAGTATGCTAGGTCCTACAAGTAGTGTTAGCTACACAGGAATCTCATTCACGCTTCATCCAAAGAGCTGATTCCCTCTACTACAACATGGCCATTTCAACAATGGGCCTACGACTTGGTGGGGCAGATTCACCCAACCTCTTCCAATGGACATAAGTTCATTATCATGGCTACAGATTATTTCATGAAATGGGTAGAGGCAGTCCCTCTCATAGTTGCTGATGGCAAAACTATAGTGCTTTTCATCACAAACTACATCATCTATAGATATGGTATACCGTCCTCAATCATTACTAACAATGGAGGACAGTTCAAGAATAAAGACCTCAAGGAACTGTGCAAGAAATTCAAGATCACACAACATTGGTCTTCCATTTATTACCCCCAGGGTAATGGCCAAGCTAAGGCATCCAATGAGGCAATCCTCAAAATTCTTCATCGCATAGTCAGTAAGTCAGGGAGAGACTGGCATCTCCAGATCAACCCAACCTTGTGGGCATATAGGACAAGCATTAGAACTCCAACGAGCATGACTCCTTTTGCGTTGGTGTATGGGGTGAATGTTGTGCTTCCAATAAAGGTCGAGATTCCTACCTTGAGAATCTCCATGAAAGGCCTTATCACTGATGATGACTACAGGATAGCTCAGCTTCAAGAGCTTGTGTTACTAGATGAACAACGAAAAGTGGCATGTGATCATCTACCAGCATATCAACAAAGAATGGCACAAAGCTACAATCAGAGAATCAAGCCATGTGACTTCCAGCTGGGTGACCTCGTCTTGAGAGAGAACCCTAAGAATCAACAACAACGAGTGCAAAAGGGAAATTTCGAACCAAACTAGCTAGGTCTGTACATCATCACTGTAGTATATGGATCTGGTGCTTATCAGCTTTCCATGACTGAAGGAGAAGTGCTTAAAGAGCCCGTCAACACTCTCCACCTAAAGCGATTTTACAGTTGATTTAATCTCAGTAAGCTCTCTGTACATATCTATATGTCCTAAAAAAAATCTAAAAAATTAGAAAAAGTCTTGAAAAAATTGTTACCCTAGTGAAAATCTAGCAAATAGGCACCTTGGTAACACCAAAAAAAAAAATTGCTAAGAAGGTGAAAACCTGGTAAACAAGCGCCTCTTGTTCCCAATGCCTCATCTTGTAGCGTACCTTCAGGCTTTTTGTATAGTCACTTTCACTTTCCCACTTTCTTTCTTTCTACTCATGTATCCATGGATTGAGTCTTGTCACAGCTCGAGGGCATTCCCCCTTAGTGTCACTATTTTTGAGATTCTCCTCATAGAATCTCTTTCGCGAAAGTCACCAGTGGTCCTCACTACATTTGCCTACTGTTGCAAGTGTCACTATTTTTGAGATTCTCCTCATAGAATCTCTTTTGCGACAGTCACCAGTGGTCCTCATTGCATCTGCCTACTGTCACTAGTGTCACTCTTTTTGAGATTCTCCTCATAGAATCTCCTTCATGATAGTCACCAGTGGTCCTCACTGCGTCTGCCTACTGTCGTCAGTTTCACTCATTTCGAGATCCTTCTCATAGGATCTCTTTTGCAATAGTCACCAGTTGTTTCAGCTGTGTCTGCCTATTGTTGCTAAGGTCATGTCTCCATATTCCTTTTGGGAAATCTCCCTTGCATCGGTCTCCAGTCATCCTGGCTATGTCTGTCTACTATCGCTTAGTCCTCTTTAGGTTCTTCATCGTGAAGTTTCCTCTTTGACCTCAGTCACTAGTTGTTTTGGCTACGTCTGTCTACTATTGTCACCCTACTGAAGAGATTTCTTTCAAACATGTTTAGGACATTGACACTTGACATCAATCCCAAAATATTGAACTCAAGAAAAGATATACTTGTTTGGATATGTTGAGCATTTTCTTTGTTTTCTTTGTTTTTCTTTATCATATCCCCTCGAGCAACTCGATGATATCATCTTCGACTAGAGAGGTAACGATTAGGGGCATGATCTTTTTTTTGCTTTCTATTTGTTGTTTAGTTCCAATAAGTTGATATATTCCTATAAGAGGGGTGTCCACTATAAGATCCTCCATCTTGTATTGGATGGCTGTGTGTACCTCGACTCCTTTTATAGGAATATGCCAATAACGTTGGTTCTTCTCCTTGTTTGTTGGAGTAAACTCTTCATACTATAGTAAATACTAATACTTGTCTTGCTAAGTGAACGTACGGGTCACTACGAGTATATCTAGCGCACTTTTGTCTCAGGTTACGAAAGCAAGGGTCCTTGGGGATAGAATGAATACTGAATACTTAGCATAAGAGGGATCTCCCGTGTGTTTGGTGTGCCTGTCATGCAAGCAATATTCAGGTCATCCTAGCGTTTATGTTTTGATGCTTATGTTAACTTGCTACATTAAAAGGGACAAATGTTCTGGTCATTCTAGCTTCTTGTGCCTCAAATGCTTACATTTAATCCTGACAAACCAATAATGTATGTTATATTCATATTTCCATGATTGCAATGTCAGTGGGAATTGTATAACATATGAGCTTTATTTTATATCCAGTGATGATTAAATATCGAGGCTTGGTAACCAGACCTAGGGTTGCATTTAACATAGTCTTGCATTACATACTTCATTTGCATTAGCACGCAATTTGATGGTCATTCCGTTCATAGTCCACATACATTAGATTCTTCCACGGTTATATAAGCATTTGGTTCATCGATCCACGCTCCTCAATGAATAACCTGTGACTATCAAGCAAAAACACACAACACTACATGAGATGTTAGTTCATACGTATGCATTCTATCTAAATAAAACATACATCTCATGTACATCAAAGTAAAAAAAAATAGACAATGACATGTACACAGGAATACTTGGCTCAAAATCTCGTATATATATATCAAAAGAATGGGTCAGTACAAAAATGGGTGCTACTTGAGCACAATCGATCAAAAATGATACATGTGGTGCTGGCATACCAATCGATACATAGCCAGGGATCAAAAAAATCAAGCACAGAGCATCTAACTCTGTCCTAAACCCTTGCCTCTAGGAGGAGCAGGGGCAGTAGGTGGCGGAGGCGGCGGTGGCATATCTGGCCTGACAGGAGGTCGTGCACCCCCAGACTCTCGTGCACACTGAGAGAAGTGCTGAACTTTCAATGTCTCATCTGGTACCGCATTGGTCTATGCAGCATAATAATAGGCGGCCCTAGCTGACTGAAAGCGAATCTCATCCTGCGCTAGCTCCAACCTCCACTCTATAGTCTCTGTGCGCTCCCTCTGTCGATCTATCTCCCGCTGTCTCTCCACCAGCTGCGCATCCCGGACTGCTACTGCAATCTACAACTCTCCCAACTATCGGGAGGCCTGACAAACCCACTCACGATACCATTGTACCATGTCTTGCACCCCACCTGCCGACTAATCTGGCATATCCTCATCGAGCATCTTTGGTGCCTACCATTGTGGCGGTACCTTCGGCTATGGTGGTGCTTGTTGCTATGGTATCTTCTACTCAAGGGCCTTCTCCTCTATCCTCTGCCTCCTCCATCGACTGTGTCCTGTCCCACTACCCCCGGCACCTACGTCTGATCCCATCTGACAAGAGGGAATGGGCATCTATTGTACCCGATGTTGGACCTGTGGCTGAATCTGTGGCTGACCTGGTGGTTGTGGCTGTGCTTGCTGCTGCTAGGGCACCTATCTCTGTACCTGCCCTGCCATCCCTATTGGATCTGTGAAGCATGGGAACGGATGGCCGATCAAAAATGCCTAATATGCAGGCATCATCCCTGCATCTACTACCTCTGGCAGGTAGTCCCACTGAACTGCAGCTAGACTGCGGATATCTATAATAGATCGCCCTGGATCCATCCGTGGTGGCCATCCTTGCTCAATATCCTTCTGCACCCTGGCATAGGCACAATACTCATGTGAAATGTCCTGGGGATGGCCATACTACTACCACACTCATGAAATAGCAAATCTCTCTATAACTAATGTCATCCTACCCGCCAAAGGTCGAGAACTAAACATCCATGGTAGCTCTCTGGGGGCATCATCCCAGTCCTCTGTCTCTCTCCAGGGTCACCATACAATAGACACCAGGTCATCAAGATGCGTCTGCTAGTGCTCAGTCTTACCCAGGTGGGCCTAGGTAATATGCCCTCTATATCTGCATAAACTGGCCAACATACAAGAAGATGCTCCCAGGCCCAGATCTGTAATACATATACCCCTACTGCCATGGTCTTCTTCTCATGGAAGACAACCTTGTGCATCTCATGGAAAAGGTGGGCCAACATGCACTGACCCCACCCGAAGATCTCTGGTGCCTCCAGCATCCTGCAAAGCATGGCACCCCATCCGCACTCTAACCCATGCTATCCTCTATTAGGACATAAGAAGCAACTCAGAAATATACCCAACACAAATGCCAACCTGTGTGTCGATCCATAGGTATGCATCAGCTCATCCCAACTGATGGGTCTGCCCCTCTGTAACTCTCTCCCGAACACAACAGATAATGCCTCTATCCCTTCTCGGGGAACTATATCATAGATGACCTAGGCACTGTGAAAAGGAATCATTAGAATCCTCCAGATGTCCTATGGAGTGATGGTCATCTCGCCCATCAACAAGTGGAAGGTGTTTGTCTCCGAATGGAAATGCTCCACCAAAGCTGTGAGTAAGCCGTGATTCACCATCATGGCTGGAATCCAGCATAGAGAGGACAAACCCAATCGAGCAATGTGAGCCCGATCTACATCATCAAGACTTCGCAATAACTCTCCATATGGCAGATAGTGTGATCTGAATGAAATGTTACCAAAGACCTCCTGCACGCACAAACAAAAAACAACAAATGAAACGATCAGTATCAAGTCGAAACGACGCACCAAAACCAAATAAAAAGAAAATTTTGAGTACAAAAATCAAATTTTTAAACAAAACTGTCATGAAATTTTACACGAGATTTGTGAAATCTCACGCAAAGCTCTCCAATTTCGCATGAAATCATTCTTTCTTCACGCGAAGAATCTCGCCATCGCATGAAAAAAGAGCTGCTCATGTGAAAAAAGATCTATTCATGCAAGAAAAGAGAGTCTCATGCAAGAAACGAAGCACCTTGCACGAAGAATCTAAATTTTTTCGTGAAACCTATTGCGTCCTGCGCAAAGATCCTCTGCCCACGCGCGAAGAAACAACGCACCATGTTTCTTCGCACAAAGAAAGAAGATCTTCGCGCGAGAAGAGATAGGCCTCGTGTGAAGACCGAATTGACAATCCTAAAACATGCTAAAACGTGTAATAAATGACCTCAAAATGCATGAAAACAAAAGTACGAAGGAAGGGACTCGCCGACTCATTGGTGGTCCATAGTTTGCTGGGCGGTCGTGACATCTAGAGCACTCGAGTCGATGATGTCTCACGCTGACTACCATGTCTCTCTCAGAGCTCAAATCAATAAAAACAAAAAGCACAAATGAATTGAAAATGACCCTTCGAGCCCTTATATAGTTGTTGACCTAAATTTTTTAGTGCTCGGATTTGTGCAAAAATCACACCCTTGGCTAATTGGACCGTTCTGGATCCATTTTTGAGATCAAATTCAAAATCTGACACACCTAAGAGACTCAAAAATGTATTTTAAAATTTTTGAGACTAACGCGATCGAACGCTTGTGCAGCTCAAATCTTTTCTGATACTTTGTCATTCTTGGAATCCTTTCAACTTTACATTCTCCATATTTTCAAAATTCATTTTGAATATAGTCAACTCAAGTCAACTGTGGCTAAATCTGGTCAAAATTGGTCTTTATGACTTCACAATCATTTCAAATCAACCCAGAATCTTCTTTCGATCATTTTGGTCTCTTCTATATTCTGCTAAATCTTAGATTTTTCCTATATCTCATATACTGCTTCAAATCATATTTCTGGTGTGTCATCTTTCGATTTCACTCTCGAGGGGGCAGGATGATTAAACATCATTAAATACCTATTGCTTGGGGCATCTGGTTCCCATCTTATGTCCTTATCACTTGGGGCATCTCATCACTCGGGGCATCTTGTTCCCTTCTATCTGGCATCTTTGTTACCTGTATTTTCTTTTCATCAATTGATCAGCCTTATAATAGCTCTTCTCAAAGTTTGATGGACAGGTATTGGGACAGTCTAAACCTTGACTCCTGAGGATCAAGCCTCGTTCTGGGGATGATTCTACGACTCATGATTGGACCTTGTTATCTTTTTTTTTTTCAATCTTAGGTATCTAGATGTTCTATCTGGATCCTTGAAGGTTAAGCTCTGTTCTGGAGATAGTCTTCTAAATGCTTTCAGTTTTTGGTATCTAGGTGTTCTATCTGCATCCTTGAAGATTAAACTCTGTTCTGGAGATAATATTCTAAATGCTTATCAATTTTAGGTATCTAGGTGTTCTATCTGGATCCTTGAAGATTAAACTCCATTCTAGAGATAATCTTCTAAATGCTTATCAATTTCAGGTATCTAGATGTTCTGTCTAGATCCTTAAAGATCACGCTTCATTCTGGAGATAGTCTTTTAAATGCTACCGATCTTAGGTATCTAAGTGCTCTACTTGGATTCCTTGGGATTAAGCTCTATTCTAGAGATAATCCTTAAAAGCTTATCAATTGGTCTCCATGTAATCAACTTCAGAACCAATCTCATGTTTGCATCATGCTTTCTGATTATCTTTGAATTGAACATGTTGCTCGCACATTCATTCAAAGAGGGACAAAATGTAATATCCCAAAATTGGCTCATTGCCATCTCAACCAATTATGGTCTATTTTTGACCAATCCTAAAGTCCTATTCCACTAGGTAAATTCTTATTCTACTACTCGCTACTTGACTTAATTGTCAGATGCAGAAAACCCTAATCTGCATTCATCATGCTTATTATTTAATTCCTATAGTATTTACTCATATTAGTCACATTAAACCTATTGGTTAATATTTAATTTAATTACTAATTATTTATTAAATTAAATAAATTTAATTCCATAGTACCTTAGCCTTAAGATATAATTTATTGCAGGTGTAGCTAGTAGTGGCAGGAATAGTGACTTCGGAACCATGAAATGGGAATTTGATGCATTGGTGGTATGTGGATGGCATAGCACGCATCTCATGTATCCATGGTCATCCCAACAGAATGTTATCACAAAATGAGGTCTCATTTCACCATGGTGGACATGGTTGTGGATCATAGGGACGAGGGTTATCCATTGGTGAGATAAGCTTGTGTTGTAGCAATGTTTTGTAAACCACATCAAAAGGTTCTCCCAAAGGCATATACTCTCACTTAGGTCGTGTTGTCCATGAGTTTTTCAGTTTGTTCCTAGATGCCTTATTGTCAGGGGGAGGCTTCTCAGCATTTTTGGCCGCTTTGAGGCAGTTCGTGAGATTAAATGTGGTTTTAGAAGGTTTGGGTGTTACATTGTCAACAACCCCATCATGTACAATTTCTCGGTTCTTGTTGACATGTTTGGTTTTATCCCTATTGGAAGTGGAACCTTGTTTTGTGTCTCTCTGAAGAGTGAGCAGGCTAAGGTTCTATGGAATCAAATTTATTTAATTTAATAAATACTTAGTAATTAAATTAAATATTAACCAATAGGTTTAATGTGACTAATATGAGTAAATACTATAGGAATTAAATAATATGCATAATGAATGCAGATTAGGGTTTTCTGCATCTGACAATTAAGTCAAGTAGCGATTAGTAGAATAAGAATTTGCCTAGTGGAATAGGACTTTAGGATTGGTTAGAAATATACCAGAATTGGTTGAGATGGCAATGAGCCAATTTTGGGGTATTACAATACCCACTAGATAATATATTGATATATAAGTTCCTTGTTCGAGTATGGACCCTATTAAGAGTCAATGAGCAAATTTAGTATAGAAAGTCCCTGTTAGGAGACTTTGAATCCTTGTTAAGAGATTCCAACCCTATTAGGAGTTGTGCCAACCTTGTTAGGATTTGTAGTATAGTAGATGCAAGACGAGCCCACCGCCCAAACATGCACTTCCAATGACAAGAAGAGCTCACTTTCCAAATAAGTAATTAGACTTCTAGAATATGTTAGGATTAAACTACGGACATAAATAACAATTACATGCAAATATATCCAATAATAGAAAATAATAGATCACACAGAAAAGAACACAAGACACCAAGATTTAATGTGGTTCACCCAATCCCTAGGCTACATCCACCAAACAACAAGTCTGATATTATTATGATCCAATGATTATAACCTGATTACAATCTATAATCCCTTACAGCTCAATACTGCCGCAAGAACTAATTTTGCATCACAACTATAAAATAATCCCTAACCCTAAGCTCTTTTATATAAGTATTTTTACCACTTCAGAGTTATAATTAATAATTACATGTCGAACCAAAATCCTGATAAAATAGGGCCCAAAAATTTTTTTTGTGCCCAAAAGAATTTATGAAGTATGTATAGTACTTTCTTGATCAGTCACCACAATCTAACAATCTCCCACTTGGGGACTGATTAGGCTCCACACTAAACAACAATCTCCCACTTGGAGATTGATCCTGTAGCTATGTCGCTACTTCATGAGGCTTGACATATTCTGATTAAATATTGACTCACCTGTACACATTTTTTAGCCATGCCCTATGCACATGCCAAATACATAAAAGCACTCGGTAATTAAAAGATGATCTGTATACATTGCAAAAATTGATCAATAACATTCTAAGAAAATGAATGCAAAATTGTAGTTTATATCATAAATCATTACTAAAATTGTGTTAATTTTGGTATAAATGTGTAAATTAAGGCCAATAAAAACCAAATAGCTTCAATTTCTACACTAGCATCATCTATCATAAATGCATTGACATGCCAATCATCTCTCAACTGTTTCCCCTGTCTATAGATCATTGTTAACCATTCATTCATATCCTCAACTCTACTTCTCGAAGATATTGCCCATGCAACAGGCAAACCAGCCTCTTGTTCATAAAAAATAAGCAATGTATATAACTTGTACTGCACATGAGTTTAACTTAAAAAAAATAATTTATTGAAATAAAACAAATGAATGAGTAAAAAATAAAATCAATAAATATAGTTAACATTTCTATAGTTACACCATATTTGTTTGTTGAAAATGTCGAATCCATTGCTATAATAGAGTTGTGTGAATGCTTGAACATCATTTCTCTCATCCAAGGTGTTTGGATGCCTTCAATAAATGGAACATCTCCCATGGTGTTTGGTGTTTTGTAAAAGAAGAAGTTATATTTCTCTTCTATATGCCATAAACTAACATTTTTTGCATCATCCTCATTTTTCTGTGATTGAAATGAGCATACTCTTTTCCATGCATTTAATACATCTTTCCTTAGTAAACAAGCATCTCTCTTATTCATCATTTCTATTAGACCATGGTCTAAGTAATGTTGCTCACAAATTGTATCAATTCCAACACCCATCATTAATAAGAACTCAATGTATGATTTACATTCATTTGATAGTCTTGATGCAAAGCTAGTTCTTGGATCTCTAGAAGGGTCATTCTTTCCATAAAAAAATTCTCCATTAACATCTTGATGGGTAAATTCATTATATGTGATAATAGCAATCTGTGGTTTACCATACATTTCACTAACATGAAAGTGGGTTTGGCAACCCCTTTTTTGTATAAACTTTTGTATCCTTTTCACCTTTTTAATGTCTTTAGGTTTTTTTCTATTATCCTTGGGCCCAAAAGCACAATGATATCTATTTAAGGACATGTAGAAAACAATATATATTAATCAACATGATAAATATATATTTTTTTAAATGACATGCTTAATTATATGAAAAATTTTAAGCATACCTTGAATACATTATGGTACTATGGTTAGTAGAGTTTTCTAATTTGGGCTTTCTATGAGCTTTACATAGAAATGTTGTCTCTATGCCATCCTACAATATACCTTCTCCTTTGATAAAGTGATCAAGTCTCCCAAGAGGGATAGCAACACATAAGTCAAGCTCCTAGACATTTTCATTTCTAATAGGTGTCCATTCAAGATCATTCATTGAAAAAGTGTTTCCTTTTTTTGGAATGTCTTGGACATATAATCAAATGAGTGATTCCCATTTCAATCCCCTACTCATTATGTACAATATTTGGCTAATTAGTAACCCTCTATCTTATTAAAACATGCATGAAAAATACATTTATTCTATACATTTATGCTAATTATTGTGTGTGTGTGTGTGTGTGTGTGTGTGTGTGTGTGTGTGTGTGTGTGTGTGTGTGTGTGTGAGAGAGAGAGAGAGATGAGGTAGTGTATCTAGAGAATAGTGGGGGAGAGAGAGAGAGAGAGAGAGAGAGAGAGAGAGAGAGAGAGAGAGGGTGATTAGGTGAGATATCTAGGGAGAATGGAAAGGCATGCATGTGTGTGGGAGAGAAAGATATTAGAGGGTGTATCTATAGAGAAATGAGGGATAAATAGGTAATAGGGGCATATCTAGAGAGAGATTAGTGGGTGTATCTTGAGTGGGGGGAGGGAGGTTATGGAGCATATCCTAGAGGGAGGGAGGGAGAGAAAGAGAGACAAAGAGAGATAGAGAGAGAGAGAGAGAGAGAGAGATAGAGAGATAGAGAGGGGTTAAACGAGGAAAATATGGTGAGAGTAGGTAGGAGAGAGAGTGTTAGAGAGTAATTAGGGGAAGAGAGATAAATAGAATGAAACATTAGTTACTAATTTCAATGCCCATCTTATACATAATTGATTCTATTTGTTAAAAAATATTAATTTCTAACAATATTACTAAATAAAACTATATAGCCATAAGACCAATTTAACACTTACACTTAACCCAACTGACATAAGCAAACAAATTGAAAATTTTCAAAGTTCTATCTTCAATATAATATTTATTAGTTAAGTTACTCAAATTTATTAAATTAAATAGTTTTAAATTATATGTCATAAAGAAATACAAATATTTAAAAGTAAATATAGATATATTTCGATTAAAAGCAGAAGGTTCATTAATATTCCAAAATTGTGAACAATGGAATAATGAATTAGGATTAAATCTTTATAAAAAATTTTCAGTTAGGGTCACGATTGAGGTCCAATTAGGGATACGGATTAACTAGATTATAGTCAAGTTTTGATAAAGTTTGTGGTCATAAATAAGTATCAACAAACTTGACTAAGATGTCAACAGTAAATTCATAGAAACTAGACCATTTAATTTTCAAAACTATTTATCTCATAGCTTAGAGGAATTTATGAGGTCATTTGTGTTTAAAACATAATTAGAATTTCCACTTTGAAATATGAAATAGGAGCTTTTGATAAGATTGAGTTTAAATTCTCTATAAAAAAGAAATGTAATATCCCTGATTGAGTTGGGCCGACCTAGCAAGTGTTTTTTTTAGTGTGTTTTTTAATATGGTTGTTAGTGTGTTCATATTGGAACACAATTTTGTTTTGGAATAGGAAAAAATGATCTATTTGCCTGAGGGCATAGCTAGTCAGCCTCAGTACTCAAGGTGCATAGCCTCTCTTGGGATGAATTTATAAATTTCAATTGATTGTTTCTGCCCTAGCACATTTAGTGGTATCAGAGCCTAGTTTCTCTGCCAGACTATGGAGATCTTATGTGATTAAGTCAAAGAGATCAGTGCGCTCTTGAAAGAGAATGAAAGAAGGCAACAATGAATTTATCAAGGATTGGAGGCAACAGTAACAAGATGGACAAGGATGAAAAAAATTTCAATTTCATAAGTCAAATGTAGGACCAAATGACCAAACAACAAGAGCAGAATAACTAGCTGACGCAAACAGTACTACAGACTATGAAAGACATAGGTGGTAGATCTACGTCGAGCAATGGGATGAAAGGCAATGGTTCTGAGTCACAGAACAAAGGCACATGCCCTACATAGCCTTCATTCATACCCAAATAGGTCCTTAGCAATGGAGGTGAAGAACTAAGGTTTGCAAAAGGAGATCTCAACACCAACATGGAGGCTTATATGAAGATTGATCTAGAAATAAGACAACAACTCCCTTTTATCTAGTTTCACAACTTAAAGAATGGATCAATGGGAAGTCAAATGAACCATTTTTCAAAAAGAATCTATAGAATAGGATGTCCAGGTTGACACTACCAACATTTGATGGTACAGAAAAAGGTTCAACAAAAGCATGGATCCAAAAGTTAGACACCTACTTTTCTCTCAACCTCATGGCAAAAGATGAGGCTATCAAATTCATAATTTTGCACTTGGAAGGTTTAGCTCATAAATGGTGGCATCATGACTTGGTTACTCTAGGGTTCAAGAAAATAACTACATACACTAAATTCACCCAAAAATTGAGAGAAAGGTTTGATAGGAAAGATCCCGAAAGCTACTTCTAGGAGCTCAATAGGCTCAAACAGATAGGCACTATGGAAGACTATGTGGTAGACTTTCAGAGGCTTACTTGAAGGAGAAAAACACAGGAGGTACTCTAGAAACACTTTTAGTAGCCCATCGATACAAGTCATTTCAAGTTAGAGGAGTACTTCGAGAATAGCGAGCGATAGTTTTGATAGATGGAGGAGCTACTCACAACTTTATTGACACTAATACAGAGCATAGGATGCATTTGGAGATAGAGAATTTTGAAGGATTTGATGTTGCTACCACTAGAAGCATCCTTACTTGTACCACTCAAGTGAACCAGATGGAGTTAACACTTGGGGGCATCAAAATTCAAGATGACTTCTATGTGGTGGACATAGGTGATATCGAGGTAGTTATAGGAGTTCAATGGCTCTAAACATTGTGAGAATATAGATCAATCACTATATAATGGAGCTTAAATTTGAATGGGACGAAAAGGAACTGGTCCTCAAAGGCCTTTCACAAAATGGGCCTATGATAGTTTATGTCAAAAGAATGAAGAGATTCTTCCATAAAAAAATTCCAGCAAGACTACCACTTGATAGAGCCTTTCAGCATGTGATAGAGCTAGAGGAAGGGGCCAAACCTGTTATCACCACCCCATATTGGCACCCATAAATATATAAGGAAGAGATTGAGAAAGCCATCAAGGAGCTGTTGTAAATGATCTTTCTAGAAAACCCCACCTTTGTGCTATGACTAATATATTTGTTGATTTCAGAGTAGGGATTACAATTGAATATGCTAAAGATTCATTTGCTAGTGATGTTTGGGAAGGTAAGATTGTTGATGACAGATACAAGGTAGTCGATGAACTCATCTTCTACAAAGAGTGGATTTACCTAGTACCACAGTCCAAATTTAAAAGCCAGATAATTAGAGCATGTCATGACACTCCTCTTCCAGGCCATCCTAGATTTTTCAAGACTTACAAGAAGGTGAGGGAGAATTTTGCATGGAAGGGACTCAAGAAAGATGTTTTGTAGCATGTCAGGGAATGCACAACATGTCAACAAAAAAAAAAAAAAAGAGCACGTCTTCCCAGCTAGGTTATTGCAGCCCCTACCCATTCCAAATTAGAAATGGGAATGTGTTTCCATGGACTTTATCACAGGCCTTCCAAAGGTGCAAGGTAAGGACTGCATTTATGTTTTGGTAGATTGACTTACCAAAGATGCACATTTTTATGCCATTTCGTTAGACTTCAAGGCTCACCAGGTTGCAGGCTTATTCATGAAAGAGGTTTTTCGTCTTCATGGGTTGCCAAATAATATTGTGAGTGACAGGGGTAGCTAGTTCATTAGCAGGTTTTGGCAAGAACTCTTTCTGTTGGCCCACACAGAACTAACTCCTAGCACCAGCTACCAACCCCAAACAGATGGGCAAACAGAGATCATAAACAAATGGCTTGAGGGATACTTGAGGAACTATGTGACAGGGCAATAAATGGCTTGGGTGAAATGGTTGCACGTAGGGGAATTTTACTACAACACCACACATCATATGTCAATCAGAATGAGCCCATTCAAAGCACTCTATGGTTATAAAGCCATCTCCTTGCTGATAGCCATGTCCCAAGGGCTAGAGATTTGATCTAAGAAAATGTGGATATATAATGAACTCCTTAAAGGAGAACTTGCAGCATGCCCAGAATCAACAAAAACTTTATGTAGATCAATGCAGTACTGAAAAGAGTTTTGAGGTTGATGATATGGTCTACATGAGGCTACAACCATATCATCAGTCATTGCTTAAAGGGAATGGAGCAGAAAAATTAAGGACTAAGTTCTACGAGCCATTCTGAGTCACCGACAAAATCAGAGAGGTCACTTATGAGCTCGAGTTACCCCCAGAAAGTAGAATTCATAACATTTTCAATGTGTCATGCCTAAAAAAAGTGATTGGACAACAGATTGCTCCATCCAAGGAGCTGTCGCCACTTGGCAATGAAGGGAAAATCATCCTTGAACCTGAGATGGTGCTTGATGTGAGGGAGAAGTGACTAAGGAACAAGATCATTCCAAAGTATTTGGTGAAATGGAAGAACCTCCTAGTTGAAGACACTACTTGGGAAGGGGTTGAAATTTTTGAACATCCGAGTTTAAGATTGCTTGAGGACAAGCAACCATCTGAGGGAAGGGACTGTAATATCCCCGATTGAGCTAGGCCAACCTAGCAACTATTTCTTATTAGATTTAATTTTGCTGGGCCGACCCAACAAGTGTTTTTTTTATTAGATTTAAAATTTTATGGGTGGTCGAGTTTGGTGAGGCCTTAGGTTGGTATATATGGTTGTTAGTGTGTCCATATTGGAACACAATTTTGTTTTGGAATAGGAAAAAATGATCTGTTGGCTTGAGGGCGTAGCTGCTCAGCCTTAGTACTCAAGGTGTGTAGCTTCTCCTGGGACAAATTTATAAATTTCAATTGATTATTTTTGCCCTAGCACATTTCAAGGAAATTATTACTTACATTTGTATCCATTATATTTTATTGCAACCTTCTCCTTTAATAAAGTCAGTGAGTCTCCCATGAGGCATAGTAACACATAAATCAAGACATTTTAATTTTTGATAGCTGCCTATTCAAGATCATTCATTGAAAACTAATTTTCCTTCTTAGATAACTAGTTAAATGAACTTGATTTTCATTTCCATCCTCTAGTCATTCTGCACAATATTTAATTGGTCACTAACCCTCTATCTTGTTAAAACAGGCATGAAAAATACACTGATACTATTATATCTTTAATAATATATTATAATTTTTTTAAGAGGTGATAGATTTATAGGACAATTTTATCAGAAAGTAAAACCTATTTTGGAGATGATGAGAAATAAAAAATTCATAGATAATGAATGTCTACGAAGATGTTATATGAGTATAGATAATATGATGGCAGTGTACACCTAGAAATATTCAAAATATAAACATCAAATAAGTTTACTACTTGATTTTTGGTGTGTAATATGAGGGAAAAAATTGCTTCACCATATATGACTACTACAATGATTATATTATTAGATTGAATATATAGATTTCGTTATGTGTAATTTCACATTATATGTCTTATATGACATGAAAACTAACATAATTATACTTCATTTGTAACAAAAAAAACCACATGATACAAAAGATTCAAAGATGGATTAACTAATATAATACTATTTGATCAATTTCATATAATGGTACTCTTATATGCATCCATTGAACTTAACTTGTTATTAAAAGTGATTTTTTTAACCAATCAATTGTGAGGTTTTTTTTTACATTTGATTTTTTTTAAATTTACTTAAGTAGAGATGCAATTATTTTAACTAAACATTTTGAAAAAAAAATGTGCTTTCATTGGCTAAAAGGTTTTAGAAATATAAACTTGTTTCCATTTAGTTGTGATTTTTCAATTGTATTATAAATTCAAAACTTATAAATATAAACATGTAGATGATATATTTTACATTTCATTTAAGATATTTTTCATGATATATGTTATAATACCATATTTCATTATATTTATATTTTACATTCTATTAATAATGATGTATTATATTTAATTACATTTACATTAGATATTCATTTTTTTTGAGCTTTGCAAATTATGCTTTATAAGATATTTCACATTTTTTTCAAAATTGTGTAGAAGTTGATTCTACCAATAGTGAGAATCAATTAACAAGCAAATTGTATGCCATGTACTTGGACAATAGGTGGGGTCACTCGTTCCTAGGTTGCCATATAAGATTTTAATACTTATATAAATAGATTCATCTGCAATCCCACACAAATCTGCATCTTCACAATGTATTATGTAGCATGATTCAAGAGGTTGAGACTAATTTCTCAATGTATTAGAAGATGAATTTAGAAAGGTTCTCTTGGAATATGAGCTTTGGAAGCTTCAAATTTCCTTATAAAATAAAGAAACTAAATACTAGGGCTACCTAGAGTTCCACAGAAATGGTTACAATATTGGTTACAGGTCAAATATTCAAAATGTATAAAACCAAATTATCAAAGTATGTTTATGTTAGATTATTGTACATCCTAAGGTTTCAAAAATAAGGTATTTTGGTTTTTAACTAATAGGAAAGAGTTACTAGCATTTGCACATCTAAACAATAAATTTTTTTAGAGTATTTTTATATGACTTGAGAACTAAAAATCTTTTATGTCAATCTGGGAGAGTGAGTAATTATATGAGAAGTATGTTAAGTAATCATTTCAAAATACTATCTGAAATCTAGTCATTTTCAAAGTGAGAAAGGAACCCAAAAAATTATCTCAGTTTTAACATTCAAATAGCCCCATTAGGATTTGGAATACTAAATACTGATAATTTGTTTCAGCACATCTCTCATATTTTTTATAATTTTATATAATAACCTATAAGTGAGATTTTATATAATATAATATAGTGAGATTTTTTTTTTAAAGGGAAGAAACAAATTGAATTCTAATGTAGGTAAGAAAGTTTTCCTGGGTACCTTTAAATGTAGAGAAAAACTTCCAAGTGACTGGATCGATTACTGTATCAAATTCTGCACCCAAAAACTCACATATAAATTCAAATAACAACATTTAAATTATTTTCAAACTATTCATCATACATTTAAAATTTAAAACTAAATTTAAAGAAACACACATTAAAATGCCAAAAAAATCTGCAGAAAAGATGTTAAATCTTCGAATTACCTATCACAACAAAGATAGTGAAGGGTTGGTGCTGCTAGCTTTCAACAGAATGTATGCACTTCCAATAGAATGTAAAATTAGAATCTAAAATCACATTCCAATATTTGTTATTTCACAGAATGTATGCGTAGCTTCCCTCTCGACCTCGACTTCTAAATCTGTCAAGAACATTCCCTCCAAAAAAAACATGGCATTCCTTCCAATTTTAATAGCCTTTAAAATGTATTTGTATTCGCCAAACACCCTAGTTTTAATATTAATATATGCTGATATAGGAGGACGCCAAAATCAAATTATCTTATTCCAAGTGAGTCGCTCAACCGGCCATATGTCAGAGACGCCAAACTCAAGGGAGGAGGAAGTATTACAGGCTGCCAGTAGTAGATGACATAATTTACAGCCACTGACAGTAGTCGTGGTGGTACAGGGCTAGGCATAGTGATAGGGTAAACAAAATAGTATGTATCATTTGTATGTATCTTCTCTAGCTTTAACTGTCCATCCTCCAAAATTGATTAAATGAAATGTTACCGCAACTGTATGTGTTTGGTCTTTGAATGCAGAGCTAAATTCTTTGCAAGATGAATGGCACTCTAACTATCTATGAACAAATAATTATCCTTCTAAGGATGTCCCAATTCTTCTAAGAAGAACTGAAGCCATATCATCTCCTTGGTGGCCTTTGTAGCAGCAACATACCCTGCCTCTGTAGTGGATAGAGCATTAATCTTTTGTAACCTAGAAACCCAACTCACTGCTGCCCCATCAACAATAAAGACATAACTTGTAGTACTCCACCTGGTATAAATATCCCCTACCAAATCTAAGTCAACATAGCCTTGTAAATCAATAGTAGAGCCTCCAAAGTGTAAACACTTATTAGATGTTTCTCTCAAATATCTGAGAATCCATTTGACTGCATTCCAATGCTCAATTCCTGGATGACTCATATACCTGCTAACAACTCCCACTACATGTGCAATATCTGGCCTGGTACATATCATAGCATACATCAAGCTTCCTATAGCTAAAGCATAGGGTGCCTTGGACATCTTATCCTCCTCTTCTTATGTCTTGGGACACATCTCCTTAGTCAACTTCAAATGACTAGGTTAAGGTGTGCTGACAGCTTTAGCATTCTCCATAGAGAAACATTGCAACACGTTCTCCACATAATCAGCCTGAGATAGCATTAATGTTCTATTCTTCCTATCTATGCAAATCTTCATACCAAGGATTTGTTTTGCTGCCCCCAAATCCTTCATAGAAAATGCATGTTCTAATTGGTGTTTCAGCCCCTTAATGTGATCCATGTTAGACCCAGCTACAAGCACATCATCAACATATAAACATAAAATAATGTAGCTATCATCATCCAACCTCTTAAAATAAACATAATAATCTGAATGATACCTATTGTATCCATGCTCATGCATAAAACTGTCAAATTTTAAATACTATTACTATGGTGCTTGCTTCAAGCCATATAAACTTTTCTTCAATTTGCACGTTAAGTTCTCCTAACCTTTGACCTCAAATCCCTGTGGCTGAGCCATATATATCTCTTCATCCAAATCACCATGAAGAAAGGTTGTTTTAACATCAAGCTGCTCTAAATGCAAATCTTTAGTAGCCACACTACTTAATACAGTACAGATAGAAGTCATCTTAACAACATGAAAAAATATCTCATCAAAATCAATACCCTTTTTCTATGCAAATCCTTTTACAACTAACCTGGCTTTAAATCTTTTCTTACCTCCTTCCTCTTATTTCAACCTATAAACCCACTTATTCTGTAAAGTCTTTTTACCTGGAGGCAATTTGCATAAATTCCAAGTCTTATTTTTTAGCTAAGAGTCCATTTCGTCTTTCATTGTAGACTCTTACTGAATCTTAGTATCCACCTGCATAGGTTCATCATAACATTCAGGTTCACCAACACCGGTAAGTAAAATTGAATACAAAGAGGGACTGTCTAACATTCACCTGTGTGTGTGGTATTTGTTTCCTGTGTGTGTGGTATTTGTTGTTGCGGTTGTTACACATTATGAGGAATGGTTGGAACATCAGCTTGTGGAGTATCATCTAGCACTACATAATCATCTTCTTTCTTCTCATGTTGCTGCAATAGATCTTTGTACAACACTTTCCCATTAAATATGACATCACTTCTTCTTAAAATTTTATGATTTTCATTGTCCCAAAGCCTATAACCCAATTCATAAATTCCATATCCAAAAAATACACATTTCTTTGACTTAGCTTCCATCTTGGTTCTATTTTCATAATCTATGTGAGCAAATGCTTCATAGCCGAAGGTTTTGAAAAAAGAATAACTCACCTTCTTACCAGTCCATGCTTCCTCTGGATTACCACAACCCAAAGGAGTAGAGGGGCCTCTATTAATCAACAATACAGTAGTATTGATAGCCTCCACCCACATGTGTAAGGGTAACCCAACATGCAACCTCATGCTCCTTGCACGCTCCATTATAGTCTTGTTCATGCATTCAACCACTCTATTTTCCTATGGAGTCCTTGGAATAGTTTTCTGTCTATGAATACCATTAGTGGAGCAATAATCTTCAAATTCACGACTGCAATACTCACCACCATTATCAGATCTAAGACATTTTAATTTCTTACCAGTCTCACTTTCAACCAAGCATTTCCATTTCTTAAAATTTTGAAATACATCAGATTTCTGTCTAAGGAAATAAACCCATACTTTTCTAGTTGCATCATCAATAAATGTAACATAATAATGAGAGCCACCAAGGAAAGATACCTAAGCCGGTCCCGATACATCTATATGCACAAGCTCTAATTTCTCCTTTTTATTTTCCTTCTCACTCTTCACAAAACTCACTCTCTTTTGTTTTCCATACACACAACTTTCACAAAAATCCATATTAACATATTTTAGACCTAGTAAAACTTTTTTCTCACTCATGTGCCCAATTTTGTTGTGCCACAACGTTGTATCAGAATCTAGAATAGTTATTTGTTCTCCCTGCTCAACTACAACAATTGTTCCTAAACATTCATTTTTCTCTGAAACAATTAAAGTAGAAGGAACAATATGAATTGTACAAAGATATAAGGTGCCTACTTTCACACCTTTTGCTACTACAAGGGAAACTTTTGAAACCTTCCAATTTTTATGATTAAAAGTAACTACACAACCCTCATCATTGAGTTGCCCTGCTAAAATTAAATTCCTACTTAGCCTTGGAACATGTCTTACCTCATGTAGTAGCCAATGATTCCCATTCTACAACTTAATCTTAATTTTTCCCTTTCCAACAATCTAATAGGGTTCATTATCCCCCAAATGAATAAGCCCAAAATCCCCTTGGACATAATCAATGAAATAACCTCTATGAGTTGTAGCATGAAATGAAGCACTAGAATCTAAAACACATGAATCATCAACACTTTCTAAAAATAGAAGCAAAGCATCCTCTTCGGATTTGTTACTTACCACATTTGCCTCCTTGTCTCCATCTGGTTTATCTCCTTCATTTTTCTTTTGATTCCAACAATCTTTCTTTTTATGACCTGGTTTCCCACAGTACCAGCAGTCATTCGATCCTCTCGATTGATACCTCCTCCCCTTTGACTTTCCTCTTGATTTCCCACAATTTTTGGGATTACTTCCTCTCATTCATTCTACCCCTACTTTGTGCATTCAAAGAACTTCCTGATGTAGATCCACCTGAGAATTTCTTATGAGTTTCCTCACTCAAAATAACATCGATTACATCATCATATTTTAGGGTACTAGATCTAGGAACATAATTACTCATCCATAAGCCATTCCAACTTTTTGGAAAATAACACAAAATCAAGAGAGCCCTAATTTCTTCAAAATTGATACCTACAGAAGATAACTGACTAGTAATAGTTTTAAACTCATTTAAATGAACTGCAACAGATCCACCTTCTGCCATTTTCATATTAAATAAATGCTTCATGAGAAATACCTTGTTTGAAGCAGAGGGCTTTTCATATAGTTTCGCTAAGGTTTGCATCAATTCTTCTATCGTCTTCACGTTTGTAATATTAAATTCCACTAATGGTGCCAAGCATAATCGAATGCTTCCAAGTGCCTTTCTGTCTAAGAGATCCCATTCATCATTTGACATAGATCCTTGATTCTTGGCTTTGCCTTCCAATGGCTTCCATAAATCCTTCTAATAAAGATAGTCTTCCATTTGCATATTCCATAACTGAAAGTTTTGTCCATTAAACTTGTCAACCCTCAACTTACCCTCTTCTATCATCGCTCCCACTCAATTGTGAGACTTTCCTGTAGAGGATAACTGAAAAAACAACTAGGTTCTAATACCACTTGTTTTGATTAAACCACAAACAGAAATAACAATTACATGCAAATAAATTCCAATAACAAAAAATAATAGATCACACATAAAAGAACACAAAACACCAAGATTTAATGTGGTTCACCCAATCCCTAGGCTACGTCCACCAAACAACAAGTTTGATATTATTACGATCTAGTGATTATAACCTGATTACAATTCGTAATCCCTTACAGCTCAATACCGTTGCAAGAACTAATTTTGCATCACAACTATAAAACAATCCCTAATCCTAAGATCTTTTATATAAGTATTTTTACCGCTTTAGGGCTATAATTAATAATTACATGTCAGCCCAAAATCCTGATAAAATAGGGCCCAAATTTTTTTTTTAGGGCGATGCCTTGAGCCCCAAAGAATTTATGAAGTATGTACAGTACTTTCCTGATCAATCACCACAATCTAACAATCTCCCACTTGGGGACTGATCAGGCTCCACACTAAACAATAGAATATAGGCACTATAACTTCTTTCTTGACTAATCTCTGATCTTCAACTCAATCTCAAATCACAAAATAGCTTTTCAAAACTTCACCTATATCACTTTCACAAAAGTTTGCATACAATTGCTCAACATAACTATTACTTCAAGATAGCACACTTGAATTCACAAGATGTCCTTTGCATAAATACCATGCCTTTACACAAATTGCTACTAGGTCGGCTAAGACCACAATACACTTTTCCAACTTAGAGTAAACGTCTAGGATGTCTGCCTTAATTGGACAAGTAATTATTTTGTAAACAAAATAATTTTTTTCTTTTAATTTTGCTATCTTGTTTCGCTTAAAACATGAATATCTTTATTCCATATAGTTCGTATTGACTTCCAAGGTTATACACATCATCATCAACATGTATACTATCTCCATCTAACTTTTCTAGTCATAATATGACATCAACAACAAGTTATAAACAAAACATTACACTCTTGTATACCAATTTCATAGACATTTTTTGATGCCAAAAGCTAAGTATCTTTATTTCTGAGGTTTTTTGTAAGCATGTACATCATGTGTTGCCATAAATGACAATAATTACATATCCTTATTAGTCAATTGTCAACAATTTCATATTCTTAATATGTTATTGTATTACCTTTATTATTATTTCATCTGTCTAGAATAGTTTTATTATACTGGTTTATATTATGCTATTTTTACTTATCGTATGCCCATATTATAGCATTTTTTAAGCTTTATTTACACTCTTCTTCCCATCTATACTATGTATGTACAAGACACCGATGCATCATGCTAGTGTTCGACAGACACACTAGTGTCCTTGAACCACATTGGTTTTTGAGATATCGAGCTTGCAAATATCAAGGTTTGATCAATGTAATTAACTCTTTTAATCTCTATATCTAATTTTTTAAAATCTATTTATTTTCTTTAGTTAATTGCATTATACTTAAATGATGATATGTATACATATAAGAGTAGCCAAGTAGATCTCTTTATATATCATGTCAAATATCCCTAACACTCCTAGCTAGCAACATGAGGTGGTGCAAGGAAGTCATGCCTCCCATGAGGATTTAACTGACATCTAGGTGGGTGTCTCATTTTCTTCCCCACACTTCCTAATACTGTTTAGAAATTTATAGTCTAAAAATGGTTTGGTTTCAACCTCTAGTTGTTTTGGCGTAAGCATGCTTTACCTAAGCTACTATAATTAGGATTTTGTCCATCAAAGAAACCAAATAGTAAAAAATTGACCCAATTACACCTTCAAAGAGTATGAATATTAGTAAATTATGTAATAATAAAAGAACATACCATCACCCTCACTAACAAAACTACAACCCTTCCACCAAAAACTTTAATTTTCAAAATAAATCAAGACTGAAACTTGATCTAATTGCACTTCCAAATTATTTGAATCTTGAGAGGTAACCTAATTGAAGAAAATATCATCAACCTTGCCAATTTACTCAACTAATTGAATTACTTCAAAGAGAACTCCAATTTTGAAAAGTTGTCTTTATAACTTCCTAACACTATCCATAAAATTATGAACTAAATGTGAATTGGTTTCACCCTCTTGTTAGTTTGATAGAGCCACACTACTATAATTGCATAGAGTGAGTCCATCAAAACCACCCAAGACTCAAACTTGACTCAATTGTACCTTCAAATAATACTCCTATGAATAACAATTAAAAAGATCATACCATCATCCTCACCAACAAAACTACAAATGCTTCCATAAAAACTCTAATTTTCAAAATAAATTTAGAGTTGAACTTGGTCTAATTGTAATTCCAAAATATTTGAATCTTGATGGATGGCTTAATTAAATAAAATAGCATCAACTTTAGAAATTAAAGTCAACCAATCAAACTACAACCCTTCCACTCCAATTTCAAAAAAGTTACCTCTGTATTTTCTTAACATCAATCATAGATTTATGGTCCAAAATTGTTTTGACTTTACTCTCTAGCTAATTCATTAGATCCATGCTTTAACTAGCATAGATTATCAAGAAGAAAATACCATCATGCTCACCAATTAAACTACAACTCTTCCATTGAAAAACTCCAAGTTTTAAACAACCTTGCTTTATTAACTTCCTAACAAAATCCATTCCTTATTCAAACTACTACTAGAACCATATCCATGCAATCAAATTGGGAACACAACTATAATTGCACAAAATAACATGCAAGTACACATTCATACAAATATCAAAATTTGAATATCAAGACATTTTTTATTAGTCTAATCATCATAACCCCCTTCCAAAATATTGTAAAAATGCAAATAAAAAGAACCACTAAAAATAAAAATGCATTTAAAAAAAATCCAATTATAAACCTTTCTCATGCATTCAAATTAATATACTAAATTTCATATAAAAGAATACACCCATGCGAATATAAGGAACACATTCTCTCGTGTGCATCTTTATTCTTATATGACTAGCAATTTATATGGCTACATGGTAGCTTCTCCATTAAAGGAACCCAAGACTAAAAATTGACTCAAGTGTACCTTCAAATAATACAAACCTTGGTGAATGACATATTATAAAAGAGAATACCACAATCCTTACCAATTAAACTACAACCTTTTTATAAAACCTCTTAACTCTCAAACCAATTCCCTTCATTAACTTCCCAAAGTAATTATTTCCCTCTATATCATTCAAACTAGTAGTAGGTATAGACAAAAACAATCATGCGCATGCAATCAAATTGCGAAATGACAATGCATGGGCCCAAATGCACTTGCACTTGATTATACAAGTTGTATGTTTTAAATAAATTAAAATACATTCTAATTTTTAAGTTAATTAATAAATACAAATAAATTGTCTAATCAAGAGCATTTTGACATGTGTATAGGTGACGCCATCAAATTGAGGCACACCTATTTTTCACATTGAATAACACCAAGCACATGTGGATAGGAAAATCAAAATTTGCATACCATAACATATTTTGATGCAATTTTTTCTAATCAACAGCATTTTGAGTGGTGTATAGACCACATACAACACCATCAAATGGAAGACACAATTAATTTCCACATTGAATAAAACCAAGCAAATGTTCATATAAAAATCAAAATTTGCATACCATAATATATTTTAAATAAAATTGTCTAATCAAGAGCATTTTGACCCAAATTTTCATGCAAATTTCTCTAATCAAGATAATTTTGACCTCTATAGAGACGCGTGACATACAGCACCATCAAATTAAGATCACAATTATTTATTTTCCACATTGAATAACACCAAATATATTCATACAAAAACCAAAATCTTCATACCATAACAGATGTCGATACACCATTGAAATCACAATCCCCCTCACAAACCCTAAACCAAAAAAAAAGTACCACTCGCAACACATTATAGTATGTGAATTCAACGTTTTCATTAATACCAACCTTTTCATTGATACCATTTGTATGGACAATAAGGAGAACTGCCAACTTGGATCCAGTGGAAAAACCCAAATGTTTAACATTGTCATGGATTCAGTTTTATAAGCTAAATGTCATATCAGAGAAGATAGGCCTGCCAAAACATCCAAGGATTCATGGAATGGTCCCCATCTTGCAGTCTCCCACTGGTCCAGTTTTCAGGCACGCATTCACTCTATGCCGCCGTATTCTCTACTCTACTCTTCACATTATCATAGGAAGGAAGAGTGGGAGAGCTTGTGAATCTCTTGACGGCGGCAGCCTGACAAGCCACAGTCCAGTTGGGCTGAACTCACATGGGAGAAAAACATGGTCTCTCTCTCAAATCTTCCTCCCTTCACAATCTGTACTCCCCTGCAACAACACTACTGTTTTAATGGTCACGTGAAAAAGGATTCTACTTTCTGCAAAAGAGGAGTTTGATAGTGAAGGACTATGTTTACTGTACGAGTAGCTCGGCAGCTCATGTTTGAAAGTTTGAATAGAATTTGTGTTGTGTGTGTCAGATCTGCATTGGGTGGCGTGGTGAGATCGTGAAGGCCATGCTTTGAAGATTGTGGATGGATATTCCCGGTACTCTCATGGCTTTGATGTAACTCAAACATTCTTTCTTGGGCATCTCTTGAAAGGACTCGGACGGGAGGGTTTAGGGTTTATGGAGTTCAGGGAATATGATTCAAACATTGTCTCCTTCAGCTTTGAACGGGGTACAGCCAGAGGAGAAAAACGGCCTTGATCTTCCCAAGGACATCATGTTCATCATGGTTTTGTTAGTTGGGGAGGATGGTGTGAAGTACAGACTACTTTAATGGAGATTGTTTTTGATCTCTGAAAATATATACAATCCTTGTGAAATTGCATTTTGTTGATCATGTTCACAAGATTGGATGGATCTTTGGGTTTAAAGTGTCTTTTGGGTTGTACTTTGTATTTGCCTGAACCACACATAATTTAATCAATTCAAATCAACTTGGAAAGGAGTTTGAATTGTATGGTACCTATTTGTGGAGTTTGAATTGCATGTTATTTGTGTAGTTTAGTTATGGAGAAAATTTTCTAGTAAGTGCATTTTGAGCTAGAGTGGTATTCAGATAGGTGACCAAAGTATCGGTAAGTCATCTCTAGGAGCACCGCCTAGATCCAATGAGTGTTGAGTATTTCATTTATTCTTATGAGAGATGGGTTTGTGCGAACCACTACTTATGAAACATGGGTCAATGAGTTTGACAAAAAAAAACTATGCATTTAAATATTAAATTCTAATAGCAATATCACAATTTGTAAAGTAGTTTGAAATAGAGAGCCTACGTGAAATGGGTTGCCTCCATATAGGTCTTAAGCTCTCCACTCTCGTCCATATATGTGACCCGACCTACTTTGTACTTTCAAAACAAAAAAAGTAGTTTGAAATGTATGTTATTTGTGTGGATTTGGGGCTTCTAATTTAAATCATTTTGATTTGTGTTACTTGTGTGAATTTGGGTTCTACATTATTTAAATCATTTTGACTTGTGTTATTTGTGTGAATTTGGGTTTTGCATAATTTAAACCATTTTTATTCATGTTATTTGTGTTAATTTGAATTTTACATAACTCAATCAGTTGAAATAAACGAATAAGCAATTTTGAGTTGTACTGGATATTGTGAGAGTTGAGTCTCACATAATTTAAAATGTTTGGAGTCATTTTTTTTGGAGAATTTGGGTCTCTTGGAATTTAATCAATTCAAATAAACTAATAACTTGGCTGAGAGTTGTACAATATTTAATCAATTTAAATAAACTAATAACTTGGCCATATTTAGTCTCATCATACATCATGAAATCCCTAACCCTGAGCCATTTTATACAAGCTTTTTCTCGCTTACAAAATTAGGGTTAGAATAAGTCATCCAATAGAAAAATCATAGCCAACGTCTTTTACATTAGTAAAATCAATTGAGCTTTCAAGGGGCACAGCCCTCGAAAACCCCTAGGGGGATGTTGCCTCTCGACGTCACCCTATAGCGTGCCAGGGAGCTTGCCTAGGGCTTTGCCCTAGGACCCTATAAGGGGCACTACCCCCAAACCCCTATAGAAATAATCTGAGGGGAAAATACATTGAATAAAGTGACAAAAATTAACCTTTTAGTGTTAGACATATATAAGTATAGATATTTGTTAAGTAATATTTTTAAAAAAAAATTAAATGATTTTATCATCGACATATTCTCAAATCAAATAGGACAAAACAAATCACTATTATATAATTTAGTGAAATGATTGTATATGCAAATGCAAACAACTATACAAATATTAGGGAATTTAACCTCTATTAATTAATTATTGCTTCTTATTATTGGATGCTTTGACTTTTAAAAGGACAACATCGTGCTAATAAGACTATAGTGCACTATTAACCAATAGAGTAATCGAAAAAAATAATTTATTTATTTTAAAATAATTTTGAGAAATGTAAACTTTGGAAAATTTGTTGAGCATATTTTAATTGTAGATGCTTTTTATTAAGTGAAAATAGGTTTTAATGGGGCCCTGAAACCCATTACATCCATATTTTGAAAGGGATCTAAAACTAAATATAGGAATATTATTGTAGAAAGATATTCAACAACAAGACCATAGGGGGGGAAAAAAAAAGTCAACCAAGAGCCAACAAAAAGACAACGGCAAAACGATGGAAAAAATAAAGCATCAGTTGCATACAAAAGCCTAAAAGGGTAGATCAAGACCCTACAAGATCCACTAGATCATGGAGGAAAGGGGGGACTACCCCCAACCCCAAAACATGAAAAGTATTTTTGAGGACATCATGATCAGGCACTTGAAAGTACATATCCTTGAACTAGTTGAATCCATAAGGGAGAGATAACCTCTCCATACCAATCCTACCATCATAGCTCCCTTCCACTTCTATAGAAAGGGATCCCACCTCGATAGGGAAAATAGGGAGGAAGGAAATCCCCAAATAAGACCACTTATGAAACCAACCCCCCTTCAAGCAAAGGCATAAAGAGAGGGTATGTACATCCCACCATCAGCTTCACCCACGTAATAAATTACCACCTCAAAAGATGAGATGAGTACTGAAGAGACTATATCATAAAATAACCCTCAAACCAAAAAACCATCAGTAGGTGTCAACAAAGCCAAAGGAGGAACTTCATATCTATACAAGTCTCTGGGAGATGAAATAGAAGTGAGCTTAGAGTCTACCAGTGATCAAAAAGAGGCACCCAAATCTTATAAGGAGGGAGCCATAACTAAAGAAACTTTCACATAACCAAAAACAACAAGGAGTCAAGGAGAGCCCTTGGAAATTTTTAGCATCTATCTAGCATGAAAACCAAGAAATAGAACTCACTTGTAAAATTGAGCAAAATACTTCCACATTCTCACAATTTTGAAAACACCATGACAAGCAAGGGTTATTGTAACTGCAAAAATGATAATCCCTCCAAAATGGAAAAATAAGACCCACTCAAGAAAATGATACACCTAATCAACACAGTTGATCTACGACCACCCAAGAGGGGAGGGAGGCTTAGGTTGAGCTTACCAAAAAAAGAGCCAAATTTGAAGGTAGATAGGAAGAAATTATAACTACCCTCCCTAATAACATCATAGAACCCCTACAAATGACAAACCCTACAATAATACATCCCTAGAAGCAATAAATAGAGGAACAACCTCGGTACACCATATCTAAAAGCAAATAGGGCCATGTTAGGGAATACCTTCCACCGTCCCGAGGAAACACCAAATCTATCAAATAATCATCCCCAAGTCAAGGTGACCAATACACTCCAAGCGTAGGAATGTTGCAGACCTCCATCTCTGACTACTATATTTGGGCCTCTTTTTCAACGGTTATTTTTTATGGAGGGGGCACATTTTGTGAAATCAGAATTCTTTTTTGCAATTGTGACCGATAATGTCATAATTCTAATGAGATTTCTGGTGACCATTATAATTTTGGCAACGGTCAAACTGTAAAAAAAAACACAAAACCTAAATTCATTTTCATAGATGAGTGTGAAAGCTAAAGTGATAAAGCTCTCCAATCCAGCATCAAAGCTCTCCAATTCATTGTCAAATATCTTCTAAAGCTCTCAAGGCACCAAAGGCTTCTTATTAGGTAATAAATTTATTGGAGAATACAGGGGATTTTGAGATTTTTGTGAATTTGGGGAATTATAAGTACCTCTATATTTTTATATTTTATTTCTTTATCTTCTTCTTCTCCCTCAAGGATAACATGCGTTCCATGCCCAAAAATATTCCTTCCTCTCATGTAGTCACCCTTTCTTAGGGCAATATGTATATCTCCCTCAAGGACATTATGTGTACCTCTCAAAACTGCTAAAAAATTATGCAACAATACCATCAATTAGAAACTCGAAACATGGTAACCCTTGTTGCATTTGAGAAACACAATTTGTGGCACCAATCTTTTTGGGATGACTTTTTGACAACTCTAAGATGCAGTACACATGCAACCCCCTAGCCCATCTAGACAATAGACCCATTCCATGGCAGTCATATATTCATTTAGTATATCCTCTAACCTTGAGCCACACACTATATAAAAATGTACATCCACAATGTATATATACCAATAAAATATATATACATTCCCTAGCCTATACCCTCTACTCGTTCTCTTCACCCATGTAATTCCAATTGTTGTTTGTGATCCATTCTTTCAACATCTTGGATAGTAGTTCGCCAAACAAGTAGAATATAATCATTTTGATTGGCAATTTAGGGGATTTGGTTGCACATGAATATAATTATACCCTAAAATTCTTGTTCATCCACTTGAAAAAACCCAAAATTCCATCACTGAATGAGTCATTGATATCCAATATTGCAAATGCTCTAATCTCATTTCACAATTCCACTAAAACAAGATTGGTAGCCCACCCTTAAATCCATCATGTCTTTGCAAATAACATTCTTGAACCAATTTCCTAAATTAAACTTACGTTCTTCATATGTTCCTATACAACATATAGTATGTCCCCTCCTTTCCTAGGCAAAAATGAGAACTTTAGAGTAGGTCATGAACATCCACCAAAGCATAATGAAAATACTATTATTGTCAAATAATTTTTATAGTTGGAAATGTACTAGTATATACGTATGCAAAATATTGAAATATTATTCTTTCATAGAATGAACTAAAAAGATGTCATCTAATGGAAATTCGTGATTGTGGGATATGCAGTAAATGGATATATTAAATATAAGTTGTTCAAACTTGTAAATAAATGGAATTGTTGATGGAAGTTGTTTGGTGCATTTACATCCTCAAGGAAACCACTATACACACATCTTAAATCTATTAAATCTTCATCTCTCATGCATTTTTCCAAATAATTTTAGGGCCTTATGTGTGCTCTGACATTTTGATTCTAGCTTTGTAGCAATTACACATTCTGCAAAAAATCACTTTTAAATTGTAATTTGATGATTACAATGCCATAGAGATCCCATATAGAGGATGTGTTAGCAAAATGTGAAAGTCGTGCACTTTATCTAGGGATGTACATATTGACTTATATTATATTTACATTGTTTAAATTTGTTATTATTATAATATTTAATATAAACAAAATCTATGCAAAATATTATGTGTATTAGATTTGAATTACATTTCACTTTAATTAGTATTGATTCTTTATGGAAATATTGTAATGAACTAGTACTGATATAAATCTGAATTTGATTTTGAGATGGAAATTTATTCAAAGCAACCTTTTGGGAAACTTTGTTTGGGATGGCTAAAAAATTTGGATATTGTGGGCTTTTCAGATAATTGCCTCTAAATAAATAGAATAGGTTTGGTATGTGAGTATGTAGATTTAATTAAAGAGCTCAATTTGAAGGTTATAGTTGTGATGTATGAGTCCTCTAAATGCTATAGTAATCTATCACCTTTGTTGGTTCACATTCCAACATTCCTATAACTATTTATTCCTATGGATCTCAAGTGTAAAATAATGTTGATACACACGGCTAAGACATTCAATCAATATTCATATAAAGCAATGTTGAAATCCATCAACTAATTATTAGTACATTATGATTTAAAACCATTTCTCACCTTTTTATCTTCAGATTCCCTAACAAACCATTTTACAAGATTTAGACACTAAAGTTTTAGCACCCTATTAGCATTTGTCCTTATTGTTTACTTATCACTATAAGGTTCCTTATGAAAATAGTGACCCCCCTTATTAGGTCCATTAGTCTTATAATAAAATGATGATGACAACCAATTATAATACTTGGATTAAAATGCAATGATATTGAATGAACTGCACTGTAAACCATCTTCCATCTTGTAACACTAACATTTCCAATCACATTGTTAGTACTAAAATGTTCTTTAAATAAATAGTGCAAGAGCACCCAATACCAAAGAAAGCCACATGAAGGCATCAACATCGAAGAGGCAAGGTAGAAACACCAAATATAAACTATGAAGTTATGAAGCCCATCATGAGAATAGGATGCAAGGAATTCAAGTTTTATGGAAAATGTCCTAATAGTTAAGAGGATATTTTAAGATCTCGCATGAATTCACTTTGGAAACTAGTGCTGACAATGTCAACATAATTGGTGTTCCTCTTTCCAATTTTTTCACTAGTTGAATCTTTCCAAACTAAGGAAATATTAAGATACCATTTTTGGCCTTCTACACAATATCTCAAAATCATAATCAAGTCAATTAGTCTAGCTACCTTTACTTTGCCACCCTTCTATTAGGCATGTAGGGCTAATTAGGACAATTTACTACAAATGTTTTGATTCAAACACTTTTCTCTCATAATCTACAACATTAATCACTGTGAATAGATTGAACACCCTCTACTCAAAATTTCACAATCATTCAAACCCCTTTCCCAACTTGTCTCACCAATCTAATTCAAACTATCTAGAACATAGTTTATTACATAGAGATGCTAGGAATAGGGTTTCCTTCCATAAATAGCCACACACATAGAACACTCTAAAAAAATCATTATTTTACAATGCATGGGTGGACCTATAGAACCTTAGATAGTCATTTTTTTTACTAGAGGATGATGGTCCAAATGTCACGGTTTCCTATAAACCCTTGGTTTGTGAGGGTTATCGGGTAGCCAAAAAATATTTTTTCACAAAATGAGTTTCTTGAAACTTAGAGACTTAAAACCAAATCAATAAGAAAGATAATTCAATTTAGTTTTTGTATCTAAAGGTTAAACATGGTCACCAATCAAATACCAATAAAAATGTGCAAGGAATACATGGGATTCACAACATCTTCTAATACTTTATTGCTCCAAATATCACCAAAACTCAAAAATCACCATCCTACAACCTTCAGAAGGATATATAAATATAAATCAATGGTTCCTAACTAGATTAGGTATTAGGTGAACATTTTTAGATATTTTACAACTAGGAGCTAAAATATTGTCAAGTTATCATGACAGATTTTGAGCAACTTGGTAAATTTTTAGCAACTTGACCTCAGACTTATTCTAGGACCTTAATCCTTGCATATTTATCCTAAATAAAATTAAAATTACTTTAAAAATATATAATAAGTTTATTCTTTCATATTTTACCCCCCTTGGTCTCAATTTTTATCAAAATCCCTAAAAGGTCTTAAATGGCATTTTGGTGCCAGTTTTGGCTTATAGTTCTAAGTACACCTTAGATTATGGACCCAAATGGTCTTTCAAGTCTAATTATAATATATTTCCTCTTATTATACCACATATTCCCTTTGGATTGTATTATAACTTCAAGGTGCTTCTACACCAATTTATGATTTGGTGGTTTCCAAGCAATTTTACTACAGTTGCAGATGGTACCATTGTGTTCTTGAGGTTCAATTCAAATATATTGGTGAATTTAGAGATTAAAGTTAATTCAAAATTTTTTTTATTATTTTCAAGTGGATTATTCTACAATTTTATCTTATTGTTTGATTATTTTCATTGATAGGTGTGCTTGCATTGATGTTTTATGTCCATGAGTTCACGATTCTTCATTTGTTAGTTTACTTGGCGATGTTTCATGTTGTGGATGATTGTGGCATATTTATTGGATACATATCTTATTTGAGGATATTTTCAATGGTCCAAGATATGCATTAGTCAATGTGGATTGGTTCACACAAATATTGTATTGCATATGATTGTAATTTTGTAGTTTAGGTGATAAGATTTTTGTCAACCTTGTTTACTTATCCAAGGTTGATGATTTGTATAAATGTACTAATCTTCTAATCATTTATGTATATGTATGAGTGTGTATGAGGATATCAGAGATGAATGTGAGAAAAGGTGTAAGTAGAGTATGGAAATAGAGGTAGGGGGTCTAATGTATTATGTAATTTTATGTAACTAACCCAAGAATGTTGAAGATTATATTATCCAATTCATAAATCATGGATTATAGTCCATGTTAACTGATAAGGTAGTGGAACTTCTCTATTTTATTTGAGTAGTGAGCTCTAGGTAGTGTGTCAAAATACGTATGAATTCTCATTATAATACCTTTATCAAGGTATAGTGATTTAAACAAAGTACATCATCTTGTGGTTTCATCCATACCATATTTTCCTTTCCTAATAGCATTTTCCGCACAAAATATTTTTTGGTATTATGTGTTGTTGATGTGGTGTAGGTCTATTCTTTACTATTCATTAGTCAGATCAAAGGTTTAAGGTTAAATTTTCTTAAGTTTGAAGTTTTTCATATAAATGTCCTTTTAGTCAAATTTTAAATATCCTTTTAGTAAAACACCATTAACTCTTTAATAAAAAAAAATATTTATTTTGATGAATCCATACATAAACTATGGATGAAATTATTACTACCTTTATAAATAGTCTTGAGAAAATGGGCCCATATTAGATGCAATCATACTTACAAAAATTAAGTGTCTTTAAGAAATAAGTGTAGTCACAATATCAATTAATTTATAACTCTTTCAAGGATTGTAGATGTCAAATGACTTGACTCTTTAAAACAAATAAACAATCATGGTTATTATTTCATAGTTAGGTAGTTAGGAATGTGATAACATAATTAATTATTAAGAGAAAGATAGAATGATATTGAGGAAAGAATTGATTTTCGACAAATACACTCTTATTCTACAAAATTATCTTGACCAAACACTAGTCTTCTTTGTCTTGGAGCATACCCTAATTTACAAAAATCCTATTCTCAAACACAAAAGCCTTTAATAACACACAATGACCCTCCTTGATGCAATGCTCAACATTCCTTAAACTGAAACATAATTTCATAACTAATGTTTCAAGTTTTATATATAACTAGGTCTAAGACTCTTAGTTTACTAGTGGCATCATTTCGCTTAGTTTGCGATGGTTATAAACCAAAGTTTCAATAGCTCAAGTTTATTTTTATGTGTCTCATCAAATCATGTTAGATAAAATAAGAAAATAAGAAATTAGGAAGACACTTGCTAGATTATCCAGTTTAACTTCAAGTGAAGAGGTGATGGAAAATGTTAGTCCTTGCAAAACTTGCAAGGGCCTAAAGATTAGAAGAGTTAACATAGAATTTAAAAAAAACTAAGATATATTATAACAACCATGGACACATCATAGCATATGTATTGTGTAAATTTTATCTAGCATAAGATACTTGAATTGCATATGTTGGAGCTTCATCCCCTTTCCCAAGCATCCCTCATAGTCTTATGGATCGATAGGTATAAGTCAATACACCATATAGAGATAGTTTATTTAATAAAATTGTGAATAGTAAGATTAATATCTTATAAGATATCTCTCTCATGTTACAAACACACACACACACACACACACACACACACACACACACATACACACACGCGCGCGCGCGCGCGCGCACACACACACCAGCTATCTCTCTCATTTTAAGGAGTGCAAGTACCAAAAAATAGGTATTTTTCATATGTGCCTTCCTTGAGTGAGGGAAATATAGGAATAGAAGATGAAAGTGAGACATGTAGTAGGTCTCTAATTGGGAGATCAACTATAGATCAAAAGACCAAAAGGAAATTCAATAAACACATGAAATTTTTCCTTTCTCAAGGGGGGTCATGTTCTTATGATGGTGAGACCAAATGTGACTTCAAGGTGCCCTTAAGGTACCAACATGTACAGAAAAATGGGTACCTAAGGAACTACCTCCAATAAACACTATTTTTTTCTGCTAATGGGAGGATATATCACATAGTATCATCGCCATTACATTATTTGGGCCTATTTTCCATAGATGGCATAAAGGTCCCTTACAAAAAAATTGTCAAATTGATGGAGTATGTCAAACCTTGTTACGATTAAAAAATTTGGATGCAGATTGTTCAATATAAAAAGACTATGTGTAGGTATGCACTCTCTATAAATTAAGAACACCAAAAGACAATGATCCAAGTAAAAGAGTGGCTATATATATTGACGGAATGCCAAAGGAAATAGGGAATATTATAGGTTTTATAAATAGTGCATTGTTGGAAGTCTTAATTGGACACTAAGATACTAAGAAGGGGATGGAGGGTGAAATAGGATCTGTAACACTTTAACCTTTTCAACAATTCTATAATGCATTCACCATATTTACCATCTCATATCAAATTTCTTATGCATGCATAAGCTATAGAATCAAATTATAATAACATGCAGATCTAATCTATCAATCACATGCATGAAAAGTAATCACATGACACAAAGATTTTGGTTACTTAGAAACACTTCAGAATGAAGGTAAAACTAGGGTGGGGATGACACCCACAAATCTTCACTATTGCAACAATAAAGTTAACATGTTAGGGTTACAATGTTTGACCATATCAATGATCTATGCTAAGGGGTCTATCTTGTTAAAACATTTTAAGACTGGTAGATCTCACCTTGTTAGAGGATTTCACACTTACAACAAAGTAAGGACTCTATTAGGAGATTTACAAAGATCTGTTAAGACTATTTTGTTAAGAGATTTACCCTGACTCAATCTGTTAAAACTGATTCAATACCCAATCCTCAGTTTTCTCTGATAAGATGATATTTGATCTCCTCTTTCCAATCTAATCGTGATCTCCAATCTTATAAATATTTTTTGCCCTTCATTGCTTGACTAGGTCACTTGCTTTGTTTTGGAATAACATAATTATTAGCCTCTTCTACAATGTTCACACATTCACACTTGAATTGTATGAATAGCTTGCTTTCTTCTTTGTATCACCATTCAACTCACCATACTCATGCATATATTAAATTAGCTCCAATTTTTCCCTATTTAAAAATTTCATAAAGATTTTTATAGATGCTTCCTTGTTTCACCTCTCCATCTAATTTGTTCATCACAAAACATAGGGATTTGTGATCCACGTCATAAAATGCATAAAACTCTCTATAAAAAACTCTACGAGTATTAAATATCACATCCATGAAAACTTCAAAATGGTTTACCTCAAAGTTTGCATCATTCCTTACTTGAATGTAAATTATGTGTTGCTCAACACTTATTGTTTCTGACACTCGACACTCACTATATATGTTGTCAACACTCGATCTCTACTATTCTCAATACCTTCTGTATAACTCAGCTTCAACATAGTTGAACTGCTTGGTTGGTATTACACTCAGCTTATTTTGAAAATAATCAGCGACCACATACTTGCTTATCTCCTACAAATCTCAGTATATACAAGTTTATATACATGACTCCACCTTTATAAAGTAGCTTGGTCATAGTGCTGACCATCTAACTTTTCCTAGTAAATGACTAAGTGTTTGACACTAATAGACAACAAAAATTAAAGAGACCAACAATCTCCCCCTTTGAAATTGGTGGAAAAAATACTTTTTCATGATTACATCATTACAAATATGAGTACTCCCCTTGATCCTATGACTTAGTTTAGAAATAGAACTACAAAAATTTTGTCTTATGCTAATTAAACAAATAATGAACAATATGTACACATGATTCTAAGTAGTTAGATTATTTTAGTGTCATACTCTGTCTTCTGCATTCTGATTTCCTTCTAAACTTTTGAGCTCTAAACTCTATTACATTCACCTTGTTCTTTTCTTCTTTTCTCCATTTAAAATATGTAATCATCATTATATTTTTCCTTGTTTTTGTCACTCATGTCTATTGTTGGGGTTGAATGGGTGGAATCAAACAATATTTTTCAATAAAAGGTTTATGAATTTGGTTGATCATAGCAATTGTATGATCCCAAATGGTTTTTGTTGATTCTAAAGTATGATTTTGCAACTAGAGCCTAGCTGCCAAATCAATTAAACTGTCAGCCGCTAAAAGATTATGATCTTCATTGATAAGATCTTGGGTTGTTTTGATTTCTTTTGGCATAACCTCCAAGTGAGGTATCAACATTGTTTGAATAGGGACAACTATGATCTCATGATGCTAACAGTTGCTTGAAGATTGACTAGTTTTCCTTGAGCATCCAATAACTTATTGTAGTGTTGTGAACTAGATTAAGTTGGTTACAAAAGGGTGTTTCTTGTTGTCTTCATCTTAGCTTGAATCTATTAGATGTTAGCCTAAAGATCACTTGTGAATCTTGGCACATCACATAAAATGTTATACAAATATTGTATTCTTTGAATTAGTTCTTCTTTGTTTTATACACGTTACTACAGTTGCACATTTTGCTCGACAATTGTTGTAGAAACTTTGTCTACAACCTTATGTTCAAATTTCCTTGTAGACCAATCCATCAATTTTTCATTAGATTCAATATCTCCAACATTTATTTGATCAAAAAATTTTACAAGCTGGGAAATTATTGGGCTTTTCCCATCAAAATTTTGAATATCAAATGCCTCAAAAAAAATATCTTTAATATCACGCAGTACCTTCTTTTGTTGATGTTCTCTCCTCAGTTCTTTTTGTCTCTTCTTCTTCGCCAAAATTTCTTGTTGCAAAATTGCTTTCTCAAGAGTGAAATTTTCCAAATCCAATAATCTAGACTAACTTCAATATCTGGAGAGAGGTCCTTTATTGCTTTCTTTTCTCTAGGTGTAGAGGTGTTGCTACTCGACACCAATTTGGGAGATGGTGAGGGGGTATCACACTCGGTTGTGTTTGTGCATCTGTGCTAAAGAAAATAATAGTAGCACTTGGCTCTATTTTATTTTCCTCCTTATTTACCTCAATGTGAGGTCCTAATACTCTTGGTCATTCTTGACCTATGGTAGGAATTTCTTCACTAGTTGTATATGTGAATATGTGACCTATGCTAACACACACACTTCAACATGGTCCTTATTTGCGGATTCATCCCAGAATGAACATTGGATTGTTCATCCGAAAATCAGTTGGCAAGGTGACCTATTGCCTTCTATCTAAATGGAATTTCTTGTTAGATATCCTTAGATTTGAGGTGTTAAGCAACCAGACCCTCTAAGAACGAAGGATTTAAAAGAAAATGTGACTAATCTATATGAGAATGCAGATTAATCTAGAATGGAGTATGCACATTTAATCTAAGAACATGTAAAAGAAGATTATGCTAAAATGTATGCATATTATGCTAAATGAGATTAAACTAGAAAATGAATATCTTATGAAAATAATGAGCTCAAATGAATGCACAATCTAGCAACAATTCAATGCAAATTCTCATTCAACCTCTCCTGAAATGAAGAGAGGATGGTCTCTTAAATAGACTTTCCAGGAATCCATCAACGGTTGGGGTCAATTTCAATCAACAGTCAAGATTAAAGGTGAAGTTCAGTCATAAAGGAAGATTCCCAAATTAAAGGGAGTTAACTGATTTAATTTGAGTAGAATAAGGAGTTAAATGATTCAATTCTTTTTTTATCAACAGTGAACTGAGAATTTTCTTTTTTTGAATTGAAGAGAGATTTTGGTGAGGTATTTAATTTAATAAAATGAGATATGCTCTCATAATTACCTTTTCTATTTAATTAAATAATTTTATTTAATTAATTAGAGACACTTTTCTTATTTAATTAAATAACTTCATTTAATTAATTAGGAATGGCTTCCCATTTAATTAAATAATTTTGTTTAATTAATTAAAATAGGCACATTTATTAAATTAAATAAACTTAATTCCATAGTACATTAGCCTTAGGATTTAATTTAATTTAATTAAAGTATAAATACTTAGTAATTAAATTAAATATTAATTAATATGTTTAATGTGACTAATATGAGTAAATACTATAGGAATTAAATAATAAGCATGATGAATGTAGATTAGAGTTTTCTGCATCTGACAATTAAGTCAAGTAGCGAGTAGCAGAATAAGAATTTGCCTACTAAAATAGGACTTAGGATTGGTCAGAAATAGACTAGAATTGGTATCATGGCAATGAGCCAATTTTGGGGTATTACATTTTGCCCCTCTTTGAATGAATGTGCGAGCAGTACGTTCAATTCAAAGAAAATTAGAAAGCATGATGCGAAGATGAGATTGGTTTCGAAGTTGATGACACAAAGACCAATTGATAAGCTTTTAAGGACTATCTCTAGAACAGAGCTTAATCCCAAGGAATCCAAGTAGAGCACCTAGATACCTAAGATTGGTAGGATTTAAAAGACTATTTCCAAAATGGAGCGTGATCTTTAAGGATCTAGACATAACATCTAGATACCTGAAATTGATAGCATTTAGAAGATTATCTCTAGAACAGAGTTTAATCTTCAAGGATCCAGATACAAAACCTAGATACCTAAGATTGAAAGCATTTAGAAGATTATCTCTAGAATGGAGCTTAACCTTCAAGGATCCAGATAGAACACCTAGATACCTAAGTGATGCAGAGTATGCACAAGGGAAGCGTCCTCTTTCCTAGAATGACTCTAGGACCTCCAAATGAACAAATGAAGTCTCCAACCTCTAAGACCTCTTAAATTACTTTCAAGACATTGTAATCAACCTATCCAATAGGTTTCTTCACTCCTGCAACACCAAGAGTACTCAATCAAAGGTCTTCTCAAAAACCGGTTAAGGGTCACTTTCCCTCAACTAGGCCAAAAGTGACATCAGCACCTTCTGACCTTTCCCAATGGAATCTAATGCTTGGATCACCTTCACAATTCATAAGACACCACAAATTAACCAAAATTTAAGCCTCTTCAATCTTGGAACACCTTTTTCCAATAGATGGCTAGAAGGCTCTTGTAGCCTTGCTGAACTGGTTTTTACACCACAACTTGTGATTCCTTCAAACAACCTGCAAAACAAACATCATCTCCAAATAACCTTTATTGAGTTCTATTGATCCCCCAAAAACCAAATCTAGACTCCACTCCAGCATGCCCTTACATCTACTATGCTCTCAGACCTATTAGGCCTAAATAGGCTTGGATTACAAAGCAAGTGTATGGACAGGGGTACATGGGACAAAAATGGCTATTGGAGGATGTTAAGGAAGTCCAACTAAGACAAATCCACCAACTGGTTGCAACCCAGCATCAACTTTCCTTGCCTAATTCCAATGTCCTAGTTCAAACCAAAACATTGCCTTGAACTAGGGCTTGCAAGGATAAAGCACTCCCACCATGGAAATTTGACCAAAACTCATGAAATGTAGTGGAATGGTATATACAATGAGATTCATTGGGTTTTGTGCTAGGGATGGCTTATTTGTGCACAAAACAAGCCATATAGCACCAAACCCTTGGTTTGAGAGGGTTTTAAAACTGTTTTCACCAAAATTGATGTATCTTCCAAACCAGAACTTAGAACACCCTACCTCCTTCTCCAATCATTAAATGCACAGGATCAGGGCCGTACAACACGTGTGAACTCTGCACAGGCTGAAAATGCATGAAAAACAGGGAGTTTTATATTCATTCAAAGCAAAATCCATACAATGAAGTTCCTCTCTCTTTTTGGGAAGAGGATCAATGTATTTATAGCCTAAGGACACCTAAAAACCAACCTCCAAGGCAGTTAGAGGTCGAATGCAACTAATTTGAAAAAGTTGCACAGTTTTTGCAAAAGTTGTCAAGCAACTTTTTGCAAAACTGCCGATATGAGAAACTTTGCATTTGAAGACCTCAAAAATCATTCTAAACTTGATATTAATGAGCATCATGTCTATTTAGGCCATATGAAACCCTCCTAAACACCTAAAACATATATGCCCTATAGGCTACTTACATCCTTGGTTTATAGGGTCACCAAATAGGATGAAGTGCCTACACAAATGGGCTCATACTTATTCAAACCTTACATAAAACTTCATGAAACCTCTAATTACATCAAAAAGGTATGAGGAAGGATCTCCCATGTAAAACAAATGAGTATCTCCATTACATGCTATTACATGCCAAGTTAGGCCATGTGGAACCATAACAAGCAATACCAAGAACAACCAAAATGAAGCACAATCAACTGAAACTATCATTGGAACCATCATGGTACTTGACAAGATGAAGAATGAAGACAAGATGAGAAGACAAGATGGAGTTTATCCATTCCTCCAATACCAAGCTTTGTGCTCTGCACCATGCTACCCCCCTCCAAAAGAACTCAAGTCCCTTGAGTTGGGGATAGACTCCAAAGTGTAACCTGCTTTTTCAATGTCTGATTGAGTCATCCAAGTGGCATCTTCATCAGGCATTCCAACCCATTTGACAAGGTAGGAATAGTAGGTTGCTCTCCTAGTCTTCTTGGAGACTCTCTTGTCCAAAATGCACTCTATTTGAGGCTTGAGTGCTTGAGGTAAAGGAACATCCATCAATGGTTCATTATGACCTGTACCTGCATCCACAACATCAGTAGGTTCTTTGAAAGCAAACAAATCTGAAACATTAAAGATAGGGGATAAACCAACATCCGGTGGAAGCTCCACTCTATATGCATTGTTCCCACACTTTTGTAGGATCTTAAATGGACCAATTTTCCTCATTTGCAGCTTGGTATGTGGCCCTTTAGGCAACCTTTCTTTCTTCAAGTGGATCGTAACAAGATCACCCACTTTGAATTGCACATCTCTCCTTTTCTTATTTGCTGATTCCATATACTGATTTGCTGATTTCATAAGTTTGTCCTTGACTTGTTCTTGTACCTCCTTCATAACTTGGGCAAAATCTTGTGCTTGTGCACTTGTCCTCTCCATTTGTTTGATATCTCTTAATTCAAGTATACCCCTGGGATGATTTCCATAAACAATTTGGAAAGGAGTCAATCCAGTACTCCTATTTACTGAATCATTGAATGCATATTCAGCTTGAGGAAGGATAGTATCCCAAGCAGCCCCATATTGCTGAGATAGACATCTTAATAGGTTTCCCAAGGACCTATTTGTAACCTCTGTTTGACCATCTGATTGTGGATGGTATGCTGATGAAAAATTCAGATTAGTACCTAATCTCTTCCACAATGTTCTCCAAAAGTGCCCCAAGAACTTGGAGTCTCGGTCTGAGATGATTGAACTTGGAAAACCATGAAGTCTAACCACCTCTTTGAAGAACAAACCTGCAATATTTGATGCATCATGGGTGCTCTTACAAGGTATGAAGTGTGACATCTTGGAGAATCTATCTACCACCACAAAAACACTATCATTTCCAGACTTGGTCTTAGGCAGCCCCAAAACAAAATCCATACTTATTGAGTCCCAAGGTTTTTCAGGTATGGGCAATGGAGTATACAAACCAGCATTGGTTGATTGCCCTTTGGCCTTTTGACACACCATACAACTCTCTACAAACCTTCTTATATCAGATTGCATCCTAGGCCAATAGTAGAATCTCCTAACTTGTTCAAGTGTCTTATCTAATCCAAAGTGTCCAGACATAGAGCCACAATGTTTTTCCTTTATTATATTCTCCCTATAAGATCCTCTAGGGATACACAATTGAACACCCTTAAACAACAAACCATCTTGTATTAAAAAATCAGAAAAATCAGAATTATACCTTCCTTCTTTTGTTTGGCAAACCTTGTAGATTTCTTGAAAATCTTCATCATGCTTGTAGAGATCCTTCATGGCTTCAATCCCTACACTCTCCAACTCAATTGATTGCACAAGTAGATTCCTCCTACTAAGAGCATCAGCAACTTTATTAGTCACCCCTTTCTTATGCTTGATTGTGAAGGTGTATGCTTGGATGAATTCCATCCATTTCATGTGTCTTTGGTTAAGCTTTTCCTGCCTATTGAGGTAACTTAGGGCCTGATTATCAGTGTATACAATGAACTCCTTGGGCAGAAAATAGTGCCTCCATCTCTTTAGGGACTGAGTCATTGCATAGAGCTCTAGATCATACACCGAGTACCTTTGCTTTGCTTCATTTAGCTTTTCACTAAAGAAAGCAATAGGCCTTCCATCTTGACTGAGAACACCACCAATAGCTTTGGTGCTAGCATCACATTCTATCACAAAAACTTTGTCAAAGTTAGGAAAAGCAAGGACTGGTCCATCAGCAATTTTCAATTTCAGCAACTCAAAAGAATCTTGTGCTTCCTTAGTCCAAACAAAATGACATTTCTTGCCTTCCTTAATAGTTTCAATCATAGGGCCTGATATTCCACTAAAATTCCTTGTAAACTTCCTATAAAAATTGCATAACCCATGGAAACTTTTTACCTCACTTGCATTTGAAGGAATAGGCCAATTCATGATTGCCTCAATCTTGGATGGATCCATTTTCAGACTTCCACTTGATATCACAAAGCCAAGGAATATTAGTTCTTGTTTTATAAACACACACTTTTCAAGATTAATTCTCAACTCTTCTTCATGCAATCTTTTCAATACCAAATCAATATGTTTCATATGATCATCTCTATCTCTGCTGAAAATCAGAATATCATCTAGATATACTACCACAAATTTATTGAGAAAGGGCTTCAATACCTCATTCATTAACCTCATGAATGTGCTAGGTGCATTGGAGAGACCAAATGGCATGACAAGCCATTCATACAAGCCTTCATTTGTCTTGAATGCTGTCTTCCATTCATCTCCCTCTCTAACTCTGATTTGATGGTAACCACTCTTCAAATCAATCTTGGAATAGAATGTTGCACCTCCAAGACAATCCAATAAGTCCTCCATTCTTGGCATAGGGAATCTATACCTAATAGTAATCTTGTTGATGGCTCTTGAATCAACACAAAGCCTCCAAGTACCCTCCTTCTTTGGTGCAAGAACGGCTGGGACAACACAAGGACTTATGCTCTTTCTTATGAGACCTTTGGACAGCAGCTCTTCAATTTGTCTTGCAATTTCCTCATTTTGTTGAGGAGTAAGCTTATAGGCAGCCTTTTTGGGAAGAGTGGCCCCTGGTATGAGGTCAATTGAATGACTCACATCCCTCTTTGGTTGTAAAGAAGAAGGTAAACTGCCTGCAACAATGCCCTTATATTTCAGCAGCAAGTCCTTCACTTCCTTTGGTTCCACCTTGTTCACATCATTGGTCATGGCTGCATCCACCTTTGGTTTAGTAACAATTGCAAAACATGGCATATAATCAACCTTTAAGGACTTTAAGAACTCCTTCTCTCCTAGCAAAGTAATGTTACTAACAACATGATCATTTTTACCATCATCCAGTAATGGGTTCATGACATAGTTTACTCCATTTTTCATGATAGAGTATACATTGGTGTGACCATCATGCTTGGCATTTACATCATATTGCCATGGCCTCGCAAGCAAGAGGTGGCAAGCATCCATTTCCATTACATCACAAAGAATTTTGTCAACATACTCTCCTAGTTGAAACTCTACCCATACTTGTTCATTTACCAATGTATGTTTATCCTTAGTTAGCCAAGAGGCTTTATATGGACATGGATGAGGTATTGTATTCAATTTCAACTTATTTACCATCTCTTTTGATGCTATGTTATTAGTAGAACCCGAATCAACAATCAATTTGCAAACTTTACCTTTAACCTTGCAATGTGTTCTAAACAAAGATTTTCTTTGTGGAGGATCAGATTGAAGAGGTACCTTAAGGAGTGTTCTTTGCATCATCAAGAACTCACCTTGCTCTGCATTTGCTGGCTTTGAAGTGGATGTGTGGTAGGAAGAACAACTTTGGCCATCATCATCATCATGGAGCAAATTAACTCTCCTATCTGCTGGTCTGCTGGTTTCTCCTGCCTTCATTGGACATTTGAAAGATTGGTGGCCCGGTTGGTTGCAATTAAAACACTTTCCAGTAAAGGTCTGATTGCCTCTACCTCTTCCATTATATCCACCTCTATTTGGATTGGATCTTCTTCCTCTAAATGATCCCCTTTGACTGAAATTAGATTCTTGTGTCTTGTATTCATCTTTATTTGCAGAATTTCTCCCATTGAATCTACCTCCTCTTCCTCTAAAATTGATGTTGTTATTGTTACCTCTGCCTCTTGCTCCATTATCACTTCTCCTCTTGTGTTTGTCTTCAATCTTCAAGGCGAGGTTGAAGCATTGATGCACCGATACCAAGTTGACAAGGGTCAACTCATCTTGTATGCTGAATTTGAGGCCATTCACATATCTTGCAAGTTTTTGTTTGCTAGTCTCATTCACCTTTGCTCTTAATGTTAGATTATGAAACTCTTGGGTATAATTGCTGACATCCATATCCCTTTGTTTCAAATTTTGTAGCCTTTGATTGATAAGAACCTCATAGTCCTCGGGAACAAACTGCTTCTTCACCTCGGTCTTCATTCTTTTCCATGTGGTAATAGGCTCCTTCCCATCATCAACCCTTTCATTTTGCAGAAAATTCCACCAAGTAAGGGCTGGCCCCTTCATCTTGGCCTTTGCTATCTTCACCCTTTGACTAGGGGGAATACAATCACACTCAAAGTGATTGTCAAGTGCTTCAATCCAATCCAAGCACTCATCAGGGTTTAGTTTGCCATAGAACATGGGGATATCACCCCCTTTTGCACCAACTCTCTCTAGTGCTTGTAGAAGAGGTCTTTGCTCCAATGGTATCTCATTTGCAAAGGTGTCTCCTTCCACCTCTTCTCCTTCAGACTCATAATCTTCACCCTTTTTCAGTTTGCTTTTGAGCCTTTCAAGCTCTCTCTTCATATCTCTGTTCTCTTCCCTAAATGCCCTGCTCTCGGCCATTTGCTCCTTAACCAATTTGGCCAATTCAGCATTTGTCATTCTCATGGGAAGCTCTCTTTCTCCATCTTCACCCTCAGACATATTGGATGAATTTGGTCAACTCCAATGTCTTTTTGTGCTCTGATACCACCTTGATGCAGAGTATGCACAAGGGAAGCGTCCTCTTTCCTAGAATGACTCTAGGACCTCCAAATGAACAAATGAAGTCTCCAACCTCTAAGACCTCTTAAAGTACTTTCAAGACACTGTAATCAACCTATACAATAGGTTTCTTCACTCCTGCAACACCAAGAGTACTCAATCAAAGGTCTTCTCAAAAATCGGTTAAGGGTCACTTTCCCTCAACTAGGCCAAAAGTGACATCAGCACCTTCTGACCTTTCCCAATGGAATCTAATGCTTGGATCACCTTCACAATGCATAAGACACCACAAATTAACCAAAAGTTAAGCCTCTTCAATCTTGGAACACCTTTTTCCAATAGATGGCTAGAAGGCTCTTGTAGCCCTGCTGAACTGGTTTTTACACCACAACTTGTGATTCCTTCAAACAACCTGCAAAAAAAACATCATCTCCAAATACCCTTTATTGAGTTCTATTGATCCCCCAAAAACCAAATCTAGACTCCACTCCAGCATGCCCTTACATCTACTATGCTCTCAGACCTATTAGGCCTAAATAGGCTTGGATTACAAAGCAAGTGTATGGACAGGGGTACATGGGACAAAAATGGATATTGGAGGATGTTAAGGAAGTCCAACTAAGACAAATCCACCAACTGGTTGCAACCTAGCATCAACTTTCCTTGCCTAATTCCAATGTCCTAGTTCAAACCAAAACATTGCCTTGAACTAGGGCTTGCAAGGATAAAGCACTCCCACCATGGAAATTTGGCCAAAACTCATGAAATGCAGTGGAATGGTATATACAATGAGATTCATTGGGTTTCGTGCCAGGGATGGCTTATTTGTGCACAAAACAAGCCATATAGCACCAAACCCTTGGTTTGAGAGGGTTTTAAAACTATTTTCACCAAAATTGATGTATCTTCCAAACCAGAACTCCAAATCGACCCAAATCAAATGCAAATGAATGTTAGAACACCCTACCTCCTTCTCCAATCATTAAATGCATAGGATCAGGGCTGTACAACACGTGTGAACTCTGCACAGGTTGAAAATGCACAAAAAACAGGGAGTTTTATATTCATTCAAAGCAAAATCCGTACAATGAAGTTCCTCTCTCCTTTTGGGAAGAGGATCAATGTATTTATAGCCTAAGGACACCTAAAAACCAACCTCCAAGGTAGTTAGAGGTCGAATGCAACTAATTTGCAAAAGTTGCACAGTTTTTGCAAAAGTTGTCAAGCAACTTTTTGCAAAACTGCCGATATGAGCAACTTTGCATTTGAAGACCTCAAAACTCATTCTAAACTTGATATTAATGAGCATCATGGCTATTTAGGCCATATGACACCCTCCTAAACACCTAAAACATATATGCCCTATAGGCTACTTACATCCTTGGTTTATAGGGTCACCAAATAGGATGAAGTGCCTACACAAATGGACTCATACTTATTCAAACCTTACATAAAACTTCATGAAACCTCTAATTACATCAAAAAGGTATGAGGAAGGATCTCCCATGTAAAAAAAATGAGTATCTCCATTACATGCTATTACATGCCAAGTTAGGCCATGTGGAACCATAACAAGCAATACCAAGAACAACCAAAATGAAGCACAATCAACTGAAACTATCATTGGAACCATCATGGCACTTGACAAGATGAAGAATGAAGACAAGATGAGAAGACAAGATGGAGTTTATCCATTCCTCCACTACCAAGCTTTGTGCTCTGCACCACTAAGATTGAAAGCATTTAGAAGATTATCTCCAGAACGGAGCTTAACCTTCAAGGATCTAGATAGAACACCTAGATACCTAAGATTGAATAAAAGATAACAAGGTCCAATCATGAGTCGTAGAATCATCACTAGAACAAGGCTTGGTCCTCAGGAGTTAGGGTTTAGACTATCCCAATACCTGTCCATCGAATTCTGAGAAGAGTTGTTATAAGGTTGATCAATTGATGAAAAAATAAGATAGATGGCAAAGATACCAGATAGAAGGGAACAAGATGCCCCAAGTGATAAGGACATAAGATGGGAAAGAGATGCCTCGAGCAATAATTATTCAATGATGTAATCATCTTGCCCCCTTGAGAGAAAAATGGAAAGATGACACCCCAAAAATAGATGTGAAGCAATATATCAATATGTACAGAAGAAATTTGAGATGTAGTAGAATGTAGAAGAGATCAGAACGATCTAAAGAAAAGGGAAAAGATTAGAATGATCTAAAGAAAATTTAGAGATGTTGCAAGATTACAAAGATCGAGTTGACCACAAGTTGGCTAGATTTAGCCACAGTTGACTTGAGTTGACTATTTCCAAAATGGATTTTGAAAATATGGAGAATGTAGAGATGAAAGGATGCCAAGAATCACAAAGTATCAGAAACATTTGAGCTACACAAGCATTTGATTGCGTCGGTCCCCAAAATTTTAAAATGCATTTTTGAGGCTCTCTTCAAGTGACAGTGACTACGCCAGATGTATCATATGAGGATGTTCTTCTATGCCCAGGTTAATTGGCTATGTCGGCTCTATTAACACTGATTATATCTCCTAAAAGTGACTAGGAAGGACATCAAATATCTCATTCGTGGGCACCTCAGAGAGGTTTTCACCCTTGGATACGTCTTTTGTTTTTACTTTTTTGGGATCCAACACTACCACAATGTGGTTTTCACCATCGAACCTCTTGCATTTTTTCTTTTTAATTGTGTGACTGAGATATTTGATGTTGGCCTCAGTCATGTTGATACTCTGCTCATTGGTGGAAGATGTTACAGGTTCAATAGCGTTTAGGTAACAGGCAAGAGCATAGTCATTCTGGAACATGGGGACTTCATTAGATGCATTGGGGTTCCAGTCTATAAGCTTAGGATGTGTGAGTGAGAGAGTAGTGGTTGGTTCAATCACGTTCACAATATAGTCATTAAGTGCATGGACTAGTAATTTGAGACCTACGACGACTTCATCCACAGGTATGTTCAAATGCCTCGAAGTACGAACGTTAGTAATTGATGACTCTAGGACACTAGTTGGATCAGACCCCTATGAACTAACCCTAGACATTTCACCCACTTCAATTCAATTTTCATAGACATGCACTTGGTCAATGTCTTTATCAGTAGTAGCTTCTGAAAGATTGTCAAACTCTTATTCATGAGAATCAGTGCTACATGGTGAGAGACTATAGAACTCCCCAAAAGTGATAGGGACATACTCTCCTTCAACCTCAAGATTCTTACAAAAATACTCAATATGGCATGATTGACTAGATTCTCCCTTTTCTGAATGATATTTGAGTTGCTCAGTATTGTCCTCAGAAGAATCACTAGTATCATCCACAGTGCTAACACGTGGCACAAAGTTATCTAGCTCGCAAAGAATTTAGCAAGATCATAAGGAATAGGATGAGGGTAGGAATCCTCATCATCAGATTCTTCCTCTTGAGTATCTAACTCAACTTGTGACTCATTTTCAGACGAACTCTTAGGTTTGGGGATGAATTGATTTGATCCCAAATGGAAAGGGACCTTCTTAAACCCTAGGCTAGTTGTATCACTGTTGCTTCAAGCTGTTGCTTTGATAGGATCAATTAGGCCATTTTTATTGCACCCAATAGGGCTAGTTCCCTTCTAACCAAAACGCTTCATAAGCCTAAGACCAGGTCCATATTTCTTAGGAGTGATTTCTCAAGCTTGTTTTGTTAGGTCCATTGGAGCCTCTTCTCTGTAAAGCGATGCAGCAATGGCTCTGTTTTCACTTTCATCTTCTAAGGAAACTGTAGCCTTGACGAAAGTGCCATTATACTTGATTTGAGGTGTCAGCATGAATGACTTCTTTTCTTCTGGGGGTCTCCCATAATGTCGAGGAGACTCTAGGAGAGATGTCAATGACAACACTGGTTCAATGTGGTACTCTCCCATACTAGTTTCTTTTAGTTTGAATGACTTCTCAATTTGTTTTAGCTTATTGTTGTGACAATCAGTAGACTCACGATTAGCAGGGACAAAAGTTTCAGCAGCTTTGAGCATATTGTAGGTCTAGCTAGTACTGGCAGGAATAGTAACTTCGGAGCCATGAAATGGGAATTTGATGCATTGGTGGTATGTGGATGGCACAACACACATCTCATGTATCCATGGCTATCCCAATAGAATGTTGTAGGCCAAGGGAATGTCAAGCACCTAACAGGTAACATCCCTTTCGATAGGACCGAGACGAATTGGTAAAACCACAAGACCCAGTGACTTTCATTCCACTTCATTGTATGCTTTAATAGTGATCTTTCATTGGGATCAACAGAGTCCTCGAAATAATCCAATTGTCTAAGAAGAGCAGCAGAGACAATATTTAAGCTAGCGCCATTGTCAATGAGTACCCAACGAACATGTGTCTGGTGGATCATAACCTCAATGTGTAGAGGTTGATTGTGTCGGTGATTCAACGAGTTATCATCCTCCTTGGAGAAGGTCATAAGATAAGGTGAGTTCAAGTGACCTATCATGGATTGAAATTTCTCAAGATTGAGATCTTGAGGAACATTTGCCTCAGTGAGGGCTTTGTCTAGAATTTGCCTGTGAGCAGGCGAGATTTTAAGCGGCTCAAAGATGGAAATCTAAGCATTAGTTCATTTCAACTGATCGAGAACACTATAACTTGTTGTAGTCAAGTTCGTTGTGGGTTTTGCACCTTTACCAGATGGACCAACAAGGGCTTGTCTTTGTGTTGTTCAAGATTTGAAGTAGGAGGCACAGGGCCTTTAAGCACCAACTTCGCATGAGAGCAAGTAACAATGTTAGCACAATGTTGCAAAGGCATATTATCTATCTCATTGGAAGTAGGGCCACTCAAGACAAATGGTGTCTTGGGTTTGTCGTTATCTTGCTTGCCCTTTATGGTAATAATGTTACAGTATTCAGAATCTATAGGTTCAACCATGTGAATGACATTGTCATCATTGGAATATGTATAGTTGACCTTATTGTAGGGTTCTGGTTTCGAAGTCTCTCCTTTTTATAAGCTGGGAAAGGTTCTTTGAATGCCTTGTGGTTCGAGTTTTTGTTATGTCCATCTACCACAGGATCACCAACATCAATCATGTCCTAGACTTTATGATGCAAGTTTATACAGTTGTTGGTTTTGTATCCCTTGTTTTGGTGATACTCACAAAATGAGGTCTCATCCCACCATGGTGGATGTGGTTGTGGATCATAGGGATGAGGGTTATCCATTGGTGAAATAAGCTTATGTTGCAGCAATGTTTTGTAAACCACATCCAAAGGTTCCCCCAAAGGCGTATACTCTCGCTTGGGGCGTGTTGTCCATGAGTTTCAATTTTGGGGTATTACACTAGTGTCTTTATCAGCTTCTTCTACCTCTTGCTAATGATTTCTTACATTTGAGGGTATCTTTGGAATATAAGGGGTGTCAACACAAACTGGTAACATGCTTCCTTATGGACTCGGTACACTCGAACTCATGTCATCACTATCATCATTGTCTACATTAATTGTTTCAACATCTTTTTTTTTTGTTACCTCTTTTGTTGTGAAACCAAAAATTCTTTTCCAAAGAAACTCATTTTGTTGAATTACAACTTTTTTCTTATTTTGTAATATCATAAAGATTCTATACTTAGTAACAAATCTATTTTTGTATTTCTCCAAAATCTATCTTTTTGATCTTATGACAAAGCAAACATAACCTTGGCTAATGTGTTAGTTCTTATATTTTTCTGTTCTACTTCTTCTTGTTGCCACCTTCTTTTGAGTCTATTATACAAATCTATAGGTATCTTCTTCTTTACTTCATTTGGAGCTAACATATGATTTGCCATCATATCTATCATGGCCTCCTCAACTTTGTCTCTATCATCATGATCCAATCTATCACATTTCACGAATCTAAAATATGATAAACCTATAGATCTTGTAGATCTACACATACCTCATCAATTGATTTTGTTTTTATTGTGGGTAGTCCTTTAACCAATCTTCTTATCTTTGATTTTGAGCTGCTTGGCTTTGTGGTGTCCATTGTTTTTACTTGTCTTGTAGATTGCTCAACACTAGATGCTACTCTAGTCCTTGGTTTGGTAGGTGGAGGAGGAGAGAGTGGTGTCACCGCTGGCTTCTTTATGGTTCCTTTAGCCTTCTTAATAGGTGGTGTGACAAGAACTAGGGCTTTACCCTTGACTTCTTTTTCCTCTTCCTCATCACCAATACCATTTTCTTCATCTTCTCCTAGACCTTGTTTTATCTGTAGTGGTTTACTACCCTTGACTTCATTGCCTAGCTTTGCCTCTAGGTCTTCAATCATTTTATTCCTTTTCTTTTCCATGGAAGCTATCTTGATGTACGTCATGATTCTTTCCTTGGCTTCTTCATACTTCCCAATGTTCTAATTCATTGTCAATTTCTTCTTTCAATAATGCAGCAATGTTTGCATTCACAATCTCATGGTCAAATTTTGTTATCCATGTATTTCTAGGCTTAACTACCTGCACATATGTATTAGCTATGTATACCAAGAAACATACATCATTATAATGTTTCATTACCAAATCTTCTGATGTCCTCATCCTCACTCTTATTCTCTATCTAGATTCTTCAAAATATGTATCCATAACATTTTCAAAATTCTCTCCCAATTGAGTTATATATTCATTGATTTGTCTGATTATAGGTTTTATTTTTTCCCAAACAATGTTTCCAATACCAGTAAAATATTTATGAATGTAAAAGAAAATGCACATAATAAGTAAACTGAACTTACACATTGAATTATTTTCCTTCCTGATGGCTGTCAAATTGTTTGCTAATTGTAGCTTCTACAACTTGGCAATATTGTATTCATGATCCTTCATGACTATCTTCCATGCTTGATACACTTCCATACATGGCACATGGTTCAACATGCTTGATTGATAGAATTTGTGAGCAATCACTCTCATTTCAAATTTGATCAATGGGTTAGAAATGTTTGTGATGGACAACTAGCCTCATCCATTCCACTCGACATGTGTGTTTGCTTCAACTTCTTCTCAAATCGGACTTCTCATTGCCTTCTTCTTGCCCAATGTAGGATAGCTAGTAACCTTGTGACTCATCTTCTTAGTTATTTTGACCAATCCATTGTGTAGCCAAAACTTCATGTCATGAATCTTGTTCAACACAATCTTGATCCATTCAATCTTGAAATTTCTAGGAAATTCTAGGGAACTAGTTAATCCTTTGCTCTCAACAATTTTGAATTCCTCCTTCAAAACTCCTTCATCACACAATTTCTCATGTGCTTCTCGAATTTCATAATCACTTACTTCTCCAATTTTACACATGTAGCAAATCTACACATCATCTATCATGATTACCTTGGGTGGTATTGAGGATAGAGCACCCATTAAATCTCCTCTCATTGTAATATTAGGAATAACACAAAATATGGGTGTAGGACAACTGTCACTCTTCACCAATTGATTCTTACTAACTTTTATCCCTTGAATCTTTCTTATGGATTATAAAGCTTTCATTTTCTCTTTGTTAGAGTTCGTAAACTTTCTTCCTCTAGATCACTCGGCATAACTCAGATCTTCACTCGATCACTCTTCTTTGTCTCAAATTTTCTCTAAAATTGCCTTAGGATCTCTTTTATCACTCAAATCACTCTCTACTCTTGAATTTTGTATGTTGGGTATGAAATAATGCCTTCAAATTTTGATATATACTTCCTTTTACTTGTTTTAGGGTCTCCATTAATTTGTGTACTCACATAGGTGGAAGCTAGTTGTCTCGATTGACATTATGCCTTCGAACTAGGTCTTTACTATACAACTTGATCTTTTCCATCTAACTTGACCTCTTCATCAGTTTAACTTCTGAAGTACCTGGTCCATATTGCAATGCTCGGTCAGTATAGATAATTTTACTAATGTTTGACACTAACTGTGTATATATTCTAATGCATCTCTACTTATGCAAATATGAAATTTAGCACATTTTATGTTAGGAACTGATGTAAGATGTATCATTAGATATACAGTTCCATGCATACCTTTCTTAGTTTGTGATGATGTGATCACCTTCTCCATTGGATTGGGTGATCTCCACTCCATTTGTTCCATTGTTTCCATCTTCTATCATTTTATTCCATTTTTGATTCATCTCCTTTCTCATTTTCTCAATGTCCACTTTTCCTTTACCCTTGGTGTTGTTCTGATTTGTTGTTGGTACTTGAGTTTTGCAGTATTTGTTTGAATATCCAAACATATGACATTTGGAACATATATTGTTACGTGCATGGTTATGCCTTTGATTAGTCTAGTAGGGTTTTATTTGAGATCTACATTCATATGCTCTATGTCCCATACTTTTGACAATTGTAATAATATCCTTCAAATCTAGGTGTAGCAGATACATTCTTGATTCTTGACCTACACATGTATTTGATGTCCTTGCTTCTTGTAGTAAAAATAATAACCATTAAACTTAGGTTTAAGATTTTGCATACCATTTTTTCTTCAATAGACATTTGCAGTATGACCAAGTTTTTCACAATGATAACACGTTTCTTTTCCCTTTGACTTTACATTTCTCAGTTCTCCATTACTGGATGATTCTCCTTTCTTGGTTGATGAGTGTCCTAATCCAGTAGTACTACTAGGTGACCTCTTTAGTTCTTTAAAGTATTACATGGCTTCATTTGGCTTGTTGAATCTTTTCACAAGTTCTTTTTCATTCTTTAGTAAGTCCTTTTGTCACTTCATATTTTTTATTTCCACACCCTTCCTATTCAACTCTTGATTTGAAGGTATTAATTGATTCATCATGTCAAGTTGAGTGTTTGTGAGCTTTTGTACATCAGATATCCTTTCTTCAAGTCTAGTTTTCATTACCTTTTGTCTTCCTCAGTGAAAACTATGTCTTCCTCAAGTTTCTTCTTTTGCTTAGTCACGTCACATAACCTTACTAGTTGAATTACATATTCCCTTTTTAGTCCTCCGACTTCTTCATTCAAGAGTCTATTCTTATCTAGTAGATCTATAGTTTTTATGTCATTTGAATTTATTGGTTCAAACAATCCTTCAGTTTCAACTTCTTCATATGAAAATTGTTTGTCCTGAATAGCCAATTCTTTTCTCCTTTTTTAGGGATTTCTTTAGATCTTGTCTTGTTTTCTAGATTTTTTGTAGTAGGAGCTTGATGTCAACCACCTATTTGTTAATAGTTTTGTCTAGTCTAAAAGCATACATCTCCAAGATCTTGACTCCAAGTTGTTAAAATTTTCCAAGAGAACTCAGCTCTAATACCAATTATTGGAAGTCTTAATTGCACACTAAGATATTGAGAAGGGGGGGGAGGAGGGAGGGGTTGAATCAAGATCTATAACACTTTAACCTTTTCAACAATTCTATAATGCATTCACCATATTTAGCATCTCATATCAAAATTATTATGCATGCAAAACTTATATAATCAAATTGTAATAACATGTAGATCTAATCTATCAATCACATGCATGCAAAGTAATCACACAACACAAATTTTTTGATTACCCATAAATATTTTAGAATGAAGTTTAAATTGGGGTGGGGATGACACCCGCAAATCTTTACTACTACAACAATAAAGTCAACCTATTAGGGTTACAATATTTGACCATATCAATGATCTACCCTACGAGGGGTCTACCCTGTTAAAATATTTTCAGACTATTACATCACACCTTGTTAAAGGATTTCACACTTACAAAAAAGTAAGGACTCTGTTAGGAGATTTACAAAGATATGTTACAACCAATCTGTTAAGAGATTTACCCTGACTCAATCTGTTAAAATTGATCTAGTACCTAATCCTTGATTTTCTCTTTTAAGGTGATATTGTATCTCCTCTTTCCAATCTAGTCATAATATCTAATCTGATAAATATTTTCTTCCCTTCACTACTTGACTAGGTTGCTTGCTATGTTTTGGAATAACATAACTATTTGCCTCTTTTGCAATGTTCAAAAATTCACACTTGAATTGCATGAATATCTTGTTCACTCCTTCGTATCACCATTCACTTCACCATACCCATGCATCTATTAAATTAGTTCCAGTTCTGCCCTATTTAAAGATTTCATAAATAAATTTCTAATGCTTCCTTGTTTCGCCTCTCCATCTGATTTGTTTATCACAAAACATAGGGATTTGTAATTCATGCCATAAAATGCACAAAACTCTCTATAACAAACTCTACAAGTATTAAATATCCATCCATGTTGGCTTGAAAATGGTTTACCTCAAAGTTTGCATCATTCCTTACTTGAATGTAAATTCTACATTGCTTGACATTTATTGTTTTTGACACTTGTGACTCACTATATATGTTGCTAACACTTAGTCTCTACTATGCTCGACACCTTCTGTATAACTCGGCTTCAACATACTTGAACTTCTCAATTGACATTACACTCGACTTATATTAAAAATTCTCAGTGATCACATACTTGCTTGGCTCCTATAGAGCTTGATATATACAAGTTTATATACATGACTCGGTCTATATAGAGTAGCTCGGTGGCAATGATGATTGTCTAACTTTGCCTAGTAAATGACTAAGTGTTTGATGCTAATAGACAAAAATAGTTAGATAGACCAAAACACATTACTTAGGTCAACTGCGAGGGAAATTGTGTATTTGTATGTGCAATAAAATTAATATGTGAAGGATAAGAGTTTTTCATTGATAATAATTTGAATCACATAGATTCAAATAATGCTACTATCATGGGAATGGTATGTACTATGCACCATTTAAATGAACCTCTAAACAATTACTCTTAGCACAAAATTTTATTATAAATATTTTTTGCTAACATTTTTATATTTGATCTTTGTCTTAAGACCACACAGATCAGAAGCCACATGGCATTGACATGGATATTGATACTCCCAAATCTTTTTCCTAGTGGATGAACCTAATTGTAATTGTTCAAATTAGATAGAAGAAAAATCTTATTTTATTATGTTATTTTCTTGAGTGTATTGGAGTAAGTTTGATAGTTTTAATAGTATTCTTGTTATAGATGGATGATAGAGGAAAGGAAAGGAACATGTGGCAATGCTCAAGGAGATCTCTATTGAGGAGGATTATGACATTATTATCACATAATTTATTGAACTATTCATTGCGATAACAAAATTAATCAAGGATAATATAATTAAAGTTCTTAATATGCTAAAAATATACCCTCAAACTCCTAAGATAGAATCGAGGTGAAAAGATTGATGGACCAAGAAAATTCCTTAAAATAAAGTAGTAATGCAATATTTAATTATAAAAAAAGTTCAATAATGTTTTACTTTTTATACTCTTTTATGTCACTAACTAAAATATGGACTTGTTGTTTTGATAGTTTTCTTCATAGTCATGGGCCGTATTTCCTTGATCTGGGTATTGCAAGTGGTCCAAGTGATGCCCAAATTTATTCCCCTCTTTTATTTTCTACTAAATATATAGGAATCATCATACTCAATCTCTATTAGGAAACTATCTCTTCCTTGCCCATATTTATTCATTTCAACACTATCACAATGTATCACTTGGATGTTCTATTCATAGTATCCTCATGTTACTCCATCCATTTCTCCTAGCTCATTTCAATGATATTGAACAAATGCCATCTTCAAAGAAGTTACATACATGTGAAAAACCCACTACAATATCAACAATATAGAGCACACAATCATCCTCTACTACACAACATATTGGTACTTAGATCTCTCTTTTTCTCTCGTTAGGTATGTGCAAGATCATTGGTATAGAAGCGCCTAGGATCTTAACCAAGTTCCAAAGAAAATTTTGGCTTGTAGGTGGTTCTAGCCAACCACTAGTTAATAAGAACTAAAATAAATTCCTAGGTGTCAGTCAAATTAGATAGAGTTATAGGGTTTTTGTGTGTTTGAGTTCTCAAGTTGTCACATTGTTATCAAATATGCACAAAATGTCTTTAAGGGTTTAGATTGGTCAAACATTGACCAAATCTCTAGGAGAGTGGAAAACATGAGAAAATGTGTTAGATTTTTTATTTAGACCATAATTGGTTCATAAGGTTAAGTTTGAAGTCATGGAACTACTAGATGCAAAATGTTGCAAAAGTTGCTCATGACAACTTTGACAATTTTGTCAAAAAAAAACACAAAAACATAAAAAACTCAATCTAAATTTAGTTATAGATTATAACAACTATCCACACATGTGGAGGAAAGGTATAAAATGGGGAAAAAAGTAAGTTCCAAGGGTTGGAAAGTACATTGTAAGAAATTTTGTGTTGGAAGTGAATAAGCAAAACAAGAAATTAATCATAGTTTCCATTCAAACCCTTCATCTACATATCTAATGGATTGATTGGGATAATTTTCTCATATTATTTGATATATTTTTTGGTATATTTTCTCAGGTATGAAGTTAGATATTGTTTTATAAGCTTCACTATTAATTCTTGGTAAAGTGTCAGTTTGCTAGTTTGAACTAGTATACCAACAAGAATGTGTCCATAACTTTAGTTCTAGTGGTTGAACCTCAATAGAAATTTGGGATCAATTAATGGAATATATAAACTATTTATACATTTATTTTTGTGATTATTGGAATAGTATTTCTATTTTATCCCAAGGAGCCCTAGATGAGTTTGTATACCCAGTTAGGCTTTGTGATAAACAAAATAATGCTTGGAAGAGCCTTGGATAGATTGGTTGATAAAATAAAATTTCATGTAAGGTAGGAGGATTGAGTTAAGGTTAATTTATCCAAGGGAGGAGTTGTAATGAATATAATAGTGGGGAGAAAAACTAAACCCTCCTATCTACAACCTTAACATTCTTGAAACCATTGTAAGTAGCCTAAAATTTGGTAAACTGTTATACGGATGGTCTGAGGGTTCAAGACCAAAAAAATATTTTAGGGAATAAGAAAAATTTCTAAGATCCTAAGTTTATTTGGGGAACAATTAAGGGTTTTGATAGGGTATCAGTCCATAACCATGTTTTTAGGCCTAATTGGCTACTAGGTCTAGTAGCCCTCTTAACTAATGAACTATGGAATCAATAAGAAACCTTTGACTCCAATGAACTTGAGGAATTCAAAAAGGATTGAATAGCATCAAGAGAATCCCTAAAAGACCTCCTAGCAAGGGCTGTATCCTGAATGGTCAGATGAGAGATTTGGAGAAAGAAGGCACGGTTGATTGATGGAGTAGTAATTTTGAATTGATTGGTGAGGATTAGAGTTGGAAGGGAATAGTGAGAAGTTTCCCTTGAGATTGGGTAGAGTAGAGAGCCTTGGAGGCTTGTAAAGAGGCCTAGGAGAGTAATGGAAAAAAAACTATGAATTTAGTAAAGGTCTTCCCCATCAATCATGGTGTGCCAAAAAGTGGTGATATGAAAAAGTTGTAGTTTTAAAAAATCTAAAAGTGTTTGAGAATTAGTTCTAAATTTTTTCCCACCCATCCTAATACCAAAGAAAAATAAGTAATACCTTAACTTATTGAGTATCTAATATGTTATTGTATACCCAGAACCTGCGTATAGAGAATGAAGACCACAAAAGCTAAGCATCATTTTCATTTTTTGTTTTGGTTCTCAACAACCCTCTTCTCATATATTAGATCTCATATCGGGTATCAAATTAGGTTTTTCCTTCAATCCACCATTTATAACAAAAGTAAGTTAATTTTTTTGGTTTTTTAAAATTGTTTTCATTGTTTTCAATTATAAATTGGGATTTTAATAGAAATATCTAGTTATTTTAATTTTAATTGTAAACCATGAATAAAATTTGTAATTTTTTAAATTGTTTACAAATTAATAGGCATGGTTGACCCCAACGAAGTTGATAACACTAAGCCATGAAACAATGTTCCTCAAAACCCTCCATCAAATGTTTCATAACCCCATCAAAATCCTCAACCTCTACCAAATTGTCCACAACCCCATCAAAATCCTTAACCTCTTCCAAATGATCCACTACCCCCTTAAAACCCTCCTCAAATTGAAGATTTGATACAAACCAATCTTCCTAGGATCAGGGGATTACAAACCTCATATGAAAGTATACCTACATTGGCTCTATTTTATGCACATTAAACACCATTGTCGATAATATTTAGACACTTTATGAGTAGAAAAATGTTTGTCTTTAGTGGTATGAGGAGATTCATTCCCTATTTGATGATGGGTTGGACTATGATGAGGTTTTGACCCTCAAATTAACCTAAGATGATATAGTTGACCTATTTGTGAACCTAAAAATTGGTAAAAAAGTGGATCACAAAAACCCAATTGATCAATTAAATGGTGCATAAATGAGGCTATATGTGCAAACTTTTGGGGATTGTTGGTGTATGGGTTTTGAAAAACCACCACACAAAAAATTGTGGGTCCCATTTTATTTCAAAAAAAAATTATACACTAAATTTGTGTTGGGCCTCAAAGTGAACTACTGGAGCATGAGGCTCAACATGGGCATAAGAGAAGGAGCTCCCTAGTATAGACCATTTTTCATGTAGAAGAAAGATAACACTTATATCACCCTACTAATTTCCACCCCTTTCCTCCTATGAAACATCCTAATATCATTACGGATTCTAGCTTTCAGATTATTAGAGTCATCCATAGATTGAGTATCATGTTGATCTATCAGACTAGGTTAGTGTTGCCTCCTTGTATTAATGATCTTGGTGCAAGTTCATAATCAGTGATTAAATCACATGTTTGTGTGCCCCATACTCTCATAATGTGCAAGAATTTATGTTTGGGTCCCATTAGTGATTGTGATTATTAGTTTATATTTTGGAAGGAAAATATAACACATATAGCTACAATGATTCTAGACTCTGACATGAGAGAGGATGATGGGTATGCAGAGCCATGGGATTCTTCTATGTCAGTAAGTGTATGCATTTTTTTGTTACAAGATAGTTGATTTAAAATTGATCTTTATAGTAGAATAATTTTAACAACTATGCACTTATACATGTATGTAGTCTTCATTCATGTTCAGCTGATGATTGAGGAGGAGCTCAGACATGTTGATGATGTCACACTCATGGCTATTTTGTTTGGCCTTGAGACATTTATGGTACATTATTTGGTGTTCTCATTTCTTGTATATTTGATAACAAAGCATACATGGTTTTGCATCTTTCTTATCTCTTGCAAGTATCACCTGTGATTGGGGGCAGAGTATGGGGGTGATGTAATAGGATTGCTTCCACTAGCCCTTACCGTCACTAAGGACCTCCTAGGATTCACTCCTACCCTACTAGGTTTCCCCTTTCTCACCCTAATCTCAAAGGATTGTTAATTTATTCCCTACACCTCCCTATCTAATTACACCAATGAGTCACTTCAACAAGCCTTCCAAACTCCCATTTTCACCAAACTTGATCCTTCCACCTCCTAAAAGGGGTGAGGGATTCATCCTATGGATTTTGGACCTCTCCTATTCTCTTGGTCTCAAAATACTTAATATTTCTTACCATTTTCACCAATTTAGACCAAACGGGCCTAATTAGGCTCAACTGAATTAGGCCTCTAAAATAGGTTTTTGGGTTATATTACCAAATTCACCTTAACAATCTAGTAATTTGATTCTTGATCTAGATACCCTTTTGGAAGAGATTAAATATTTTGTTGGTTTCATGTTCCCAACTTATCCATACACCTCCTTCCTATATAGGTGCCTAAAAATAAGGGTTTTATGCCTTCTTGTAAGCATTCACTAGGTTCTATTGTAAACCTTATAAAAATTCATCATGGTAGCTTGCCCTCTCACATGGGGATTCCTTACACATATCTCCTTCTATAACTCACAAATTGAACCACCTAATGCATTCAATCTGCTCAAATCCACTTTCTAACTATGTGACCACCTAGCCATGCATCAAAGGCTTGCCTAGGGAATCACATTAAAAATAGTTGCCTTTCTTTCTCAGGACTCTTCTTGGCTATGTACACTATACAAAGGCTTTAATTCCATATCCCCAAGAAGCATGATAATCTCACAGTGAGGTTTTATGGGGGAGCCATTCCTCCAAAATTTATCAAAATTGAACTAGTGAACTAGAAAACTACAAAATATTTAAAACTATGAACAAATGCACTCTAAACATCTTGGATTCTAAAACAAAAAATACATTATAATGCTGAGTTTCTGGAATAGAATGTGTAGAGATTTTTCATCAACATTTCGAATCACACTACGTGATCCATCATCATGAAGAGAGAGAAAGAGGTGTCAAAGTACATTAATCACATAAATTGTAAGAATCCATAGAAAAACTCAATATTTCAATCCATTGTTTTATTCTAGTAATCAGGAAGCACAAAATTGTAACTGGCAACTGTATTCCATGGTTTTGCTTGCAAAAATTTAATTTATTACAACTCCCAACCCATGGAATATGTTTATTTCATGGCTTTCTATGTTTCCAAAGAGCTTCAAGAATTTGGAGTAACTACCAACCTTGAATCCATGACATGTCTAAATCTTGCACAAATGTTGTCATGCAACTTTTCAAAGTTGCTGATGACTTTTTCCATTTTTACAATTTTTGAACCTTGATCATTTAGAACTCTCTAAGTAGGTCTAGTATGGCCTAATTATGATTTATAGGTATGATTTAGCCACTAGACCATCAAGTTCCAACTTTTGACCATATAGACCCAAGTTGACAACTTTTACAAGAAATTGACAACTTTTGCACTATTTAGCCAAATGATGAACCATGACCTCCAACCTATGGAAAATGATGGAAAAAATCCTAGAGGAAATAGTAACCTCAAATCCAACTTCTCTATCATTTCTATGGTGTAAGATTCATTACCCTACCTTGCCAGCTAAACCATTAAACATAAGCAAGAAAACTAAGTAAAAATACCTAGAGTGGATTGAACGTAGTCAAGTCCACCTAGTAACAACTTACTTGACCCTCTAAGGTCAAAAACACACTCAAATAACTTGGCTAGGGTTAGTACAAGCCAAAAAAAAAAACTCTAAGGAGTAAGCCTAGGTGCTTCTACACCATACTCCCCAAGAATAAAAAAAATTAATCCATCATTGGATTGAGCAAGTTGGGATCTATGTCCAACGTCTTGAAATCTATCTCCTTGGTCCAAGTTGCCTCTGTATCATCTTTTCCAAGCCACTTTATAAGATGTTCCAAGTAGGTCTTTGTCCTAGTCTTGTTGTAAGGTCTTGAGTCAAGTACCCGATCTGCTCCCTTAGGTGGTGGAGGAGTCAAACTCAAGTCTTTAACTACTTGGCTGAGTTCCTTAAGCCTCTTATCAGCATCTGGAACTAGACCTTTATACATAATCAAGTCTACCACATTGAAGATAGGTGACAAGCCAACTTCCTTGGGAAGCTCTACCTTGTAAGCATTATTGCCATATTTGGCCAGAATCTTGCATGGTCCCAACCTCCTCATATGAAGCTTGTAAGGGAATCCCTTCTACAATATTTCTTTCTATAAATGGACCATCACAAGGTCCCCAATTTGGAACTATACTTCCCTCTTACCGGTATCCACCTTGTGCTTAAGTTGATCACTATTTTCAATTACAATCTTCCTCACTATTTCATGGACCTCCCTTATGAAATGTGAAAATTCTTCAGCATAACCACTACCTTTTCAACCGTCCTTCAACTCTCTTAATTCGAACACACCTCTAGGGTGTAACCCATAAACAATTTCAAAAGGGCTTTTACCAGTTGGCCTATTAACTATGTCACTGTATGCATACTATATATGCCCAATGAGTTGGTCCCGAGCCTATCCATATTCCTTAGTAAGACACCTCAATAAATTTCTAAGACTCCTATTCACCACCTCAGTTTGGCCATCTATTTGAGGGTGATAGGAAGACCCAAAAGATAGATTGGTGCCCAACTTTTGCCACAAGGTTTTCAAAAAATGGCTCATGAATTTGATGTCCCTATCTAAGACAATACAAAAAGGAAATTCATGGATTCTCACCACTTCCTTAAAGATAAAATGTGCAATTTGGAAAGCATCATGGATTGTATTGCAAGGGATAAAGTGTGTCATTTTACTAAACCTGTCAACCACCACATAGATCTTATCAAATCCATGTTTAGTCCTTGGTAACCCTACAACGAAGTCCATGCTTAAGCATTCCCATGGTCTCATAGGAATTGGTATGGGTTGATAAATTCCTACATTGGAAGATGTCCCCTTTTCTTTTTGATATTGCATACAACTCTCAACATATTGTCTAATGTCTCTATTCATCTTAGGCCAAAACTAAAACCTAGTGATTAACTCTTGAGTCTTATTTACTCCAAAGTGAACACTAAGTTCTCCATTGTTCTTTTATTGAATCAAATTTTTTCTCATTGATCCCCTAGGAACACATAGTTGATTCCCTTTAAAAAATAAGTCATTTTTCAAAGTATAATTAGAAAAATCACCATGGAAGTGGTTCTAGTATTCCTTACATACTTTGTAAATCTTTTCAAAATCCTCATCATCAGCATACAAATCCTTGAAGTTATCAATACCAATGCTCTACAACTTAACCTTTTGCACTATTACGAGTCTCCTTCTTAATGCATCACCTACCTTGTTTTGCACTCCCTTCTTATGCTTGATGTTAAAGATGTAGTCTTGTAGGTATTCTACCCATTTCATATGCTTACTATTGATCTTTTCTTGGGAGTTAAGAAAGCCTAGGGCTTGGTTTTCTGAATATACCACAAATTCTTTTGGAAGAAAATTGTGCCTCCACTTCCTTAGGGCTTGGACGAGAGCATACAACTCTAGGTAATAGTAAGAGTACTTCCTCTTTGCATCATTTAGCTTCTCACTATGAAAAGCCACGAGTCTCTCTTCTTGGCTTAGGACTGCCCCAAATTTCCATATTTCTAGAATCACATTCGATTGTGAAGAGCTTGTAAAAACTAGGTAGGACAAGTATTGGCTAAGTAGCTATCCTCTTTTTGAGTGCCTCAAACCCATCATTTTCTTGAGGAGTCTAGTTAAACCTTGTTTTCATTGCACCTTTGATAGTCTATAACATAGGAGTAGAAATAGCACTAAAATGTTTGATGAACTTCCTATAGTATTGGACCAAGCCATGAAAACTTCTCACCTCTGTAGAAACTTTGGGAATAGGCCAATTAAGGATGGCATCCACCTTGCTAGGATTCATCTTGAGGTTCCCCTAAGACAAAACAAACCTAAGGTACACTAGCTCCTACTTCATGAAGTCACACTTCTCCAAATTGATCATTAGCTTTTCCTAATGCAATTTCTTGAAAAAAATTTAAATATTTGATATGCTTCTCTTTAGTTTTACTAAAAATAAAAATGTCTTCTAAATAGACAACAAAAAACTTACCCATGTACTCCTTCAGCACCTTGTTCATCAGCCTCATAAAAGTAAATAGAGCATTTGATAAGCCAATTGGAATTACAAGCCATTCATATAAACCTTTTTTAGTTTTTAAGGTTGTTTTCTATTCATCCCCTTCATTGATCCTAATTTGGCGATATCCACTTTTTAGGTCTATCTTGGTAAAATACCTTGCCTCTTCTAAAAAGTCCATTAGGTCTTCAATCCTAGGTATTGGGAACCTATACATAATGGTGATCCTATTAATAGTTCTAGAATTAGTACAAAGTCTCCAAGTTCCCTCCTTTTTGGGTGCTAAGATAGTAGGTACTGCACAAGGGCTTATACTCTTCTTAATTAGGCCCTGGTCTAGGAGTTCTTAGATTTGCTTGGTAATTTCCTCATTTTGTTGAGGGGTCATTTCATAGGCAGCCTTCTTGGGAAGGGTGGCTCCAAGAATGAAATCAATTTGATGACTAATATGTCTTTTGGGAAGTAGGGTGGCAGGTTTCCCATCACTAACAATGTCCTTGTACTCATTGAGCAATTCCTTCACTTATTTAGGTGGTTTTGTTTTCTTCTCCACCTTATCGACAAATTATTGTTTAGGCTTTAACACTAGAGTAAACCTTACTGTTGGAAATGATTGAAATGATCATAAGAACAATTGTTGGAATAATATATGGAACTGGTAAAGAATGTCCTCAATCATTGTTTTGTCATTGATGTCAAACTTGCTACTTGCAGGGATGACAATTGCTTTAGTGATCCAAATACTATCAATTAGTTGATTGTCAAGGTGGAGGCAATCAATAAGATGTAACTAGAACACCTAGAGAAAGATTGAAGTTATGATGTTGTAATGAAGTACAAGGATCAGTTAAGCCATTGATGAAACACTGTATTGGGTGACATACTAAAAGAAATGAAGAATGAGCACACTGAAACATATCAAGATCTAAGGTTTTAGCTAAGTCTTTTGTAAAGCTCAAACTAAGTTCAAGTGTCGAGCAAGCTAGTAAGAGCTGAGCAAACTAGTAAGAGCCGAGCAAACTAGTAAGAGCTGAGAAAATTCCTAGTTAAGTGCCGAGCAAGTTCAAATGCCGAGTAAGTTCAAGTGTCGAGTAAGTTCAAGTGTTGAGTAAGTTCAAGTGATGAGAAAGATAAAGTGTCGAGAAGGTGTCGAGTAACACAGAGGTGCCGAGCAGCAGTAACTCAATAATGCCGAGTTGCTGCATTATTTTGAAAATTGAAGATTCGTCAGATCTAAGCCGACAAAGTTGTTATCTAGAAATCTATGAATTAAAAGGAAGATAAGAATGATGATTTGGTGGCATAGAACACCATGTAGAACATTTTAAGATACAACTGGCAAAGTTTCAAGAAGAGAACAAGATATGGGGTAGATACATTGTATCCTACCTAATCCATTTTGAAACCCTAAAATTGGAGAGGGAGAATTGAGCAGCAAAGAAAAATTTGTAAGGAAACTTGACAATAAAGAATATAACCATTTCCACATAACCCATAATAAATCTAAAATAAACACGGAATTAAAATCCACATGCAAGAGAATAGACAACATACCCACAAAATTGTGACACAAGATATACCCTGGGAAACCCTCATTGAGGAAAAAACCCAACCTCCAAAAGCATCCATCACCATGTATTATTCAGCAAAAAATACCATTGCCATACAACCATGGAAGCCTTCATGGCCATAGCCACAACCGAGCAAACTATGTGAACAAGCATGAATCCACACATCCCATGCCATGCTTCCAACCTTCACAAATGCTCCCTTGGCTAACCTGTCAAGCCTTGTCCCGCTCGACTCTTGCTTTTTGTCTTCTCCTTGTTACTCTCTTACTGTCTACAACAACTACCCTTGTGGCTGCTTATATAGTAGCAAGTCCCACAAAACCACTAAGTGGTATTACATAAACCATGTGCTAAAACCATGTGCTACCTAACCCACTGACCCCACATTTAATATTGGGCATTTAATTCTTTTCCCCAATATTAAATAATTACATAAAATATTTTTACAATGTTACAATACAACTCACCAAGAATATTTCATGGGAATCTTTACATGTTGCACGTCCATCTAGGTACAACATTACATAATAAAATAAAATAATAAAATAACAATATTATGCAATGTGTGCAACACCCATTATCTCAACAATCTCCCACTTGTTGTATACATTGCATAGGGTCAATCCATAGCCACATAAATGAACAAGGGAACAATCCCTCCCAGCACGTCCAACATCATGGATCAAAATACACCGAGTGCTCCATCCTGGTACCCACTGTAGAACCAGAATCAGTATGCAAAGAACATTAACAAATGAAGTAAACATTCACAAACCAAAAACCAAATTCACATATATGCTTAGACTAAGAAAGAAAATAAGAAGTGCAAACCTCACAAGAGAAAACACTCCATGCTTTCTTGATTCTGTAGATGTGTCCTTTTGCTGTGGATGTATGCTCAAGATGCTCAAAAGCTGCTTCAATGGAGATGGGTAATGGCAAATTGGTAGCTTTGTGAGCTCTCAATTTGACATTATAAGGGTATGGTTGATGGCTTTGGTTCTCAAAATAGCATGGTAACTTTAGCTCAAAGATTGTTGATGAAATGGCTTGGGATGGGATTCAATTTATAGGCTAAGGGGTAGAGGGATGGAGGGCTTAGATGCAAGGATGGATGAAGGCTTAAGGAGGGCTAGGATGCACTCAAAGGGGAGCACATGGATTGTGCTTGTTTAGCACCAATGGGAAGGTGAAACTTGTCACAAGGAGGATGCGTGTGAGAGGGTAGGGTTAAGGGTTAGTTAAAGTCATGATGAGTGGGGTTGAGTATGTAAGAGGGATGTAAGAGGAATGAGTGTGGAAGAGGGAAGAGTGTGGAAGATGGGTGTAAGAGTCATGAGTGGGCTTGTAAGAGTCTTTATATTTTGTAAGAGCACTCATGACTTAGTGGTTGGGTTTTTTTGAGGGGAGACTTTGGTTGGATTAGGAAAGTCTTAAACTTGTTTAAGGAATGTGACAACATTAGGGGGTGGATTAGGCTTGGGTTTAGGATTAGATTAGGGATGTTAGAGATGTGCAAGTGGATGGCATTTAATGAGGGTGGGTGAGTTAGTGGCTAAGCTTGGTTAGCATGGGTGGATGGGGTGGATTAGGCTAAATGGAGGATTAGAGATAGGTTAGGGGTTTTTGAATTTGAGGATTTCATTTATCAAATAGATTTATTTAATAAATGGGGATTTTTGGAATTAGATAGAAGAATAGGATTTAATTGATAAATAATAGATTATTTGATTTATCAATTAGGACTATAGATGATTAATTAAATTAATCAACTAGGGGATGACAAAGGATTAATTAAATAGAAATTTAATTAATAATGCCTTTTTAGATAACTAAATAGGATTACCAAAAGAGAACTGTTTGCCAACGAGATGGGTAGGACGAGGTACTAATGGACCAAGATTAGACATGAGGAAAGCTATATCCTGCAAGGACCTTTCAGAGAGCACCTAAGCTGATGGATCGGGATGAGTGATGCGTTTGGAAAGCTGAACTAAGAAGGATAACACTTTGGTGATAGGAGATCTAGCTAAAGGATGCATTGGAATATCTAACCAAGGTGTGCGATGTGTGCAAGATGTTGACCAAGGATGAACTAACACGAAAGCCAGATAGATACAATGATACTAAGCTAAAGAGGATGTACAAGCTGATAGACCAAGATATGTTACAAATGTACAAGTTTGTTCATGTTTTGGTTTTTTGTGAGATGGAAATGTTTGTGAAGGATGGGGTGTCTATAATAGTTGATAGGTGGATAGGTAGATGGTTTGTGAAAAGTTTAAGGAAAATGGGATTCTGTGTGTGCATGTTATAGGATACAAGCTAGGATACAAGATCATTTACAAGATGGAATATGGTACAAGCTTTGGACAAGATTCGAATATATACAAGGTATGGTACAAGATTTACAAGGTATAATACAAGCTTTGGTACAAGATTTACAAGTTGTACAGGAGGTATTGACAAGCTCCATCAGATTTTGGATATTTGATTGGAACACCAAGGGAACAAGCAGGTGTTTTATGGGATGGTGGGTGGATGGATGAGGGATAGGATAGTGATAGATAATGGATTAGTCTTTAGCACACAAGGCGCCTGAATTACCAGGTTTTCACCGAGGTACCTATCCAAGGCGCTTGAATTGCCAAGTTTTCACCATTGGATGCTTATTTCTCTTTACTATATATATATATTTTTTTTTTGTATTTCTCAAAAGCTGGGTATACCAAGGATCTTCAAGCATAGAACTTCTTGAGATGAATGATGTTAGTGGGATCATTCAAGAGTTCTCCTTCTGGTGTAGATAATTGATAGGCTCCGGAGCCAAAGGAGGCAGTAACCACATAGGGACCAAGCCATGTAGGTTCAAACTTGCCTTTCTTTTCTCGATCTGCTTGGACTTTCATATTTTCTTTGAGGACCATGTCACCTGGCTGAAAGTGTCATGGGAGCACCTTCTTGTTGAAATTCCTTTTGAGACTAGTTTGATAGACTGTGAGATGGTCATAGGCTTGTTGTCTCTTCTCGTCTAAGAGATCTAGCTGGGTGAGTCGAGCTACTCTGTATTCTTCATCTGAGATTTGCCCTCGCAAAGATATGCGTAGTGAGGGAAGTTCAACTTCTATAGGTAATACCGCTTCAGCACCATAGACTAGGGAGTATGGAGTTGTGCCTGTGGATGTACGGAAGGAAGTTCGATAGGCCCATAGAGCCGAATTTATTTGAAGGTGCCAATCACGGTCGGAATTATTGACAACTTTCTTTAGGATTTTGAGGAGGGTTTAATTAGTTGCCTCTGCCTGGCCGTTACCTTGTGGGAAATATGGGCTAGAAAAGCGGTGATGGATGCGGAGGGAAGTGCATAATTCTTCCATGTTGAGATTTTCAAAGTTACCTCCGTGGTCAGTGAAGATGGTGGATGGGATGCCGAAGCGGCAAACAATGTGGTACAAGATGAACTTGGAGACTTGAACTCCTGTGGCTGAGACTAGGGGGACTACTTCCACCCACTTAGTGAAATAGTTTGTAGCTGTTATTATCCATTTATGTCCATCAGATGAGAGAGGGGTGATAGTTCCAACTAGATCAAGGCCCCAACAAGCGAAAGGCCAAGGTGGTGCAATAGGCTGTAGATCCTGTGCTGGAGCGTGCACAAGATTTGCATGCTGCTGACATGGGAGACACTTTCTGACAAAGTCACAAGAGTCTTCTTCAATAGTAGGCCAATAGTAGCCTGCTCTAAGGATTTGTCGTGCTAGGAAAATACGACTCATGTGGGCACCGCAAAGTCTGGAATGTACTTCTTTTAATGCCATCGCAGCCTCATTTTCATCTAAACATCGAGAGAGAGTATCGTGATAACCCCGACGATATAGGGTATTGGCTATGATAACATAGCGGGATGATTTTCAGATGAGGTTCTGGCGTTGGGTACGTGTGAGGTGAGGGGATATGATACCATCATTAAGGTAAGAGTGAATTTCATGGTACCAAGGGGATTGGGGACCAACCAAGATACAAACACGGTTTGAATCCTCATTCGCATAGGCAGGTGTGAGGAGCTGCTCAACTAAAAAATCATACTGCGTACCTTCTTGGGGAATTTCCAAGAGCGAGCCGATGGTGGCCATGGCATCTGCTGCCTTGTTCTGCATTTGAGGCACTTGTGTAAACTGAAGCTTTGTAAAATGCTGGGTCAGCTGATCAACTAGCTCTTTGTAGGGTAATAGCTTTTCATATTTGGTTTGATATTCATTTAAGACTTGTTTGATGATGAGTTGGGAATCACCAAAGACTTGTAGCTCAGTGATATTCCATTCTGCAGCTATCTTTAATCCTGCTACAAGAGCTTCATATTCTGCTATATTGTTGGTGCTAGGGAATTGTAGCTTGAAGGCTTTTGGAATGTAATCTCCTTGAGGTGTAACTAATAATATTCCTGCCCCTGATCCATGAGAGGTGTATGAGCCATCAAAATAAAGCTTCCATGGGGGTTGTTCTTCAATTAGGCAGATATGCTCATCTGGAAATTCTGTGAGCAAAGGATATGCATCTACTAGAGGTGCATCAGCTAGGTGATCTGCTATAGCTTGCCCTTTGATTGCCTTTCTGTCCACATACTGGATGTCAAACTCACTTAGTAGCATAACCCATTTGGCCAAACGGCCTGTAAGTGTTGTTCTGGAGAGCATATACTTGAGAGGGTCAATCTTGGAGACTAGTTGGATGGTATGACTTAGCATGTAGTGGCGAAGCTTTTGAGTTGAGAAAACAACTGCCAAACAAGCTTTTTCCATAGGAGTGTAATTGAGTTCATAACCAACTAGGGTTCTACTGATATAGTAGATGGCTCTCTCTCTACTATAATCATCATGTTGTGCTAGAAGTGCCCCTAGAGCAGTAGGTGTTGCTGATATATACAAGATCAAGGGACGACCAGGAACTGGTGGAACCAAGATAGGGGGATTGGTGAGATACTGCTTGAGCTGATCAAAGCTGCGCTGACATAAAAGATCCCACTTGAAGTTCTCATTCTTCTTTAGCAAGTTTGAAAATGGTGTACACTTATCTGCAAGTTGGGAGATGAAGCGCCGGACAGATTGAAGTTTTCCCTGAAGAGAGCGAAGCTGTCGCAGTGTCTGGGGAGGAGGCATGTCTAAGATAGCCTTGACCTTTTTGGGGTCGATCTCTATACCCCGTTTAGAAACTATGAAGCCTAGAAGCTTGCCAGATGTGACCCCAAAGACACACTTCTTGGGATTTAGCATGAGATAATATTGGGCCAACCTATCAAAGACTTTTTCCAGGTCAGCAAGATGATCCATGAAGGTGTGAGATTTGACTAGGATATCGTCCACATAATCTTCCAAAATGCTATGGATAAGATCATGGAAAATGGCTGTCATAGCTCTTTGATAGGTAGCCCCAACATTCTTTAGGCCAAAAGGCATCATGGTGTAGCAAAAGGTTCCCCAAGGGGTAGTGAATGATGTCTTATGCTGGTCCTCTTCTGCAATCTTGATCTGATTATACCCAGAAAATCCATCCATAAGGGACAAGATTTCATGTCCAGCTGTAAGATCTACAATCATATCTATGTTGGGCAAGGGAAAATCATCCTTTGGACAAGCTTTGTTAAGATCTCTAAAATCAATACAAATTCTGATGTCACCAGAAGGCTTAGTGACAGGGACCATGTTGGAGATCCATTCTGAGTAGTCGATAGGTCAGATAACCTTAGCAGCTAACATTCTTTCTAGTTCAACTTTGACTAGTAATGCCACCTTGGGGTGAATTTTTCTAAGCTTTTGTCTGACGGGCTTGATCTTTGGATCGACTGCAAGATGATGAACTACAAGCTTTGGATCAAGTCCTGGCATGTCCTGATATGACCATGCAAATTGGCCAATGTTCTCTCATAAAACCTCAAAGAGGAGGTCAGCTTGGTCTTGTGATAGGGATGCAGCAATGTGAACAATTCTAGGGATCTCTGAAGAACCAATGTTGACTTCTCTAGTATCCTCTATTAGAATAGAAGACACCTCTGGTCGATTATCTTGAGGAGGCAATACTAAATCCTCATGTTCTGCTTGTGGCTCTAGATTTTCTTGCTGAGGGGTTCTCTTTGCTGCCTTAGCTAGTCTCGATTTTACCTTAGTTCCAGTTTTGGGTGTATCGAAACTAGGTTGGGGATTTTCTCCAAAATACCCCTTGGGATCTAGCTTGTAGATGTAGGCAGAATCTGGCTTTGTCTTCTTATGAGGAGTTTCAGCTCCCATGAATCTTAGAAGCGCTTCCTCTGATGCAAACTCATCAATATGTATGACACTTGGTTGGTCCCAATCTATGAGTTGTGGATGAGCAAGTGGTAGGTCAATGAGATGGATGGATAGTTCTTGGAGAACAGAGTCTCCTAGGAAGATTTGGTCTGGGATATCGTCGTAGGATCTCTTTTCAACTTCCTCAGGAATGTCTTCGATTTTGAAAAGGTCGCGGTGGATGTTCGAAAAAGCATGACCATTCTCGTTGGTGCCCCCAGTTGTGGGTATGCCAAAGCCAAGACCTGACTTCATTTCCCAATCATGTGCTTCGATGGGACATTGCATGCCCCTTTCTTCTAGTCCTAGTCCACCTCCTTGATAGTTCCATTTTTTAGTGACGAGCTTATGTTGTTGGGGATACTTCTGGCTAAAGTGATCAAGGCGTGCTTGATTTCTTGGAGGTGCATCCTTATGTAGCCAATTGTTGATATCTGGAGTGAGCTCCTAATGAAGAGGGGTTTTTGAGGACACAAAGGTGGTTGGGCCAAACTGTTTGTATAGAGGAGGTGGAATCTCCTTAGCTTTGTGATATGTTGGTCATCCATGGGTATGTGGATCAAGTGGGATTGCTCCGACAGCAAATGCATCTGATAGACTATATTCCCCACATCCTTTGTTGTTGATCTTTACAGTAGATAGGGTGGAGGCAAGGATGGTCTCTGCGTCATTACAAGTGTGGGATGAGCTGGTGATGGCTGTGTCGATGTCTATTCCAAGGCAATGGTTTGTATATGAAGCTTCGACCGCATTGCAGTAAGCAAAGGGTTCTAGATCGGCATGGATGGTTACCTCAGTGCCTTGATGCAGAAATTTGATGCACTGATGGTAGGTGGATGGAACGGCCTTCATAGCATGAATCCATGGGCGACTGAGGAGGATGTTAAATGGTAGGTTTAGATCAACAACATGGCAAACTGTCTCTTGAATGACTGGCCCAACCTTGATTGGTAGCAAAATAGTCCCTTTTGTGGTCCTTTCCAAGTTGTCATAAGCTTTGATGGTGATAACCTCACTGATCATATCTGCCTCAGTATACCCAGCTTGTTTTATGAATTTTAGGGTGCAAATGTTCAAGGCTGATCCATTATCTATCATTACTCTTTTCACGGCAAAATTGGATACCATGATGGCTATGCGAAGCGGAAGGGTGTGATATGGCTCAACCGCGGGTATGTCAGTGGGTTTGAAAGATAGGGCACATGAGGATGAAAGGTGTCCAACAAGATTACGAAAATCAATAGCATTGATATCAGAAAGGACACGGGAGTCTATGAGAGCACTGTCAAGGATGTCTTTGTACACAGGACTAGTGCGGAGAAGGTCTAAAATGGATATTTGGGCTGGCATGTTCCCAAGGTGTTCCAAGATATTGTACCGGCTTTTTGATGGAGCTGATGGTGTTGATGAAACTGGTGGGCCTGCGATGTTAAATCGCGCTCTTTGAGTGGTGACCGCACACTCATTGTCTGGTCCTCGGATATTGATAACATTGACAGAAGGCTCTTTCTCATATATACAACCTATAAGGCTACCATAGTCTATATAGGATGAAGTCTGGTCATTGTTCTTCCCATGCTGTTGGTTTGGCTGGCGGTTGTTGGTGTTGTTTTGGATAGGTGCTTTTCCAAGATTTTGGTTGTTGTGTGGAGGAAAAGCATTTTGATAAATTTGTAAGCCTGCATTGGGAGAGGTTTGGGCACCAACAGTGATTTCCTTTTGATCAATGAGGTCTTGCACATAGTCTTTCAGTTTCATGCATCTGAGGGTGGTGTGACCGTTTACCCTATGGAACTTGCAATACTCATTGTCCTTGTACCATGCAGCTTTGGATTGGCTTGGATCAATTTTCTGGGTAGGAGGAAATTTGATGAGGTTTTCCTTAGCCAATTTGTCAAAAATAACATCCAATGGCTCACCAAGGGGTGTATAGTTTCTAGGTGCAGGTTGGAATCTGGGCTTTTGCCCTGCAGCTACATTGATGGCATTAGCTTGATTGTTAGACCCTTGAAAGTTGGGTCTTGTATTGTGGTTTTGATAGCTTTGGTTATTTCGTTGTTGGTAATTGGTAGCTTGTTGGTTGTTTGTTTGATATGGTGGGTTAGACTGGTTTTGAGAAGGACCAACGATATTCACATGTCTAGTGTCAGTAACCCCATCTGTTGCAACATGCTTGTTTTTGTTCCAATACCTAGACTTGTCATTAGAATGTGATTGATTTTGGTTGGCCTCTTTGTAAATCTTTACCACACCATCTTTGATGAGTCCTTGCTCAAGGATCATTCCTTTCTCTTTGATATCCTTATAGGTCTGCAAACAGTTCATGGTCATGTGGTGAGCCAAGCTGGGATGTGCATTATCAATAAACATTTTCACCACATGGCGTTCTGGCAAGGTGCAGGATATGCGGGTGGTAAGGGTTTGCCATCTTTGCAGGTATTCGGCAAGGCTTTCTCCACCTTTTTGCTTGGTGTGGACAAGATCAACTATTGATAGCTCTGTTTCAACAAGATGGGCATATTGGGCTACAAATGCCTCAGATAATTCAGCAAAGTTTTTAATTGTGCCATAGGGGATTCTATAAAACCATTCAAGAGCTGGTCCAGCCAAGCTTTTGGGAAAAAGGCGCAAGAGGAAGACATCATTGTATGCCACGTCCTGGAAATGCATGTAAAATTCTTTGATATGTGTGACAGGGTCTCCTTTTCCTCTGAATTTGTCAAATTTAGGTACCTCAAAGTGTTTGGGAAATGGTGTCGTGGTAATGGCTCTGTCAAATGGGTAAGGACACACATTCTCAAACTTGAATGTCTTCGGATCATTCCCTTCTTGGATGGCTTTCAGAGCTGTCTTCATTTGCTCCCACTCTGAATTGATAGGTGATGGTTGGGGTGCCCCCAATGTAGGAGTGCCTTGAGGTAGGTATGTGCTGGATGGGGCCATTGAATATGGATGGTTATGAGGGATTTGCTGATAGGGATTGTACATTGTTTGGGCAGCTGCATGGTGGATGACGGGTTGTTGAGGGGGAGGTGGCGAATATTTCTGCATGTGCTGCGAGGCTTGCTGTTGATATGGGATTTGAGGTTGGGATTGAGGAACATAAGATGGCTGTGGGGTAAATGGATTGCTTTGTGGAGGTAAGGTATAAGATGGTTGTGAGGCTTGGGGAAAGGATCAGAAGGCTTGTGGGGTTTGACCAATATATGTGGGTTGTGCCCCCATTTGGGATGGCATCTGGAAATAATTGGTGGTTGGCTGGGGTGGTGGATTACCTCCTAGAAGTGGCATTGAAAAGTAGTTGGTAATTGGAGCTAATGGATTAGTTGGTGGTGGAGGTGGTGGGAATTGAAAGCTTGGGAATGGAATTGATGGGGTTTGATAGCTTGGTGGCTGGATTTGGAAGCTTGGTATAGTGGTGGCGGGAGCTAGGGTCACTTGGGAGCTTGGTAGAAGATTGGCAGTAGCTTGTGGGATTTGGTAGCTTTGTGGAGTGAAGGTAGTAGCTTGTGGATTTGTGGCTGGTGGTATTGAGCTCCCAAGACCTAATGGAAATGATGGGATTGTGCTTTGGGCTGTGGTGAACAAGCTGGGGGAGATGAAAGGTTGATTACTTGGCCCCATGGGTGGCATCCCTGTTGTATATTGCTGAGGTTGGCCAAAGATGCTAGCACTGATTTGGGAGATGGGTGGATTGGGAAGGCTAGGTTGGGGAGCAGCAGCAATAGTGAAGGGGGTGAATGGTGAGGTGTTTTGGGTAAAGGGGGTTTGGAGTGGAGAGGTATGAACCAAGGATGGAGTGGTGGCGGCTGGGTTGGCTTGCGGCATGGAGATTTCAACTTGGGTGGATGATGGTATGTTTGGGTCTGTTGGGTCATATGGATTGGCTGGAGGCTCTTCTTTTGGAATAAATTGAGGATAATTTGGATCATAAGAGCCTATGGGTGGTGGCAGCTGCCCAAACAATGGGTGAGATGGATCTGATAATGGAGGGGGTCTTCCAAAGTCAAAGGTTCCTACATTATCGCTTCGAAAATTAGCCATGATTGTCTCTTTGTTTTTGTCTATAATGGCATTTACCAATACTGCATTTCCTGGTTGGTTCATGAAAGCTTCAATGTCAGTAGGTGATGGCATAGCTGGCTCTGGGTTGAAGGATGGCTGAGTGCTCAAGGGGGGTGAGGCTGTTCGATCCAAATGATAGGGCTCCATTGTTTCTTTCTTCTTGGCTAAGCGAGTGACGGGTGGCATGAAAAATGCTCCTAGGGATGAGATGCAATAATGCTGATGGATGCAAAAGGAGGAAGGCTTTTCTATGCAAATGATTTCCTAGGTTGAAAAAAAGCTATATGAAAAAACCTAAGGAGGATTGGGTTGGGGATTCTAACTTCAAAGATATGTCGTCAAAGTACAAAAGGTTTGCTTTCCTATGTGCAAGCTTGGTGGTGATTGTGTCAACTTAAGGATAGACTGATGATCCTTTAGGAAGAACACGAGATTGACCACTTGTGGATCCCAACCTTTAGCTCAAGGTGATGAGGGATAACAAGTGACAAAGCTAGATTACCCTAGACAAAGCTCTGTCAAAGGGATAACCTTGGTGAGATTGGTGGATTTGGAAGATTTTAGGAATGGCAAACTTTTAGCAAGGTGACAACAATTTTGAAAGCTTAGATGTACAGATTTTGGATTACTGGCTAGATGGTTTGATTCTAAATGAGATGGATGAGCTAATAATGCTTAAGGGGATAACCTAAGATGACTGGCTTTTCTACAAAGATGACTCTAAAGTGAAGCTTATCCAAGAAGATGTGGAGAAACAAGGGTGTCTAATCATAGAAATCATGCCTAGTTGGTAAGGCATAAGCAGGATTAACTCCTGGATGTTGGCTAAATTTGATGGTGCACTCTAACCAGGCCTATTGAAGTGCTTCGTCGGTAGCTTTGTCCTCTGCTTTGTGGAGTTTGGAAATTCATGGGCTTGGTGTTATTGCTTTTCTCTTGGCTGAAAGTTCTTGGTATGCTAGAGATGGCTTGAGTTTGACCTTGTGAAACTTCTGTTTGGGTTTGGGTTGTTCCGACATAAATTCCTGAATTTGCTTGGCTTTGGGAAAAATCTCAGTTGTTTTGCTTCAACTTGTTCAACTTCCAAAATAGGCAGTGACTACGCTAAGTGTGCCCTAAGCTAGGATTGACCAAGTTTGGCAAACATTCATTCAAAAAGTAAAATAAAAACAAGCAATAGATAGGAACACCCAGATATAAGTTTGTGGTTCTCAGAATGTGGTACTTGCGCCAAGGAGTGTGTATGTTCTACAAATGTTTCGATCAGTCACTCCAAACACATTAACATCCTAGATGGTTTTCTGCAAGGCAGACAATTGGTTTAGCTAGGGAGTCCTCGATATACGCAAGGTACGTGAGGCCCAAATCCGTAGATGAGACCAAAAGGATGTCACACAGCCGAGAGGAGCGGTAACCCACTTCTCCTCTTTCACTTCTCAAGGGTATAAAGTTCCTTGAGGCTTAGCCCGAATGACAAAATCTTGATCCCAAGAGAGGTGTCTTTCGATTCACCTCCCGATTCTTATACTCCGCCGGAACGCTGGAGTTGAGGTCATCCAAGGGGTGATGAAATCCCCAAGCAGGCCTCCTAAAAAAGAAACAAGGTTTTGGATCCTAATCTTATGCACCCAAGATGGCCTCGAAAGACGACAAGGGGAGAGAAGACTCGGATGACCTTGGGCTAAAAAACACGCTTGTTCTTTTACCAACTGACTCTTATGTGTGCTAATCTAGACTTTGCAAGCACTCATGTTTAAGAGACAATGTTCAATTCCAACTTGAAGTGCCAACAAAAGTAAATCGATCGAAGAATGCACACAATAAGAAGAGTTAGGGTCAACAAAAGCAAAATCGCACGCCCGGAGGCCCTCCACGTCAAGTATCGATTAATTTTCTTTAAGGCATTCAAGATTGAGTGTGAGTTTGTTTTAAGCCCAAAACAAAAGTGTGTGAGATTCGATTTCAAGCGCGTGCCCGGAGGCTCTCCACGTCAGTTGTTGTTCAATTTTAGTGCCCAAACTTGAAGTGTGATCGATTTAATCTAGAGTTTTGACCATTTAAGAATTTTGATAAAGTTAAAGCAAACGTTCAAAGACCAAGTGAGTGAGTTAGATTGTGGAACATTTAACACCTTTTTCAAGTAGACCCATCCCCATAAATGGCGCTGAGATTGCAACCAATGGTTAATATTTGATGGGTGATTAGAAAAGAGGTGAGTCCAAGGAACTACTCAAATTGATTTTTGTAAATTTGTATTTTAACTTAACAAAGTTTCTTAAATGTCCAAAAATCCAACTTTACCTAGATTGCATGTGAAAAAGAGATTTGTAATGGTTAATTGATCCTTGGCATTCAAGATTGGATTTTTTTGTTTTAAGCATGCATTCCAAAGAAAGTTGATTTTAACCCATGACATTCAAGAGTGTGTTTTTGAGCAACATTCATTCAATGAAAAATGTGTTTAACCATTCAAGTTCATTTTTTTTTTTAGCAACATGCATTCAAAGACAAATGGTTAAACATTCAAGTTCATTTTTTAGCAACATGAAAACCTGCAAGAAACATGGTTAGTGGTTCCATATGTGCTCCAACCTGCAATGAGACAAAAAAAAAAAAAATCAATTTTAGTTAGTTAGCCAAAATCTTCAAAAATGAGAGCTTAACTATGGGAAAAAAATTTTTTAACTTTTTTTGTTGTTTTTCCTATGCGTAAAAATGCTTAAAATGGTCTAAATCCTACGGAACCACTAAAAGTCAAATAGTAAAGCAGAAATGGAACATAAGCAAGCAGAGAACACAGTCTGCCAAAATATGAAGAGGACAAAACAGATTTGCAGCACAGAACCCAGGTGACAAGCAGAGATGTCGATTTTCACAGACGCGGATTTTTGCAGACGTCAATTTTCACAGACGCAGATTTTCGCAAATGTCGATTTGCGCAGACGCAGATTTTCGCAGATGTCGATTTTCGCAGACGCGGATTTTCGTAGAAGTCGATTTTCGCAGACAGAACAGGTTGCAGACGCCAAAACCGCGCCAAAAAAAGCTGAAAATGCAAATTTTTTTTTTTTTAGATGGTATTTCTTCTTCCTAAGTGCGTTCTTTAACCTGCAAAAATAAGAAAAACACCCTCACAACACACTCAAACAACAGCAAACATTAGATGGTTAGAAAAATGACATATAGATGAAAATAGATGATTAAATGACCCATAGTGGGGTCCCACCGGGCGTGCCAAAATGTAGAACCAGAATCAGTATGCAAAGAACATTAACAAATGAAGTAAACATTCACAAACCAAAAACTAAATTCACATATATGCTTAGACTAAGAAAGAAAATAAGAAGTGAAAACCTCACAAGAGAAAACACTCCATGCTTTCTTGATTCTGTCGATGTGTCCTTTTGCTGTGGATGTATGCTCAAGATGCTCAAAAGCTGCTTCAATGGAGATGGGTAATGGCAAATTGGTAGCTTTGTGAGCTCTCAATTTGACATTATAAGGGTATGGTTGATGGCTTTGGTTCTCAAAATAGCATGGTAACTTTAGCTCAAAGATTGTTGATGAAATGGCTTGGGATGGGATTCAATTTATAGGCTAAGGGGTAGAGGGATGGAGGGCTTAGATGCAAGGATGGATGAAGGCTTAAGGAGGGCTAGGATGCACTCAAAGGGGAGCACATGGATTGTGCTTGTTTAGCACCAATGGGAAGGTGAAACTTGTCACAAGGAGGATGAGTGTGAGAGGGTAGGGTTAAGGGTTAGTTAAAGTCATGATGAGTGGGGTTGAGTATGTAAGAGGGATGTAAGAGGAATGAGTGTGGAAGAGGGAAGAGTGTGGAAGATGGGTGTAAGAGTCATGAGTGGGCTTGTAAGAGTCTTTATGTTTTGTAAGAGCACTCATGACTTAGTGGTTGGGTTTTTTTGAGGGGAGACTTTGGTTGGATTAGGAAAGTCTTAAACTTGTTTAAGGAATGTGACAACATTAGGGGGTGGATTAGGCTTGGGTTTAGGATTAGATTAGGGATGTTAGAGATGTGCAAGTGGATGGCATTTAATGAGGGTGGGTGAGTTAGTGGCTAAGCTTGGTTAGCATGGGTGGATGGGGGTGGATTAGGCTAAATGGAGGATTAGAGATAGGTTAGGGGTTTTTGAATTTGAGGATTTCATTTATCAAATAGATTTATTTAATAAATGGGGATTTTTGGAATTAGATAGAAGAATAGGATTTAATTGATAAATAATAGATTATTTGATTTATCAATTAGGACTATAGATGATTAATTAAATTAATCAACTAGGGGATGACAAAGGATTAATTAAATAGAAATTTAATTAATAATGCCTTTTTAGATAACTAAATAGGATTACTAAAATAGTGTAATCAAATTTAGGTGTCTACACCCACAAAAAAATCAAAGTATCCAGCATCTCAAACATGAATGATCTCACCTCCTATTATGCCACTCCCACTGGACATACATAGAAGCCATCCAAAGAGAAAGCCACCCAACCTGTCGCATTAGAAGATCATAAAATCCTGTACCAACTGAAATTCCAAGCACAAAAACTTGATCCAAAGGTAATCACATGTATCCGTAGTTGTCAAAATATCCATAGCTTAAATAGCACCCACAGCAAAGTGCCAAACCCATCCAACTATCCATACCTCAAAGGTATAACAAGTGAATCTCATATCACCAACATATCCAATCTATAACCTGCAATCACAAGCCTCAAGAGCAATACCTGCCACATATATACCAAGAAGCTACCATTGCAAAAGATAATGTCAAATCTATAACCAATCCACTCACAACATCTCAAAGAAGTGAATCCATGTAGTATCAAGGATATCCACAATACATAAACTAATATCCTACAAGAACAACTCTCATAACAAGTCTCCAATGCTCTCCCAAGTTCACCACAACCAACAGAGGAAAGAGAAAGAAATAACCATGTCATCTCTCACATGACATACATGAGCACAAACCAATGATCACAATCTCTAACCAATCTCAAATCCAATGTAGGCAAAACTAAACATCCAAGAAGATAACCAAGACTAGAGAAACCATGCAAATCATAACCTGTATCATGTCCTTCTACACACACCTCTAGATGTAAACTGTGCAAGTATGCTCTTCTCAATAAAACCCCAACAAGAAGCCTCAACAACACCCAAACCATACCATATAACTCATCATGGATGTAAGCCACTCACAAGAAGATCAAACTCAATAAAACCATTCCTAGTCCAAGGAAAAATGCCCAATATAAAACCATCTCCCAAACTCAACCAGCATAAAAACATATGCACATGGAGATAACCAATGCTTAACCATCTCTCAAATGAACCCTCCAGAACTAACTCATGTACCATAGCTCAAGATCCATTTCCATGAAAGACAAGCATAAATATAATGCAACTGAGATAAACAATGGGCTATACCTCTCAAGTAGCAAACCGCCAAGTAGACCAAGAGTGGGGAATGAGAATGCTCATCAAGATACCCAAGTCTCCAACCAAGACTCATCTAAGAACAATCTCCTCTCAAGTCCATATCAGGTGACTACCTCTCAAACTTCCTGTTGAAACCATCAACCGTCTCAACAAATACTTCTCTAATCCAAGAGAAAATCAGCATCACCACCGTCTCTAAGTATCCATGAGCACCTGTAACCAATCAATCCATGCCAACTCCAAAAGAAACATAGCAATATCATGAAGTATCCATCTTATGATCAGTGTACTCAATACCAAGAAACTAAACCAAGATCAATGTCAAAGTTCCAACCATGGCCTCAGGAACATAAACATGACAACATGATCTAACCATCTCAACCAAAGAGATAACATGCTCCATATGAACATACTATAACATGTCACAACTCTAAACACGTATCAAGAGTATACCATAACATAATAATGAAACCATCCTCATACCAAGGATAACATGCCAAATAAAAGCATAAACCACACCTTTGCCAAGAACCCTATGAGTCCTCAAGATGCAACCATCTCCACACACCATGAAAAAAAACCATCTCCACATACCAGGAAGAACCATCTCCACATACCATGAAGATAACCAAAAACTCCATGAGTCCTCAAGATCTAACCATCTTCAAACATCATGAAGATAACAAGTGCACCATGCAAATGTCAAAGACGCTTCTGCAGCAACAGGATCTAAGACAAACCTCCAACATCTGCAAACACTTAATAAATATATCAATGCTAACAACTCCCACTCAACTATGGTACCAAGTCACCTATGGCATCATAAAATCCATCCTCTCCAAACCAAGAAGATATAAACCAAACTAGAAACTAATCCTGCAATGTCACCCCATCACTGTCACAAGCTCCCACTAAACTGTGTATCCAAGCTATCCTTTCCATCATGATGAAAAACCATCCTCTAACCATGAGAATCAACCAAGGCATCAAACCATCAAAGAACTCAAAGTGCACATCATGAGCTCCTCAAAAGAAACCAAATAACCATGATCCTCAACCAAGAAGATATACCACCATAACTAAATTAGAAATCTAAGGTAATGAACATCAAGGATGTACCTATATCCAATCATGTCATGCCAAAAATCCATGACACCATGATCACATCCATGAATTGAGCATCTGGCTCTCAATATGTCCAACCTGTCAGCATAAAATAGTCAACCACAATCCTCCACCATGACTATACCTGGTAACAACGTCTCATCCCTTCTACATGAAGATAAAAATCATGTGACTTAGGGAATAGATAACCCAAATCCAAGCCACCAATCTGAATATGCATCAATAATGAAAGATCAATGGGCAAAGACAACCCATAACCAAGCCATAAATGCAACTTGTAAGTATAGATTGCTTACAACACTGCACAACTTGTAGACCCAACAAATCATCATGCATATCCAAATCAAACACTGATAACCATATCATCATGAGACCAATCTTAAATATGAACTGAGTATACAATGATATCAAATCTTAAATCTTCCAATGTCATAAACTCATAATGTTACCATAGTCAAAATATATTAATAAACTATTTAGATCAATATATCACCAAATAAATCATGCCAAACCTGCACCAAATTTGAACCAATGTGTAGAGCTCTCCAAGAGCTTTCCGTTGACTACTCGAAGTCCAAAATCTGACTCCGTATGCCCAAGTTATGCCCCAATCCGTGCTCAAAATAAACAACATCTAACTTTAGGGCTCTTAAAACTTGACAAAATCTCAAAATCATAGAACCAAATCTACACCATCTTGTAGTGCTCTGAATTAGCTTTCCAACGCCTATAAGAACTCTAAAATTTGATATTCTGAGAGAAAGTTATGGTCATTTTACTAAGACAGCCTTTTTACCATTTTCAATACAATTTTTCATTTTTAATTTTTTCAGTGACGAAAATTCCGACGGGATTAAATTTAATGGCCATCATGGGCTGAAACCAAAAAATCTTTCATTTTCTCTGAACATGGCCAAACTGGGGCATATTATATATCAAATTTTATGGAAACGTCGACCCAAATTCAATGGTGAGGTCTATTTTTACCCAGGAGGTCATTTCTTCATGCTACCCCCCAAAACCCTCATTTAAATGAAACATCCGAAAAAACCTTTTTGTCCAACAATTTCACATGCCCAAATATTTTAACATCCCATCATAAAAACAAATCCAAAACCCTTAGATTTGCAATAAAAACTCATATATCTATCCCTTTCTTTTATCCTCTCATGCATTCCCATGGATTCAATCTAGGGTTACAATAATAAAACCATAGCTCTGATACCACTTGTAAGGAAACTTGGAAATAAAGAATATAACCATTTCCACATAACCCATAATAAATCTAAAATAAACATGGAATTAAAATCCACATGCAAGAGAATAGACAACATACCCACAAAATTGTGACACAAGATATACCCTGGGAAACCCTCATTGAGGAAAAAACCCAGCCTCCAAAAGCATCCATCACCACGTATTATTCAGCAAAAAATACCATTGCCATACAACCATGGAAGCCTTCATGGCCATAGCCACAACCAAGCAAACTATGTGAACAAGCATGAATCCACACATCCCATGCCATGCTTCCAACTTTCACAAATGCTCCCTTGGCTAACCTGTCAAGCCTTGTCCCGCTCGACTCTTGCTTTTTGTCTTCTCCTTGTTACTCTCTCTTACTGTCTACAACAACTACCCTTGTGGTTGCTTATATAGTAGCAAGTCCCACAAAACCACTAAGTGGTATTACATAAACCATGTGCTAAAACCATGTGCTACCTAACCCACTAACCCCACATTTAATATTGGGCATTTAATTCTTTTCCCCAATATTAAATAATTACATAAAATATTTTTACAATGTTACAATACAACTCATCAAGAATATTTCATGAGAATCTTTACATGTTGCACGTCCATCTAGGTACAACATTACATAATAAAATAAAATAATAAAATAACAATATTATGCAATGTGTGCAACACCCATTATCTCAACAAAATTAGACTTGTATATAAGAAGACATAAGTTAATGAAGAAAAAAGTGTGGAATAGAGGGGATAGTGAGAGAGAGAGAGCCGTGGTCAAGCATAAAAGCATGAAATGTTGAAGAATGAGCTAAGGAGAAGATAACACAGGAACTCTGTTTGGAGAGACGACCGCAAGAATGATTGCATTGGAGAAAAGAGTAAGAAGACTCAAGGAGACGAAGCTTGAGAGGAAAACAAGTAGTCAGAGCTGAAGTGATTGAAGCCAAGCATAAGGATTGATCTCAAAGAGTGATCTGAAATCTGCAAAGTATGTTGTAAGTTATGTCAGATCAAAAGACCATTATCGTTACTTTCTAGCCATTAGATAAATCCTTTAATAGGGTGACATTCCAAGTGAATGTTCTAAAGACCTTTAACCAGGCCCATTCCTAACAGTTTGGTAAAATTCTCTAACAAGGTCACATTTAACAGTGTGTTGTAAGCCTTTAACCGGGTAGGCTTTTAACAGGGCATCACTTTAGAAGAGTCAGAATCAAGTAGCATGTTACTGGTGGGTTTTCCCAAATTGGGTTTCCACGTAAATCATTGTGTCATGTGTTGATCTTGAATGTTTTATCTTTGCATGTTGATTTACAGTAATTTGCTTATATGACTAATTTAAGTTTGAATAGATGAAAAGGGTATGAATCTATTAAAAGGGTATTAATAGGGCATTTGGACCTTGAATAACTAATTCACCCCCCCCCCCTCCCTCTTAGTTATTCTAAAGAATTCTAACAATTGGTATCAGAGCCTGACTGCTAATTCAGTTTAAAGGGACTACTAGCAGAAAAGATCAAAATGCCAAAGAGAGAAGTTCCCAAGCTCAACAAAGACAACTTTGTTGCATGAAAAAGTTTGATGAAGCTACATCTTGGATCCATAGGAGATTATGCCCAAAATTTAATTGTCACTAAACATGTAGATCCAACAGGTGCTCCTACTGCCGAAGACATGGGAAACAAACAAGAACACAACCAGACAATGTTGGAAATTGCCTCTGCACTTAGCTATGCCTAATTTGATGATATCAAAGGATGTGACACTGCATTCAAAATGTGGAAAGCCCTATCAGACATCTATGGAGGAGATCAGAATGTACAAAGAGCAAAAAGAGAAAGTCTCAGAGGAAAATTTGATGACATGAAAATGGAAGAAAATGAGAATGCTGCTCAGTAATGTGCAAGAATAAAGGAACTGGTAAGTGTAATAAGATGCTTGAATGGTCAACTGGATGAAGATACTATTAATAGTAAGTTCTTAAGGACCTTGCTCCCTATCTATGCTATTAGAGTATCAGCAATACAAGAGCTAAGATGTATACCAGGAAATAATCTAAGCTTTGAAGGTATAATAGGTAGACTCACTACATTTGAGTTATCTAACTTTGACAACTACAAACCTGAAAATGTTGAATCTGCTTTTAAAGCCAAGTTATCACTAAAAGATTCCAAATAGGTGAAATCAAAGAAAGGAAGAAAAATGAAGTATGTATCTAGTGACAGTAGCACTGATGAGGAAGATGTGGAACAATTGGAAGCATTGCTCGCTAAAAGATTTCACAAGGGCAAAGGAAAATTCAAAGGTAAGATGCCTATCATTTGTTTCAATTGCAATGAAGTAGGTCATATTGCTACAAGATGTCCACAGAAAAAGGATTCCAAGGAAGGCAACAAATACAAGAACAAAAGAGATGATGACAAGAGAGATTACAAAGAAAAAAGGTAAAAAGTGTTATATTGTTGAAGAAAATTCTGATGACAATGATGATGAAGTTGTTTATGTAGCCATGAAGGACCAATCTGATGAAGAAGAAGCCACAACACTGGTGACATGTATAAACAAGAATGACAGATGGATCATAGACAGTGGATGCTCACATCACATGACAGGAGACAAAAGTAAGTTTGTTAACTTTACTCAGTGTGATGGAAATAGTGTTAGATTTGGTAATGATGCTCCATGTCAAATCAGAGGAAAAGGTTCCATTAAGTTCACAGACCAAATTTCATGTGACAATGCATACTATGTTGAAGGATTAAACTACAATTTACTGAGTGTCTCACAATTAGGCAATATAGGTTGCAAAGTGGAATTTGAAAACAAAACTACAAAAATCTATGACAATGATGGTAAAATGATAGGAAAAGGAGATCAAACAAAGAGTAATTTGTTTTACCTTGATATGGATGATATTTCTTGTCTACTTGCAAAATTTGATGATGAATGGTTATGGCATAGAAGATTGTGTCATTTCAACTTTGACAATCTAGTCAAAATCAGTAAAATGAAGAAAGTCAGAGGTCTACCAAAATTGAAGAAGCCTGATAATATCATGTGTAAACAATGTCAGCTAGGAAAGATGACAAAGTCAAGTTTCAAAAGCGAAAACTATACATCTAAAGAGATACTTGAGTTAGTTCACAATGATTTATTTGGTCTAATGGAAATACAAAGCTATAAAGGAGATAAATACATAATGTTATTTGTTGATGACTATTCCAGGATGATGACTATTATGTTCTTAAAACAAAAATTTGATGCTTTTCAAATGTTTAAGTGGTATGTGGCCAGAGTTGAAAAGGAAACTGGAAAAAGCTTGAAATGTCTAAGATCAGATAGAGGTGGTGAATTTACATCAAATGAATTCAAGACATTCTGCAATGACAATGGAATCAAAAGACAAACGTCAGCTCCTAGAACTCCCCCACAGAATGGAATTGCTGAAAGAAGAAACAAATCTGTAATTGATTGTGCCAGAACATTAATGATGGAAAAGAATGTTGCTCTAAAATACTAGAGAGAAGCTGTAAGTGTAGTTGTTCATACATTGAACCGAGTACAACTCAAGAAAGGTACAAATACAAAACCTTTTGAATTATGGTATGGTTACTCACCAAATGTAAAACATTTCAAAGTGTTTGGTTGTAAATGTTTTATTCTTAAAGATGTTAGAAATGGGAAATTTGATGCAAAAAGTGATGAAGGTATATTTCTTGGTTACTCCACTAGAAGTAAGGCATATAAGTGTTTGAATATTAACACTAACAAAATTGTGGAAAGTGCAAATGTAAATTTTGATGAGCACACAGAAGTCCAAGCTAAAGAACCAAAGAAAATGGAAGAATACAGAACCTTTGTATATTCTTATGAAGGAATGACTGCTGATGAGGATGATGTCAATCAAATTGAAAGTCAACAACAAGTGTCAGTTTCAGCCGATTCACAACCAGTGAATGCTGAGTTGCATTCAGAAGCTGAGTTACAGAATGAAGAAAATGCACAATCCGATTCTGAAGACAACATACATGATGAAGAACAACCTGACAATGAAGTGCATAGTGATCCTGAATCTAAAAGATCAAATATGGAAACAAGAACAAAGCCAAGATTATCCAAATATGTGAAAAGACATCACCCTGCTGAACAAATAATTGGTGACAAAGATGCAAGACCAAAGACAAGGAACAGACTAAGACATGAATCATGTCTGATTAGCCAATTTGAACCCAAGATAGTACATGGTGCATTACAAGATCATGACTGGTATAAAGCTATGGAAGAAGAAATTGATCAAATAAGAAATAAGAAAACCTAGAGTTTGGTTCCCAGACCAACTGACAAGAATGTGATTGGCACCAAATGGGTATTCAGAAATAAACTAGATGAGAATGGTGAGATTACCAAAAATAAAGCCAGATTAGTATGCAAGGGTTATGCTCAAGAAGAAGGAATAGATTATGGAGAAACATTTGCTCCTATTGCAAGAATGGAAGGAGTAAGAACTTTACTTGCATATGCTGCCTACAAAGATTTTAAAGTCTATCAGATGGATGTAAAATCTGCCTTCTTAAATGGTATACTAGAAGAAGAAGTCTACATTGAACAACCAGAAGGATTTGTTGATGAAAACAATAGGGATATGGTGTGTAAGTTACATAAAGTACTCTATGCTTTGAAACAAGCACCTAGAGCATGGTATGAGAGACTTCACAATTATCTAGTGCAAATTGGATTTGAAAGAACTGATGATAACAACAACATGTACATCAAAGCTGAAGAAGGTAAAGACATTATTGTATCTAAAATTTTTGTGGACGACATAGTATTTGGTGGTAAGGAAGTACTTTGCAAAGGCTTTGCTGACAAAATGAAACATGAATTTGAGATGTCTATGTTTGGAGAAATCAAATTTTTTGTTGGATTGCAAGTTCATCAACTCAAATATGGAATATTTGTTACACAATCAAAATAAATCAAAGAAATTCTTAAAACATTTGGATTGGAGGAATCCAAACCAGTCAGCACACCAATGGCCATAGGAAATAAGCTATCCAAAAATGATGAGTTAGCTGAAGTCAATCAAACAATGTATAGATCCATGTTTGGAAAACTACAATATGTTGTACATAGTAGACCAGACATAGCATTAGTAGTTGGAATAGTGGCTAGGTTCTCTGCTAATCCTAAAGAAAATCATCTCATAGCAGTAAAAAGAATAATGAGATATCTCAAAGGGGCTGATGACTTTGGTCTATACTACAAAAAGAATGGAAAATTTGAACTCAATGCATATACAGATGCAGACTAGGGAGGAAACATCAATGACAGAAAAAGTACAAGTGGAGGTGCATTATTTCTAGGCAAAAGACTGGTTACCTAGACTAGCAAGAAACAAACATGTATATCCCAGTCCACTGCAGAATCAGAATATGTGGTAGCTGCAGTCAATTGTACAAACACTATATAGCTCACACATCTATTGAATGGAAAGAAAGAAGTAACAAAATTGGTGATATTGTATTGTGATAATACAAGTGTTATAAACATATCCAAAAATCCAGTGATGCATGCAAAAACCAAGCATATTGCAATCAAGTATCATTATGTCAGAGAATTGGTAGAAGACAAACAAGTGAAGTTGGAATACATTCACACAAAGGAACAAACTACAGATATCTTCACCAAACCATTGCCCAAGGATGCCTATGAATATCTTAGAGGAAAAATGGGGGTTATACCCCTAAGTCAAGCAGTTTAAGGCAACAAGGAAGATGCCTTGCATCAACAGGAATAAATCATTGAAATATTAACAGGTTGATGCAAAGGATGATAGCAGGAACAGAAACTCCAAATCAGTCACAAGCATGGTGACAGAGGGAGAAAAACAACAAGAATCCAAAGCTTATATTTTTCATGATAAAGATGCTACATCTTTGGCATTTATGTCAAAGAGGGAGAAATATGCAGGAAACTGATCAATTTAAAGAAAGATGGAGATATATATGAAAGAAGGAGATATATGTGATTAGAAGTGAAAATGCAGCAAGCTAGCATATACAAACATGGTGGTAACTAAATTGATTACTTGATCAATTTGGTTTGCCATCAATGCCAAAGAGGGAGATCGTTGGAAATGAACTAAATGATCATAAGAACAATTGTTGGAATAATATATGGAACTGGTAAAGAATGTCCGCAATCATTGTTTTGTCATTGATGTCAAACTTGCTACTTCCAAGGATGACAATTTCTTTAGTGATCCAAATACTATCAATTAGTTGATTGTCAAGGTGGAGGCAATCAATAAGATGTAACTAGAACACCTAGAGAAAGGTTGAAGTTATGATGTTGTAATGAAGTACAAGGATTAGTTAAGCCATTGATGAAACATTGTATTGGGTGACATACTAAAAGATACGAAGAATGAGCACACTAAAACATATCAAGATCTAAGGCTTTAGCTAAGTCTTTTGTAAAGCTCAAACTAAGTTCAAGTGTCGAGCAAGCTAGGAAGAGCCGAGCAAGCTAGTAAGAGCCGAGCAAACTAGTAAGAGTCAAGCAAATTCCTAGTTAAGTGTCGAGCAAGTTCAAGTGCTGAGTAAGTTCAAGAGCCGAGTAAGTTCAAGTGATGAGCAAGATCAAGTGCAAAGCAGGTGCCGAGTAATATAGAGGTGCTGAGCACCAGTAACTCAATAATGCCAAGTTGTTGCATTATTTTGGAAATCGAAGATTCATCAGATCTAAGCCGACAAAGTTGTTATCTAGAAATTTGTGAATTAAAAGGAAGATAAGAATGATGATTTGGTGGCACAGAACACCATGTAGAACATTTTTAAGATACAACTGGCGAAGTTTCAAGAAGAGAACAAGATATAGGGTAGATACATTGTATCCTACGTAATCCATTTTGAAACCCTAAAATTGGAGAGGGAGAATTGAGCGGCAAAGAAAAATCAAACTTGTATATAAGAAGACATAAGTTAATGAAGAAAACAGTGTGGAATAGAGGGGATAGTGAGAGAGAGAGCCGTGGTCAAGCATAAAAGCATGAAATGCTGAAGAATGAGCTAAGGAGAAGATAACATAGGAACTCTATTTGGAGAGACAAACACAAGGATGGTTGCATTGGCAGAATGAGTAAGAAGACTCAAGGAGATGAAGCTTGAGAGGGAAATAAGTAGTCAGAGCTGAAGTGATTGAAGCCAAGCATAAGGATTGATCTGAAAGAGTGATCTAAAATCTGCAAAGTATGTTGTAAGTTATGTCAGATCAAAAGACCATTATCGTTACTTTCTAGCAATTGTAACAGTAAGATAAATCCTATGGACTTAGGTTAGTTTAACAGCCATTAGATAAATCCTTTAACAGGGTGACATTCCAAGTGAATGTTCTAAAGACCTTTAACCAGGCCCATTCCTAACAGTTTGGTGAAATCCTCTAACAAGGTCACATTTAACAGTGTGTTGTAAGCCTTTAACAGGGCAGGCTTTTAACAAGGCATCACTTCAGAAGAGTGAGAATCAAGTAGCATGTTACTGGTGGTTTTTCCCAAATTGGGTTTCCAAGTAAATCATTGTGTCATGTGTTGATCTTGAATGTTTTATCTTTGCATGTTGATTTACAGTAATTTGCTTATATGACTGATTTAAGTTTGAACAGATGAAAAGGGTATGAATCTATTAAAAGGGTATTAATAGGGCATTTGGACCTTGAATAACTGATTCACCCCCCCCCCCCCCCCCCCCCCATTAGTTATTCTAAATAATTCTAACACTTACCCCTTCTCCTTCCTCCAAGGTATTTAAGAACTCTTTTTCACCAACCATAAGGACATTAGGGCTTAGAGACTTCACTTCTCCTTCTTCTATCAAGAACTAGATCTTGTATGTCACACCATCTTTTTGAAAGGAGTATGCATTCTTGTTACTATTATGCATTTCTTTCCTATCAAACTACCATGGTCTTCCTAATAAAAGATGGCATGCATCCATAGGTAGGAGGTCACACAGTACCTTATCCTTATACCTTCCTATTGAGAACTCTACCCATGCTTATTTAATCACCAAAATATATTGCCCCTTGTTTAACCATGTGACTTTATAGGGATTGCTATGGGGAATCCTTGTCAACTTCAGTTTGTTAGTTGCTTCCTCTAAAACAATATTATCTATGGAACCTAAGTCTATGATGAATTTACCCCTTTTTTCCATCATCTTTCATTTCACCCTAAATAGCGATCTCCTTTGGCTTGGCTCTTCTCTTATAGGCTCATTTATAATGTCCTCTTGATCGTTAGGTTTTCCTCTTCTTCTAATTTCAAGGGCACCTCAGATGGTTTTTTTTTGTTACTAGACTCTTCTTATATGTAATTGACCCTTTTTGTACTCCCTTGGAAATTAGGCCCTTTCTTTAGACACCTAAATGCAGGATGACCCAATTGGTTACAGTGATTTCACTTAATGGTAGTAAAGTAAGATCCTCTACCTTGACTACTACTTCTTCCTCTTCCACCACTATTAGAGCTCCTTCCCCCATTGTAACCACCTTTATTTGAATTTCCTTCTTTTTACTCTATTAGTTTGGTTTCACTTTGGTTCCTTGAATCTGAACCTCTACCACCATAACTTCTTTGATTCCTACCATCTTTGCTTCTGCTCCTATTCTTGGAGCTAGAATCTGAATTCTTCCTATTTCTCTCTTCCACCCTTAGGGCCAATTGGAAACATTTGAGGACTATTGTTGGTGTCCATAAACTTATTTCCTCTTAGATGCTCCACTTTAAACCACCTGGGTACCTAGCCATCTTGAGAGGCTCTTCCTCTTGGAGCCCTAATCTCAAACACAACTTCTAAAACTCCTCAATGTAATTTGCCACATCCATCTCTTCTACTTCAAACTTTTCCTTTTCTTGTGTAGTTGTATCTCATAATCCTTAGGTAGGTATTTCTCCTTCATCTTGGTTACCATGGTTTTCCAATTTGCAATGGGATTCCTTCCCACTTTCTCCCTATCTTGTTGGAGGTATTTCCACCATGTTAAGGTTGGTCATCTTAGCCTAGACTTGGCTACCTATACCTTTTGTGCTTTAGTCACACCTTCACGCTCAAAGTGATTTCCCATCCCTTCAATCCATTCCATCAAAAGTTCAGTATCCATTTTCCTACTAAACAAGGGAATACCTTCTAGGGCTTTTCCACCCAATGACTTAATGGCTTTTAGTAATGGTTCTTCATTTAATGGAGGGTCTAGTTTAAGAACGAGATCTTCCCCTTTAATCTTCTCTTTACCATTACCACTACTTTTACCTTCTTATTTTTTCTTCTTAGCTACCTTAGCAACTTCTTCTAATATTGTTTTCAATTCCTCTAGGGCTTCTTCAAAGATTCTATTGCTCTCTTTTGTTCACCCACTTCTTTTTCGAACTCTACATTAGTCACCATTGTTGTTTCCCCTACTAATTCTTTAGTCTAAAACATCTATCCACAAGCCCAATCTCAACTTGCTCTGATAGCAATATAATGTTATAGGATTTATTCCACTAGCCCTTACCTTCACTAAGGACCTCCTAGGCTTCACTCCTAGCCTACTAGGGTTCCCCTTTATCATCCTAATCTCAAAGGATTGCTAATTTATCCCCTACACCTCCCTATCTAATTACACCAATGAATTTTCTACTTGCATTCTCCAATGAGTCACTTTAACAAGCCTTCCAAACTCCCATTTTCACCAAACTTGATCCTTCCATCTCCTAGAGGTTTTGGACCTCACCTATTCTCTTGTTCTCAAAATCCATAATCTTTCTTACCGATTTCACCAATTTAAACTAAACTAGCCTAATTAGGCATCTAAACTAGGGTTTTGGGTTATACTACCAAATTCACCTTAACAAGTTGGTAATATGATTCATGAGATGGATACCCTTTTGGGAGAGCTTAAATATTTTGTTGGTTTCAAGTTTCCAACTTATCTATACACCTCCTTCCTATATAGGTACCTAAAAATAAGGGTTTTAATCCTTCTTGTCAACATTCACTAGGGTCTATTGTAAACCATAGCAAAATTGATCATGGAAGCTTTCCCCTTCACATGGGGCTTCCTTACACATCCCTCCTACTTCTCCAACTTACAGATTAAACCACCTAATGCATTCAATCTACTCAAATTCACTTGCTAACTTTGTGATCACCTAGCCATGTATCAAAGGGTCGCCTAGGGCATCACATTAAGAATAACTACCTTTCTTGCCCAGGCCTCTTCTTGGCTAAGTACACTATACAAAGTCTTCACTTCCATATCCCCAAGAACCATGACAATCCCATGGTAAGGTTTCATGGGGGAGCCATTCTTCCAAAACTTGTCAAAACTGAACTAGTGAACTGACAAACTAAAAAATATTTAAAACTATGAATAAATGCACTCTAAAAAACTTGGAGTCTAAAACAAAAAGTACTATAATCACATAAATTGTAAGAATCCAAAGAAAAACTCAATATCTTAATCCATTATTTGATTCTAGTAATGAAGAAGCACTAAACAGTAACTAGCAACTATATTCTATCATTTTTCTTACAAAATTTTAACTTCTTACAACTCTCAACCCTTGGAATGGGTTTATTTCATGTTTTTCTATGTTTTCAAAGAGGTTTCAGGAATTTGGAGTAACCACCAACCTCGAATCCATGACATGTCTAAATCTTGCACAAATATTGTCATGCAACTTTTCAAAGTTGCTGACAACTTTTGCAATTTTGTAATTTTTGAACCTTGATCATTTAGAACTCTTTAAGTAGGTCAAGTATGACCTAATTATGATGTCTAGGCATGATTTAGCCTCTATACCATCATGCAACTTCTGACCATATAGACCCAAGTTAGCAACTTTTATAAGAAATTGACAACTTTTGCACTATTTAGCCAAATGATGAGCCATGACCTCCAACCTATGAAAAATGATAGAAAAAACATCCTAGAGGACATAGTAACCTCAAATCCAACTTCTCTATCATTTCTAGGGTGTAAGACTCATTACCCTACCTTGCCACCTAAACTACTAAACATAAGCAACAAAACTAAGCAAAAACACCTATAGTGGATTGAACTTAGTCAAATCCACCTACTAACAACTCAATTGATCTACTAAGGTCCAAAAAAAACTCAACTAACTTGGCTAGGGTCAGCACAAGCCCAAAAAAAAAACTCTGAGGAGTTAGCCTAGGTGCTCTTGCACTAGGGGGTGAGCCACAACACATTGGCAAAAGGAAGGTAATCATGTATTTTTAAAGTGATTAAATATAGATGCACACATGCATCTTGTGTGGACCAATGAAATTTTATTAAATTATTTATTATACAAGGTGTGGCCATTGGTGATGACTCCAAGAAGATTCGACATCCCAGGCCCTTTGATATTTCCATTCACAGTGAAAGTCTCATTGTATGTATATTATTTATTTGATATTTTTTTCTTTTCCATAAATTTTTACAAAATTTATTTCCATGATAGTAACAACTATGATTTTGTCTCTCGTAGGAAACACCTAGTGTCTAGGAGGTTGGATGTTAGAGTTGTGTATCTTTGTTGATGCAACTGATGCTTCCAGAGGATGGATTGATAGATGTAAGTTTTAGTTTGAATTCTCAAATATAAGTTATAAATTTAGTATGCTATCAATTATAATGTTATAATTTGAGTTGCAAATCCATCTCACAACCATACTTGAACATATATAGGCCAAAACCAGCAAGGTTTGTGCATTGTCAAAGACATATGAGAGGACCCTTGATCTTTGTAGCAAGTCAATTAGAGAGGTACATGATGAGAGTTTGAAACTATAAATCTTCATTAAAAATATTATCATTATGTATTTGATTAAATTAACTTTAGAAATGTTAAATCATATAAATTCAGTAGTCTAACTGTGGGTTTTCCTTTTTCATTTTTGTAGGAGGCATCCAATCCACCTAGTACACTGAAGAGGCTACATTTTTATGATCCACCAAAAACATAAGATAGTATAGTTGTTCTGAGATGTATCATGAGACATTTTGAGATGGCATAAGCCACATTGTATACAAAGACTTTATATTATACACATATTTTGATGGCATGATTAGCCACATTTTGTATATGGATAAATGTATTTGGATATATTTATGTCATGTTTATCTATGGATATATGTATTTTGGTATATATTTGTACCTTTTATCTACACATAGATATATATATATATATAGGATTAGTAAGAGGCTAAAGTCAAGATTACTTGTTCTTATTATGTGTTATCATTAATTATGATTTTTATTTATTTAACTTGAGTAGATTTGAACCCAAGACCTCTCAAATACGAAACTTACAAATTACCATTGTGTTGTAGGCTCTTGGCCACATGGATATAAATTTTAATATATTATAATATTGTTCAATTTATTGTGCATGTGTATTTTTCATGTTTATGGAATATCATTCATTTTGATCATGTTTAGTATATTCAATTAAAATGTACTAATTTTTTAAGAACATTTTATCAACCTTTTTCATTAAAATTTAAACCTATGTTAAATTTGAAATGATGTTTAACTTGTTGTCCACACTAGAATCCATGTTTTACGCCTAGGAAAATGAGTTCTTTTTCAAATTAAGCATATAAAATATTGACTCCCAAATCTTGAAACCTCAAAATGGTCCTATGATATGTCTACAATTAGATAAATCCGTACCCAATTCGATCTTAGGTGCCCATCTACTATGAAAGCCCCAAATTTGTCTTAAAACCTTCACAAAACTCTTACAAAACTAGGGCCTCTTCAATATACTCATTCCCAATGTTTCTAGAACTAAAATAAAGTTTAAATAACATCTATTAGGAATGAAATAAATATTCCAAAAATTAGGTAGGGTCCTCATTCAAGAAGATTCTTGTTGCTATAACATACCCCTCAAATTACTTTTAGTGCACCATAGGGGACGCTTTGGTTGTGGTGGTCATGAATGTTATAGGGGATATATGGTCAAAATAGGGGTTTCACTAGGATTGAATCACCCATCTATAGATAACAATGTTGATGAAGTGATTCCATGATCATTTGCACTAATGAATTAAGGTAGATTACAAGTTTTGGTATCAGGCGAGGTCATTGTGTCAAATTTAAACACAATTGGATCTCTCAAAGCTGAGATATTTTATTATATACCTTAATATCATTATCATGTATCATTTTACATTTCATTGATAACCTTCACAAGCTCCAAGTTACAATCCTCGAAACATCAATCTTGAAATGCACTTAGTGTATCTTGGAGACATTTCGGTGTGAGGTGGTCATGACCATTCTAGGATTTCTATGGTCAAAAAAGGGGTTTCACTAGGGTTAACCTACCCATCTAGAGCCAATGATGCTTATGATTTTATGTCAAGATCAATAGTTTGAAAATTACATAGTGATGCACCAATGAACTAAGGTACACTACAAGTGTTGGCATTAAGGGAGATCATTGTTCCAAATTCAAATGGAATTGGGTCTCTTCAAAATGAGAGAGGTTATTGTAGAGATAAACATTTTTGTCTTGTATAATTTGATAGTTCACTAATAAACATCACGAGATCTGATTTATGACCCTCGAAATATTGCTGCCAAAACTTACTTAGTGCATCTTGGAGAAACTTCGGTGCAGGATCCTCATGAGCATTTTAGGCTCTGTGTGGTCCAAGTAGGGCTATCACTAAGGTTCACCCACTCATATAGAGCTAACAACATCGATGATTCAATGTCATTACAAAAGGTTTGATGGTACTCCTCAATTGACAAGTTTTTACAATAATTATAATTTGGGTTAGTAATTTGTCAATCACACTTTCAACTTTGTAAGCATGACCAATATTAATTATATGAATAAAAACATAATTTCTTAGCTCCCTCCATGTTATTTTTTGACTTTAACTTCTTAGACCACTTTAACCAGTAGAGAAAAATATGACAAAATAAATTAAACCAACAAGTATATATTTACAATATCTCAAGTGTTTCATCGTTGTTGCATCAATATGCAACTACTAAAACTCCTAGTGTCAAAAATATAATATAATTATCTTCATTCTACTCCTTATTATATTTTTATCTACATGCACTACTACTCTTGATAATGTACCTACATTACAATATCATACAGAATATCAATATTATCTAGGCATAATAATAAGTAGATTGATAACCAAGATTCTATCATAAGTTCATTGAATTTAAACAAGATACTAATTGTTTCACCAAATTATTATGGAAAAAAGAACATAAGAAGTAAATATACCTAGTCAAGTTTTCCTTTAGGGTCATCTCTTGTCTTGAGGCTCTACAATAGGGCTTCATGATCAACATTACTAATAGTAAAAAGTTCTTTTACTTTTAGTCTTCCTTGATGCTTCAACAACTCTACAATTTCATACTATAATAAGGTGTCAATATATGAGAATTATTTTGTGCTTTTCATAGTCTTCAAATGCAGGAACTCCATTCTTTCCAATCATGTATTATCATAGCCATGTTGTAGCAACAACAACTGAAATAATAGGATATGTAAATCCATCATCATTTGTAATCGGTTGCACAAGCTTTTGTTTACCTCTTACACAATATGCTTATCAATAATCTAATTTATCATCATTCCTCTATGGTGCGACCAATGCAAATATATGTCCTGGCTGAAGAAGACTTGATAGATGGCTGTTCTTGATTGAACTTTCCATTCCATCATTTCTAATAGAGAGAAAGGGAGACACTAGAGTAAGATAATGTGGTTCAATCACATATCTACCTACTCACTCATCTCATAGTGACCTCAATCACACTAAAAATAATTTGACCAAAAAAAAGCTAATTTTTGTGTCCAAATGGTCCATGTACTACAATCGAAGCTCCAAAATGAATTATTTTTTGAAGAATCTCTAATAGTAGCACAATCCAATCTATCACCTATGGACCCTGATAACCCATATTTTCATTAAGCTTAAATTTCAAAATTTTATGGTGAAAATATTATTAAAAAAAGAGTGTTGTGATGTTAGGGTTATATTTTATTTGTTTTCATCTACAAAGGAAAATCATAGCATGTTTTTTTCCCTAATCCAATTTTTTTTTTATTGTCCTAGTATAAAAATTGGTGCCTTAAGGTCTTATTTCCACCTAATATTTCTTGAAATCTTCGTAAAATTTTTGAATCTAGCCCTAACCTTAGGTTTTGTAGCTGAGCAAGATTTTTCTTTCTCTATTACATCATCCTTTATGGTGTTACAATAAAGGGTTATCGAAGGGTCATGGTGGAATATTTTCAGTTCCTTGATCTTAAGATAAACAGGCCATTGTAATATCTTAGGGTAATCCAATAAGCCTCTCGATTCTATGATTCCTTTGAATTGTATGATCATATAATATTTTCAATGATGTCTAATCTCAATGTGTGATGCTATGATAAGGAAGGTGATCATGACATCAAAGACTAAGGAAAAGGTTGCTACGATCTTATGAAGCAATGAGCGTCGTAAGGTCATGAAAGTAATATTTTGATGTTGTGATGCTATGGGACACTTATGATCATAAGATCATAAGGTGATAAAAGATAGGGAAAAGTGACATGTGTCTAATTCTGATTGACCAAACTATGAAACGTACACCAAGTGGATGCCTAGTTGGACCAGTGAGACTAGAAAAGAATTTTATATTAATTTTTATGTCGCACAATGCAATCTCCAATTTTATGATAGATAGTTTATTGTAAGATCTCAGGGTAATGGATAAAGTGCTTTGATGCTACAAAGAAGGCTATATCATAAGATCATAAAGGGAGGCAATTTAAAATAAGATGACACATTATTCAAAGTAAACTGCTTGTCGAGAGATTGTAAAGGGTCTAGTAATCAATGCCGATGTCATGACAATTAATGTGTCATAAGATTATAGAGGGTTTTTTGATGGCTTCTGATTGTTCAATAAGGGTTTTTCAAGGGTTTCGTAACATTGTGGAACTTTTCATCCAGCTATATGATAATACAAAGAGTCATTTTATTTAATGATGATCATAAGCTTCTCGACTAATGATATTTGAATATGGTACAAAAGGTACATTTATAGATAGTAATGGTGGTGCTCACTTGAGGTGATAGAATAAGTTGATCTTATGTTTCAAGAATGTTGAAAATCAATGCAAAGATGAACATTAATTGAATACACTGAGCAATAAAGGCTTTCCTATTTGTTAATTATAGTTTACTATTTACAGAGAAAGAGATTTTGAGTAGTTGTAGAGTTTTCAATCTATACAGATAATTTTTTTTAGAACTTGAGAGTGAAGTCCATACCCTATTTTCCACCATATTATCAAGATTTCTAATAAAGAGGTGGAAGAAATTCAAGTGTCAGATGTGGGAGTTGCAAAAACTTAAACTTCTAAAGGAGGGAATACAAGATAGAGGAAATCTAATAGGTTTGTTGAAGAATGGATTAAGCTTTTCCCTAGTTCTTCCAATGCCATTGCTATAGACCACCATGCTTTTGTTTGAACCATATGCTCTTTGTAGAGATGTTGCATGCCTTAGTGTCATTGCGTCTAAATTTTTCAAATATTTCTACTATGACAGAGAAAAGAAGATTCATGTATGTGATCCATGAAATAACCTGGCTAAATTAATATTTCCAAAAGTTTTTGTGGATATGGACTTGATTAAGACCCTATTTTTTTGCTACAATTTGGCTACCAAATCTTTTCATAGGAAAGATGGAACTATTCTTTGTACACTTGACCATGTTTCATTCATTGAAGCTTTTGGATTGGATGGATTCATGGGTCAACCTCTAGATTTGAAGGATTTGTCAAGGAAGTTTGAGGAAAATACCAAGGCCTACACTGGGAAGTCAATGCTATAGCACATTCCCATAGATTACTATTGTCACTTAGGTTTTGCACCCTTGTCCAAAACCTATGCATGAAGACAACCTAGTGAAACATGGAAACAACCTCCAAGTTGTGGGACTTGAACTATGAGGTTGAGTCTCTGGAGGAGGTTGGCTTCCTCTTACTATTAGGGTGCACCTAACTACTCTTGGAAGGGAAAAGGGAGAAGGGGATGCAAGAAAGAAAATCTACCTATTCTAATCTAGGGAGGTGATGCACCAAAATAGAGTGTTCAGACCAATCTCTGCCCATGTATGCACTATTGAACCAAAAATGAAACTAAGGATATACACATTCAAACTTGCTTTAGTCTAATAATCACATGCAGATCAGAAAACCCAAGATGAATGACACAAAGAAAGGGATATTCACTTATATTATCATTCATGAATCCAAAGAGATACAGTCATCCAAATTACAGATTTCCACAAAACATTAGTGGAGGCAAAGAGTTCTTGCACTTTCACACTAATGGCCGAAGGAGATAAGGTAGAAAATCATGCAGTTTAGAGGCACAGGGGAATTTACACTGAAAATTCACAAAGCAATAATAGAGAAAATAGAGAAAGTTCGACCCCTAAAAAATTCATAAAATTTTTCCTTTATAGCTTAGGCATAACTGGGATTTCCTCCAATTGTAATTACTTCACAACAACCTATCATTAAGTCCTACAGAGAACAATCATGGAGAAAACTTGATCTAGATACGGATCCAAATGCAATGATATTTGATCTTTTGTGTCAAATAATGCCTTGAGAGGACAGAAATGGTGTCATTAAGCCATTCTGACTAGGTAGATGGATTAAAAAATGGGTAGTGGAGTGTCCCTCTTGTTTTGCATTCATTCTGGGTTGGTTGGGATTGATTAAAGGGATCAGATTCGCAAGATAACCCTGGTTTTCCATCATTTTGGCTTGTGAATTAGCAAGTCAATGAATCAAACTAAAATCGCAAGCAGGATGAACCACGTAGACCAATGAGCTTATTTCATTTTTCCACCCTACGAGTCCTCTTGGATTTGACCATGCCTTATGGACTAACCGCGCCACCTTAACCCTGACCATGAGTCTTGCTAAAACCCTAACTGTGGCAATTATTTTAACCAATCTCATTAACTGTCAATGTTACTTGAGCCACTGGGACATGTGTCCTCCACCCGCCTTCCCACATTACTTAACTCCTCTACAGCTTCATCTTGTGGGAAAGCGTTGATCATTGATCTCCACGAGATCAATGATCGAGAAAATACTTTGTGTACTACACTTTGTTCTTGCCCCGAGCCCATAACACTTGGCACACATCTGGCATTATCCACACCATGGCTTGCAACACATGGCATCCAACTGGCAACCCACAGAGAAACTGGTCCCGCAGAGACATGTGGCAGAAAAGTGCTTCCCTGCATTATTTATCTTGCTTGCATCTTGACCTTGGGAGAAAGCCTCAGCCCTTGATCTGGGGAGATCCAACGGTGCCCAAAACTTGCATGTTGAAAATTGACAAAGACCCTACATGATGTCATGTTGTCCACATGTCAAAAAGGGGCATTCCAGCATGATTTAACTCCCCTACATCTTCATCTTGTGGGCAATCGGTGATTGTTGATCTGGGAAGATCTGGCGATGGATAAAAAATTGCATCTCTGCGGCTGGCCAAAGGAAGATGAACCTACCTACCATGCGGTGCAAAAGGGCTTGCCTGCAATTCTTAAAACACTTGCATCTGTATCTTGCGAGGAAGCGCCTGCCGTAGATCTAGAAAGATCTGACAGTGAGGAAAGTTGCACGCCTGCAGGGCAAAATATTAAAAAATAACCTGGGCATTAAAATATCATTAAATTTGGCAGGTAGCCATTAGATGGATCGAATATCCAAATTTGAGTTTGGTGGGGAGACAAAAATGGATAACATTCCTGGTGACTCAGAGGGGGTGCGAGCCTGCTACGTGTCTAATCAGTGGCCTTACGCATCCATTGGGTTGTGGAGTCATGGAAAATGTGAATCACTATGCCATAAAACCCTAACCCTACCTCCGTAGGCATAAAACACTGGACATCTCTGCCTCTGCAACCAGAACTAGGGATGAAAACTTCTTCTGCAACCTTCAAAATTTCAAAACTTGCTATCTCACAGAGATAATCCTGTGCTCGTGCACTTCTTGGAAATGCAGGGAACAAACTAGAAATGAAACTAAGCTAACTAAGTGTTAGAAATGATTGAAAAGTTCATAAGGAAAGTTGTTGGAATGATCATATGGAACTGGTAAAGAATGTTGTCAATCATTGTTTTGTCATTGATGTCAAACTTGCTACTTGTAGGAATGACAATTGCTTTAGTGATCCAAATACTATCAATTAGTTGATTAACAAGAAGGAGGCAATCAATAAGATGTAACTAGAACAACAAGAGAAAGGTTGAAGTTATGATGTTGTGATGAAGTACAAGGATCGGTCAAGCCATTGATGAAATAATGTACTAATGACATACTCTACGACACAGAGAATGGGCACACTGAAACATATCAAAAATGTAAGGTTTTAGCTAAGTAATTTGTAAAGCCCAACTAAGATCATTAGAGAGAGGGAGCCGAGCAAAGCTAGTAGGTGCCGAACAGATTCCTAGTTGAAGCTAAGCGAGTAAACTTTAGATGCTGAGCAAGTTAAACTTCAGATGCCGAGTGATACAGAGTTTATCAAGCGCTAAGTGATATCAAGTGCCGAGTGATACCAAGTGCCGAGCAAATATAGATGCCAAGAAAATAAAAATGCTGAGAAAATACAAGTACCGAGCAGATATAAGTGCCGAGTAACATAGAGGTGCCGAGCACCAGTAAAACCAACAGTGCCAAGTAACACAGAGGTGCTAAGCACTAGTAAATCAATAATGTTGAGTTGTTGCATTATTTTGAAATTCAAAGATTCACCAGATCTAAGTCGACAAGGTTGTTATCTAGAAGTCTGTGAATTAAATGGAAGATGAGAATGATGAGCTGGTGGCATAGAACACCATGTAGAACATTTTTGTGGTTACAACTGGAACCTAGACGAAGTTTCTAGATAAGAGAAAGATATTAGGTAGATACATTGTATCCTACCTAATCCATTAGAAACCCTAAAATTGGAGAGGGAGAATCAAGCGGCAAAGGCAAATCAAATTTCTATTTAAGGAGTGATAAGTTCATGAAGGAGAGAGAGAGAGGCGGTCAAGCATGAAAGCATAAAATGTTGAAGGAGATGCTAAGGAGGAAAGAGAGCATAGTTACTCTGTTTCAATAAGAAGACCTCAGATATGGATGCATTGGTATGATGAGTAAGAAGACTTAAGGAGATGAAGCTTGAGAGAAAGACAAGCAGTCAGAGCTGAAGTGATTGAAGCCAAGCAAAAGATTGAACTGAAAGTGTGATCTAAAATCTGCAAAGTATGTTTTAACTTGTATCAGATCAAAAAGCCATTATCGTTACTCTCTAGCAATTGTAACAGTTAGTTTAAATCCTATGGACTTAGGTTGGTTTAATAGCCATGAGGTAAATCTTTTAATAGGGTGACATTCCAAGTGAATGTTCTAAAGTCCTTTAACCAGGCCCATTCCTAACAGTTTGGTGAAATCCTCTAACAAGGTCACATTTAATAGTGTGTTGTAAGCCTTTAACAAGGTAGGCTTTTAATAGGGCATCACTTTAGAAGAGTGAAAATCAAGTAGCATGTTACTGGTGGTTTTTTCCAAATTGGGTTTCCACATAAATCATAGTGTCATGTGTTGATCTTGCATGTTTTATCTCTGCATGTTGATCTATTGTAACTTGCTAATATGGTTGATTTATGTTTGGATGGATGAAAAGTGTATGGATTCATTAAAAGTAGTGAAAAAGTGTTATTAGGGCATTTGGACCTTGAATAATTGATTCACACCCCCCCCCTCTCTTAGTTATTCTAAAGAATTCTAACAATTGGTATCAGAACGAAACTACTGATTCAGTTTAAAGGGACTATAAGCAGAAAAGATCAAAATGCCTAAGAGAGAAGTTCCCAAGCTCAACAAAGACAACTTTGTTGCATGGAAAAGCTTGATGAAGATACATATTGGATCCATAGGATATTATGCCCAAAATTCAATTGTTACTGAACATGTAGATCCAACTGGTACTCTTACTGCAAAAGACATGAAAAAAAAATAGGAACACAATCAAACAATGCTGGAGATTGCTTCTACAGAGAGGAAAAAGAGAAAGCCTCAGAGGAAATTTTGATGATATGAAAATGGAGGAAAATGAGAATGCTGCTCAGTATGGCACAAGAATAAAGGAAGTGGTGAGTGCAATAAGATGCTTGAGTGGTCAATTGGATAAAAATATTGTTAATAGTAAGTTCTTAAGAACCTTGCTCCCTATCTATGCTATTAGAGTATCAGCAATACAAGAACTAAGATGTGTGCCAGGAAACAATCTAAGTTTTGAAGGTATAATAGGTAGACTCACTGCATTTGAGTTATCTAACTTTGACAACTATAGAGTTGAGAATGTTGAATCTACTTTTAAGGCCAAGCTATCACTAAAAGATGCTGAATAGGTGAAATCAAAGAAAGGAAGAAAAATGAAATATGTATCCAGTGACAGTAGCATTGATGAGGAAGATGTGGAACAATTGGAAGCATTGCTTGCTAGAAGATTTCATAGAGGCAAAGGAAAATTCAAAGGTAAGATTCCTATCATTTGTTTCAATTGCAATGAAGTAGGTCATATTGCTACTAGGTGTACACAGAAAAAGGATTACAAGGAAGACAAAAAATCTAGAAGAGAAGATAACAAGAGATTACAAAGACAAAGTTAAGAAGTGTTATATTGTTGAAGAAAATTTTGATGATAATGATGATGAAGTTGTTTATGTAGCCATGAAGGATCAATCTAATGAAGAAGAGCCCACAGCATTGGTAACATGTATGAACAAGAATGAGAGGTGGATCATAGACAGTGGATGCTCATATCACATGACAGGAGACAAAAGTAAGATTGTTAACTTTACTTAGTCTGATGGAAATAGTGTTAGATTTGGTAATGATGCTCCATGTCAAATCAAAGGAAAATGTTTCGTTAAGCTCACAGAGAAAATTTCATATGATAATGCATACTATATTGAAAGATTAAACTACAATTTGTTGAGTGTCTCACAGTTAGGCAATATAGGATGCAAAGTATAATTTGGAAACAAAATTGCAAAAATCTATGATACTGATGGTAAACTAATAGGAAAAGGAGATCAAACAAGAAGTAATCTGTTTTACCTTGGCAAAATTTGATGATGAATGGTTATGGCATAGAAGGCTATGTCATGTCAACTTAAAAAATTTGGTCAATATTAGTAAATGAAGAAAGTTAGAGGTTTACCAAAATTGAGGAAGCCTGACAATATCATGTGCAAACAATGTCAGCTAGGAAAGATGACAAAGTCAAGTTTCAAAAGCAAAAACTATGCATCTAAAGAAGTACTTGAGTTAGTTCATACTGATTTATGTGGTCCAATAGAAGTACAAAGCTATAAAAGAGATAAGTACATAATGTTGTTTGTTGATGACTATTCCAGGATGATGACTGTTATGTTCTTAAAGCAAAAATCTGATGCTTTTCAAATGTTTAAGTGGTATGTGGCTAGAGTTGAAAAAAAAATAGGAAAGAGCTTGAAATGCCTAAGATCAGACAGAGGTGGTGAATTCACATCAAATGAATTCGAGATATTTTGTAATGACAAAGGAATCAAAAGATGAACGTTAGCTCCTAGAACTCCACCACAGAATGGAATTGCTGAAAGAAGAAATAGATCTGTGATTGACTGTGCCAGAACATTACTGATGAAAAAGATTGTTGCTCTAAAATATTGGAGAGAAGCTATAAGTGTAGTTGTTCATACACTGAACTGAGTACAAGTCAAGAAAGGTATAAATACAACACCTTTTGAATTATGGTATGGTCACTCACCCAATGTAAAACATTTCAAAGTATTTGGTTGCAAATGCTTTATCCTTAAAGATGCTAGAAATGGAAAATTTGATGCAAAAAGTGATGAAGGAATATTCTTTGGTTATTCTACTAGAAGTAAGGCATACAAGTGTTTGAATACTAACACTAACAAAATTGTGGAAAGTGCAAATGTAAACTTTGATGAGCACACAGGAGTCCAAGCTCAAGAACCAAAGAAAATGGAAGAATACAGAACCTTTGTGTATTCTTATGAAGGAATGATTGTTGATGAGGATGATGTCAATCAAATTGAAACTCAACAACAAATTTTAGTTTCAGCCGACTCACAACCAGTGAATGTCGAGTTGCATTCAGAAGTCGAGTTGCAAAATGAAAAAAATGCACAATCTAATTATAAAGACAGTACACATGAAATATATGAAGAACGTCCTAACAATGAAGTGCATAGTGACCTTGAATTAGAAAGATCAAACATGGAAACAATGATAGAGCCAAGATTATCCAAATATGTAAAAAGATATCACCCTGCTGAATAGATAATTGGTGACAAAGATGCAAGACCAATGAAAAGGTATAGACTGAGACATGAATCATGTCTAATTAGCAAATCTAAACCTAAGACAATATATGGTGCATTAAAAGATGATGACTGGTATAAAGCTATGGAAGAAGAGATTGATCAAATAAAGAAGAACAAAACTTGGAGTTTGGTTCCCAGACCAGTTGACAAGAATGTGATTGGCACCAAGTGGGTATTCAGAAATAAGCTAGATGAGAATGGTGAGATTACCAGAAATAAAGCTAGACTAGTACGCAAGGTTTATGCTCAAGAAGAAGGACTAGACTATGGGGAAACATTCGCCCCTGTTGCTAGAATGGAAGTAGTAAGAACTTTACTTGCATATGTTGCATATAAAGATTTTAAAGTCTATTAGATGGATGCAAAGTTTGCTTTTTTAAATGGTATACTAGAAGAAGAATTCTATATTGAACAACTAGAAGGATTTATTGATTAGAACAACAAGGATATGGGTTATAAGCTACATAAAGAACTCTATGGTTTGAAACAAGCACCTAGAGCAAGGTATGAGAGACTTCACAAGTATCTAGTGCAAATAAGATTTGAAAGAATTGATGATAATAGCAACATGTACATCAAAGAAAAAGAAGGAAAGGATATTATTGTATCTAAAATCTTTGTGGATGACATAGTGTTTGGTGGAAAGGAAGTGGTTTGAAAAGGCTTTGCTGACAAAATGAAACATGAATTTGAGATGTCTATGTTTGGAGAAATTAATTTTTTTGTTGGATTTCAAGTACATCAACTCAAACATGGTATATTTGTGACATAATCAAAGTACATCAAAGAGATTCTTAAAGCATTTGGATTGGAGGAGTCCAAACCAGTCAGCACACTAATGGCAACAGGAAATAAGCTATCCAAAAATGATGAATCAGCTGAAGTTAATCAAACAATGTACAGATCTATGATTGAAAAACTACAATATGTTGTACATAGCAGACCAGACATAGCATTAGCAGTTGGAATAGTGGCTAGATTCTCTGCTAATCTCAAAGAAAATCATCTCATAGCAGTAAAAAGAATAATGAGATATCTTAAAGGAACTAATAACTTTGGTCTGTACTACAAAAAGAATGGAAAATTTGAGCTCAATGCATATACAGATGCAGATTGAGGAGGAAACATTGATGATAGAAAAAGTACAAGTGGAGGTGCATTATTTTTAGGCAAAAGGCTAGTTACCTGGACTAGCAAGAAACAAACATGCACATCCCATTCCACTGCAGAATCAGAATATGTGGTAGTAGCAGTCAATTGCACAAACATTGTGTGGCTCACACATCTATTGAAAGGAATGAAAGAAGAGGTAACAAAACCTGTGATATTGTATTGTGATAACACACGTGCTATAAACATATCCAAAAATTTAATAATGCATGTAAAAATCAAGCACATCACAATCAAGTATCATTATGTCAGAGAATTGGTAGAAGACAAACAAGTGAAGTTGGAATATATTCACACAAAGGAACAAATTGTAGATATCTTCACCAAACCATTGCCCAAGGATGCTTATGAATATCTTAGAGGCAAGTAGGGGGTAATACCCCTAATTCAAGCAATTTAAAGCAACAAGGATGTTGCCCTGCATCAACAGGAACAAATCATTGAAATATCAACAGATTGATGCAGAGGATGACAGTAGAATTAGAAACTCCAAATCAATCACAAGCATGGTGATAGAGGGAGAAGACATCAAGAAGCCAAAGCTTATATTTTGCATGATAAAGATGCTACATGTTTGGCATTTATGTCAAAAAGGGAGAAATATGCAGAAACCTGATCAATATATATGAAAGAGGGAGATATATGAGATCAGTAGTAAAGATACAGCATCCAAGAAATGTAGCAGACAATGTATACAATCTTGGTGGTAACTAAATTGATTAATTGATCAGTTTGGTTTTCCATCAATGCCAAAGAGGGAGATTGCTGGAAATGATTAAAAAGATCATGAGGAAAGTTGTTGGAATGATCATATAGAACTGGTAAAGAATGTTCTCAATCATTGTTTTGTCATTGATGTCAAACTTGCTACTTGCAGGAATGACAATTTCTCTAGTGATCCAAATACTATCAATTAGTTGATTGACAAGAAGGAGGCAATCAATAAGATGTAACTAGAACACCAAGAGAAAGGTTGAAGTTATGATGTTGTAATGAAGTACAAGGATCAGTCAAGCCATTGATGAGATAATGTACTGATGACATACTCTAAGACACAGAGAATAGGCACACTAAAACATATAAAAAATGTAAGGTTTTAGCTAAGTCTTTTGTAAAGCCCAACTAAGATCATTAGAGAGAGGGAGTTGAGCAAAGCTAGTAGGTGCCAAACAGATTCCTAGTTGAAGCCAAGCAAATAAACTTTAGATGCCGAGCAAGTTAAACTTCAAATGCTGAGTGATACAGATTTTATCAAGTGCCAAGTGATATCAAGTGCCAAGCAAATACAAGTGCCGAGTGATACCAAGTGCCGAGCAAATACAGATGTCAAGCAAATACAAGTTTTGAGCAAATAAAAGTGCCAAGCAGATATACGTGCCGAGTAACACAGAGGTGTTGAGCACCAGTAAAACCAACAATGCCGAGTAACATAGAGGTGTCAAGCACCAGTAAATCAATAATGCTGAGTTGCTGCATTATTTTAAAAATCAAAGATTCACCAGATCTAAGCCGACAAGGTTGTTATCTAGAAGTCTATGAATTAAATGGAAGACAAGAATGATGAGCTGGTGGCATAGAACACCATGTAGAATGTTTTTGTGGTTACAACTGGAACCTAGAAGAAGTTTCTAGATAAGAGCAAGATATGGGTTAGATACATTATATCCTACCTAATCCATTAGAAACCCTAAAATTGGAGAGGGAGAATCAAGCAGCAAAGGCAAATCAAATTTCTATTTAAAGAGTTATAAGTTCATGAAGGAGAGAGAGAGATAAAGTCAAGCATGAAAGCATAAAATGCAGAAGGAGATGCTAAGGAGGAAAGAGAGCATAGTTACTCTTTTTCAATAAGAAGACCTCAGATATGGATGCATTGGTATGATGAGTAAGAAGACTTAAGGAGACGAAGCTTAAGAGAAAGACAAGTAGTCAGAGCTGAAGTGATTGAAGCCAAGCAAAAGATTGAACTGAAAGTGTGATCTAAAATTTGCAAAGTATGTTGTAAGTTGTATCAGATCAAAAAGCCATTATCGTTACTCTCTAGCAATTGTAATAGTTAGTTTAAATCCTATGGACTTAGGTTGGTTTAATAGCCATGAGGTAAATCCTTTAACAGGGTGACATTCCAAGTGAATGTTCTAAAGTCCTTTAACCAGGCCCATTCCTAACAATTTGGTGAAATCCTCTAACAAGGTCACATTTAACAGTGAGTTGTAAGTCTTTAACAGGGCAGGCTTTTAACAAGGCATCACTTTAGAAGAGTGAAAATCAAGTAGCATGTTACTGGTGGTTTTTTCCAAATTGGGTTTCCACATAAATCATAGTGTCATGTGTTGATCTTGCATGTTTTATCTCTGCATGTTGATCTACTGTAACTTGCTAATATGGTTGATTTATGTTTGGATGGATGAAAAGTGTATGGATTCATTAAAAGTAGTGAAAAAGTGTTATTAGGGCATTTGGACCTTGAATAACTGATTCACCCCCCCCCCCCCCCCCCTCTTAGTTATTCTAAAGAATTCTAACACTATGTATATGGAATCTCAAACCCTCAGGAACATGGCTTGAGATAGATCCCATTGACATGGATAGGCAGAATATAACCAATAGGCTTGTTTAACTAGAAAGCATTTTCCTGTTTACAACTTTCAATCAAATAAGCACCACTCTACATTGCATCAAATTTTGAGTGTCTCCCTAGTTTTTCCCTATTTGCATCCCATTTCAAAACCAAATCACCTTCTCTGAAAGTCCTGACCCTAGCCCTTTTATCAAAGCTCTTCTTTACCTATTGTTGATGTTTCTCTAGGGTTTGCATGGCCTGATTTCTTTTCTCTTCCAGTTCCATCAGTTCTTCCATTCTCATTGTCATGGCATCATCTTCAATTAGTTCCAACTAATGAGCTAACTCCAAGGCTGAGAACTCCAATGAAATTGAAAATCTTGCCTCTCTACCATATACCAACATGAATGGTGAGTTCCCTATTGATATTTTAGGTGTTATCCTGTTAGCCCATAGAGCTACCCTTAAATTTTCATGCCAACACCTTTGGTTATCCTCAATTGTTCTCTTTATGATTTTGATCAGTTTCTTGTTGGATGACTCGGCTAGGCCATTGCCTTGAGGATAGTAGTTTGATGATGTGCTCAAGTAAATGTTATAGTCAACTACCCATGCACAAATCTAAGCTCCTACAAAAGACCTGGCATTATCTAAAATAATGGTTGAAGGAGCACCAAACCTTGTCATAATTCCATCAAGGAATTCAACAACTGAAGATTCTGTGGTATCCTTCAATGCAATTGCCTCTATCCATCTAGTGAAGTAATCTATAGCAGCTAAAATCCACTTGTGACCAGAACTAGAAGGAGGATTGATAGGGCCTATGAAATCCAATCCCCACTGAGCAAAAGGTTGATCCACCTAGATAAGATGAAGAGGAAAAGCTGCAGGCGTTTGCTCACCAGAGAAGAAGGCACATTTTTCACATTTCCTCACATACTTATGAAAATCATGAAATAGGGATGGCTAGTAATAACTAGCCCTCATGATCTTCATTGTAGTTGTTCTGGCTAAGAAATGACCACTATCAGGACCATCATGAAGTTCTTTGATCATTCTTTCAGCCTAGTCTTTATCAATGCATCTTAGTAGGGCTCGATTAAATTCTTTCCACCATCAACTATGACATAAGGGATTGACTGCAATCTATATTGTCTCCTTTTAGCTTTATCTAATCCTTGAGGGTATCCATTTACTAGCAAGAAATTCCTCATATCATCCATCCAATTCTTTGGATCATCATTTCTTACCTCCTGTTCTTCTGTTAAAACCATGGCAACTTTCTCATCTGATTCTTGAGATGATAACATTTGTTTACACAATCCTTTCCCTCTTACCAACTTGGTGATTTGGATGTCAATGTCATATTCCATTACCTTTGTAATCCAGCTAGCTCTTTTCTCACTGACATCCTTGCTCAAAAGGAACTCCTTCACACTAGCATGAGGTACTAACAAACGAATCCTATTATGGGATAGGATATGTCTATATTTTTTCAAGGCTCTAGTGACTGCAAGGGTTTTCTTTTCTACATAACTGTATTTTTCTTCATACTCTTAAAGCCCTTTGCTAAAGAAGGCTATGTGCTACTCCTCATTCGTATCATTTGTTTGAGTCAAGACACCAGAAATACTTGACTCACCACCTAAGGTATAGAGGATGAAATATTTCTCATAGTTTGGATTAATGAGAGTAGGTGCTAAGGCTATGGCTGCCTTGATTTCTTCAAAACTTTCCTTCCCTTCCTTGGTCCATGCAAAGACCATACTTTTCTTAAGCATAGCTGTAAGGGGTTTCACCATGGTAGCAAGATTGGGGATAAATCTTCTCACAAAATTTATCCTACCAAGGAAACTTTTCATCCCTTTCTTATGTTTAGGAAGGGGAAGGGCAAGTATTGCTTTTGTTCTCTCTGGATCAATGGTTAAACCATTCTTAGATACAATGTGTCCTAACAGTTTTCCTTGATTAGTAGCAAAGACACACTTGCCTAGGTTAAGGGATACCTCAAACTCTCTACACCTTAAGAATACCTGCCTGAGATTATCGAAGTGATCCTCTGCATTCTTTGAATATACCATGATATCATCAAGGTAGACTAATAAAAACTTTTCAATCATACTCTTGAAGGCCATCTCCATCACCTTCTAAAATGTAGCACCTGCATTAGCTAGTCCAAATGGAATTTTACAATAAGCATAGGTACCCCACTTAGTAGTGAATGTAGTCTTGTATCTATCAGACTCTTTGACTAGCACTTGATTATAACTAGAGAACCCATCAAGAAATAAAAATTTCTCTGAACCACTAACTTTGGATAAAATCTGCTCCATGGAAGGGAGAGGATGGTGATCTTTAAGGGAAGCTTGGTTAAGGTCCCTAAAGTCCACACACAATCTAATTTCTCCATTCTTCTTCCTAATAGGGGCAAGATTTGCTACCCATGATGAGTGCTTGATAGGGAAAATTATATTGGCCTCAATCAATTTGGATAGTTCCCTTCTCATTAAGGGTTCAATTTTAGGATTCACTGGTCTCTATTTTTGTCTTACTGGTTTTACATCATCAATTAGATCTATGGTATGCTGAAACAACCTTGGGTCAAAGCCCTTTAAGTCATCATATGTCAAAGAAAATACGTCATTAAATTCTTGATATAAATGAATAAAATTTTCTTGTTCAATTTCAAAACATACCTTCCCCATGTTTAAGGACTTTCCATTGGCAATCATGACTAGAGTATAGTCATCTTCACTAGCAGCTAGGTTCATGACTCTGCCTCTTGCTTGATCATCAGGATTAAAAACACTCTCTAGAGTAATGAGAGCTTTAGGCAGCTTGTTGGAGCTAACAGTAATGATTTGGTCACCATACTAATCTTGTAGTCTAGACTAATTTCTCTCTTAAAATTCTGCTTCATTCTGCAAGAAGCTCATGATTTGTTCATCGGACTCAAACACTTGCCAATGGATATCATTTTCAGGGATGGCAGGCCTTACTACCACTCTGATTTGTTTCTCTTTCTTCTCCCAAAATTCCTTGGCACATCATGAGATGCACCTATTGCTGCAAGTCTATCAACATGCCTATTTTCTTTTCTAGGGATGCTTTGGATGTTAAATGCATTGAAAGCTTCAAGAAAATCCAAAACTCTATGTTTATAAGACTTGAGAAAACCATTTTTGGTGCTATTCTAGTTTCTCACTTGGTTAACCACCAACTCACTATCCCCATATACCTTTAAGGCTTGAATTCCTCTTCTTTGGGCAAGTAGAAGACCCTGAATCAAGGATTCATACTCGGCCACATTATTAGTGCAACTAAATTGGAGCCTAAAGGAGAAGTAGTACCTTACTTGTGCAGGAGAAATCAACATCACACTAGCCCCTGATCCATTTGTGTTTCTTGATCCATCAAAGTACATACTTCATATCCCACTTGCATCTTCTTTAATCTCCACAAGATTGGAAACTAGAGTATCTTTCTCTAATATGCAATATGTACTAAGACCTGTTTCAAGGGTTTCTAACATAGGATCAAACTAATATGCATTAGCCCATTCATCTAAGAAAAAATCAGGTATCTTTTCCAGGGGAGTGGTAGGTTCATCTACTATGTCATTCTCATCCACTTCTAGGATGGTACAATTCATGTTGATGAGATTAGGGGTGTAGGGTTCAGTATGATGGAGGGCTAGAGGCTCTGCTCTGATTGACACTTTGGCTCCATATCTTGTTCTAAAAAGCATATATGACCAATCAGAAGATATGTAACCACCTATTTTGGTACTGAAGTTTCTTGATAGACAGATAGCAAAATGTGGCTTGACTTCAGCAACTGATATATCTTGAGTTACGGTACAACTAGGGCATGCATGTAGGGCCATCTCTAGATTCCTAAGGATCCCTACAGTCTTGACAGTACTACCATCGAACTATAATACATCCTTAACAATGGGCTCATATTTCATTCCCAAAGTATCAGCAACACACCTAGGCATCACTGAACTACTAGCTCTTGAATCAATCATGCAATTGTGGACTAGTTTATCCCCTATAATTAGAGAAACATAAAATGGGGGAGGTCTAACCTTTTTATTTTTTTCTACCCTATCTGATCGTTGTACTAGGCTAGTGGCACTTTCCATGTTGGGTGGTTGATCCTTTGGTTCAGTTTTTTCTAATTCTTGTTCCAGCAACCTCTTTTGCATGGGTATAGTAGCAAAAACATCCCACATAGAAATATTCACATTTGTTTTCTTCATTTGTTCTACCACACTGAATGGTGTAGTAGGTGCTTTGGTAGAAACCTTGGGAGTTGCATTTGCAAGAGGTTGAGATGGAACAACTGGAGGATCATTCACATCTCTTCTGCTATTATTTTTCCTTTACTATTGAGAAAAATTTGATTGATCATTTACTACTGATTGCTCATGAGGTGTTGCATTTGAAGTTGAGGCCTGATTACGAGGAGGAGGGGTAGCATCTTCAATAGCTCTCCTTTTTCTCCTAGTGTTGTGAGCAATGGAATCCTGGTTTACATTATGATGTTCTTCCATTTGATGATTCATAAGGGAGCAATCACCCTGTCCTTAAATGTATGAGGCCTCTTTAAATTGGTCCTCCTTATATGATTTTTCTGCTACAGGCTCTTGGATGGCCAAAGCCAAATAAGACTCAGCCTTTTGACACATGTAATGAGTGTAGGAGTAGTTGCAAGAGAGGCAAAAATCCAAATCTTGGGCCATGTTGTTTTGAGGGACTAAGGCCCTACTCTGACTTGCATTCGAAGTTGAAGCATGGCTATTCTACCTATTTTGATCAAGAGAATTATTCCCATAATTAAAATCTGGAGTCCTACCAGTGTTTAGAGTTTGATGTTGCAATACATGAGCTTTACTACCTTGAGCTTGCCTTTCTAAAGTAACCACCTTGTTGCTCATATTCTGCATCATAGAGAAGTTGTCCTCTAACTTCTTTTCTTGGTCTTGCAATCTCTTATCTATGTTTAGCATCATAGATTGCATCATTTCTTTGACTTCATCCATCCCATTTGAAGATGTGGAAGCTTGAGGGACTGGAGTAAGAGCTTGTGATTTAGAAACTGTGGGAAGAGGAACCATTTCTGGTTGGTGGTTTGGGACATTAGGGAAGAAGGGCATAGGAGGCCTTGGGGCTAATTTCCCTCCCTGTATTAATATATTTTCTGCCCTTATTGCCATATCATAAGCATTAGGTAGAGTATACCCTCCCATAGTTTGGATTGTAGTGGCAATCTGACTATTAAAGGCTCTAAGATAGTGCAAGAAGGCGTTACCAAGGGTAGGCTTCACTAAAATAGGTATTCTATTCCATGTTTTTTGACATCTATAGTTGAAATCGGTCATACATTCATGGGGGACCCTTTTTACAGTAGTCAACTATTCTAAAAGTGATAGATGGTCACTTTTGTCCTCAAAATGCTTACATAGTCTTGCTCCTAAGCCATCCCAATCTGTTATAGAACCATGAGCCAAACATCTATACCATTGTAGTGCTTTTCCTTTTAAGGATGAGGCTAGAAGCCTAACCGCAACATCATCTTCTATAACACCATGGATATTACAAACATTTACAACTTCTTTAATGTGCTCTAAGGGAGAAATAGAGGTTTCACAAGTAAACTCTGGTATACTTTTGAGTGCAGCTATTGGTATGTCATGTCTTTGGGCCAATAAAAGAGGACTTCCACCATTAAAGGTGGCAAAAGCATGAGCTCTAGGTAATGCCATATAGACAAGTGATCTATTTATATGTGATGATGGAAATCTATGCTGAGATCTGATAGTAGGAGGAGTAGAGATAGATCTTGCAGGTGTATTTGTTACTATTGCACTCCTAACTAGTGATAAGGATACTCTAGTCCTCCTTCTTCTAGGATTTGATAATGAAATCTCTTGGTATTGAAAATTACCTTTAGAAGATTCCTTTGTTTCAGCTTTGGGCATGAATTCTTGCAACTTTGGTCTAGAACCAGATGTATTTGAAGCCCAGAGTTGCCAAGTACTTGAAGAGTGAGCCTCTTAAAGGCTTGAACACCGAAGTCGATACTATTTCCTCGGTATTAGTCTTAAAATATTTCTTCTTGACACCAGTAGACTTGAAATCTTTTGATATATGTTCCACCAGGCGTGCCAAAAACTATTGTCACTTAGGTTTGCACCCTTGTCCAAAGCCTATGCATGAAGACAACCTAGTGAAACATGGAAACAATCTCCAAGCTGTGGGACTTGAACTGTGAGGTTGAGTCTCCGGAGGAGGCCGGCTTCCTCTTACTATCAGGGTTTACCTAACTACTCTTGGAAGGGAAAAGGGAGAAGGAGATACAAGAAAAAAAATCTACCTATTCTAATCTATGGAGGTGATGCACCAAAATAGAGTGTTCAGACCAATCTCTGCCCATGTATCACTACTACATTTAACATCATTTTTTGACCAAAAATTTTGACCATCAACTAAACAAATTTAAGGTGGTTGAAATGTAAAGGCAAAAATTTCATTTTTTTACATATAAGACCCATGTTGGTTAAAAATTTGACCAACACAGGGCTTATAAATCCCCAAAGTTCAAAAAACATTTGCCCAGTTTTTTTTTGCACTCGGTTTCATTTGACATTTTTGGAGCATTTTCGCATGGTTTTCTGTGAGCCCAGTTTTGTTTTAGGTTTTCTCCACCCACTTGATTAATGACGCCTGCTAGCCCTGGGAATAATATGAAAGGGGGCCCTGCATTTGCATCAATATAGGGGGGGCAGAATAGTAGTTCAAAACTCTTGATATTGTCTTTCTTTCATTCTTCCTGATGTGCTCGACTTCAAAAGTTGTTCCATTCACGACCTCCAATCACACCTGCATCTTTGGTGGTCAAGGAGAGGGATTTCTCTTCGAGCATATTTCCATAGGTACATGTGTATTTTTTTTGTAGGTTTTTATGATAATATTGAAGATGGAAGTGAATACTATTACTATCATTATTATTTTTTATGCCAAAGTTCAAACATTTTTGTGTAATATAAATGGGAGAATCTTCGCTCAAGTGTTTTTTCTCAGTGATGTTTTGATGATAAATGTTAAAAAGAGTCTAGTTGCAAAAAGAATGTAATGTACTTGTTGTTTCATTTTATTGAAAGTATGTAGATGCAGATTTATCATTTGGAATGTTGGTCTATTGTAACAACTATTATACTTTTTGTTATAGTAATGAAAGAAAAGAAAGGAAATGTATATGCAGAAGCTGTAGTTGTAAAAGCTTAGAAGAAATAATAATGAAAAAAAATTTGTTTTATAAATATAGTTGTGTTGGTATCATATTTTTCTTGTATTTTTGTTTTAATAATACATAATTATATTGTATCATTTAGACAATAGTTTCATATTCAAAAAAAGAACAAAAAGAAAAAAAAAATTGAGTGTGTTTCTCTCTTCAACTCTAGAACATTCAACTTAAACATCAACACATAAAGATAATAATTTGAAATCTGGTGTGTTTAGTGCTTGGAGTTGTACCCTCAATCCCTAGGCCATGTGGGCTATAAAACATGATATTCATGTGATTTTATGTTAGATGATGATGATGATAATGAATAATCACCATCTACTACTAGCTCATGTAGTGATAAAAGGTCTTCAATGCACCTCTAACTACAAGTATGCCATGGAAAACTTGTGATGGAGATGACTCCTCAAACTAATAGACTATCATGGAATTTTTTTGATGAAGATGACACCTACAAATACTAGACTATCTTCAAAAACTTATGATGAAGATGGCACCTAAATTTACTAGACTATAATTGAATTGATGTACTTTGGATCCTTCACCGAAAGTCTCTGTCATTTTGTTAGAAGATGATTTACCTTCTAGTTCAACCAAAAGAATCTCTCTCCTATATTTCAACATTATATTTAATTGTTGCATTGCAATTAGGTCTTCCTATAAGGGTTTCCATTTGGATGAATAACAAACTTGTTGGTGTTTTAAAACTACTAAGAAACAAAATGCTTAATACCAAGATGAAAATACTCACATAGTCTAAAGACTAGCCAATTCTTATTATCAATTGTATGTGCACACCATTTGGGCCAAACTTCTACAAAACCAAGGGTGGTTTTCTACTCTTTTGGCTCTGCAAAACTAGGGTGGGTATACCCAGGGATGATACAAGATTGGGAAAACTGTATGAGAATTATCTTATTTTCATTTTGATTCTCATCTCAAATTCTCCAATACATGTACAATTCTTGATACTTTAATAAACACATCCCATATAAAAAATATGGCCAAAAATCTTCTATAGGTCTGTAGATGTTCTTAGCAATAATGGCTAACTAAAGCTAAAACATTCCATACAAACAAGTAGAGGCCAACTTTGAAGATCTACAGGAAATAAAAGTAAAGTTGATTATAATTATGCATTTTGACAATCATGTGTGACACATTTCTCTTTTAGCTGGATTAAATTTGATCAGTGCCTAATCCATTGGGGTTCAGAGTCTACTACAAATCTCTAGATCTAATTTGTTGCCTTACAACAAATTTTATCAGCAATTCTTATCAGAAATTGTCATTCAAAATCCTTTCCACTATTGCAGCAACCTTATCAAATTCATCAAAGCTTTTATTTAATCCATTGAATTAACAGCCATGATAAATAGATATACAACCTAATTGAACTGCATTCAATTACACAAGCCTTTACTTATACGACATCAAGATAACCAAGTAATCAAAAGGAGACAAAGTTCAGAAAGCACTGATATGGGGATAGTTCATAATTTGTATTCATTTTCCTTGAAAATTGTATACAATTTACAATAGACTCAGAATGACCTTCAGAAATAAACACAAATCATTCTATATTCATGTATTCTCAAGATCTGATAGAGAAAATACATCACAAATTTTTGCTCAAAAATGGTGGACCAAAAATAGACTAAGTGTATCACTTACCAAATAGAATTCAGACCTTTTCTCTTGCCCTGGAATTTCACTTATATAGTGTGAAATGCAACAAGCTTCAGGCTCAGAGAAACTAGATTGTGTCTTTTACAAGGAATATCTACATACACCTATCACAAAATGAAAAAACTATGGGTAACAGAAGATATCGAAATCAAATCATTCCTTTCGGTGGTTCAACTTCTGTTACATGTTCTGATGTTGCTGAGTTGGCTATTGATCTGATTCATCTTCATATGTAACTGCTAAATTAGCCAATGATGAAGCTTGTTCTGACGACGGCACATTAATCTCCACCTGCAGGCTTTCACCACCTTCATTCTGCATGGTAAGGACAACTTCTACCTTTTCCTTTTCTTTAATTGCATTGGCATCTTGTGGTCCTAGTTCTGCAACTGAAAGTGACAGGTTTTTTTGTCTTCTTCTTCTGATTGGGTTTGAGTAGTGATGGTATCAATGATTTGGACTTCCTCACCCTGCACCTCATCACTGTTGATTGCATCTACATCAAACTATTCACTAGAAGGCATTTCTGCCATCCACCTGTCAAATAATGTGTCATCTAGCCAATTGAATTGAAAAATATCCTTGTATTTCTTTATTATATAATCAGCCTCATTATCAATGTCAACAAATTCCTGTTTTAAAGAATGAAAGAATATTTTGGCTTTCACCATTTCTTTTGTTGTGGTGGCCCACCGTGCATGCCCTATTTCATTTATGACTTGATTCATTCTTAAACAAAATAAATCATCAATTTCCTTCGCCCATTCCTCTTTTCTTTTCAAACTATTTTTCTTATCTAGGGCATGAGGAAATAAATTGAATTTTTGGCTCTTATATTTGTCTAAGTAGCCTATTATTATCTTCTGTAAATGTATCCTTTTGCTATCAAAATCAGCAAGATCAGAAACAATGTCAAAGGTTTTATCAATCTGATCACAAGAATTATTTATAACAGATAGACACAATAAGGTTATTTCTTTCTCCCTTCTCACCCATTTGTTCACAATAGGCTTTAAAGCCTCATCGTTTGCTTTTAACTCCTCCCAGATGTTAATCACCCTGGCCAATTGATCATGGATTAGTGGCCATTCAACCTTGTCTCCTAGATATGTAAGAGTTGTTCTTAGTTTATCTTCATATTTAGATTCGAAATCTACATGTAAGGCCCATAGTTTACTCTTTTCTTCTTCAAAATCCTCAGCAGTGTAATACTGTGGCCCTTGGGGTGTGTTTGGTATTTCAATGAGGGGGGTAGATTTGAAAGGTTCAACAGGGGGGCGAGGGTGTGTTGTTTTAGGCCTGGTGGATTTTCCCAGTAGCTTGTTCTCAAGCTCAACTCTCCTTTTTACCTCTTTATTGTAGGCATCCACAATTACCTCATATTTACTTTGTAATTCAAACATTTCCTTTTCCTCCCTTTTAGTAGTAGCCAAGGCAAACTGAGAATAATCCACATTCATGTGGGCTGCTTGTACGTGTGAGGTATCAGCAACTCTCCTCACAATAATATTCCCTATCAGTCCTGAACCATCAAGCTGTGTTGATACAATCTTGGATCCTCTTCTTAATGACCACATAACAAGAGCAGCTTGATCATCACTAAAAGCAATCCTGTAAATTCCTTTTTATTTGGATCTTGTAACTCTAGTCTATTAGAAATAGAGTTAAAAATCAACGCATTTGCAATATTCCAATTAGGAAACAATAGTATGTTAGAAGTTTTTACCATTTTCCCTCCCTCCACAGGGGTAATGTTCTAGAATTCTTGCATCATTTGCTCCTTTATTTGGTTTTGGATGGAGGCTTCATCTATTTCTGGATGCTCTATTTTCATGTTCTTACATCTTTCCTCGAAATTGTGGATGTTTGCCCTCCAAGCAAATTGATGGAAAGCCCTAGACCTTACAAAACTGTCATCTGAAAAAAATTGCTAGCTGGCTTGTTCCAAAATAGGGTCCAATTCCCTTCCCTTAAAATTAGCTATAGTCAACTCGAGGCTTGGCACAAGAGGTTCTTGGGGGTTCCCTTCATCAATCTCTGCTTGAGTGACAAAAACTCCCCCTTGTGATCCAATTTGTTCAATTTTGTCAATAGTGAGCTGCTCCTCCCCAGTTCTTAAAGGGGTCTTTAAAGGTGAATACTCCTCAACATGAGAATCCTCCTCTCTTATTACTTTCCTCCTCTTAGGGGAGGGCTCAATAGGCCTCTCTTCCAAAACCCTACTAGTGGACTCAATTATTTGTTTGCCTTTGTCCACTGTATTCTTTTTATTTTGAACAATAGTATATCCCGACCTTTTTTGGACAGTTAATTGACCTGCCCTTATATTGGGAGTAAAACCCAATCTTCCCATTACTTCCCTGGCCTTATCCGAGTAGAACCTAATAAAGAATTGCTTCTTTTCATTCATTGCCTCTATTATTTCAGGAAATTTATTCATAATTTTTCTCATCTTATCTACATTTGTAACTGCATGATCCAAAGGACTATAATCTGGATCAAAACAATGAATGAAATCCAAAATTTTAGAAAAGACTTTCCACTTTTCTTTCCTAGTCTCTTGCTCCTGCAAGGAGTACTCATTCCTTATTAAGTCTTCAGGAAAATAAAATTCATGCTCAATTTTACCAAACTTAATTCTCTGCCTCAGAGCCAAATGATAAAATCCTTCAGAATCACAAAAATGAGGATTGGAAGTGGCCATCTTATAAGGATTCAAAATCTTGTGCAAAGAAAGCCAACCTCCTTTTGTGATTACAAAATGATGAGCCACTGTGTAAGTAGGAAAAATTGACCCCTTTTGTCTTTTCAATAGAATGGCTTCCTCCACTCCTCTCAGCTGCCATAATATCTCAGCAACTCCTACCTTCAAAGGCACTTGGTAGGGTAGTATGTGAGGGCTTCCTTTAAAACCATATATTCTAAATACAGTAGAAACAGAATATGGAATGATATCTCCCCAATTATGTGAAACTTTCAAACCACTTGGGTTGTCCATAGGCCTAATGAGATTCATTAATGCTTTGGGGATTTTGGGATTGTCCCTTAATAGGAGGCATCTCAGCTTTGAAGCGAAATACCTATCAAACCTGACAAAATTGCCGTTCTCTGCATCCCAAGTCATATTTGCACTCCACAATTGAACTGGTAATGCTTCCCCACTCTCTTCTTTGTCTAATTCCATTTCTTTACTAAAATATGTTACTCCCTTGAATAAGAACATGTGCATTAATAGAGAATAATGGCCAAAAGTTTTTTCCACCTTACCCTTAGCAATTCCAATCAATCCAATGCAAATCTCCTTAGCTAAGTAAGAAGTAAAATCAAAAATTATATCCACACCAAAAGAGGAAATCTGAGTAATCATATACATAAAATCCACAGGCATGAACTCTTCTTCATCTCTCCCAAAAACTTTACACAAGGACCTATATATTTCTATAGCCCTAGAATTGAGGTATGCCCTTTTGAAAGGCTCCCTAGAGGATGCTGTTATTGCTGGCAGTGTTCCAATTCTACCTATGTGTGCGCTCAGTGCTCCTTGCCTAATTGCATCTCTCTTAGACATATACTCATTTTCTAACCCTTTCAAATCAATGGGCACATGATAATCAGTGACAGGCCCTAAACTAAAAACTTCCCTAATCTCCTTTGCGCTAATTGTAATCAAGATTTCACCATCAGTTCTCCTCACGACCCTAAGGGCTTGGTCGTAATTCTTAGCTACAACTTCCAAAAGATCATAATCCATGAAAACACTGGGAACCATCATTTTCCCTAGACCAAAATTCTAGATGTTGGCATGTGGGGCAAAAAGGTTCCTCTCTAAAAACCATTTTTTGAATAAAACAAGACTGGTCTATGAAGTTGTTGCATCCCTAACTTAGTTTCCTTTGTCATATAGCCCATCTACTATTTTCAGCCTAGGGTTTAATGAAGTTAGCCTCTTAACTTCTATAGTTTCAATAGTGGAAGAAGGGAGCAGTTCAAGCAAATCATCGTGGACATTCCTATCCAAATAGTTCTCTTGAATAGAAAACGCTTTCTGTTTTGGAGCCATTTTAATTAACTCTCAAAGGAATTGAAATAGCAGGAGGATTATAATGCAAGTACTTACTTTGAATTTCACTATAGTTCTTCTTAGTGTTACTGCAATCTTTCTGCAAACAAACTGCTTCACAATCTGACTGAATCCAGCATGGTCTTCTCAACAACTGTTTCTACTTAGAAATGCTCTGAATCTTTGTTCGAGTATGGTGGAAGTAAGAAAATCTTCTGTGTTATACTCTATTTTTCTTCACATGCGAAGCTTTCATCTCTCATAAATGCACAGGGTGGCATCACCTTCTATATTCAAATTTACACCGTGGATTTACGAAAAAATCCTACGATCTAGGGATGCAAGCAAAGATGACTCATGTTCCTCTTGACAAGCTAGCAGTAAACCCAATGAAAATTTTCCATGTGTACCTTTCCTTCATTGTTGGTATCTCAGAACTGGACCTAGAGAACTCTGAGGACACATATCACTTAGGCGCTATCTCACTATACATAAATAGTGAGCACCTTGCATAGCAAGATAGCGCTCGTTATTGATCTTGATTTGATCATGCAAATGACGTTTGATGCATTGCTCAAAAGAAATATGGTGGGCCCTTTGTCACCATGTCACTATTCGTAACCTTCGTGCAACTCGCCATAGCGAGATAGCGACGATCATGGATCTGAGATAGATCCGATGATCAGTCTTTCATATATTTTGTGAATAGGGTGTGCGTCCAATCATAGATGACGTGATGAAATCTTGGCTATATTACCTACTGCTTGGGGCCCATAATTTTTTATTTCTCGATCGGCCGCTATGTTGCTAATGGCGAGAAGAACAAGTTCCCGATAGCGACATAGCGAATCCTGGTGTCTTTGCTTTTCCCGGCATATACGTGTAGCCCATTAGATGCGAGTGTGTTCCAAAGCTTTATAATTGATATCTGATGGAGTACTTTTTGGGACCTACTTACTCTAAAAATTTTCCACAGTACTACTTTTTGTCTGGGTGCTATGTTGCTAACGGCAAGAGACACCAATTCTCTGATAGCGACATAGTGATTTCTGGTGACTCATCAAAATTTAGGGTTGAAAAGATAAAGGCTAGTGAAGTCATAACTACCCTCATTAATGCATCTGACACATAATAAAATAGCACGTGCACCATACAGCCTGAAAAAACTTACGATCATCAAAAAATTTAAAAGTGACTGTCAGCCATTATTTTTGGTGAAGGCGTCATGTCACTAATGGCGAAGTGCCCAATTTCTCCGATAGCGACAAAGCGACTAATTGAAAAAGTTAAGATTTTTATTGACGCCTTTTGTACCTCAATGTTGTAATTCCTTTTCAGGTTTTGACATGTCTGTTGTAAACATGATGAAATATCTCTGAAACAATACAATCTTCGGTCACCGTATTTCCACTTGATGGTACCACTTTTCAACTTAGCGGTGGTCGTTATGTTGCTAAGGGTAAAATACTTGTATCTTTTCATAGCAAGATAGCGATTGCCATAGATCTTTTAGGGATCGGGCGGTCAGAAACACAAAAGAAAAGATGTGACTCAGCATGCAGAAAGTTTGAAAAGGATGGGAATCTTCGCATATTTTTAGTTTCACGCCCAAAAAATTTAAAAGAAAACAAGACCTAGGGTTTCGACAAAAATTTGCTTCAAAGACCTACAAAATATGACTTGGCTAGAAACCCTATTCACCATAGGTGGATCCCAATCTGAATTCTTCTATACCTTGGACAAAGGAATTTGATTATGCAAAAATTCAGACCATCAAAACTATAATGGAAAAATTGTGACGAAGATGCCACCTGCAACTATTAGACTATCATAGAAATTGTGATGAAGATGACATTAAAAACTATTGGTTTATCATGTGTACAAGTCACAAAATGATTCCAACATATGAAATTAAGTGTACTACATAGGATAGTGATGACTGAATTTCCATGCCCTCCAAATTTGGTGGTTGTAACATTTATACCAATTTCATTTGTGGGATACACACTCTTTAAATACTCCAGGCAATTCCTGAGTGTGGATGTTTCAATTCCTTAGTGTCAAAACTTGAATATATTTCATGCTTATCATTTCCTCTAGCAATTCTTACATAAAACATCATTAAAATAATTGTTCCCTTTGACAGCATCAAAGAGTGTATATATACAATATTTTTGAAGTTGTTTTGTGCTAAATGAACCTTTTGTGATCAGTCTTGTAAATATCTTGGTTGGTACAACTGCAGATTTCTTACTGTCTTTGTACTAGTACCCAAGATTAACATTGATGACATTAGTAGAATTCCAAGTTTTTCTCTTGTATTCCTATTAATTGTACTTGATTGTCGAATATGTTAAAGAAGAAACAAATGCCAGTTAATTTACAAACTGTAACTGACCTGAATTGCTTGATGTATTTTTTAAATGTTGAGATGCATATACTAAGAATTTTTTGTTGTTGCAGGCCAAGTCATAGCTGATAGATAGGTCAAAGCTTCCAACTATTGTGGATCCTGTGATTAAAGATTTGCTAAACTTGAAATATCTTCAGCAAGTAATTTGCATGCAAAATATTTCTTTTGAAGGGAATTGACATTATTTTTAAAAATACATTTAGTTTATACAATTTTACTCATGTTTTGGTGGATAAAAACTTAACATTCTTCCACATTTCTTGCCCATTTTATTGCATATCTGAAATAAGACATAATCTTGCCATTTTCCAATAGCTAAATGTCTTTAACTATGATTGGAATTTGGCATAAAATGTATTTTTTAGGTTAGATTGTCAGCTAGTTCTGGTTGATCGCCATTTGAAAATTAGAGGTGCTAATCCTTTCATTGAAGATAAAATTTATAGTGCACTACATATCATCACACTTACCCAAAAAAGTTGAGCCAAACATTTGATTATCTAGATTGAAAGTCATTGTCCACTTCATCATCTTAGCAAGAAGAACACCATAAGTGCTTGTGAACCAAGTATTTATGATGAAGCAAGAAGGAAAGAAAAATGAAAAAATATGTTGAGTCGAGAGATAGACATTGGAAAGAAAGCCATTGATTATAAAAAGTATTAAGATCAAGTTTAAAAATAATGTTTTAATTGACAATCACAAAGCAAGATTAGTAGCTAAAGAACAACAAATTTTGTCAATGATTGTGCCAGGTATTTTTTTTTAATAGTTATCTAAATTAATTTATAAATAGTGCATGAAAATGGTTATAATAATTACATAATGTTTATGTTCATTTAATTGCTAGGTAAATACCAAGTTAAAGATATGAACGTGTATATTGAGCCCCTAATTGATGAGTTGTTGAAGTTATGGAATGACATCACTATGTATGACATCTCTAGACTGATAGGACATCGGCAATTTCAATTCCATGCAATGCTTGTATGGACAATACATGATGCCCTTGGGCTAACTCATTTCTGCAGTATGTTATATTGTTAAGATCACATATTTTTGGTCTGTTATAGTGCTTACACATTACTATCAAATGCTTAAGTTGTGTATGATAATTGTACATGATCCAATTATACATGATCTTTTAGGTCTTTAGACAAAGGAAAAATTTGCATGTCCAGTTTGTGGTTCAAAGATGAAATGTCGTCATTCAACAAGTTTAGGAAAGTAGGTGTTTGATGAGTTTAGAAACTTTCTCCACAATAATCATAGGTGTCGAATTGCCGAAAAACATCTTTTCAATGGGAAAGAAGAGACATCATCAAGGCCACGAAGAATGACACCTCATTTATGGAAGTTGGAATACGATCAACTAAATTGTCGAGGTAATGTCCAATTTGTCATCCAAAGTTTACAATTTTTATTTTGATATTGTCTTATATTTATTAATGTTGTAACTGATGCTCGTGAAGGTCGTCAAGGCATCAATGACCAACTTCCTAGAGGAATTAAAAGTTATCCTACTCAATTTAGTAGGTTACCATACTACAAGGATCTTCCAATCGTGCATTTGTTTGATGCTATGCATATTGGATAGAATGTAACAGAGACACTATGGAAAATGTTGGATGGAAGGTGTGATAAAGAACAAATTGCTAAAATTTGTACTAACATTCATGAATCTAATCATGCACTAAAAGTTTTCATTGAATCAAATAGGAATGGAGATCACATAAATACAAGTGCCCTTCCTTGGTTATTAATGGAGCAACAAAGTGATGCATTAAAAGAAGTCATAAAAAAAACAAAATTTTCAACAGGATTTGCTGCAAATATAAGCACTCTTCTATCAAAGAAAGGTGATTTTGGGCCAGGGTTGAAGACACATTATTGGAATACCTTCCTCAAGGTAAGTCATGTTTTCTATTTACAGTATATTTTTAAGATTGAATGTAGTACCAGTTGCATTATTTAATAATATATTGAAATGATCATTTTTTAATGATTGCAGTTCGTCCTACCTCTATCCCTTTCACAATAGTTTGACAACAATATTAAACAAGTTATATATGATCTTAGAAAATACATGAGGTTAGAAGAGTGTTTTTTCTTAGATTTGTAGCTTTTTATCTAAAATCTATTATATAATTTTATTTGAAATCTCCTCTATGTGTTTTTGCATGTTGAATCTCATTTAGGTGGTTATCATCTAAAGAAATTGATAAAAAAATATATAAAATATTGGAAGAGAAAAATTCCACAGCTTATGTGTGAAATGCAAAAGTGTTTGCCTCCAACGTTTTTCAATGCTCAAGAACACTACCTCATACATCAAGTTGAGGAGATTGAATTGTGTGGACCTGTACAAGCTAGATCAATGTGGATGGTTGAAAGGCATTTGAAATTTATGAAGGGCTTGGTTTGACAAAGAGCACATCTTGAGGGTTCTATGATAGAGGGATATATGATATACCAGACCATGGTGTATATCAGTGAATATCTTCCAAAGTTTTCATCAGGTATCCATCTAGATCGCATTTGGGATCCCAACTGTAATGACAAATTCAAAGGGGAGTACCTGACCGGGAAAGGTAGATTGAGGAGGGTGAGAGGTAATTATAATTTTTTTTTTGTAATTTAACAATTCTTATCCATCATCAATATATATAAGTTGTTTTTAACTGGTGTAATTGTCTTCTTTATAGTTGGTCGTGAGTGGGATGCACTACACTTATATATTGCAAACAATCTTGATTGGATGACAATGTGGATTGAACAGTCTCAAGAAAATGGTTGCTCATTAACATGCGATGGTGTTGCATCATTGGTTAAAGAAGCTCATCGTAATGGAGATCCCAATGTTACGCCAATGGTACTTGATCTAATATATGGCTTAAGAGTTACAAAGGTATGCATAAGATTACTAATCATGAGACATAAGTTTAATATCAACTCACATATCAATGAGAAGATTCTTGACATGTTTGAATAATTGCAGGTCAAACAACACAAAGCTATGTACTACCATGGCTATAAATTCTACACAAAAAAGTTAGATGAAACGAAGAAAATGTGTGATTTCGGGATAAGTGTTGTCTTCGCGGTCACCAATATTTCATCTAAAACTGACATACATCCTCAACAATCTGAAAATTGATACTATGGCATTTTGGATGATATACTTGAGTGCAACATTAATTCATTCAAAATAGTTCTATTTTTCATCAAATGGTTTAGGTTACGACTAAATCAAAATGATCTCGATAGGACTGTTATTGAACACGACAGTGGATTTACTATGATTAATACAAGCTCATTTGAGCTAGTCAGAGATGAGCCCTATGTTCTTCCAAGTCAATGCGAGCAAGTGTTTTACTTTGGTGTTCCAGAAAAACCAATTTGGTCATTTATTTTTAGACATGACCCAAGAGGAAGGTTGGTAAAGTATAATGTGATTGAAGAAGAAGATATTGAAGAAGCACAAGAGGAAGTAAATGATTATCAGGAACAACAGTTACCCAGTGATGAAGAAGAAGAAGATGGTGATGATTTTGGTCATGCTAACGATAATGGTGATAATGATGATGATGATGATGACAACGATCATGATCATGGTGACGAAGATGGTGATGATCATGGCGATGATGGTCATGATGATGATAGTGATCAAGAGGATGATGATGGTGATGAAGATGGTGGTGGTGACGACGATGATCAAAGTGATGAGTATGATGATGGCGTTGATGATGATGATGATGATGACATGGATGATGATCATTATGATCAATGAAATCTTCAGGTATGATCAATCTCAACTATGATGGGGTCTTGTATGACAAAATATTTCTTTCCAAACCATATGTGCACATATAAACATTAAGTAGAACATGCCAAATATTGTTTTAGATATAAACATTAGTTACATAAATTTTTAACTTAAGACAAATGATTTACATATACAATCTACTTTATTATTAATATTTTTTTTGGTAAGTCTATTACTTTAATTTCGCTGCTGATTTCTAAGACTTACTAATTTTTTTCACAGGGCGATATGGATGCACCATGTCAGACACCTTCAGTAGAGGTAAACATTAATTATTGTAAATTTTAATGTTAATATAGAAAAAAATGTCCTATTAGTATGTTCTTTTCTTTATGGCTTTGGATTTATTTTGATGAAAGTATACAAATATTTGATGTCACAACTGATAGGAAAAAGCTACAATGATCGCTGATCAAATGCAATCTGAAATACGGGCATCATATTTACATGACATTGGCCTTAGTACTGACCTTGTATTCATCACCCAACAAATGACACAAAGATACACTGATGAGCTTGTACAAATTATCATCAAGGGTGACAAAAGTGAGGAGAAAGAGGCACTGAGAATAGAATTGGACCGTAGAATCCAATCTTTGAAAGTAAGCAGTAATTCGACTAAAGTAGTAATAGAAGTTCAATAGATATTAATATTTTATAGTATCTTATGGATCATGATCTCTGATTTTATGTGTTCTTGTATAGACATATGTGCCAGTTGCAACATCACATGCTAAACATGGTCAGGGTTGTTTCACAGTACCTTCATGTAAGTAACACTTTGTTTGTTTTGATCAACATTATAACACTTACCTTTTTTTTGTTCACATTTCTCGCTAGTATCCCATTTGATCTTTATTCATTTCAAATGCCTTTGCTAACAATATTCTATTCTTTAGCTCATGATGAAGTGCGGACTCCTCCTTTGGTTGGCGGTCCACTATTGTCTGCTGCATTGTTAGCAACAAGGACCATGCAAACATTATCATCTATGCCCAGTAGAACTGGTAAAACGTTGTTTTGCTATATTTTGTAATGTGCTATATTTTGTAATGTCTTTCTACAAGTTGATGAACAAAAAAGTAGCACATTAGTGATTAAATGATGTCTACAGAAGCTTGCATACACACACCACACATAAATGCATACATACATATATATATAGCCACACATAAAGAGACATGGACATAGGCAAGGAGGTAGACCAACAGAGAGCAGTACTAAAATTGTCATTTAACTGTTATGATGTTTCACTTGATAGAGCAACAGAGAGTAGTACTACTGAAGCTTATCCATTTCCTGGAGCAGTTCGTGTGATTAGTACTGGTTTGTATGAAGGGACATTTTTGTTGAATAAGAAAACTATGTTTCTATTAAGAGAATGAAAGCTTCCAAGTGCTTTAAAATTGATATTTTTTAAAGTGTAAATTTAGTTTACTTTTACATTACTCATTTTGGACTGATAAATCCTTTATGTTTTTTTAGGTAATAATGCTTTCTTTGAACATCTTTTTCATATGACATTGAGACTGTTTGGACCCACCGTACATAATAGGTACGTAGTTTCATATCATTGCTACATAATTTTTATTTTCTTCTATTTATTGTAATATATTAAATTTATTGATCTAAGAATCTATTTGTTTTTAAAAAGGTGGAATTTACAAGCTGGGGAATTAAAAAATCAGTTGATTGCATCCATTCAGGAGAAATTTGGGAAAAACATTTTTTACACTGGCCTACTTCTGAAAAGAGCAGCAAAGCATATAAAGACTGTGAAGGATCAATATAGAAGGGGTCTTAAGGATAACCCAAAGTACAACCGTCCTCCTATGATTCCACCAATGGAGTGGAATGAAATAATAGAAGATGCAAAGGAGAAAAGGCTATGTGAAGATAGAGATAATGAAGTAGCACAGGGAAAAAAGAGGTATGTCATTATAGTATTAAGTACATTGTAATCATGCACTAATTACTGATATTTGTAAATATATAATCTAAGATGTTTGAAATTGTTCATAGATTGTAGGACACATCCGTGGCTACAAAAGCGAGAATAGAAAAGGTTAGCCAACACAAACTTGGCTCTGGTGGCTATATGAATCTGCAATCTCGACTTGTAACTAGAGCAATGAATTTTTTATTTTTTATTTTAATATAATGTTGCAAATAGTTTTGTTTAATGAAACCATACATGGAAAACTGACATTATCAAGAAAAAACCATAGGGCACAGATTTCAATGTGGGGGTCACAGATGAAGATAGAAAAATTGCCTTAAAGGAAGGCTATAAAGTTGTGGTTGCACACCTACATGAAGAATCTGTAAGCCTTGTCCAAGAATCTAGTGCACCAAATGATATCTCACAGGTAAATTGGTCAGATGAAAAGTAAATGAAATTAAATAGTTGAGAAGATTCTTGTTTGGTATTAGTTTTAAATGTAAATTGACTACATAACAATTTGCATAACATTTTACTGCAGCCTTCATATCCTACCACAGAACCTACTCCTGACAAAGGCCATGATGTGCATTATAGTGGTGGAGGTATTAATTTACTATTGTAAATTAATTATGTAATTATGAATACAATTTAACATCTTCAATTGGAATTTGACGTGTATCCTTTTTTTGAATATTTCAGAGCATGTTGAACATCATGCTGAAGGATTGGACCATGTTCCAAGTGTTCAACATGTTCACGCGGTGGAAAATCAAAATGTTAATGTACATTATGTGGAATTGTTAGGTAAGGAAAATTCATTTTATGTTGTACTCATACTTAATTACAAACTTGTAACAGTTAGAAAAAGAAAAAGAGTATGCCAATTTATCGCATTCACTTGTTCTTGCAACAGAGCCCCCTTTAGTGCAGCAACCTTCTGCTCCTCCAAAGAGAAGGAGCCATCATAATTTGACATTACACGTGTCAGAAGAGGAGGAAAATGAAGTAGATATGGATGTCCCTATGAGCGCTTTTCTTAAGAGAGCTCAGAAAAACAAAAAAAAGAAATGATGTTTTAAAAATCTTCTTTGATAAACCTTGTTGGATAATGAAAGAACTTTGTTTTAACTAATTATGTATGAATGATGCGTATTAATAAAGATTTTTATTTTATGTTAATGAATATTTTTATGTGTTAATGAAGTTTTGATTAGTATTGTGTATTAATGATTTTTATATCATATTAATGAATGTTATGTGATTGTATTGATTGAATGTTATAGTTTATAAATGGATGAATTAATGAATGAAGTATGTAATTAGATGATAATGGGTACTTTAGATTGATGTTAGGGGGAGGGGGGTGAGGCCAGATGAGCTTCCATCTTCATGTGGTTGGCCTTGTTAAGTAGAGAATATTATAGTATTCTTGAAACCAAGTGAAGCTCAAATTTGTTAAGTCTTCAAACACACATCCGAACTCTCTTTAATGAGACTTAAGTTTTTTCGCTTGTAATAGTCTCATTGCAGTCATCTTTTGGTTCCTTGAATATATAGTTCTTGCTTAGTTTAAATCCCAATTATTAGATATTTGTCCACATTGGAGTTAGTTTGGCATAGAAACCTGCATATTTTATTATGTATATTTAGTCAACTGAAAGCAATGTAGAAAGTATTCACATAGTTGATGTCTAACAAAAGAAGACAAGATGCATATACTATTTAGCATGGAAATCCTTGTAGGTGAATTGTGTGTGTATGTACACACACACACATGTATGTATGTATGTATATAACTTCAAACAAATGTGTAGACTCAATTAGCAAGAGACACCAACCTCAAATCCTGCAATGCATAAGGAACTGACCTTTGAAATGCAAAGTGTTTATAATGTAGGTAGATTTTCCTTAGATCTCCTTCGAGGTCTTCAACAAATCTGCCTTGTACTTATGAATAATCCACCATGATTTGAAATATTGTTTTTCAATAAATGCTCTAAACTTGGAATATACCTTCATAAAAATTTTTCCTTAGATCTGCTCATCATATTCAAAATAAGCCTTCACATGTCTGTTCACTTAGGTCTGATTTAGGTCTTCCACAAATTTGATTTATAATTATGATCTTGAATCTCTTAAAATCCTCTTTGTATTCAAATGATATTTAATGAATTGATTGATTCAAATTTCCTCATACTTGAATCCAAATATCATTGTCATTGTCAAACATAACACGGACATAAAATCATTTTGGTTATTCGCTTGTTATAGAAGTTAGTCTTATCTTTTTGGTTTTCACAAGTCACGCACTTATGCATCTTTGGGATATCCATAAGCTATTAGAGATGTTTGGATGGTTCATGTCCTTATTTTTTTTGTGTTGTTTGTAGGGTTTTTTCCATGAAGTCTAAGGACAGATATGTTGGATGTTTTTGATAGACATGTCCACCTATAAGAAATGTATCAAATGTAGAAAAAATGCAAAGAAAAGCTTGTAAGGGTTTTAGGTGTCTTTAGGCCTAGTACAGCTCGTAAGGTTTTTAGGTGTCTTTGGAAGGGTTAGTGAAATATATTAAAGGCATATATGATTTTAAGTTGTCGAAGTTGACACTTTGTGTCAACTAGACAACAAATTTCAATTTATAACTAATTGGTAGCAGTCAGATAGTTAGACAGCAGTGGTTGTTTACTATTGTTTGGTTATTTAGAAGGGATTTGTCAAGTGTTTGGGGGAGAATTAGAGTTGGAGTGGTGAGACAAGGCATTGTAAAAAAATTATAATCAATAAAATAATCTTGTTCTCTGCAATTCAATCTCTGTCCCGTGGAACAGTGAGTTCCTATGATGTATCAAATGCATTTTGACTAATATTTAATGTGAGAACATTTTATTATTATTTTTATCTTGTCCATGTATTCTTGTAATTTTCATTTCAGGTTGAGTAAGGAATAATAGACTGGTGCATTCAAACCAGTGACTGGTTAGGCATAGTCAACTGTACTTATCCTAAAGTTTCCAATGTAGATTCTCTCCTACCACCTATAGTCACTGTTATTGGTGGGAGACAATGAGGTTGTGATAATTTATTTGTACTATATTAACCAAATGTAGGAGAGTGGGAAAACTTGGTGCAAGTGCAGTGTTGGATGGTAATTGCTGATGGAGGTTTAGCCTGGATTAGACACTAGTCTAATAGACAGTGGATCATTTCATGTTTGAAGATGTTTGGGGATGAATCCTTCATGTTTGGGGGGTGTCTCTATTACCAAAAATGAGACAGTAGAGCACTGCTAGTGTTATGGTGGACAAAATATGTCTTTCATTGTGATAGACTATTTCTAAGTCATCTATGTTGTTTCTTGCTATTGTCAAGCAGTCTTTGTTTTCCTTGAGACCATGAACAAAATTATCTACCATTTTTGCTAATGATAAACTTTTGACTTGAACAATGATAAAGTTTATTAGTAATCATTATAGTGGAACAACTTTTGACTTGTTCAAAAAATTTAGTCGAAGGTGTTGGAATTGATAGTGAACCCCAAGCTCCTAGAAATCACCTGCAACCAAAATGCATGTTACATCTATGTCTGAGAGAGAATATGATCCAAAAGGGATGCCTACTTTGGTGATTTGGCTATTATTGCAGCACTACAAAGTGTCTTATAGTGTTTCTCATTTTCTTAAATAATAGGCAATTAGTTCATGATTTCATCATATCTTATAGTGGAACAACTCCAAGAATCTTGGGTAAATTGCTTGCTATAAGACTTTCTTGTATAGGACACTCAATAATGTGGGCTTAGTGGTGGGCACAAAGAGGAACAAGAAAGGATCTATACAAGTGCACAGTGCAGTAGAATTCAAAAATGAAATTATCTTAGTTTCATTCTAATTCTCCTCTATTACCCTCACATACATACGTAGTTCACTTCAATTCTTCAATGCTCTTAAACTTATACACATCCCTTATCAGCAGATCTGGTCATAATCCTCCTAAAATTTACAAATATTCTTGGAAATAGCAGCTACCTAAGACTCAGGAATTAGATATAAATGAGTTGAGACCAACATTTATAATTCTTGAACAGGATTGAAAATAATTTTGATTTTGTAAGATGATTTGATATGTAGCAACAGAATTCATCCTTGATTTGATATGTAGCAACAGAATAACCAATAGAAAACCAATTGAATGCCCAGAATAGATTGCCATTTCTATCATTTCAATTTGCTTATCAGAAAGTACAATGGAAGCAAACTCAAAACCTCTGCATACTATTAGACCGACTAAATATGTACTCTTCTTGAAAGAAACAAAAAAATGCACAAGTCTCGGACCATCACAATGCCTTGAAAACTCATTTATATAGCATGAGTTGCAACAAGAAAAGGGCAATTGTGATCTAACAAGTGTCCAAGGAACAAAGCATCATACAAAAGACAAAAACAATCACAACAGAATGCCAGGCGTATCAAATATTCCTTCAAGTAGGCCCGTTCCAGTTTTTGCTGTGAATCATCAACTTCTAATTTGTCTCTCATTATTTTGGCTCCTCAGAATACGTGGCTACCAAGCTGGCCAAAGAAGGATGATCTTGTGATACCTCCAAATCGGTTTTCTCCTGTGAGTTCTCACTGCTTTCACCCTGAGCAGGCATTATTACCTTTTCCCCTTCTTCTTTTTTCAGTTCTGGTGCAGAGGTGTTAATAACCTGCACCTCGCCTTCTAGTTTCTCATCATCATCTCAACTGTCCTCCTCTAACTACTTGTCCAATAGAAGATCTGCCATCCAAGTGTCAAATTGTATATCATCCGGCCAGCTGAACTGTAGGATATCATTTTTCTTTTTTAAAATATAACCAGCCTCCTTTTCAAAACCAAAAAATTCTTGCTTCAAAGAATCAAAAAATAATTGGACTTTAACCAATTCCTCTGTCATGGTGGCCCACCAAGCATGCCCCTTTTCATTAATAACTTTATTTATCCTTGTGCAGAAAAGGTCATCCAATTCTTTACTCCACTCTTCCTTATTTTTCAATTTCTTCTTTCTATCCAAGGCACAAGGAAATAGATCAAATTTTTTATTCTTGTACTTATTCAAATAAGAAACAATTTTTAGTTGCAGAGCAACTCTCCTGTTATCAAAATCTAACAGGTCATTAGCAATATCATACAATTTTTCAACACGGTCATGGGAAGACTTTATAACTGAATAACATAGAAGGGTGATTTCCTTTTCCCTTCTTCCCCATTTATTAACAATAGGCTTCAGGGTATCATCATGAGTTTTCAATTCCTCCCATATATCTATTACTTTTACCAACTGATCAAAGAATAAGGGCCACTCAATTTTGTCTGCTAAATACATTAGAGCCTTTGTAAGCTTATCCTCATACTGCATATTTAAATCTAAATGTAAGGCCCATAGTTTTCTCTTCTCTTCTTCAAATTCCTCGGCTGTATAATATTCAGGCCTTTGAGGTGTGTCTAGCATCTCTATAAGGGGGGTGGATTTAAAAGGTTCCATTGGAGGATGGGGGTATTTTATTCTTGGCATTGTGGATTTTTCCCATTGCCTTGTTTTCAAGTTCAATTCTCCTTTTTACCTCCCTAGTATAGGCCTCAAGAAGTGTTTCATATTTATTCTATAACTCAGACATAACCTGTTCCTCCTTAGCAGTGGCCAACACAAACTTAGAAGAATCCACATTCCAATATGCTACCTGTACATGTGAAGTGTCAGCAACCCTTCTTACAAGTATATTTTCCATCAACCCAGACTCATCTAATTGTGATGGTGTGGCTCTAGATCCCTTTCTCAATGACCAACTGACCAATGCAGCTTGATCTTCAATGAATGAAGTGCCTTGGAAGTCTCTTCTATTTGGGTCTTGCAACTCCAATCTACTTGAAACAGAATTGAAAATTAATGCATCTGCAATATCCCAATTAGGCAATAATAATATGTTAGATGCCTTTATCATTTTCCTCCCTTCCTCAGGGCTTATATTTTGCAATTCCTCCATCATTTCTTCTTTAATTTGGTTTTGCATGGAAGTTCAATCCATTTCTAGATGCTCTGTTTTCATCTTTTTACATTTCTCCTCGAAAATGTTCATGTTTGTCCTCCATGCAAATTATTGAAAAGCCCTTGATTTCACAAAACTGTCATCAGTCAAAAATTGATGACTTGCCTACTCTAATACAGGGTCCAACTCCTTGCCTCTATAATCAGCTATTGTTAGATCCAAACTTGGGAGAGGAAGTTCTGGAGGATTACCCTCATCTAATTCTGGTTGAGTAATAAAAATATCTCCCTGTGATCCCATTTGTTCAACCTGTTCACCAGTGAGCTGCTCTTCTCCAATCCTCAAAGGGGACTGGGTGGGTGAATATTTCTCATCTTGAGGCCTTTCTTCTGTCATTACCTTTTGCCTCTTAGGACTAGGCTCTTCAGGTCTCTCCTCTTGGCTACTAGTAGATCCTATTATTTATTTGCCCTTGTCTATAGGAACCCTTTTATTCTGAATTATAGTATATCTGGGCCTCTTTTGTACAATTATTTTATCAGTTCTCACATTTGGAGTGAAAGCCAACCTCCTCATGACCTCTCTAGCCTTATTAGGATATGAATCAATAAAAAATTGTTTCTTTTCCTTCATGACCTCCATTATTTTAGGGAAGGTATTCATGAGCTTAGTTATTTTGTTAGCCTCTATAATAGCATTATCCAAAGGATCATATTTATTATCAAAACAATGAATGAATTCTAAGACCTAGGAATAAACTCTCCATTTTTCCTTTTTAGTTTCCTGCTCCTGCAATGAGAATTAATTCCTTATAATATCCTCTGGATAATAAGAATCATGCTTGACCGGTCCCAACTTGATTCTATGCCTCAACATCTGATTGAAAAATCCCTCAGAATCACAAAAACGAGGATGAGAGACAGCCATCATATACTACTCCAAAATTTTATGCAAAAAGATCCATCCCCCTTTTCTTATCACAAATTGATGGGCCACTGTGTAGGTAGGGAAAATTGACCCTAATTACCTTTTCAACAAAAACATTTCTTCCACTCCCCCTAACTGCCATAAAACTTCAGCCATTCCCACCTTCAAAGGAACTTGGTAAGGCAAAACATGAGGGTTCCCCTTGAAACCATAGATTCTAAAAATAGTAGAAATAGGGTAGGGGATGATATTTCCAAAATTATGTGAAACTTTCAAGTCATGGGGGTTATCCATAGACCTGATGAGACTCATTAGTACCCTAGGGATTCTGGGATTGTCACTCAATATGAGGCATCTCAATTTAGCAGCAAAATATCTATCAAATCTAACAAAACTAGCATTACTTGCATCCTAGGTCATATCTGCACTCCACAACTGGACTGGCAGTATTTCCCCATTCTCCTCTCTATTTAGTTCCATCTCATTACCAAAATATGTCACTCCTTTGAACACAAACATATGCATTAATAGAGAGTAGTGACCAAAAGTTTTTTCCACCTTGCCCTTCGTAATCCCAACTAAACCAATGTGAATTTCTTTAGCCAAAAAGGAAGCAAAATCAAAAATAACATCTACACTGAAGGAAGCCATCTAAACCATCATGTACATGAAACCAATGGGCATAAATTCCTTCTCATCTTCACCAAAAACTTGGCATAAAGAAATCTGAACTATCATGTACATGAAACCAATGTGCATAAATTCTTGCTCATCTTCACCAAAAACTCGGCATAAGGTCCTGTATATCTCTACAGCCCAGGAAGTGAAAATACTCTTCTTAAAAGGCTCTCTAAAGGCTGCAGTAATTACTGGTAAAGTTCCTATTGTACCAATTTGTGCCCTTAGTGCACCTCCCCTAATTACATCCTTCTTTGCTTTATATTCATTCTCTAATTCTAGTAGATTGATTTGCACATGGTAGTCTGATAATGGTTCCAAGTGAAAAACCTCTCTAATTTCTTTAGGAGTAATCGAGACCAGAGGCACACCATCCTTTCTTCTTACAACCCTAATGGCTAGGTCATAATTCTTAGCAATGGCTTCAAGCAAATCATAATCCATGAAAACAGTTGGGACTACTATGATTCCCAAATCAAAATTCCAGACATTAGCATGTGGGGCAAACAACTTTCTTTTCGAAAACCACTTTTTAAACAAGATAAGGCCAGTTCGAGTAGTTGTTGCATCCCTAACCTAGTTCCCCTTGTCATATAGGCCATCACCAATTTTAAGCCTAGGGTTTAAGGAAATTAACTTTTTAACTTGTGTAGGTTGTACAGTGGTTTTGGGAGTAATTCTAATAAATCATCATGGACATTCCTATCCATATAATTAATTTGCCCAAAGAATGGTTTCTTAGGAGGCATTTTGACAGTATTGAGAGAATTGGAATGCCACAGAGGTTATAATATGAGTACTTACTTGACTTGCTAAACTTTTTCTTCTCTGAACTTCTAAAATTTCTCTCGAACAATAGAAGAATAGTTTCACATCTTTACCAAGCTTAACACGACACAATCAATCAGGCTCTTGTGCTCAGAAAATTTGCAATCTCTGTTCACATGGGACTAGAATTAATGAAAATATATGTGTTATTGTAATGTCCCTTTACTGATTTTTTATGATATTTCCAGCCTCAAATCAGAACTTTAAAATCAAACAACCAATATTACAAAGATCTGCCAATTTCCCAATAAAACCCAAATCGGGTATGTCCAAATTAGTGCCAAAAACTTCACAACTTCACAAATTATTAATAAATCTGAAAATGGACATTTTTACAAAAATTTCAGCAGCATAACAGCATACAAAATGAAATTTATAGATGTGTATAGCCTTTACACAACAGCTCACAAATGTAGGGCAAAACTATGCTCAATCGGGCTCCCGAAATTAACACAAAAATGCTTGGAAACACCACAAAAAACTCATAAACTATCTCAAAAGTTTAATCATGATCCAATACATATATTCAGCTCTATTTTAACATCATAAAGTCTTAAATATAGCAGCAAACCAAACTGATATGAAACACTCAACTGAAAACTCAAACTCAAACCAAAAACAACCCCGAAAACACCCAAATCGACACTATTCAGCACAAAGCCAAACTTTGTATGAGCATGCACATGGAATGGCTTCAAACTCCCATCCTTAACCTTCCTGGAAACCTGCAAACTCCCATTCTTGGGTCTCCTTCTCCACAGGTTTGGCAGCCTCTGAAGAACAACAAAAAAATTAGCAAGAATCAAGATGTAGAATGAGCCCAAAATGCCTCCAAACCCCTTTTAAAGAGGGCATAACCCTAACTCATTTCCAAGAGGGGTTAATAAAATATAATTTAATAATAATTTTTATTTATTAGTCCATTGGTTTCCAAAGATTAGCCTCTTTTTCCAAAATTTCACCTTTTTGGAGCCTGCCTGCCTTAACAAAGTTTTTGTTTTTTTAATTATTTGAATAGGGGACATGACAAGTCCTCCCCTCCCAAATATTACTTGTCCTCAAGTAATGAAGGTTGGAATTCTCAAGAATATGTGCTCCTTCCCAAGTTGCATCCTCTAGTGGTAATCCTTTCCATTTGACCAAATGCTCTATGATGCTCCTTTTTCTCAACCTTTTCTCTCTTGTATCCAAAATCTCTTCTGGTATCAAAACTAATTTCCCTTCATCATCAAGAGGTGGTAATTATTTAGATACTATGGTTTGCTGGCCTAGAACCTTCTTTAAGCAAGATACATGAAAAATATTATGTATTTTGCTGTTTGGTGGGAGCTCCAATTCATAAGCTACCTCTCCTACCTTCTTGATGATTTTATAAGGCCCATAGAACCTTGGCTTGAGTTTCTCTGCCCCACTTTTCTTCAAGATGCTTTGCTTATATGGATGCAACCTAAAAAATACCAAATCTCCCACCTCAAAAGATCTTTCAATCCTTTTCCTGGCAGCATATATCTTTTGTTGGTTTTGTGCATGTTGTAGATTATCCTTGAGGGACCTTATTATGTCTTGGCTTTGCTTGATGAAATCACTTGTTGCGGGTACTCTGCTATCGGAAAGTATTAGATCAACAAAGGAAAGGGCATCATAACCATAAAGAGCATGAAAAGGAGGCATACCAATAGACATATGATGAGATGTATTGTAACAATACTCCCCTAGGTGTAACCATTTCACCCAAGCATGTTGTTGATTTGAAACATAGTTCCTCAAATATCCTTCTATCCATTTATTAACTATCTCTGTTTGTCCATCTGTTTGAGGGTGATAGCTAGTACTGGGAGTTAGTTTAGTTCCTGCCAAATGAAAGAGCTCCTTCCAAAAAGAGCTGAGGAATCTACTGTCCCGGTCACTAACAATGTTTCTAGGCAAACCATGTAATCTAAAAATTTCCTTGAAGAACAATTCGGCCACTTGTGATGCCTTGAAATCAGATGTGATAGGAAAGAAATGTGCATACTTAGTTAGTCTATCTACCACCACATATATGCAATCCTTACCTTGAACCTTGGGCAACCCAGTGATGAAATCCATGGAAATACTTTCCCATTTTTGTTCGAGAATAGGAAGTGGCTGCAACAACCCTGCAGGAAAATTTTGCTCACTCTTGCTTTGTTGGCATACCATACATTCCTTAATGTGTTTAAGGACATCCTCCTTCATACCCTTCCATGAAAACCACTCTCGAATTTTTCTGTATGTCTTGAAGTATCCCTGGTGACCAGCCAAAGGTGTGTCATGAAAGGCCCTCAATATCCTCTCCTTAGTTTTTGACCCTGGCACTAAGAAGATCCTGTTCTTGTAATAAATCAATTCATCAACAACCTTGTACCTGTTATCATCCACTAACTTATCCAAAATCTTGGTGGCAAATGAATCTTTAGCATACTCTAAAATTATGGAGACTTTCCAATCAGCAGAGATAGATGATAAGGAACACAAAGTGGGCTTTCTTGAGAGAGCATCAGCAACCACATTATTCTTTCCTTTCATGTATTCAATATCAAAATCATAAGCTTGCAATTTGCTTACCCATTTTTTTTTATGATCATTCAAATCCCTTTGGTTCAAGAAGAACCTGAGGCTATTATGGTCTGTCTTTACAATGAATCTCCCACATACCAAATATTGTCTAAACTTATGAAGTGCATGCATGATTGCCAACATTTCCTTATCATAGATGGAGTACCCTTTCTCTGATTGATTTAATTTTCAACTCTCAAATGCTATTGGATGTCCCCTTTGAGTTAGGACAGCCCCTATACCTTCTCCAAAAGCATCACATTCAACAACAAAAGGTAAAGAGAAATCTGGAATTACAAGCACAGGGCATGAACTCATTACCCCCTTAAGCTTATCAAATGTTTTTTGTGCCTCTTCTGTCCAAACAAAAGCTCCTTTCTTTGTCAAATCAGTCAAGGGGGAAGCAAGATGAGAAAATCCCTTAGCAAATCTCCTATAGTAGCTACATAACCCGAAGAAACCTCTCAACTGTGTAAGATTAGTGGGTGGAGGCCAATCCAAAATTGCCTGGATTTTTTTGTTGATCAACCTGTACTCCTTTAGAGCTTATAATATGTCCCAAATATAGGATCTCTATCAAACCAAACTCACATTTAGATAGCTTAGCATAGAAGGATTGCTGCTCCAAGATTTCCAAAATAGTGTCTATGTGCTTTAGATGCTCTTCCCATGTTTTACTGTATATCAAGATATCATCAAAAAATACCAAAACAAATTTTCGAAGATGCTGACTGAATACCTTATTCATACAAGATTAGAATGTTGCAGGTGCATTAGTGAGTCCAAATGGCATAACAAGAAATTTAAAGTGCCCATAGTGACATCTGAAAGCAGTCTTTTCCACATCTTCACTCCTCATTCGGATTTGATGGTAGCCTGATCTTAAGTCAATTTTTGAGAAGTATACAGCACCATGTAACTCATCAATGAGTTCATCTATGCGTGGTATGGGATACCTATTTTTTATGGTCTTCTTGTTTAGAGCCATGTAGTCTATACACATTCTCATTGTACCATCCTTTTTCTTGACAAGTACCACAGATGATGCAAATGGACTAGAGCTAGGCCTTATGAATCCCATGTCTAGGAGTTCTTTAATAGTTTTTTCAATTTCTTCCTTATAACCTCTTGGATGGCGGTATGGGGTTGTTATAACTGGTTTGGCACCCTGTTCTAACTCTATAACATGCTCAAAACCTCTATCTGGTGGTAATCCTAGAGGAAAATCATTGAAAACTATACTATGCTTATCAAGGATATTTTGAATTTCAAAATGGAAATTACCTTGATTCTTTGGAGAGCTTGTTGGTTGGATTATGACTCCTACTGCCCGTGTTACTTGTCCTCTTCGAAAAGTCCTCTCCATCCTCTTTGCAGAGACCGCCTTAGGTGCTCCATTCGATAACCCTCTCAATATGACTTCTTTCCCATTGGAATGAAATTTAAACTCCATAGTTTGATGGTTCATGTAATAGCCTCCGATAGAGTGCAACCATTGAACACCCAATACAAGATCTGTCTCCCCAATACCAACCACATAGAAGTCATCACATAACTCATAATCTCCTAAGGTCATCTTGAGTGGTTTCACCACCCGTGTGCAAGGCATAGTGAATCCATCAGCTACAGTAACATTGAATCCCTCAAAATCTTCTGCTTTAAGCCCTCTTTTCATGACAAATCCCTCATCAATAAAATTGTGAGTTGCCCCACTATCAAGAAGAACAGTCAACCTTTGCCCTGCTAGTACCCCTCAAATTCAGAAGGGATGGTATCTTGGGACTCCTGATAATGCTACTAAAGTGCCATCCTTGCTGATTTCTTTTACTTTCTCTTCTTCTACCTCCTCCCTAGTATCATGAAATTCCTCATGCTCATCTGAATTAGATTCTGAAGCAACTTCAATATAGTGCACTTGACCTTTCCCCAAACATCTGTGTCCTGGAACCCATGGTTCTCTACAAGTAAAACAAATCTTTTTCCTTCGTAATTCACTCCTAGTCTCTTCATCTACCTTCTTTTTTGCCACATTTGTCACATCTTTTGGTGGTAGTGTTGGGAAAGTCTTTTTCTGAAAATTTTCCTTATGTTGCCAAAGATTTGGGGGTTTTTTATGAGTGATTGATTTCATAGGCACGCAAGTTTCAAGTTGCAAGCTTCTTTTGATAGCTTCCTGTAAGGTTGAGGGTGAGAAAGCCTTAACCAAACCCTTAACAGAATCTTCTAAACCATCAAGAAAAAGATAAACGATCCTCTTTTCACTCATATCAGGTACCATAACAACCACTTTTTGAAATTCTTCTATATACTCATTAACTGATTTGGTTTGCTTCAACTTTGACAATTCTTTAAAGTACTCTTCATCATCCTTGAGGTCAAATCTATCTATCACCCTTTGACTGAAATCTTCAAATGTAGTTACCTGATCGTGACTTTGAGTAGTCATTCCATGATACCACCAATCATAGCCTGCATCTTCCAAGTGTAGACTTGCAAATTGAATAGCATCACTCTCTTTCATGGGGTTAAGTGTGAAGAAAGTTTGTAATTTTTGTAGCCATGCTCTAGCTGAAATTTTATTTGTTCCATCAAAAGTAGGTGCTGTAAACTTGCTTATTTTATTTTTGAGCTCTCTTCCACTTGTGTCATGCTCCCTCCTATTCTCTTTCTTGTGCATCAAAGTGTTCATCATATCCACATATTCTCTAAAAGGAACTGAACTACGAAAGTCATCATCTAAGCCATTGTAACTAGCTCTTAATGTAATCAAATTACCTGTAACCTCTTCCACTGGACTAATGGCTGGATTTGGTACGGGTGGCTCATTTGCAGGCAAGAAAATAGATTTGGTTGATTTAGATGGTGTGGATCTCCCATTTCTTGGCTCCTCTGAAGTGCTCCCTTTCTCATTAATAGATGCAATTCCTTGTAATTTTTCTGTCAATATTCGTAAAGCCTCTCTAGTTTCCGCCAACCCATCCACTGTTTGCTTCTGAGTATTTTGGATGTCCTGGAAGAATTTCTTTGCCATCTCATCTGGGGGTTTGATCAAAATTTCTTTATTCTTTTCTCACTGCAAATATCTTTTTTCTCTTTCACTTAGTTGCATGCAATCATAAAATATGACATGCAAGATCTGGGTAGTTATCAAAACTTGACACGCAAGATCTGGGTAGTTGTTAAAACTGACATGCAACTTCTACAAACCCTCAGGCTGGCAAGATCATGGCTCTGATACCACTGTAATGTCCCTTTACTGATTTTTTATGATATTTCCAGCCTCAAATCAGAACTTTAAAATCAAACAACCAATATTACAAAGATCTGCCAATTTTCCAATAAAACCCAAATCGGGTATGTCCAAATTAGTGCCAAAAACTTCACAACTTCAAAAATTATTAATAAATCTGAAAATGGACATTTTTATAGAAATTTCAGCAGCATAACAGCCTACAAAATGAAATTTCTAGATTTGTATAGCCTTTACACAACAGCTCACAAATGTAGGGCAAAACTATGCTCAATCGGGCTCCCGAAATTAACACAAAAATGCTTGGAAACACCACAAAACACTTATAAAATATCTCAGAAGTTTAATCACGACCCAATACATATATTCAGCTCTATTTTAACATCATAAAGTCTGAAATACAACAGCAAACCAAACTGATAGTAAACACTCAACTGAAAACCCAAACTCAAACCAAAAACAACCCTGAAAACACCCAAATCGGCACTATTCAGCACAAAGCCAAACTTTGTATGAGCATGCACATGGAATGGCTTCAAACTCCCATCCTTAGCCTTCCTGGAAACCTAAAAACTCCCATTCTTGGGTCTCCTTCTCCACAGGTTTGGTAGCCTCTGAAGAACAACAACAAAATTAGCAAGAATCAAGATGTAGAATGAGCCCAAAATGCCTCCAAACCCCTTTTAAAGAGGGCATAACCCTAACTCACGTCCAAGAGGGGTTAATAAAATATAATTTAATAATAATTTTTATTTATTAGTCCATTGGTTTTCAAAGATTAGCCTCTTTTTCCAAAATTTCACCTTTTTGGAGCCTGCCTGCCTTAACAAAGTTTTTTTTTTTTTAATTATTTGAATAGGGGACATGACAGTTATTCTCTATTTCTCCCACATGTGAAGCTTTCACTTATCATAAATGCGCCAAATAGAAAAATAGAGTGGCATCGAACTTTCTTTTTTAAACTTGTGTCGTTGATCCTTGAAAAATCCTACGATCTGGGAATTACAACTAAGCTAACTCAACTTTCTTCTTAACACATTGGTACTCAAGCCAATAAAACACCTCCACCTCTACCTTTCCTTCAAGGCTGGCACTTCAAACCGGGCCCATGCATGACTATGCACATGTGTCATCAGCTTGCTAACTCGTTATACATAATTCTTGAGCACCTTTTCATAGTGAGCTAGCGATGATCACTAATCTTACTTTAATCATGTGGTAGACAATTGAAACAACCTTTAAGAACACGATGGTGGGTCCATTGCTCCTTAACTTGGTATACCTAATTTTCACACATCTCTTTATAGCGAGTCAACGAGCGTCGTCGATCTAGACTTGATCTTGTGGACAGCAATTTTACTTCAATAGTAGTGGGCCACACTCGCTAACTCGCTATACTTAACTTTCGAGCACTTCTTCATAGCGAGTCAACGCCACCATTTGATCCCAGCTCGATCTCACGATCAAAAATCTTCATACCTAGTACATGGGAAGTGGATCTATGATATCGATGTCCATGACATGGGCCCTACAGATTTCTACCAAGCATTGGTTGAAAGTTTGACCAATGAATGGCAGAAAATGCACTAACAATCCCAATATTTTTTGACCACCGTATTCGTCAAAGTTTCAACCAACCTACTGGATGGTCAAATTTTTGACCAAAAAGTTTTCAACCAGTGCCATCTAGTTTTCCACCATGCATTGGTCAAAATTTTGACCAATGCCCCGCAGATTTCTACCAAGCATTGGTCGAAAGTTTGACCAATAAATGGCAGAAAATGGCTCAAAAAGCTAGACATTTTTCAACCAACATATTGGTCAAAATTTTGACCATCCAGTATGTTCGTCAAATTTTTGACCAGAGAATTATTGACCAATTCATTGGTCGAATTTGGTCGAAGATTGGTCAAAAAATGGGTCAAAATTTTGACCAATAAAGGTCAAAAAATGAGCCCAAATGTACTAGTGTATGCACTATTGAACCAGAATGAAACTAAGGATTTACACATTCAGACTTGCTTTACTCTAATAATCACATGCAGATCAGAAAACCCAAGATGAATGACACAAAGAAAGGGATATTCACTTATATTATCATTCATAGATCCAAAGAGATACAGTCATGTAGATTACAAATTTCCACAAAACACTAGTGAAGGAAAAGATTTCTTGCACTTTCACACTAATGGTCGAAGGAGATAAGGCAGAAAGTCATGCAGTTCAAAGGCACAGGGGAATTTACACTAAAAATTTGCAAAGCAATAACAGAGAAAATAGAGAAAGGTTGACCCCTACAAAATTCATAAAATTTTGCCTTTATAGCTCAAGCATAACTGGGATTTCCTCCAACTGTAATTACTTCGCAACAACCTGCCATTAAGTCCTGCAGAGAACAATCATGGAGAAAAATTGATTTGTATACAAATCTAGATGCAATGATATCTGATCTTCTATGTCAAATAATGCCTTGAGAGGATAGAAATGATGCCATTAAGCCATTCTGACTAGGTAGATGGATCAAAAAATGGGTAGTGGAGTGTCCCTCTCGTTCTGCATTCATTCTAGGTTGGTTGGGATTGATTAAAGAGATCAGATTTGCAAGATAACCCTGGTTTTCCATCATTTTGGCTCGTGAATCAGCAATTCAATGAGTCAAACTAAAATTGCAAGCAGGACGAGCCACGTGGACCAACGAGCTTATTTCATTTTTCCACCCAGTAGGTCTTGTTGAGTTTGACCATGCCTTATGGACTAATCGCGCCACCTTAACCCTGACTGCGGTGGTCTTGCTAAAACCCTAACCGTGGTAATTTTTTTAACCACTATCATTAACTATAAACATTACTTGAGCCACTGGGACGTATGTCCTCCACCCACCTTCCCACATTACTTAACTCCTCTGTAACTTCATCTTGCGAGAAAGTGTTGATCATTGATCTCCACGAGATCAACAATCGAGAAAATCCTTTGTGTATTGCGCTTTGTTCTTGCCCCGGGCCCATAACACTTGGCACACATCTGGCATTATCCATACCACACTTGGCAACACATGGCATCCAACTAGTGACCTGCAGAGAAATTGGTCCCGCAGAGACACGTGGCGGCAAAGCACTTCCTCACATTATTTATCTTGTCTCCACCTTGACCTTGCCGAAAAGCCTCGGCCCTTAATCTGGGGAGATCTAACGGTGCCCGTAACTTGCATGTTGAAACTTGAGGAAGACCCTACATGATGTCATGATGTCCACGCATCAGAAAGGGGCAATCCCACATGATTTAACTTCCCTACATCTTCATCTTGCGGGCATGCGGTGATCATCGATCTGGGAAGATTTGGCGGTGGATAAAAAATTGCATCTCTAGGGCTGGCCAAAGGAAGATGGACCTACCTGCCATGTGGCACAAAAGGGCTTGCCCGCAATACTTAAAACACTTGCATCTTTATCTTGTGGGGAAGCACCCACCATAGATCTGGCAAGATCTGATGGCGAGGAAAGTTGCACACTGATTGGGCAAAATATTAAAAAATGCCCTGGGCATTAAAATATCATTAAATTTGGTAGGTAGTCGTTAGATGGGCCAGATATTCAAATTTGAATTTGGCAGAGAGGCAAAAATGGATAAAAATTACCAAAGTGTATTCCTCCAAGTTTGGGTATAATTGAGTTTATATGGTAGTTGTTTATGGTCAATAGGGAGTATCTAGGTCCCAAAGTACATAGAGGCACTTACTTGTGTAGATGTTTTAGGTGGGGGATTTTATAATTGGAAAAGAGGCCCTTGATTAGATCCATACCTTCCTCGACTACTACAATTTGTTAGTTGGTCCTTATAGAATGTATGATCCTAACAATTGGATGAGGATCACCCTTAAAGAGATAAGGAACTATGTACTGCCTAGCACCAAAGAATTATCGCATGAAGATTTTATTCCAAACATAGCTACAGAGGGTGAGGTAGTTGATATATTAGCAAAACTTGATGATGTTCTGAGGGTGGAAAGAGAAATGAAGGGAATAGATCCCCAATTTATGGGATTCTATATGGATATCTCCTATCCTCAGAGGATTAGAAAGATGGTCACAGACCATGCTGAGATTATGCCCAAGATGCTAGAGGGACCTGTAGGAGAGGAAGAGAGGGTGTGCCTAGACATCCCTGAACTGAATGTGACCCTAGAAATAGAAGATGATGCTCTTGAGGCATCATGGGTCACATAAGGAAATGAAAGATACAAAGTTGTCCATATCCTTGCAAAGGTGAAAAAGAGGACCTTATAGATTTTGCTTGGAAATAGTCAGTATTTTGCTGACTTAAGGTAGAGTTACCTCTAGGATAGGATTAATGCAATTGAGAGTACACTCACTATCATGGAACTAGCAGTAGAAAGGTTGGATGATAGGATCGTCTAGGCCCAATAGTTTATAGAAGATGATGAATTCATCAAATCTACTGAGTTCAAGAGTTTTTTATACAAGATAAAATAGAGTGTGTTGGTGCTAAAGATGAAGCCAAGAGAATCATATTAGAAAAAGTTAGAACTAATGGAGAAGTTATAGGCCTATGATCCTAAGAGTGAAAACATGACTCTAGAGGAGGCAAGGGACCTTGTATAGAGGAGTGGCATGTTATTAGTGTCTGGATGGGATCTGGAGCAATCTTTTATGCTTGATCAAATAAGGAGGCAAGAGAATGCCATCTCATATGAAGCATTCGGTGATGATGGACTGCGAAGAGGAACAAATTTTAATAAAGATAAAAAATATCTAGCAGTTTGGAGCATGGCTCCATCACCAAATAAATAAAATTTGATGGATGTGTAGAGCACTAAATAGGTTAATATGATTGTATGGACTCTATAGGGCACCTCTAGCACAAAAATTTCTAAGGCCATGAAACATTTTTCATTTATGAATGAAGCCAAGGTAGAGGAGATTGAGACTAGACTTTCTAAGTCCATACATGATTACATTGATGTAAGAAAGCTTTATGAAGATGAGATTAGAAATTTCCATGTATACAAAGAGAAGATTGTAGAGCTTGAGGTTAAAGTCCAAGCACTTGAGAATGAGGTTGCATCTCTCAGAGAGCAACTTGTATAGGCAGAGCAAGTAGTTGCTAGAGGACAAGGACATGAACATTAAGATCAACAACAACCAACTATGAATACAACTAAAGCCCCAACACAAATAGATGATTTGGGGGAAGAGGATATAGCAGAACCAAGGAGAATAAGCATTGATGCTCTATCTACTCAGCAAGGAGATGAGATAAGAACAACTATCCTTAAGAGCTTGATGAGCCACAGGGTTGAAACTTTGAAGAACATCTCACAATAGGCTCACAATTTTTATATTGCTTTAAAAAGTGCTAAGAAATTTTCTAATGAAGCACTTTCATGGCTATCACCCACATTTAATCTATGGGGGCCATACACACAATTCTTGGAGAGGCTCATTGTACTATTGGCTAAAAATCCAAATTTGCCTAACAAAATAATCATAGTGAAGGAGGGTTTGGAGATAGTTAAGGAATTTATTGGTTTCTCCACTGGTAAATTACAAATTATACAAGGAAAACTAAAAAAATTATCTCAGGGAATACAACCCTTGATGCAGGAGCATCCTGGGTATAAGGGTAATCTTGCATCACCCAAAAAACATATTTTATTTTAAGTCTTTTCTATTTTAATAAGGACTAGTAGATAGGGTGGTTTCTATTTATGGGAACTTTCTATCTTTAGTAAGTTTGTCATATGAGCTCAAAATATTCTCATTTTCTATAGGAAGGTTCATTTTAGAGATATAAGCCTACCATAAAAATTTCATTTCTCTAGCTTAAGTATTAGAGAATTTATTATAGTTTTTCGATGAAAAAATTTGTAAAAAAATCTTCAGGCTCACTATTGGAGGTCTTAGAGTACCTGGATGATGTCCAAAAACTCAACAGAAGGGTGCTAGTGTAGTTTCAAGCATGTAGATCAAGAGTTGGCATTTTCAAAAAGTGGTTATAATAGCCAATCAAAGCAACGGTTCATGAGTTATGGCCTTCAAAATTTGGACTATTAAAATTTTTAAAATAATTTGTCAAAGATGTGTTTGGCCTACTCTATGTGTATTTTTAGGGTCTGTCGACCCTAGGTATTAAGTTTGAGCATCTAGAACCTTCCCGGGTGACATAAAACTACCTATTTAAGAAAGGCCTGAACATTGTCTAGGACATCTCTAGCTGATAGTTCGCAGCACTATCTTGCAAATTACTGTAATGAAGGAACCCATTTGGGTTAGCATATTGTAATTGAGAATTCTGTAATTTCGCATTTGCAATGATAATAAGAAGTCCATATTTTGTTTCTCACATTTGTTGTTGTTTCTTTTTTTTGGGTTATGAGTTTATGGTATTAAGGGGAGTCCCCTACATCAAGTGGTATCAGAGCTAGAGTTCTTGAGTGTGTGGACAAATCATCAATTGTGAGGTAGTTTTCACTAGGTACATGGTTTGGGCTAAGCATGTAGACAGATCACCAATTGTGAGGCAGTTCGCACTAGGGTTTTAGCAGAAACACGAAAATGTCTCCATGAAGAGAACCTAGTGGAAGAGTTTTTGGTGTTACACCTTAGGGTTTTTGAGCCCTCCAAAGGAAAATGCAAGCATTGGAAGAACAAATTCAAAGAGGAATAAATCTTCCTATAAGAGATTAAAGTGAGGATGAGGATGAAGTAGAAGAAAATGTCGAAGTAGAGGCAGTTCTAAATCCAAAGGAAGAGATGCTTTTTGAGGCCATCTCCAAGATTGGAAAAAGACCTAAGTTTGAGGTTCCCACATTTTTAGGAAATCTTAAACTAGAAGAGCTGATCGATTAGATCAATGAACTAGAGGAGTACTTTGAGTATGAAGATAGAGGATCTAGATAGGGTCAAGTTTGTGAAGGCAAAACTGAAGGGACATGCAAAGATCTGGTGGCAAGAGGTTCAGTTGGAGCAAAATAGAAAGGGAAAGGACAAAATCACCAGATGGGATCAGATGATAGCTAAAATAAAGCGACAATTCATTCCTATGGGTTATGAGATTGATCTGTTAAAGAAGATGTAAGGAATGATGCAAGTAGGAAAATCTGTTCAAGAGTATACCGAAGAGTTCTACCGAGTTCTCATTAGAACTGGCCATGCAGAAGCTGATAAGGAGAAAGTCACCCATTATCTTAATGGGTTAAGGCCAAGCATTCAGAATTATCTAAGTCTGGTTTGAATGAGCATTATTTAGGAGGCATACTAGTTTTCCCTAAGAGTTGAGGAGAAACTAAGCAAGAAGTTTGACAATAAGAATAGTGGAAGAGGTCATGGTGGAAGATCTGGCAAATGATCTTATAGAGGCCATAATGACAAGGATGAGGCTAGAAGTAGTAGCTAGAATCAAAGAGGAAATAATTCCAATTGTTTCCATGATCAAATCAATAGAGATCAGAGAGGAAGAGGCAGAGAACAAGGATAGATCAAAGAACAAAAAGTCAAGAGAGAGTTGCACATGTTGATGAAGATGCCAAATCCTCACATTCTGAAGATACTAAAAGAGAAGAAGTGCTAGTTAACAAAAGAGTCCTACTAAGAAGTGAGGATGAACTTGATCAAAGAAGGAGTTTGTTTCAACAAGGTGTAAATGTGAAAATAAGTGTTGTGATGTGATCATTGATGATGGAAGTACTGACAATCTAGTGTCAAAAATGATGGTCACCAAGTTAAAGCTAAAGAGACAAAAACACCCATGTCCATATCATATTGCTTGGGTGCAAGATGACCACAAGGTTATGGTCAATGAGCAGTGCTCAGTGAAGTTCAAGATTGAGAGCTACCAGAATGAGGTACTATGTGATATCTGTATATGTGAAAATGTGGCCTATGCTAACACACACACTTCAACACGGTCATTGTATGCGGATTCATCTCGAAATGAACATTGGATTGTTCATCCAAAAATCAACCTACAAAGTGACCTGTTGCCTTCTATCTAAAGGGAATTGCTTGTCAGATATCCTCAGATCCGAGGTGTTTAAGCAACCAGACCCTCTAAGAATGAAGGATTTGATAATGAAATTAAGCTAAGAATGAGTATGCAGATTAATCTAGAATGAAAGATGCAATGTAATATAAGAACAAATAAAGCAAACTAGATTAAGCATATGCATGATTAAACTAAAATGAGATTAAACTAAGAATGAGAATGTATGCAAGAAATATAAGCAAACGTGAGTATGAATTCCAGCAGCGATTCGATGCAAATTCTCCAAATTCATCATCTCTGAAATGAAGAGAGGAGGGTCTCTTAAATAGACTTTCCTAGAATTCATCAACGGTTGAGATCAATTTCAATCAATGGTTAGGATTGAAGATGAAGTTCAGTCATAAAGGAAGATTCCCAAATTAAAGGGAGTTAATTGATTTAATTTGAGAAAAGTAAGGAGTTAACTGATTTAATTCCTTTTTTTATTCACAATGAACTGGGAATTTCCCTTTTTGAACTGAAGAGAGATTTTGTTGAAATATTTAATTTAATAAAATGAGATATGCTCTCATAATTACCTTTTTCATTTAATTAAATAATATTATTTTTATTAATTAAAGATGCTTTTCTCATTTAATTAAATAACGTCATTTAATTAATTAGGAATGACTTCCCATTTAATTAAATAACTTCATTTAATTAATTAAAAATAGCTTTCTCCATTTAATTAAATAATTTTGTTTAATTAATTAAAATAGGCACATTTATTAAATTTAATAAATTTAATTCCATAGTACATTAGCCTTAGGATATGATTTAATTTAAGTAAAGTATAAATACTTAGTAATTAAATTAAATATTAATCAATAGGTTTAATGTGACTAATATGAATCAATACTATAGGAATTAAATAAAGAGTATGATGAATGCAGATTTGGGTTTTCTGCATCTGACAATTAAGTCAAGTAGCGAGTAGCCAAATAAGAATTGCCTATTAGAATAGGTCTTAGGATTGATAAAAAATAGACCAAAATTGGTTGAGATGGCAATGAGCCAATTTTGGGGTATTACATTTTGCCCCTCTTTGAATGAATGTGCGAGTATCACGTTCAATTCAAAGAAAATCAAAAAGCATGATGCGAAGATGAGATTGGTTCCAAATGTGATGATATAGAGACCAATTGATAAGCTTTTTAGAACCATCTCTAGAATAGAGCTTAATCCTAAGGGATCCAAGTAGAACACTTAGATACCTAATAGTGATAGCATTTAAAAGACTACCTCCAGAACGAAGCGTAATCTTTAAGGATCCAGACAGAACGTCTAGATACCTAAAATTGATAGCATTTAGAAGATTATCTCCAGAATAGAGTTTAATCTTCAAGGATCCAGATAGAACACCTAGATACCTAAGATTGGTAGCATTTAAAAGACTATCTCCAGAATGAAGCGTAATCTTTAAGGATCCAGACAAAATGTCTAGATACCTAAAATTGATAGCATTTAGAAGATTATCTCCAGAATGGAGCTTAACCTTCAAGGATCCAGATAGAACACTTAGATACCTAAAATTGATAGCATTTAGAAGATTATCTCCAGAACAGAGCTTAACCTTCAAGGATCCAGATAGAACACCTAGATACTTGAGAATAATAGCATTTAGAAGACTATCTCCAAAACGGAGCTTAACCTTCAAGGATCTAGATAGAACACCTAGACACTCAAGAATAATAGCATTTAGAAGACTATCTCCAGAATGGAGCTTAACCTTCAAGGATCTAGATAGAACACCTAGATACCTAAGATTGATAAAAGATAACAAGGTCCTCATCATGAGTCATAGAATCATCCCCAGAATGAGGCTTGATCCTCAAGAGTCAGGGTTTAGACTGTCCCAATGCTTGTCTATCAAACTCTGAGAAGAGTTGTTATAAGGTTGATCAATTGATGAAAAGATAAGATAGATAGCAAAGATGCCAAATAGAAGGGAACAAAATGCCCCGAGTGATTAGATGCCCCAAGTGATAGATAGAAAAGATAGGAACAAGATGCCCCAAGAAATGAAGATTCAAATTGATTTGAAATTCAAGTTCAATGATGTAATCATCCTACCCCCTCAAAAGCGAAATTGAAAGATTACACACCAGAAATATGATGTAAAGCAGTAGAAAAAATCTAAGATTCAACAGAATCTAGAAGAGATCATAATGATCTAAACAATAAAGAAGAGATCAGAATGATCAAAAGAAATATGAAGAGATTAGAATGATTTGAAGAAATATAAAGAGATCAGAATGATCTTGAAGAAATATGAAGAGATCAGAATGAACTGAAGAAATAAAGAAGAGATCAGAACGATCTGAAGAAATATGAAGAGATCAGAATGATCTGAAGAAATATGAAGAGATCAGAAGGATTTGAAGAAATATAAAGAGATCATAATGATCTAAAGAAATATGAAGAGATGAGAACGATCTGAAGAAATATGAAGAGATCAGAACAATCTAAAGAAATATGAAGAGATTAGAACGATCTGAAGAAATATGAAGAGATCAGAATGATCTCAAGGTCCAAAAGACCAAGTTTGAGTTGAAAAGATTCCAAGAATTGTAAAGTATCAGAAAGATTTGGACTGCACAAGAAAATTTTAAATGCATTTTGAGCCACTTAAGTGTGTCAAAATTCAAATTTGATCCCGAAAAATGGGTTAAGAGCAACCAAAGTAGCCAAGAGGGTGATTAATCAAACATTTGTGCAGTTCATAAAAGAACATGATACTTTGAAGAGATCAGCAATCCCTCATCTTAAAAGGTGAAAGTAGATTTGCAATTGAATCGCATGCTTATGCAAGTGAAGTATGCAATGCAAGACTATGTTAAATGCAACCCTAGGTCTGGTTACCAAGCCTCAATATTTAATCATCACCGGATATAGAACAAAGATCATAGGTCATACAATTTCCACTAACATTGCAATCATGGAAATATGAATATAACATACATTATCGGTTTGTCAGGATTAAATGTAAGCATTCGAGGCACAAGAAGCCAGAATGACCAGAACATTTGTCCCTTTTAATGTAGCAAGTTAACATAAGCATCAAAGCATAAATGCTAGGATGACCTAAATGTTGCTTGCATGGCAGGCACACCAAACACACGGGAGATCCCTCTTATACTAAGCATTTAGTATTCATTCTGTCTGCAATGACCCTTGCATTCGTAACCTAAGACAAAAGTGTGCTAGATATACTCGCAGTGACCTATACGTTCATTTAATAGGACGAGTATCAGTATGTACTATAGCATGAAGAGTTCACTTCAACAAACAAGGAGAAGAACCAACATTATTGGTGTATTCATATAAAAGAAGTCGAGGTACACACGGCCATCCAATACAAGATGGAGGCTCTTATAGTGGACACCCCTCTTATAGGAATATATCAACTTATTGGAACTAAACCGAAAATAGAAAGCAAAGAAAAGGATCATGCCCCTAGTTATTACTTCTCTAGTCAAAGATGACATCATCGAGTTGCTCAAGGAGATATGATAAAGCAAAACAAAGAAAACAAAGAAAATGCTCAGCATATCCAAACAAGTATATCAGTTTTGAGTTCAATGTTTTGGGATTGATGTCAAGTGCTAATGTCCAGAATACATTTGAAAGAAATCTCTTTAGTAGGGTGACAATAGTAGGCAGACATAGTTAGAATGACTGGTGACTAATGTCAAAGAGGAATCTTCATGATGAAGAACCTAAAGAGGATTGGACGATAGTAGACAGACACAGCCAGAATGATCGGTGACTGACGCAATAGAGATCTTCCATAAATGAAGCTGGAGACGTGACCTAAGCAACAGGAAGCAGACACAGCTGAAACAACTGGTGACTGTTGCGAAAGAGATTCTATGAGGAGAATCTTGAAAAGCATGACACTAGCGACAGTAGGCAGATGCAGTTTGAAACAACTAGTGACTATCACGAAAGAGATTCTATGAGGAGAACCTCGAAAAGAGTGACACTAAGGGGGGATGCCTCTAAGCTGGGACAAGACTCAATCCATGGATACATGATCAGGAAAAGCAAGAAAGCGAAAGCATGAAAGCGACTGTGCAGAATAGCCAGAAGATGCACTGCAAGGTGAGGCATTGGGAACAAGAGGCGCCTGTTTACTAGGTTTTTACCTTCTTGGCAAGTTTTCTCTTTTTTCAATTTTTTTTGTATTTTTTTTTTTTAATTTTTTTTTTTTGTATTTTTGAGATTTTTCACTTTTTTTGGTGTTACGAAGGCGCCTATTGCTAGGTTTTTACCAAGGTAACAATTTTTTTCAGGACTTTTTCTAATTTTTAGAATTTTTGCAAAATTTTAGAACTTTTTCAAAGATTACTAGCTCTCAAGAAGGATTACCTTGATTTTGTTCTAGTGTCTAGCAAGGTGTAGGTAAATATGTAGTAGCAAGCGAGTGGACAAGCAGAGATGGATAGGCAAGGAGTATGAAGCGGTGAATGTTACCCTCAAGGAAAGCTTTCATAAGATTACCCAAGCTAGGGAAAAAGATATAACAATATAAGCTCATGGTGTAATGAAGGGTATCGTGTAAGTAATCCAAGAAAATGACCATGTCAAGAGATTGCTAAGAACCGAGTTTTCTTCTTTCTTTCATTGATCAAGACTAGAGGGTTAACTAAATAGGATAGCAATGTTTGTTATGGAGGTAATGAGTGAGTAACTTGAGACGAGGACATTTGAAGGATAAGCAAGATCATGATAGGATGTCATGGATGGAAGAATTATGCATGACGCCTGTTTACCAGGTTTTCATCATGGTACTTATCCAAGGTGCCACAAAAAGTGGTTTTCACCATAGGATGGATTTATTTATGTTTACTTTTGCTACCAAGGTGCCTGTTTCCAGGTTTTCACCGAGGCACATTCTTTTCTTTTTTTCTTTTTTTTTCTTTTTTTTTTTCTCTTTTTTTTTTTTGGATTTTTAGAGTTTTTGGAAAGAATTCAAGCATTCTTCAATTTGAATAGTGCTCCTATAAGAAAGATAAGTTATGATAAGCCAAGGCCATAGTAAGGTACACTTAAAGATGTTGATAAGGTAATGGAAGGGAGATAGGAAAATGAGAGGTAGATGGAGGATAAGGTTGTTAGTTTTGGAAGACTGAAACAAGCAAGGATGGCAAGCAGGCATAAGATTTAGAGGATCTCATGAAGGTGGATGAGATATTAGGAAAGATCAACATTGACACACACCTTGAAGGGTAGTGGAATGATGGAGGAAATATGGATGAAATAGATTGAGGCTTAGATATATGAGGTAGCAAAGCCATTTTGGAGAGGGGTGGAGTAGAAGGTTTTGAAACCTTTTTAGGAAGATGTTGGGAAGAAGATGGAGTGGAAGCCTTTGGAAGCTTGAATGTCAACTTTGATTTGTTTTCAATATTCAAGTCCTTCAAAAGAGACTTGGGAATCCATATAGCTTTTGATTTTTCATTAGATGCTTTAGAACGCATTTATTCAATAACAGATTTAAAAACCCATACTTTCTTTGGTTGAGCTCTTTGAATAGTGGACCTTTGTGGTCTCTTTTTTTTTATTTTCCTTCTTAACATTCACATGTTGATTAGAGGAGATATAGTGAACTTTTGAAGATGGATTCATGCACTTGTGTTTGAGTTTATCATCCAAATTGCTTCCAAAGGACTTGGGACTTGTGGATGAGTGAGGCCAATATGACTGGTTTAGATGGAAAGGTGAATGTGAAGAGTTCAAGTATGTGTATCTTTGTTGATCTTGGGGTAGGGTAGGAGGAATGTGTAATGAGCTAGTAGTGGCAATAGGAGATAGAGGAACATAAGGTCCCAATATGGATGGAAGACTTGAAGGTTTTAGCTTAGATGGGTAGGGACCAAGGATAGATTTAGAAGATGTGAATGAACCATGAGTATGGATATCAGCATCTTTAGAGTGAGCAATATGACCAAAGCCATCAATAGATTTATGAGTAACTGTTTTAGGAGCAATACCTTTGACAGGAGTATTTAAAGCTTGAGCATAGTTTGGAAGTGAATGTAGCAAGGTAGAATAAGAGAGCGAGGGAACACTTTTCTCTTCAAAAGGAATTTTAGGTAACATAGGAAATCTATCCTTCTCTTGGTCTTTTGTAATCTTCTTAAGGATGGTGGAAGAAATATCTTGATCTTGCTTAGTAGAGGTGCATGACATGGGAGATGGAGGACTATGTGGCTCTTGAGATGGAGGCACGAGGTCTTGGAAGATTTGAAAGGGGATGAAGGAATATTGGTCTTGATCAACACTTGTTTCTTCATCATTTAAGTGGTCCTCTTGACATGAAACCAAATCCAAGGATAAGGGAGTATCTGAATCTGTATTCAAATATATTTCTGGAGGCTCCATAACAGGCTCTTGAAGGGACAATGGAGGAATAGTTGGATTGGGGATAATAGGAGGAGTAACACATGGAGGTTTTGGATCTTTTCTTTGTGTGGAGGTTTTGGATCTTTTCTTTGTGTAGTATGGGAGAGGTTTGTAGCTAAGTCAAGATTAGCTTGAGTTTCCTTTAAAGGTAGTCCTTGAGGGTACACATAGTCAACTGGGGGAGTAGTGAGTTCTTTTGGTGAATATGTGTTGGAAAGATTGGACAATTTAGAAGGTGGATGTATGTTGGAGGAAGTAGAAGTTGTGTTTGAACCATTACTAGACATGGTTTTATGAGGTTGATCCTTCTTGAGAGTAGAATCTTTAGCAGTTGAGAGCTTAGATTTTTGAATTATGCCATTGTCAAAGAGATCTTGGATCTTATTTTTCAGCTCCTTACAATGGGAAGTTTTATGTAAATTATGTCTATGATAGGCACAATAGTTACTCATAAAGGAAACTCCCGCCAAAGTGAGCTTAGGTAAAGTAATGAGTTTTTCTTCAAGAAGTTCTTCCAAAGTTGATTCATAAGATCTTCCCAAAGGGGTGAAATCATGCTTTGGTTTAGGTTCCCAAGGTTTTTCTTCAAAGATATTCCTAGATTTCTTGGGTGTTTGGAGATTGTTTTGAGATGGCTTGGACTTAAGATCATAAGAATGTGATTTTTGGTTGTCATAGGAGAAAGGGAAAATTTCTCTCAAGGAGAATTTTTTCGATGATGTTTCATCTTTCTCCTTTAGTTTTTGAAGTTGAGTGCTCATTGATTGGATTTGTTGCTTCATGTTTGCAATTATAATCCCTTCTTCCTCACTAGGAATATTGGATTTAGCACATTTTTTGTTAGCCATTTTGATGTACTATGTTTCAAGTAGCGACAGCCAAGTTTTAGAACGTAAGTCAAGTTGCCACAGTCATAGACAATGACAAAAAGCAGCAACTTAGACAAGGACCACACTAGAACATAGTCTCAGAAAAGCAAGATAAGAGTGCAGTATACTAAGGTATGAATAGTCTGATTTGAAGGCTAGACTAGCCAAAGATTATGACTATCATGACACGGAGTACAAAAAGCACTAAAGGACAAGAGCAAGATAATTGAGAGACAAGACTAGTTAAAGTATGGATCACAAGTCATTAGCTAAGCAGGATGCCACTGTTTGGGACTATTTGTAGACAAAGAGCAATAAAAGGATGTAGAAAAGGGCAGTGTGTAGATCGCAGATAGCTAGATTAGACCAAAAGTGGAAATGTTGACACAAGATTTCACGTGAAAAACCTTTACAGGCCATGCCAAGAAGTTTCGCAGATCGTACGAAGAGGTTTTATGGCTCACGCGAAGTTCAGTGACAGTTTTTAATTTCGCGCGAGAAAGCTCACTGGGTTGCTCAAAGACTCATGATAGAATTTTAATTTCACGCGAGGAAATAGTTATTTCACATGAGGACCAAATGATTTCGTGCGAGACTGAAAAAGTTTTCGCGTGAGAAAGCAAATCAGTTTCAAAACAGCGACTGATTTTGGCAAGATTTCTGAACTTTTTAGATAGATTGGGTAGATTTTCAATACAAGTTCAATTTAATAGACAACAAATTTGATTGTTTTAGTAAGCAAGTAGGTAAATAGGCACGTAGAACAACAAGCAAGTGATATCAAGCATGTCTAAAAACAATGAGCAAGGGCAAAAGCAACCTTGTGCATGAACAATCAAGTGACTTAGTATGCACTGATTCCTAAGAGAGCTAATTGTGTATGTTTTCAAAGAGTTTTGCAATCATTGCACACATTCCTAGAAAATGAAAAAGTTTGGCCTCTCTAAGGTTTTTAGTAATGGTTTGACTCTGCAACTTTTATGACTCACAGGGGTGACCTCCAATCCCGGCGCACCGAGGTTTTGACACAGTCCGAGAACTTAATCTTCAAGAGCTGCTAGGGAGATCTGACAACCCACAATGAACCACACCTGTGGAGATTTCTTCCACAAGGAAATTTATATAGTGATTGTCACTACCATGGAAAAAATGGCTATTACCGCTTGAGGTTCCGTCAATGCAGTTTTCCTTGTAGAGAGATTGTCTGCTATGGTTAACCCTCTCTAAAGGTGACTGACTCACAATAGTATACCACAAGGGGACTTAGCTTCCAGATTCAATGTTTTGACACATTTTCACCTTTAGCCCAATCAAAGTAGACAGATTAATTTGACACGCTAAACTCAGATTATCTCTTAAAGATCTATGATATCATCTCCTAGTGATCTATCAACCTCTCCGGAGAAAGGATGCCTTAATCAACAAGTCGAAGATTCATCTATCTACGAGATGCTCAAAGTATCCTCCCCACCTACAAGGAATCTCTCTTAGAGAGGAGTTTCACTAGGAACCCACTCCCTCAAGATCCATGAATAGTGTTCATGGGGGTCTAATTACTATTTGTGTACAGATGTTAATTCCCGAAAGCAAATCTATCCAAAAGCAATCAAAAAGCACAAGGTGGTACACTTAACGCTTTAACTAATGTGAGGTGAGTCCAAAGATGTGGAATATTTAACCTCTCACACACAAGTCAAAATGAGTCCACAACTCAGAAGTTAGTGAGTTCTAGAAAGCACAAAAGGGTTGCCTTGTGGAGCATTTAACGCTTATGTCCTGTAGACCCCTCCCCTATTTAACGTGGTGCTAAGCTTGCAACCACAGGGTGGAACGAAGGGCTAACGGATTAGCGAGTCCAATAACCCAAGATAGCTAATTAGATCTATCACTAAAGACTAAGCCTGCTAAATGAAACTAATAGAGATCACAACCTAGTATCAAATTATGCGTGTGTTGTAAAATGAGAACATGAAAGAAAATACACACACAAGCTTGACACAAGAGATGTTTGTTTTAGCTCCAAATGAAGTGTTATCAGTCAAAAAGAATTACCTGGTAATCCTTGCGACGTGCTTAGTAGATTTTCCCTGATTTTTAACAATTCTTGTGCTGTTTTCGAAGCTAGCAAAAGCGAGATGCATTTTTCTTTTTCTTTTTGCTTTATTTTGTCATATTTGGATGACCTTTCTTTCTTCCTTGCTGTTTTCCAAAAAAAAAATCTGCAATAAAAATTATTGATTAAAATTTCAAGATTTGCATCATGAGTTAATAATTTTTTTTTATGAAAACACATAAAAAATTTATTAAAAATAGAATTATGATCTAAAAAATCTGAAATTTTTATTGTAGATTACAGAAAGCCTCCCAAACATTCAATAAAATTTTCGGATTGAAATTCTTTGACTTATGTCAAGAATTAATTTTTTTATGAAAATACATTAAAAAATTATAAAAAATCATTTTTTTCTCCACAAAATCCGAAATTTTTACTGTAAATTTTGCAGCATTTCCAAAATCTACAATAAAATTTTCAGATTTAAATTCAATGATTTGAGTTGCGAAATAATTTGTTTATGAAAATACATTAAAAAAAATTATTAAAAATTCATTTTCGATCAAATAAATTCAAAAATTTTACTGTAAACTGTAGATGGCATGCCAAATATGAAATAAAAATTTCAGATTTAAATAATGAACCGTTTGAAGGATATGATCAAATCTTTCAAGAACCCCAAGCCTTTTTTTTTTTTTTTTTAAATTTTAGAACATGAGAAGGAAGAAAAAGAAGAAGAAGAAGATTAAGAGGAGAAGAGGAAGAGGTTTCTCAAATGCTCATTTTTTCATCATTGTTGGATGCCTTCTCAAATTGTCTTCAAACCTGTAAAAAGATAAAACTGCAAAACAAGATATAAATAAAAAAATTAAAATGCAAAACAAAAAGAATGAGGCCAAAAAACTGATTTCTAGGCCCCACAGTGGGCGCCAGAAATGTATATGTGAAAATGTGGCCTATGCTAACACACACACTTCAACGCGGTCATTGTATGCGGATTCATCCCGAAATGAACATTGGATTGTTCATCCAAAAATTAGCCTGCAAAGCGACCTGTTGCCTTCTATCTAAAGGAAATTGCTTGTCAGATATCCTCAGATCCAAGGTGTTTAAGCAACCAGACCCTCTAAGAACGAAGGATTTGATAATGAAATTAAGCTAAGAATGATTATGCAGATTAATCTAGAATGAAAGATGCAATGTAATATAAGAACAAATAAAGCAAACTAGATTAAGCATATGCATGATTAAACTAAAATGAGATTAAACTAAGAATGGGAATGTATGCAAGAAATATAAGCAAACGTGAGTATGAATTCCAGCAGCGATTCGATGCAAATTCTCCAAATTCATCGTCTCTGAAATGAAGAGAGGAGGGTCTCTTAAATAGACTTTCCTAGAATCCATCAACGGTTGAGATCAATTTCAATCAATGGTCAGGATTAAAGATGAAGTTCAATCATAAAGGAAGATTCCCAAATTAAAGGGAGTTAATTGATTTAATTTGAGAAAAGTAAGGAGTTAACTGATTTAATTCCTTTTTTTATTCACAGTGAACTGGGAATTTCCCTTTTTGAACTGAAGAGAGATTTTGTTGAGATATTTAATTTAATAAAATGAGATATGCTCTCATAATTACCTTTTTCATTTAATTAAATAATATTATTTTTATTAATTAAAGATGTTTTTCTCATTTAATTAAATAACTTCATTTAATTAATTAGGAATGACTTCCCATTTAATTAAATAACTTCATTTAATTAATTAAAAATAGCTTTCTCCATTTAATTAAATAATTTTGTTTAATTAATTAAAATAGGCACATTTATTAAATTTAATAAATTTAATTCCATAGTACATTAGCCTTAGGATATGATTTAATTTAATTAAAGTATAAATACTTAGTAATTAAATTAAATATTAATCAATAGGTTTAATGTGACTAATATGAATCAATACTATAAGAATTAAATAAAGAGTATGATGAATGCAGATTTGGGTTTTCTGCATCTGACAATTAAGTCAAGTAGCGAGTAGCCAAATAAGAATTGTCTATTAGAATAGGTCTTAGGATTGATAAAAAATAGACCAGAATTGGTTGAGATGGCAATGAGCCAATTTTGGGGTATTACAATATCATACCTATGGACATATGTCATATGTTGTTGGGTAGGCCATGGTAGTTTGACAAGTATGTTGTACATGATGAGCGAGCAAATACCTACACTCTAGGGATGGAGTGAAACATAAGTTGAATTCATTGAAGGATAAAGAAGAAAAGGTATGTAGTGCTGCTAGAATATGTTTTGTTGATTGAAAAGAGTTTCTTAAAGGTATGAAACATGAGCATATGTGTTTTTCTATAATTCTTAAAGATAGTAAAGAAGAAGTAGAGGCGGTACCTACAGAAGTTACAAATATGTTGGAAGAGTTTTCTTATATTGTATTAGATAATTTAATTGTTGGATTATACCCAATGAAGAAGATCAGTCACCAAATAGATTTGGTTCCAGGAGTCAGTTTTCCAAACAAGGTAGTGCATAGAATGACACCAATAGAAAGTGAAGAGTTGAGTAGGCAAGTTCATGAGTTGTTGAAGAAGGGGTTGATTCAAGAGAGTCTGATTCCATGTGTTATACCAGTAGTGTTAGCACCAAGGAAGAATGGAGAATGGAGGATGTGCACAGATTTTTGTGCTATCAACAAGATCACAATAAAGTATAGATTTCCTTTGTCAAGGATGGATGATATTATGGATTTTTTGAGCAAATCTCAATATTTTACAAAGATAGATCTAAAGAGTGGGTACCATCAGATTTGTATCAGAGAAGGTGATGAATGGAAAACTACTTTCAAGACAAGGGAAGGACTGTATGAGTGGTTAGTCATGTCTTTTGAGCTAATCAATGCATCAAACACTTTCATGCGGCTCATGAATGAGGTATTGAAGGAGTTTCTAGGTAAGTTTGTCATTGTTTACCTAGATGATATATTGATCTTTAGTAAGACATTAGAGGAGTATTTGATTCATATTCGCAAGGTGTTTGAAAAGTTGAGGGAAAAAAAGTTGTTGATAAACCTAAAGAAGTGTAGTTTTGTAAAGAAGGATTTGGTGTACCTAGGATTTGTAGTCTTAAGAGAAGGTCTAAAAATGGACCCAGAGAAAGTGAAGGCTATCCTTGAATGGTCTACTCCAAGGAGTGTGACAAAGTTAAGATCTTTTCACGGACTAGCTACATTTTATAGAAAGTTCATAAGAAATTTTAGCAGTATTTGTGGACCCTTGATTGAAACAATGAGAGGAGATACGAAAGATTTTAAGTGGACGGTAGGAGTAGATAAGAGTTTGAATCTATTGAAATAGAAAGTTACTAAGTAGCCTATTTTAACACTTCTTGATTTTAACAAGGCATTTCAAGTAGACTATGATGATAGTGGTACTGCAATAGAAGTTGTTTTGAGCCAAGAAGGTAGACCTCCTTCTTATTTCAATGAGACATTGAATGATGCAAAAAGAAAATATTATGTTTATGATCAAGAATTTTATGTTATAGTTCAAGCATTGAAGAAGTGGAGACACTATCTTCTTTCCAAGAAGTTTGTTTTATATACTGATCATCAAGCTTTGCAATATTTGAATAGTCAAGGAAAATTGAACCAAAGGCATTTAAACTGGGTTGAGTTTTTTTAGAGTTATACATTTGTTTTGAACCACAAAAGTGGGAAGTCTAACAAAGTTGCAGATGCTTTTAGTAGAAGACAACTTTTGCTGATAAAAATGCAGATATAGGTGGTTGGGTTCAAGAAACTTAGTACATTGTATCCAAATGATCTTGATTTTGGTGAAGTGTGGAAGGCTTGTATAGAACCTATTACACTTGATAGGACAAAGTGGTTGGATTTTATGATCCAAGATAATATGTTGTTCAAAGGAAGCTAGTTGAGCATTTCAAGAAGTTCAATAAGAGAGAACCTCATCAAACTATAGCTTTGGTTGCTGAAAATTATTATTGGCCACAGTTATAGAAAGATGTGACAAAGTTTGTACAAAGTTTCCAAGTATGTCTAATGGTGAAAGGAGTGAAGCAAAATACAGGGTTGTATCATTCATTATCTGTACTAGAGAAGCCATGGGAGGATGTCAACATGGATTTAGTTCTTGGATTACCGAGGACACAACACAAGCATGATTCTATTTTTGTGGTGGTTGATAGGTTTTCAAAGATGGCACATTTTATTCCTTGCAAGAAGACTAGTGATGGTGTTCATGTAGCAGAGTTGTTTTTCATAGAAGTGGTGAGATTACATGGTTTGCCAAAGAGTATAGTTTCAGATCAAGATACCAAATTTGTTGAGTATTTTTGACATACATTGTGGAAGAAGTTGAAGATAGATTTGAAGTTCAGTTCATCACATCATCCACAGACTGATGGACAAACAAGAGCTCTGAATTGCAGTTTGGCAAACTTGTTGAGATGCTTGGTTAGAGATAAACCAAAAGGATGGGATATGATTTTACCATGGGCATAATTTGCATATAATAATTCTATCAATAGGAGTACTGGTAAATCACCATTCCAGATTGTATATGGGAGTAGTCCCAAAAATATTTCTGAATTGAGGAAGTTGGATAAGGGAGAGATAAGTAGTGCTGAAGTAGAAGATTTTTGCTGAACATTTGAAGAACATCCATGAGGAGGTGAGGAAACATATCATAAAGATGAATGCATAGTATAAGGCTAAGGTAGATGTAAAAAGAAGATATAAGGAATTTCATATTGGAGATGAAGTCATGGTTCATTTGAGAAAGGAGCATTTTCCATTAGGTACATATAATAAACTGGAGATGAAGAAGTTTGGACTGTGCAAGATAGTGAAGAGGCATGATTCTGGAAATGTGTATGAAGTGGAGTTGCCTACTGAATTGAATATTTCTCTAGTATTTAATATTTTAGATTTGATAGAGTATTATGAAGGAGGTGATGGAGATGAAGTTGCAGAAGTGCAGTGGAGCATTCTAGGAGCTAGTTCAGCTACCAAGGAGATTGATGAGATACTAGATAGTCATGGTGGAAAAAGTACCAAAAACAGAACTTATGAGGAATATTTGGTCAAATGGAAAGGGTGACCTGTTGAGGATTCATCATGGTTAGCAAAGGAGGAGGTCAACTATCTTGGTTTTCTTCTGAACACCTAAGACGTGATGGGCTCAATTATCAAATTACCTCAAGTCTCTGATGCAGGAGCATCCTGGGTATAAGGGAAATCTTGCATCACCCAAAAACATATTTTATTTTCAGTCTTTTCTATTTTAATAAGAACTAGTAGATAGGGTGGTTACTATTTATGGAAACTTGTTATTTTTAGTAAGTTTGTCATACAAGCTCAGAATATTCTCATTTTCTATAGGAACATTCATTATAGAGATATAAGCCTACCATAAATATCTCATTTCTCTAGCTTAAGTATTGGAGAAGTTATTATAGATTTTTGATGGAATCATTTGTAGAAAAATCAATTTACCATTTTATGTAAGTTCCCATCAATTTACCATTTTATGTACTAAGAACTAAAAGTCCTGGTCATTACTTATTTGCATCTAGTTTTTGGTTATAGTTAGCTACTATGTCTAGGAATTTTATTCAACAAATCATAGAAGAATATTGACCATTTCTGTTGTAGGGAATAATCTTTGAAGAGCAAGAATCTCAAATTAGCAAGATTAATCCCTAAGGTTTGCCCACCTTGGCCCTACAGAGCCTAAAGTGAAGTGAGTCCTAATGACTCTGATAATGTTGTCCCAAAACAAAGATTTAGCCTTGTTGAATATAGGATTTAGTTGATCCTTAGGCTTGTCCCTATCTTATTGTTTCCTAGTATTAGGTTTAAACCCACTTTATATGTTCCTTACTAGTAAGAACTCCAATAGACCCCTCCTTAACGAACCAAAATAAGCTACATAGTGCTAAATCAAGTGTCCCCCCTATGATAATGTTGCACTACACCAATCAACAATGCTATGATCATAAAGAAGATTTGCACCTAAAATCTTCAATTTCTCCTTAACTAGAGCTCTCTTCACACATGTTCCTACTCTATGATGTTCCTCTTTGCCATGGTTGGACTCAATAAAATTCCAAATATTAGGCACACCCCTCTCTACATGCATCCTACACAACTAATAAAATATGTGAGCATTCTTGACTCTACCTATGCAATTATTTGACCAAATTATATGTCTATCCATAGCAATATCATGTTCTCACAAAAAATCATCATAATTCTTGAAAAAATGTTGTACAAATTCATGAAAGTGAGATCTATCATCACTCATGTAAAAATGGTGCTCTCTAATTATTTTTTGATTACCTTCTGCACTATCGAGGAAATGTCTATATGTTATGTGGGAAAAATGCAATTTGAATGGAGTTGTAATATTGAGATTGTGTCTCATTTTGGGGTTGCAATTTGTTGTTCTCTACAAAGTCAAAAAATGATATAATAGTGCTAATGGAAAAAATATCCTTACACATTCTAAATTTTTTATCTAACCACTAAGACCTGTGACTATGCCTTGCACACTTGTACAAACATTTTTTCTTGAAATTTGAAATAAAATCAGCCACACTCATTTCTTTTGCAACCAACTCACATCTAGAGCCCTCACCTCTACTCTTCAACTTTTATTTCACTATTTCATATACCTTTTTTTCAAGATCTTGTTTCCACCCCTCATGGAAACATATTATAAACTTGGATTAGCCACTACATTTTGAACACTTCTCATTTAAGAAATCATTTCTATAAAAGAAACAACCATCAACTCTAAGACATAAAATTTGATCTTGTACTAAAACCACAATTCTCATATATATCATTACTATGAAAATTATAATGGATGGATCATAATAATTTATGGTGCATAGAAAACTCTACATGATATTTCCAACAACATGTATTTAAAATCTTTAGTTGTACACAATTAAATGTCTTCAAGGCTTCAAAATCGCTTTGTGATATATGCAATGTTTGATGAATCTCACTAAATTATTTGAACAAAATAGTTTAACTTGCTTCCCAATAATGTTTAGGATGTGGTGTGTGGTCTCTGTTTCCAATTCTAAACTTCAACTCTCCCTTAGCATTTCGTGAGACTTTTGAGCTAGAGTATCAAAATTATGTAATTTCTTGCTTCAAATCATTAGTTATCTTCTTATCAAAATGTGAAAGTCTCCCACCATAAGCCTATGTATCATTTTAAAGAGGATCATCAAGTCTCTTTATTCCAGCAAGTGCTCTACTTAAATTAGTACAATTTAGGTTCAGTCCAACACATTTTTTTCTCATATATCTACCCTTTATCAAATTATGACTTACCAAGGAGGTTGTAATAACCCTTTAAGAAGTTCTTTTTTCCTTCTCCGTTCTATTTTTTCCAATGCTATTGAGATAACTAAAAAGATTTTTCACAATAATAATATTTCTCTCCATTTTCTTGATGACACAAATCTTTAATTTGGCAAGAATAAGTCTCATTATTTGCATCTTTAACAAGTGCACAAAAATTTAACATTGCTCCACCACTATCTTGTTACCAAAAAACATCTCATATAGTTTTGAATCCTATAACCAAATGATGATTTGTGATCTCTTCCCTTTGAAATTTCTAATAATGGTTTTGTCAATTTAAATTAACCATTATGATGTTCTAGAAGGACCTTCATTTCAGTTTTAATTAGGAGATTGATGCATCAACTTCCGAGAGTCATAACTTTTGACTTGGATATAAGTTTTGGCTCAAATTTTATAGGAAGTTGTGTGAGGAGGAGTTATTTGGATTGTTGATTGAGCTCGGCTTAATAGGTGGCCATTTTGACATTTTTTAATGAGCCTAAAATTTTATCTTGATCTCTAAAATTGAGTTTTTGTGTCTTTTTCCAATTTTTAAGAAAGTTGTTTTTTAAATAAATCTGAAATCATGCTCTTGATTTCATAGATTAGTTGGCAATTTATCTTGCCTTAGTTGGAGGCTTTTCTTGGGAAAATTAGGATTCATAGGATGGATTTTGAAAATTACCAAAAATGGAAAAAAAAATTCAAAAAAATGCCAAATATGGTAATTTTCATAATTGTAATAAGTAGGTGTTTTCTTTCATTGTAAATTAGACTAGAGTTGGAGAAGTTAAATGAAGAATCTAGTACTCTAAAAATCTATGTTGTGTTATTATTTTTTGAGTATTATTTTGAAAGGGGTTTGGGCTGCATTAAAGATATGTTGGGTTCTTGTGTATTTTCATTCTCCACATTTTCAATCCTGGCATTGACATTATGAATTGGTACAATTTTTATTCTCCACATTTTTAATCCTAACATTGTCGTTATGAATTGTTAAATTTCATTCTCCAACTAAACATTTTCATTTTCCAACTATATAATTGTTGGAAATAACAATGGGAAAGTAAATTCTAAGAGGGGGGTGAATCAATACTTCAAAACTTTAACCATAAAACATTCACCACACATCCATCTCACAATTTAGCATGTACACTAAAATAGCTAAATACACATTTTCATCCATAGCATGAAACAAATAACACAAAACACTAAAAAAAATTCCCAGAAACCCTCCAATGAGAACTCAAAATTGGGGTGGGGATGACACTCACAAATATTCACTAGTGTAGCTATAAAGGGTAGCCAATTAAGGTTACAACAGGTTTGATCATAAACTATGATCTACCTTGTGAAAGGTTTTCCCTATTAAATGCTTACAAAGACTATTAAGTATCACCCTGTTAAAGAATTTCAACACCCTACTAAAAGTGTGCCTTATTAGAGGACTTAAACTTGCAATAAAACAAGCACTCGGTTAAGACATTTACACAAGCCTGTTATGACTACTTTGTTAGGAAATTTTCTCTACATCACTTATTAGAATGATTTAGCACCATGATCCTTCTATTAGCACTCTATTTCTAGATGTTGGATATTCTCTTTCCTGGAGTGTACTTCATCCTTCTAATCAAATATGTCTCCTCTATTCTCTCTAACTGATTCTACAATTCATAACATTATCACAACCTCCATAGCCATCATGAATACTCTCACTACACTTAGAATTTTTCTCTCTTGCATCTCCTTCACTTCCTTCATGCATACAAATTGTTTTAGGGTTTGTCTCCTTAAGTAATCACAAGTGGGCTAGGGTTAGGTAGCAATCAACAGCTGAGGTTGATCAATTTTTCCACTTAGAACATCTCTCAATTTGATTGGTTTCATGTAATACATAAGGATTCATAATATACATATATATACATCTTCTAGAATCGTAAAAAAATCATTAGGTCAGCCAAAAAATGGTTTACATAGGAGTTTGTGCAATTGCAAACAATTATGTTGAAAACTGTTCACTCGGCACTTGAAGTCTATGATGCTCGACATCCACTATATCTTCAATATTGTAACTTGGTTCCTGAATGACTCAACATCCTTTGTTTAATCAACTCATGAGTGACTCAACACTAACTATCTACTCAGAACATACTAGTACTCGGCACTGACTAAGTGTATTACTCAGCATGTATTTGTTGGCAACTTATGCTCGGCATGCTTTGATCACTCGGCTTGCACTAATTGCTTGACTTTCTCTAATCACTTAGATTGCACTGTACTTATGTTGAATAATGACTAAGTTCTTTGTCACTAAATTGTCAAAACCAATCTGAGATTAACAAAAAATTTCACCTTTGATCAATACATTGTCAATTTGATTCACATTTAACATACCTTATCTCTTTCTTCACTAAATTTCCCTATCTCTTTCCCTATAAGCTTTGATTTCTTTTTTCAATAACTTGCTTTTGTGTTTATCCTTTCAACAACAACTACTCCCCATTCACACAACAATCCAGGACACTCCATTAAGTAATTTAGCCATGTTTTGAAAAAATGGGCCCCAAATACTTTTTCTACAACATATTTGAAATCAATGAAAAAGAGAACAAAAAATGTGATTTTTGAGTCTGCAATGATAGAAAATATTTTAGTTAAAGTTCACTAGTAAAATGGATCATGTATCCGACACCCAAAATAATTAGGTATCATATATAGGATCATATCCCCGAAATATGCATCCAAATAATGGAGTTAAATAAAGTTAAGACATGTTTAAAATAGGGACCAATTTTTATATGGGAATAATATTACTATTATAATATATATAATCTATATTAGTATTTATTATTAGTATATTTTAATATAGTGAAATATATATTATAATTATATAATATTTATATATTATTATTTATTATATAATATTATATGTATTAGTATTAAATATTAGTATATTGTATTAGTATTTAATATTAGTATATTGTATCAGTATTTAGTATTAGTATATGCATATTGTGTTCCAATGGGTTGAAAAGGGTCTTAGGTTACCCTATGACCCTTTTCAACCATTCATGTGACAACATGTGCTCTTAGGGGTCCCAAGACCCCTAGGGACATACTCATTGTGTTTCAATGGGTCAAAAGAGATTGTAGGTTACCCTACAACCCCTTTTAACCATTCACATGACAACATATGTTCAGGACCCCTAGGGACATGTACATTTTTCTTTAATGGGTTGAAAGGGGTCGTAGGTTATCATATGACCCCTTTTGACCATTCACATGGCATGTGTTCCTAGGGGTCCTAAGACCCCTAAGGACATGCATATTATTTTTGAATGGATCATAACATGTAATAGGTTTCCCTATGACCCCTTTTGACCACTTATATGACAAAATGTGTTTGGACATGCACATTGTGTTCAAATGGGTCATAAGGGGTCATAGGTTACCCTATGACCCAAGTTGACAATTTACATGATAGCATGTGTTCAAATATACATGTTGTGTTCTAATGAGTTAAAAGGGGTTGTAGGTTACTCTATGACCCCTTTCAACCACTCACATGACAACATGTGCTCCTAAGGGTTGGAAGGGGTTGAAGGTTATCGTATGACACCTTTTGACCATTCACATGACAACATGTGTCCCTAGGGATATGCACATTGTGTTCCAATGGGTTGAAAGGGATTGTAGGTTACCCTATGACCCATTTGAACCATTCACATGATAACATGTGGGCATAAACATTGTATTTCAATGGGTCAAAAGCAATCTTAGGTTACCCTATGACCCTTTCAATCATTCACATAACAATGTGTATTCTTAGGGGTCCTAGGTCCCCTAGGGATATACATGTGTTCCAATCGGTCAAAAGGGATCATAGGTTACACTATGACCACTTTCAACCCTTCGCAAGACAAATGTGTTCCTAGAGATCCTAGGACCCCTAGGTACATGCATGTTGTGTTCCAATGGGTTGAAAGGAGATGCAGGTTATAATAGGACCCCTTTTGAACATTTACATGACAACATGTGTTTCTTAAGCTCCTATGACCCCTAGGGACATGCACATTATGTTCCAATGTGTTGAAAGGGGTCATAGATTATCCTATGACCCCTTTAGACTATTCACATGACAACATGAGTTCTTAGGGGTCTCAAGGACATACATTTTTTGTTCCAATGATTCAAAAGTGTTGTGATGTGGAGCCTAATCTGATTTGGAGGTTTATTCGATGCAGTCTCTCCCTAGATTATTTCTACAAGGGTTTTCAAGTAGCACCCCTAATATGGGATCAAGAAGTAGCCCCCTTGTGGAGTCTTGGTTCAACACCCCAGGTGCACTCTCTGTTGTGGTACAAGGTGGGATTGAGGGGCAATTCCCCCATGGGGTTTTTGGGGGGTAGTATCTCTAAAGCCAAAAATGACCATACTATTGTAAAGGGTGTCAAATACTATTTTTCTATTAGATGACTTATTCTAGCCCTAATTTTGTAAATGGAAAAATCTTGTATAAAATGGCTTAGGGTTAGGGATTTCATAATATATGGTGATAGTGTAGCTTCTTGCAATAGTATTGAGTTGTAAGGGATTATGGATTGTAATCATTGGATAATTATAATATTGGACTTTATGTTGGTGGACATAGCCCAAGGATTGGGTGAACCACATTAAATCTTTGTGTCTTGTGTTCTCTTCTATGAGATCTATTATTTCCTAATATTGGTTATATTTGCATGTTGTTTATCATTAATCCTAACAAAAAGGGGTCGTAAGTTATCTTATGACACCTTTCCACCATTCACATCAAAAAATATCTTCCTAGGACCCCTAGGAACATGAATGTTGTGTTCCAATGGGTCAAAAAGGTTTGTAGGTTACCCTATAACCCTTTTCAACCATTCACATGACAACATGTGTTCCAAGGGATCCTACAAACCCTAGGGACATGCATATTTTGTTCGAATGGATCATAATAGGTCGTAGGTTACCATATGAACCCTTTTGACCACTCACATGAAAACATGTATTGTCAGGGGTCCTAGGACCCCTAGGGATATGCATGTTGTGTTAAAATAGGTGAAAAGGGGTTGTAGGTAATCTTATGACCCATTTCAACCATTTTGACCAATCACATGACAATATGTGTTCCTAGGGGTCCTAGGTCATCTAGGGACATACACGTGTTTGAATAGGTCAAAAGGGATAACCTATGATCCCTTTTGACCCATTTTGTGAATCGTAGGTCATGTGAATGGTCAAAAGTGGTCATAGGGGTTCTAGGAGCCCTTTTGACTTCACATTACATGTGTCCTTATGGGTCCTAGGACTACTAGGGACATGAATTTTTTGTTCCAACATGGCGAAAGAGGTAGTAGATTATTTTGAGGCCCCTTTCAACCATTCACTTAACAATGTATTCCTTGGGGTCCTAGGGGTTGTAGGACCCCTAGGGACATACACATTGTATTGTAATGGGTTAAAAGAGGTTGTAGGTTACCCTATCACATTACAGCATGTGTTCTTAGGCACATTCATATTATATTCCAATGGGTCAAAAGGGTTCATAAGTTACACTATGACCCCTTAGGACCATTCACATGACAACATGTGTTATAAGGAGTCTGAAGACACTTAGGGACATGCACATTGTGTTCCAATGGGTCAAAAGGAGTTATAGGTTACCCTATGACCCTTTTCAACCATTTAGGAGACAATATGTGTTCCTAGGGTATCTAGGGCCCCTAGGGACATGCACATTGTGTTCCAATGGTTTGAAAGAGGGCGCAGGTTACCCTATGACCACTTTCAACCATTCACATGATAACATGAGTTCCTAGGAACATGCATGTTGCATTCCAATGGGTCAAAAGGGGTCATAGGTTACCCTATGATCCCTTTAAACTAATTACATGACAACATGTGTTCCTAGGGCTCCTAAGACCCCAAGGGACATGCACATTTTTTTCTAATAGGTTGAAAGGGTCATAGGTTATGACCTTGTTTGACCATTCGCATGACAACATGTGTTCCTAGAGGTTGTAGAGCCCCTAGGGATATGCATGTTGTATTTCACTAGGTATTAAGTGTAGACACCTAAAAACCTTTAGAAAATAAAGTATTTTTATTTTCTAAAAAATTCCTGATGACATCATCATTTATTAATTAATTAATTATTTAATTAATTTATTTATTTTTATGCCATTAAATCCCTTTATCTTAATTAAAAATATTTAATTAAGGAATCCCTCCCAAAAATGTTTAAATCTTATTTAAACATTATTTCCTTATTTATTAATTATTTAATTAATAAATTGACCAAAAACCCAAAATAAATTTTAAAAATTATTTTTTGCCCAAAACTTGGCCAATTTCCTTAAGACCACTAACCTCTTCCAAAATCTTCTAATCCTTCTTTAATTTTGATTAAAGGCTAATCCCATCATTTCCTACCCCTAATCCCAACTCAAAATATTTAATTAAGATTAAATATTAATCCTCATGTTTATTAAAAAAGTTTTAATAAATATCTCCTCAACCCAAACCCTTGAAATAAATAAAACTTTATTTATTTCCTAAAAATCTAATTTCTTCTAGAAAGTCTTCATCCTCATCCTAGGAAATTCTAGACTATTCTAGAAAGTCTTTATCCTCATCCAAAGTCTAGACTCTTCTAGAAGATGTCTTTAAACCTAATCCTAATCCCCTCCTAATCTTGTCACATTCCCTAAACATGGGTTAAGAATTACTAACCCAACCCAAAGTTAATAAATATCTCCTCCTTCACCCACCCTCATTAAATGTCATCCACTTGCCTATCCCTAAGCTAATCCTAAACCATCCTAATCCATCCTCTAATCATTTGCACAAGCCTAAGCAAGCTTAAAACCCTCCTAATCAATTCCAAGTTGAAATTGCTCTCATCACCCTCAAAATATCTCAACCATAAAACTTTATGAAGTCCACTAGGTCATAAATGACTCTTACAAGCCCTTTTATTGCTCTTACAAGTCATTATGAGGGTCTTTATGAAAATTTTATCACTTGAGCCTCTTGCCTATAAATTGGATCCTTCCCCTTTCCTCCATCCTCTCACCATGTGACATGTGTCACTCCTTGATTGGCTATAAGGAAGCACAATCCATGTGCTCTCTTCTCATGCAATCTGAGCCCTCCATGAGCTTTTTCCCATCCTTGCATCGTAGCCCTCAATCCCTCAAGCCTCTTGCCTATAAATTGGATCCTTCCCCTTTGCAAAATAACACAATCCATGAAGTAAAGTTATAATGCTATTTTGAGAGCCAAATCCATACTAAAGCCATCTATTCACACCAAAAATCCACAATCATCCATTGAAGCCTTTGGAAGCATATTGAGCATACATCCTATCCATTTAGATAAAGCCACTCAACAAGAGAGCTTCTCATTTAGAGAGCCCATTAATGGCTCATATTTTCAATTGAGAGCTCATCTTAGTCTATCTTGAAGTTTATGAATTTTGTTTAGTTTGTAGAAGCTTTATTTAAATTTGGTTTCTATTAGCATACTAACATTGCTCATATACATTAAGAAGTTGTAGGTTACCCTATGACCCTTTTCAACCATTCAAATGACAACATGTGTTCCTAGGGGTAAGAGAACCTCTAGGGACATGCACATTGTGTTAGGTTACCCTATGATCCCTTTCGACCATTCAAATGACAACATATGTTCCTAGGTGTCCAAGGACCCCTAGGGACATACACATTATGTTCCAAAAGGTTGAAAGGGCTTGTAACTTACCATATGACCCCTTTTTCCCATTCACATGATAGCATGTGTTCCTAGGGGTCCTAGGACCTCTTGCAACATGCATATTTTTTTTCAATGGGTCAAAAGGGGTCATAGGTATTCAACCATTCACATGACAACATGTCTTCCTAGGGCTCCTAGGACTCCTAGGGAGATGTGTGTTGTGTTTTAATATGTCAAAAGTGGTTGTAAGATACCTTGTGACCCCTTTCGAGCATTCAAGTGACAACATGTGTTCCTAGGAGTCCTAGGATCCCTTGGGACATGCATGTTGTGTTCCAATGGATTGAAAGGGGTTTTAAATTACCCTATGACCCCTTTCAACCATTCACATGACAACATGTTCTCCTAGGGGTCATAGGACCCCTTGAGACATGCACATTTTGTTCCAATGGGTTGAAAGGGATCATAGGTTACCGTAGGACCCCTTTCAACCATTCACATGGCAACATATGTTCTTAGGGGTCCTAAGACCCCTTAGGATATGAACATTGTGTTCAAATGGGTTAGAACGTATTGTAGGTTACCCTATGACCCCTTTTGGCTATTTAGATGACAACATGTGTTCTTAGGGATCCTAGGACCCCTAGGGACATGCATATTTTGTTCTAATGGGTCAAAAATGGTCATAGATTACCCTATGACCCCTTTTGACCATTCACATGACAACATGTGTTCCTAGGGACATGCATGTTGAGTTACAATGGGTCAAAAGGTGTTGTAGAATACCCTACGACCCTTTTGACCATTCACATGATAACATGTGTTCTTAGGGGCCCTAGGGATATACATGTTGTGTTCCAATGGGTCAAAAGGGGTCATAAGTTACCCTATGATCCCTTTCAACTATTCAAATGACAACATGTGTTCTTAGGTGATCTAGGACCCATAGAGACATGCATGTGCTCCAATAAGTTTAAAGGGGTCATAGGTTACCCTACAACCTCTTTCAACCATTTACATGAAAACATTTATTCCTAGGGGTCTAAGGACTGACCTCTAGGGATATGCACATTGTTTTCTACTGGGTCAAAAGTGGTTGTAAGTTACTCTATGACCCCTTTCAACCATTCACATGATAACATGTGTTCTTAGGGGTCCTAAGACACCTAGGGACATGCATATTGTGTTCCAATGGGTCGAAAGTGGTTGTAAGTTACTCTATGACCCCTTTTGACAATTCACATGACAACATGCATTCTGCATGTTGCATTCAAATAGATTTAAAGGGGTTGTAGGTTACCCTAGGACCCCTTTTGACCATTCACATGACAACATGTATTCCTAAGGACTTTCATGTTATTTACTAATGGGTCAAAAGGGGTTGTATATTACCCAATGACCCCTTTCAACTATTCACATGACAACATGTGTTCCTAGGGGTCATAGGACCCTAGAGATATGCACAATGTGTTTGACTAGGTCATAAGAATTTGTAGGTTACCCTACGACCTTTTGACCATTCAAATAACAATATGTGTTCCTAGGGGTTGGAGGACCTTTAGGGACATGCACATTTTGTTATGTTACCCTATGATCCCTTTCAACCATTTACATGATAACATGTAATCCTATGCATCCTAGGATCCCTAGGGACATACACGTTGTGTTCCAGTGTGTTGAAAGGGGTTGTAAGTCACCCTATGACCCCTTTCATGCATTCACATGAGAAAATGTATTCCTAAGGACAAGCACATTATTTTCCAATGGTCAAAAGGGGTCGTAGGTTACCCTATTTACCATTTTAACCATCCACATGATAACATGTCTTCCTAGGGGTTCTAATACTCCTAGGGACATTTACATTGTGTTTTGATAGGTCAACAGGGGTCAAAAGTTATTATATGACCCCATTTGAGTATTCACATGAAAACATGTGTTCCTAGGGGTCTTAGGACCCCTTAGGACATGCACATTGTTCTCCAATTGGTTGAAAGGGATCGTAGATTACCTTATGACCCCTTTTGATGATTCATTTGACAACATGTATTCCTAAGGGTCATAGGACCCCTATGAACATGCACACTTTGTTCCAATGGGTCAAAAGGGGTCTTAGGTTACCTTGGGACCCCTTTCAACCATTCACATGACAACATATATTCTATCCCTTAGGATATGCACATTGTATTCAAATGGGTCATAAGGTGTCGTAGGTTACCCTATGACCCCTTTCGACCATTCAAATGACAATATGTGTTCCTTGAGATCCTAGGTTTTGTAAGGACATACATGTTGTATTTCAATGGGTCAAAAGGGGTCGTAGGTTACCTTATGACCACTTTCTACCATTCACATCACAACATGTGTTCATAGGGACATTGATGAAGGAGCATCCTAGGGTACTTAGTAATCCTACATGTTAGAGGTATTTGGCCCTGGAGTTAGGGAACTTAGTCAAAAAAAGAGGTGTGGCTTGGTCATTGTTGAGTAGTTTGGATGTAGTGTTAACCAAGGTGCTCAATTGGAGTAGCATTACTTGATTATTTCCTGGTGGCACTCAGTAGGTGGAGGTACTCGGCATACACTAGGAGCTTGGGTTATACTGCATGACTTGGTTATGCTAGGTTGTTGTGTTGATCGAGTAGCTCGATCACTGAAGGGGCTCGATTGCTAGTGGACTTAGCACATAATAGTTCTTGGCAATGCTTGTATGAGCTCAGTTATTCTTGGTGGATTTGTTGATACTTAGAAGTGGTTCTTTTGATGCTTAGTCATTTCTTGGTCTTATTTTGACCAATTTATCTTTTTTTGGTTTCTAGTAGCTCGGTCACTAAAGGGGCTCGATTGCTAGTGGACTTAGCACATACTAGTGCTTGGCAATGCTTATATGAGCTCGATTATTCTTGGTGGATTTGTTGATACTTAGAAGTGGTTCTTTTGATGTTCATTCATGTCTTGGTCTTATTTTGACCAAGTTATCTTTGTTTGGTTTCTAGTGTGAGCTGACCTTGGCATTTACTTTGGTTGTATGTATTTAATTTCTATTGTGAGCCGACTTGTGGCTTAAATGTGCATTTGATGCAAGGTTTTATTTAATTTGTAACATACTAGAGTGACATATTACTTAGTTGGGTATAAGTAGGGGGTCTTGTGGAGTCTTAAGAAATAATCATCCATCTTGGGGAAGAGGATGTAGAAAAGCAGCGAACTTTGAAGAGCTAGTAGCTAAGGCTTGAAAAATATGTAGATTGCTTGGTGGGCTTGCAAGCACAAGTTTAGATCTTCCTTGAAGGTTTCTACCAAAGGGTGGTTTGTAGACTAGCTAAGGTTTTTGGGGTTGGGTCTTAAGGAATCTTGTAGGTTTTCTATTGTAATTTCTATTGTATTTGGTCATAACCTCAAAAGCCTTATAGTCTAGTACATTGTATGGAATAATTATTTTATGAATAAAATGTTGTGGATCAGTATCAGATCTTGCATTGTTTTTTTTTTCCTATTGTGTGGTTATTCATTGGGGGCTAGGATATCTCCTTTGGGGATCCTCTTGCCTTGTACTACATCAAGTGATATCAGAGCATGATTGATCTTGGAAGATGCCTCTGATATAATTAGACCTTAGGACAATTGAAGATCTTTGTGATTCTATAGAAGAAAGGATCTCAGAGAAGATTAAAGTAAAATTTAGATCTGAGATGATGTTGATGAAGAGTGATATGATTGTTGAGATCATAAGTTCTATAGGTGGTGGACCTCAATATATGGGTACAAAATATGGTTATGAGAAAGTTATTGAAGACTTTGAGGTTGCAAGATTGAGTGGTAAGACAGAATTGATTGATTTGAGAGACCTATGGAAAATAGGGCTAGTCAATTTGATAGATCTAAATCTCAATTGAAGTTGAAGCATAAGATGGAGGTTTCTAATTTCTTAGGTACTTTGAATCTTGGATACCTTATTGATTGGATTGGTGAATTAGAAGACTACTTTTTGTTACAGGATATTGGAGATCCTTGTAAAGTGAGGTTGGCACAAACTAAACTGAAGGGACATGCTTCTCTTTGGTGGAACGTGAAATGAAGATCACTAGATGGAGATTGATGGTGACTAAACTAAAGGTGATTTTTATTCTATGGACTATGAACTTGAGTTATTTACAAAGTTGTAGAATCTGAAACAAAAGGATATGATTGTGAAAGATTATACAGAAGAATTTTACAAGTTGACTATTCGATCTACGTATAGAGAATTTTCTAAAGAGAAGGTGGATAGATATATTAATGGTTTGAGATTCAATTTTCAAGACGAGTTTGGTATGTTGAAGATTGCTTCAGTTGAGGGTTATTATCAATATGTTTTGAGAGTAGAAGAGAAGATGAAGAGGAGACATCAAGGTAATCCTTGAGAGAAGGAGAAGCAAGATCACTTGGTGAAGAACAAACAAATTGTTGAAGATGAACTGAAACCTGTTGAACAGAAGAAGAGGATAGGTAGAGGTGAGTTTAAGGGTACTTGCTACAGATGTAATGAGGAAGGACATTAAGCTTATGAATATTTTCAAAAGGCTAAGGATAGGAGATATCTTATTGTAAATGAAGTTGATGACCATATCAATGAACCTGAGTAAGGGGATAATTTTTTGAATTGACAAGTATTGCTTGGTGAGATGAAACTAGAACCAAGTTAGAGAAGTAATTTGTTTAGGACTCATTGTAAGTTTGGTGGTAAAATCTACAATGTGATTGTGGATGGAGGTAGTATGGATAACCTTGTTGCTGAAGAGATGGTAAAGAAACTTGGTTTAAGGATAATGAGACATCCTTTCCCTTATAGGATTGGTTGGTTGCAAGATGAATGGTCGGTCAGCTTAATACCTTAGTAAGAAAGGATTTTACATCCTTTCACAATGATTCTATGGTTAGACAGCATCATGTATTTTAGTTAAAATAGTACACTTGAGAGGATAACTACAAAGTATATGCTCTAATTCTTTTTTAAGTCATTACAAGTAAAGAGAAGTAAATTTTGAAGAAAACCTATGCTAGAAACTAAAACAACTTAACTCAAAGCTTAAATTAATGTTACAAGTAAACCTATCTATGCACCTATGTTGTAGGAATAGCTCATTGATTCTATTATCATTGGTTGTAGGAGCAACATAATTCTACCTTACAAGGAAACAAACAAGGAAATGAAATCTATTCTAATGAAATAGTTCACTCACCTACTGGGCCCCCTTGGCTGAGGGAACATAAAAGAAAATCAAGATAGGTATAAACTTGAATTGTGCATTCTATTCATTCATGGTGAAAGATTACACTTAAAAATAGTATCACACTTTACTGCCATGAAAATCAACTTATTCTATTCTTCTTCCAAAACTGCACTTGAATCTATGGCTTATGTTATTTAAAGGAAACTACAACTACTTTCCAACTCTACAATCACTCCATTAATGAAGATCAATTACAAACTCATAAAGTTTGAAACAGAAATGTTATTAACCATAAATAAATCCTTCCAGAATATAGCAAGTTGTGGAAGCTACATTCATGCACTATAACAACAAAAAGCATATAATGACTTGCTTCACTTGAGATGGTTTAGCAATCTAGTTGGCTTGACTTTAGCGTTGGTGTTGATATTTGAATATCTATGAAAATTACCTATAAAACATTCAATGTACACACAACTTTCACATACATATACTTATTTCATCATCAATATTACAGAAAAGGTGTAAATTTTAAATTACCACTCTTGCAAATCCTATGGCTACAAGAGGAAAACTACCCAAGACATAACATAAATGAGGAAACATTTATCAGCATGTAACAGTACTTCATTATACCATTTTTATCCATAGATTCAAGCAAATATAGCATATTTGAAATATCCATACTTCTACTTCATGTCTTAACATATATAACATATATATAAACATAAGTTCATTTTCTTAAAACCATAAAATCATGACTATTTTTGCAAGATAACTGCTTGAAAACAAGATAAAAATATCTTAAAACAATGGCTTTTTAGAGGCCCATCATTTACCCCAACTGGGCTATCATTGGTCCCCAACAACCATGGAGTTCTTGATTCTAGCCCAAACTCTCCTATCACTAGTTGTTCTCTTCCCTAGCTCATTGTTAACATAGTCAAAGTATCCATAATTTACCGAAAGCCTCCTCCATCACCCCACCTCTACTGACATATCATGATCCTTTGCACTTTTATTCATTTCTAGTAGTGTTTATAGGAGAATAAGAGGTTGATACCTTAATAGAAGTCAATATTTTCACTGACTCCTTCCCAAATCGATATACCATAGAGTTTTGATAGTAGCAAGATTTAAATTTTGAGGAGAGTGGGGTTCTCTTATCTTCAAGTCATGTGGCATCTGTGTCCATCTCTGTCTTGAATAAACAATAATTTTCTCAACATCTTGAGATGAGTGTTGTTCCCAATCTACAAAGGCTTGTTCTCTAATTGAATATACTTTACTAGCTCTAGTAGGGTTTCCTAAGAAATCCAATCCAGCAATGTTTGTCTAGTGTTTCAAACTTCTAGTATCATGAGTAGATGAACTATCATTTCATTGTCCCTAAAAATCATAGCTTGTTTTTCCTTATTTATCGCATTCTACATCCAAGACATCACTGCTCTCAACTACACATCCTCTATATAAAGGAGTGAATTCCACTCTGTTTCATTAGGCACTGCCAAATTATGGAGATATAATTAAAACAATAAAATCTTTAAAGGCATTGGAATAGATTGGAATGCATCATAAAACTCATGTGGATTTTAAATGGAGAGATTAAGCCCTTCCACAATTCTAGTCAATTCAAAGTTCACAAGCTATTCTTTGAGAAACAATGCATACATCAGTGATGGTGATCTGCATTCCATCAATCTAGGAATCAATCCTACGACTTGTTCAATCCTCCTTTAAAAACTTCATTTTGGTATGAACTCTGCTTCAACTAATAGCTTTTTTCATTAATGATATTTTTCAATTTTTCCCTTTCCAGCTTCCATTGAGCTCTTTCCCATAATAATTGTTGGAACAAATTAATCCCTGCGGACAAAGGTGTAGATAGATTGGGTAGTGGCAATGGTTCCTAGTTAAAAATGTATATCCATTCAAATGTCAAATGAGGAATTTTGTTGGAACTTTTTGGCATGGAGCATTCTTCTTTCCTTATAACAAGTGTTCTCACCACATTCTCTTCCTTACTGGATTTAGTTGTTGCTTCAGCCAGTGTATCTAGTCCATCCTTATTAAGCTTTTCAATTAGTTCTTCACCTATTTCTTGTCTAAATTATAGATAGTCCTCATAAGGAAGGTCTTCTGAATTCTCACTAGTATCCTATATAATAGGACTCTCGTCAAACTCCTCAGATGCTTTAGGCTTGTTAGATTCCTTATCACTATCAACAAGTACATAGTTAACACTAAGGTCAACTTCGAGTTGTTGACTTTAGTTATTGCACTCATTTTCATTGGCTATGTTTTGTCACAATTTTTCCCCCAAAAAGGGCTCTTTCACAAACTCAATAGACTATAGGTTAACCATTGGAATACGGGTTTTAGTAACCTTATTTCCTTCAAAAAGCCTCACACTTCGCCTCATAGGTGGTGTAGACAGGCATGGAGAATTCTTTCATTTCCTCTTGCTTGCAAACATTTCTACTGTAGGTGCTTTAGGAGGTTTTTCTGAAGCTTCCTCCTCTTGCGAGTGTAGGGTTTCATTAATATTACATTCATCATTAGATTATTCTTCTTCTTTTTCCTCTTTAGGTTCCATAGTTTTACCTTTGCCTTCCCTAATAGTAGACCTAATCTTAATAGACGATGGGGTCTTGGAGGCACTTGTAGCTTTTCTATTTTTGCTAGGAATGGAGGCATCGGCCTTATAAATCCTCTTCTTAGTTGGTCTAGAACTAGAGGGAGAGGCTTCAAGAATATTTTTATTCCTGGGAATAACCTTTAAAAAACTAGTGGATGTACTTTCCCTTCATCCAACACTCTAGCCTCTAGGGCTAACCAACCTAGGCTCTACCTCATTTAACCGCAAAAACTCTTCCCATGTCCCAATTGATTGTTTGTTTAATTCCCTTTCCACTACTAATTTTATCAGACAATGATGGGAGACAGACTGATCCTTTCCTAATTTTACTAACGAAGCTTGCTTCTTAAAAATATTAAATAGGAAATTACAAAGACTTACATGTCCATAACCATGTTGTAGATGAGCCAGAATCTTGAAATGTAGGGTATGTAGGTATTTATAACAACCTTCACAAGTGAAGTATTGAATGATAAATGTTGTTGACTAGATAAAATCAAAGGGAAAAGATAATTTGGAGGTGCCCTGCTTCTTGTCAATGTCCAGCGAAGGGTCAAGATGCACACTAAATTGTGCCCTAGTCATACATAGGTCAAAATCCTTTACCCAATATTCTCCTTCCTAGGGTGACCCAGTGACTTCGGCCACCACATCTTTTGTAAATTTAATTCTTAGGCCCTTAACCATTGCAAATCCATCCTTCAAGGTGCTCAAAAATTGAAGAGCAATCTCTTCATCAAATCACTTTAGACTGAGGTAGTAGTCTAACCATCCTCTTCTCCTGAACATCTTTCAACTAGCCACATCACCTAGCAAAACCTTGTGATCAACCAGCTCATATCTTTGAAGACCTCTACCCATCGTTATGCACAGCAAAATTTTGGCCAAATTGTGGTGTTTTTAGAGCTCAATAATGGCAAGTTAACAAAATTTGCAATGTTTTAGTATGAAATGTTATAGACAGAGAAAATATTGTACCATTACTACATGCTTTCTTAAATATTTTAAATGCATGAAATCTCATGATATCCTTCTCTACATCAAGTCTCATAATTTTTCACTCATGTACAAGTCTACCATACCAAACATGTTGTTAATTATCATTAAAAGTTAAGTTAAAAGTTAAACTCAACTTTTAATGTCCTTAATTTCCTTAATGACATAATCATAGAAGGATAGGACATCAACATGTGATGACAGTCATCCCATAAGATAATAACTTTTAAAGTTTACATGCTATTTGAAAATTTGAAAAATGAATATTCCCCCTCCGCCAACTAAGTAAAGGAATGGTTCCCACCAGGCCAAGATATGAAAGAGTAATAAATTCAAACAACATGAATTTCTAACAAATAATGAATAAAATAAAATATTTGCAAGGTTATGTGACATGTACCTAGCAAGTGTTGCAGGAAAAAATATTCTAGAAAAGATCATTTGAAGTGATGGAGTGATGGGATGGAAAGATGGTGAAGAGAGAGGGTGAGGTGAAGTGTATGGTGGAGAAATTAATTTCAAGAAGAAATTTTTTATTTTGAAAATCTTGAATAGAATCAAGATTTAGTAGAAGTCATGGTAGAAGACCTAGACTATTCAACTGCAAGAATGAGTATGTCTTCATTGTGCTAAAATTGTTGCAAGAACTCCTCACAATTGACTAGTTTATTATAGATCTTGAGGCGATGCTCATTGACAAGTAAATTGAATTGAATAGGATCAATAGTAGACAATTGGATCACTCCATTTGGAAATACAGCAACAATTTCATACGATCCTAAATAGAAAATTTGAAACTTTCCTGTATTTTGTTGATACTTGGAATCATAAAGAAGTGTCCAATCTCCCATAACAAACATTTTATCTTTGATAAACTTATCATGCCATTATTTCCATTGATGTTGGATGAGTTATGTGTTATTCAATCCAGATTTGTGTCATTCATCAGGACCATTTAAACTCAAAATTTGGTCTTGTTGTGCAATAGTAAGCTCCAAATAAATCCTAAATGTTTTATATTCAAACTCCATAGGCATTATAGTTGACCTACCATAGATGAGCTCAAAAGGAGTGAAGCTTGTTATAGATTTCTAGGTGGTTCTATAATCCCAAAGAGCTTCAGGAAGGCATGTGGTCCAATCTTTCCTTTGAAGTGTTATTGATTTGGTGAGAATGGCTTCCAGTTCCCTATTGGTAGCTTCTACTTGGCCATTAGCCTATGGATGATAAGGTGATGATTTACCATGTCAAATAGTATATTCCTCCATGAGAGCATCTATCGAATCGATGTAAACTAAGCTCCTTGATCAAATTTCAACTCCTTACAGACTCCAAACCATATAAAGATGGATTCATACAATAACTTAGCAATGTTGTTGTCCCTTGGGTGTTTCATGGGTTTGGCCTCTTCCTACTTAGTTACATAATCAGTGCAAACTAGAATATGGTATTTACCTTGTGAAAAGGGTTCAATGGGACCTACAAATTCAATCCCCCATTTATCAAAGGGTGCAACAACTACTTGAGGCTACAGGGGCATTTCATCTAATTTAGTGGGTCTTCCCATACATTGACACTTATCACATTTCTTTGTGTATCAAGTTGCATCCTTGTGTAAACTTGGAAAATAGTACTCAATTGTCAATATTTTAAAGGCTATCTGTTTGGCTACAAAATGACCTCTGCAGGGCTCATCATGGCTTTCACTTAAGGTATCATATGTTTCATCTTCCCTTATGCATCGACAAATTACTTGATCAAGTCTAGTATAAAACATAAATCCAACAATCCAAGAATAGTTCAATCTCTTCTCAGCTAGTATCTTTCTTTCTTTGGTAGAGAAGTAAACTAGCATATTTCCTATGGTTAGGTAATTTACAATATATGCATATCATGGATTTTTGTGTTGACAACAGAAAAATATGTTTGTCTAGAAACTGTCATCTATGGCTGCAAGATCATCAAGGACATGCAACTAAGAGAGAAAATCAACTACCACATTGGCCTTGTCGGGTTTATCTATTATGGTGATATAAATAGCATGTTCAACTAAGTCTACCTTTTGGCCTAACACTACACTTATAGCATAATCTGAGGCATATGTATGGATGTGGAAAGGCATTCCCCAATTGGGCACTCTTAAAATAGGTGTTGTGGTGAGAACTTCTCTAAGTTGTAGGGAAGATGTAGCACACTCAGAGTCTGAGGAAAATTCAGAATCATTTTTTAACAAGTTATAAAGAGGCATTGCAAGTTGACTAAAATTCTTGATGAATCTTCTATAATATCTAGCATGTCCTAGGAAACTTTGTATATCTTTCTGCTTCTCTAGCCTAGCCAAGGTTTTAATGACTTCAATCTTTGTTGGATCTACTTGGATTTCTTTTGATTAAATGAAATGACCTAGTACTACTCCTTCCATCATCATAAAATATTTTTCACTGTTTGGGGAAAGGTTATAGTCTTGGCATCTCTTGAGTACTGTCTCTAAGTTGGCTTTTGCCTCCTCAAAAGTAGCCCCATAAATAGTAAAATCATCCATGTAGATATCCATACAATCAGCTGATATATCTAAAAAGATACTTATGATAGCTCATTGGAATGTGGTTGGAGCATTGCACAAGCCAAAAGGTAAAACCAGGTAGGAAAGCGTTCCCCATGGACAGGTGAAAGTTATTTATCCTGTATCATCTGGAGCTATTTGTATCTGATTATAACCACTAAAACCATCCAAAAAAGAGAAATATTTCTTGCCAACTAGGTTGTCAGGAACTTGATCTATAAATGATAAGGGAAATTAGTCTTTCTTAGTGGTTGAATTGAGCTCCCTATAATCTACACAAACTCTCCATTTTCCTCCCTTCTTTGGGACTATAACTAGGGGTGAGACCTATTGGCTATCAGAGATGGGGTAGATAAAATCAACACTTAATAGTTTATGCAATTCATTCTTAACTATATCCTTCAAAATAAGGTTAACTCTCCTTTAAGGTTGTCGAATAGGTTTGAAATCAGGACAAATGTAGATCTTGTGAGTGTAGAGCATAGGGTCTAGTCCTTTCATGTCCATTTTTTTTTATTCTCATGTAGTAAGTGCAACATAATTTTCTAATGGGAAGGGGATAAGGCATTGTTTACTTTCAACTCCCTTTCTAGACCAACTTCCGTCTTAATAACCTTATTTTTCATGAATAGCTGGGAAACAAGAGAAGACTTCATCTTACAAGGTAATAATGAGTAAGGGAATTGGGAAGCTTCTAAATGTTGGGGTGTGTTCAAAGGTGGTAATATGGTTTCTAGGACACATTCCACTTGAGGAAACACTTGAGGCTCTACTCCATATTCATTCATGATAATGGATAAAATTATTTCATTTTCTTCTCGAGAGGCTACAAATGACTCTTGGCCTATCATTATTAGCTGATGGATGGAATTGACCTCTAGATCATAATCACCCAAGTCTAAGTAGATTACTTGGTCATCTAGCATAGTGGTTGAGTAGGAGAAAATAAGGTCATGTTCTTAGTATGAATACCATTGGATATTGCCATCTTTCCAAACTAGCAAGCTATATAGGCATTTGCAATGGCTAACCATGGTCACCCTAAAATTAAAGGATATCCACCCATGTAAGTCTTTGAGGAAAGAACAACAAAGTCTATTGGATACTCCCAAGACTTTAAGGTGAATGTGACATCTTCTATCATCCCATTCAGCTTGATAGTAGAATTATTAGCAAGTTGATGTATGGTTGGCATTTCTCTAATACCAATAATATACAATTGAGACAATACCTCCTTTTTCATGACATTTATGATGCTCCTAAGTCAACTAAAACATTTTGAACTTGCATCCCATGAATGATGATGGTAACCATAGGACTCCCAGGTTTAGAATATTTGAGTACAGTTAATTTTTCCAACATTAGATCAGAAGATTATCCTAAGACATGAATTTTTTTGAATCCTTCTTCTTTCTTCCTGGTTATTTGATACATCCATTCTGGATAGCTTTAGTATAGGTAGGGACTTCCTTGATAGCATCAAGTAATAGTATTTTTTATGTCATTTTCTCCAAATGATTGAGCAAATCAATTACTGCACATTTTTTTGTAGGTTGGCCTTTTTCCATCAACCTATGAGAGAATGGAAGTTCTTTGGCTACAGGAGAGGTCTGTTGATTTGAAACATATGCATGTTCAATTGGGGAATCTTTAACTTTAGTTGTTATAGGCTTTTGGGGTGAAGGAAGAGTAGTGCATGTCCTTAAGTGGATATCATTCAAGGAAATAACATAGCTTTGTTGTTGTGCTCATTGTTTGGTACTGTTGGGATTAGGATTAGGTTGAACTAGTAGTTGAGTCTACTTGGGAGGAGCATTAGTGGCTACAAGAGGAGGCATTAAAGCCTGTTGTTGATGTGATGGCATTAAGGCTTGTTGACTAGGTTGGGTATTCTAATTTTGGTTTTGTTATCGACCTTGTTGAGGTTGCTGCCAACCTTGCTGAGGTTGTTCCTAACCCTGCTAAGGTTGCTGCCAACCGTGTTGGGGTTGCTGCCAATTGTGTTGAGGTTGCTACCAACCATGTTGAGGTTGTTTCCAACCTTTTTGGTGTTTTTGCTAGTTATTGTTTCCACTAAAACTAGTCTATTGAGAATTTTTCCATTGATTGTTACTATTATAACTTTGAAGAGGATCTTCTAGCATACCTTGTCTTTGAGCCCATGGCCTTCATTGAGAAACATATAGCACCTCTCCATTTTCATCAATGGCTTTAAACGTAGTAGGCATTGGTTATATTTATAGGCTTGCGATAGACTTGCATCTATAGCGCCTTTTATTTTCCCTACAGTGGGGATAGTATTTAGCTAACATGGCATCATCTTTGTCCTTCTTCCTTCTCACCTACATAGTATCCAACTGATTGGCTACATCATTAATTATGTCTTATTTGAAATCTGACAAAAAAATGGATAGTTCCATCTTTGATACTCCTAAACTACCATTAGACTTATGTGGTAGGTCTCTAAGTCTCCTATCTTTTTTCATAGTGGCCCTGGAATAGTTTAGACATATGCTTTGTATATCAGTCCAGTTTTAATGAGTGGTATCTCCTCCTACCATAAGATCTAGAGCTTCAATACTTCCATCATTTACACCTCTTAGAAAAAAATGTTTCTTTGATTCTTCATTCAGTTGACGCTATGTGCTACGCTACAAGTTGAACATGAACCATGAAACATAGTCTTCCAAGGTTTCATCATCCTTTTGGGACATTTTGAAAATGTCATCCCCTTTCAAATTTTGACCCCCTGAAGTATTCTTTATACTTTGTAAGAAACAAGTTGCTCATTGCAAGCCAATTTGCTACAGTATTAGCACACTACCCCATTAACCATCTTAGAGAAGCTTCCTTTAGGTTGGATGGAAACAAATTCATCATGCGAGCATTAGTTGTATAGTCATAACTTCTATAAAAGATTTCAAACTCAAAGAGGAAAGTTTTAGGGTCTTCAATAATTAGGCCATAGAACTTGGGAAGTGCGGCAAAAGGTATGTTCTTCAAGTTTTGATTACCTTGCTAAGGAGGGATAGGAAAAGGAAATGTAGGTTGAGGCTGAGCCATTCTTGAAGGAGGACCTGGCAATGGTGGTTGATAGATAACAAGAGAAAGTGGATTATCTTGGTATTCAGGTTCAACAAAGAGATCATTCAAATGCAAGGATTCTTTAGAGGATGAGGGTATTCATTCTTAAGAAACAACAAATGGATTTTCAAAAGTTTCTTCTTCATTCTCATTGTGAGGTTCTTCAGGTTCAAGATTAAAAATTTATTCCTAAATATTATGGGGAATAAATCTCCCAAGGAGGTCTCTTATTCTATGCATGTAAAATAATGCAGAAATTAAACTAACATATTGACTTCAGGGTTGAACTAGATTGACATCTTCCCTGGCAACGGTACCAAAAAAGGTCGATCAGCTTAATACCTTAGTAACAAATGATTGGACATCCTTTCATAATGATTCTATGGTCAAACAACATCATGTGTTTTACTTAAAATAGTACATTGACTTCATTTAATTTTTCAACCCAAGAGCATAAACTTGAGAGGATGAATGTAAAGTATATTCTCTAATTCTTCTTTAAGTCATTACAACTAAAGTGAATGAAATGTTGAAGGAAACATATGCTAGAAACTGAAATAACTTAACTCAAAGCTTAAAGTAATGTTGCAAACAGTAAACTTATCTATGCACCTATGTTGAAGGAACAATTCATTGATTCTATTATCAATGGTTGCAAGAGCAATAGAATTATACCTTGCAAGGAACCAAACAAGAAAATGAAATCTATTCTAATGGAATAGTTCACTCGCCAAGTGGGCCCCCTTGGATGAGTGAACAAAAAAGACAACCAAGATAGATATAATTAATTATGTCTTATTTGAAATCTTTAAAAAAAATGGATAGTTCAATCTTTGATACTCCTAAACTACCATTAGACTTATGTGGTAGGTCTCTAAGTCTCCTACCTTTCTTCACAGTGGCCCTAGAATAGTTTAGACATATGCTTTGTATATCAGTCCAGTTTTAATGAGTGATATCTCCTCCTACCATAAGATCTAGAGCTTCAATACTTCCATCATTTACACCTCTTAGAAAAAAATGTTTCTTTGATTCTTCATTCAGTTGATGCTATGTGTTATGCTACAGGTTGAACATGAACCATGAAACATAGTCTTCCAAGGTTTCATTATCCTTTTGGGACATTTTGAAAATGCCATCCCCTTTCAAATTTTGACCCCTATAGTATTCTTTATACTTTTTCAGAAACAAGTTGCTCATTGCAGGCCAATTTGCTATAGCATTAGCACACTGCCCCATAAACCATCTTAGAGAAGCTTCCTTTAGGTTGGATGGAAACAAATTCATCATGTGAGCATTAGTTGTATAGTCATAACTTCTATAAAGGATATCAAACTCAAAGAGGAAAGTTTCAGGGTCTTCAATAATTAGGCCATAGAACTTGGGAAGTGCGGAAAAAGGTATGTTCTTCAAGTTTTGATTACCTTGCTAAGGAGGGATAGGAAAAGGAAATGTAGGTTGAGGCCGAGCCATTCTTGAAGGAGGACCTAGCAATGGTGGTTGATAGATAACAAGGGAAAGTGGATTATCTTAGTATTCAGGTTCAACAAAGAGATCATTCAAATGCAAGGATTCTTCAGAGGATGAGGGTATTCATTCTTAAGAAACAACAAATGGATTTTCAAAAGGTTCTTCTTCATTCTCATTGTGACGTTCTTCAGGTTCAAGATTAAAAATGTATTCCTAAATATTATGGGGAATAATCTCCCAAGGAGGTCTCTTATTCTATGCATGTAAAATAATGTAGAAATTAAACTAACATAATGACTTCAAGGTTGAACTAGATTGACATCTTCCCTGGCAACAGTGCCAAAAAAGGTCGATCAGCTTAATACCTTAGTAACAAATGATTGGACATCCTTTCATAATGATTCTATGGTCAAACAACATCATGTGTTTTACTTAAAATAGTACATTGACTTCATTTAATTTTTCAACCCAAGAGCATAAACTTGAGAGGATGAATGTAAAGTATATGCTCTAATTCTTCTTTAAGTCATTACAACTAAAGTGAATGAAATGTTGAAGGAAACATATGCTAGAAACTGAAATAACTTAACTCAAAGCTTAAAGTAATGTTGCAAACAGTAAACCTATCTATGCACCTATGTTGCAGGAACAATTCATTGATTCTATTATCAATGGTTGCAAGAGCAATAGAATTATACCTTGCAAGGAAACAAACAAGAAAATGAAATCTATTCTAATGGAATAGTTCACTCGCCAAGTGGGCCCCCTTGGATGAGTGAACAAAAAAGACAACCAAGATAGATATAATTAATTATGTCTTATTTGAAAGCTAACAAAAAAATGGATAGTTCCATCTTTGATAATCCTAAACTACCATTAGACTTATGTGGTAGGTCTCTAAGTCTCCTACCTTTCTTCACAGTGGCCCTGGAATAGTTCAGACATATGCTTTGTATATCAGTTCAAGTTTTAATGAGTGATATCTCCTCCTACCATAAGATCTAGAGCTTCAATACTTCCATCATTTACACCTCTTAGAAAAAAATGTTTCTTTGATTCTTCATTCAGTTGATGCTATGTGTTAAACTACAAGTTGAACATGAACCATGAAACATAGTCTTCCAAGGTTTCATAATCCTTTTGGGACATTTTGAAAATGCCATCCCCTTTCAAATTTTGACCACTGTAGTATTCTTTATACTTTGTAAGAAACAAGTTGCTCATTGCAGGCCAATTTTCTATAGCATTAGCACACTGCCCCATAAACCATTTTAGAGAAGCTTCCTTTAGGTTGGATGGAAACAAATTCATCATGTGAGCATTAGTTGTATAGTCATAACTTCTATAAAGGATATCAAACTCAAAGAGAAAAGTTTCAGGGTCTTCAATAATTAGGCCATAGAACTTGGGAAGTGCGGCAAAAAGTATGTTCTTCAAGTTTTGATTACCTTGCTAAGGAGGGATAGGAAAAGGAAATGTAGGTTGAGGCTGAGCCATTCTTGAAGGAGGACCTGGAAATGGTGGTTGATAGATAACAAGGGAAAGTGGATTATCTTGGTATTCAGGTTCAACAAAGAGATCATTCAAATGTAAGAATTCTTTAGAGGATGAAGGTATTCATTCTTAAGAAACAACAAATGGATTTTCAAAAGGTTCTTCTTCATTCTCATTGTGAGGTTCTTCAGGTTCAAGATTAAAAATGTATTCCTAAATATTATGGGGAATAAATCTCCCAAGGAGGTCTCTTATTCTATGCATGTAAAATAATGCAGAAATTAAACTAACATAATGACTTCAGGGTTGAACTAGATTGACATCTTCCTTGGCAACGGTGCCAAAAAAGGTCGATCAGCTTAATACCTTAGTAACAAATGATTGGACATCCTTTCATAATGATTCTATGGTCAAAAAACATCATGTGTTTTATTTAAAATAGTACATTGACTTTATTTAATTTTTCAACCCAAGAGCATAAACTTGAGAGGATGAATGTAAAGTATATGCTCTAATTCTTCTTTAAGTCATTACAACTAAAGTGAATGAAATGTTGAAGGAAACATATGCTAGAAACTGAAATAACTTAACTCAAAGCTTAAAGTAATGTTGCAAATAGTAAACCTATCTATGCACCTATGTTGCAGGAACAATTCATTGATTCTATTATCAATGGTTGCAAGAGCAATAGAATTATACCTTGCAAGGAAACAAACAAGAAAATGAAATCTATTCTAATGGAATAGTTCACTCACCAAGTGGGCCCCCTTGGATGAGTGAAAAAAAAAGACAACCAAGATAGATATAAACTTGAACTATGCATTCTATTCATTCATGGTGAAAGATTACACTTTAAAATAGTATCACATTCTGCTGCTATGAAAATCAGCTTATTTTATTCTTCTTTCAAAACTGTGCTCAATGCTATAACAGATGTTATTTAAAGGAAACTACAACTACTTTCTAACTCTATGATCACTACATTAATGAGGATCAATTATAGACACATAAATTTTCAAATAGAAACGTTATTAATCATGAATAAATCCTCCAAGAATATAGCAAGTTGTGGAAGCTACATTCGTGCATTGCAACAGCATAAAGCATATAATGACTTGCTCCACTTATGATGGTTTAGCAATTTGGTTGGCTTGACTTTAGTGTTGAGGTGTTGATCTTTGAATATCCATGGCAAGTACCTATAAAACATTCAATGCACACACAACTTCCACATGCATACATTTATTTCATCATCAATATTAGAGAAAAGGTGTAAAGTTCAAATTACCACTCTTGCAAATCCTATGGCTATAGGAGAAAAACTACCCAAGACATAGCATAAATGGAAAAACATTTATTAGCATGTAACATTACTTCATTATACCATTTTTGTCCATAGATTCAAGCAAATATATCATATTTGAACTATCCATACTTCTACTTTACAACTTAACATATATATATATATATATATATATATATATATATATATATATATATATATATATAAACAAAAGTTCATCTGCTTAAAACCACAAAGTTGTGACTATTTTTGCAAGATAACTACTTGAAAATAAGATAAAAAGATCTTATAACAATGGCCTTTTGGAGGACCATCAATGAACATGCTTTAGAAGTGAGGGAGAAGTGTCTTGTTGATTTTCACATTGGGCAATATAAGGATCATGTCTTGTGTGATATTGTGGACATGCATAGTTTTCACATATTGCTTGTTAGACCTTGGTAGTATGATTGCAGGGCTATGCATGATTGTGTCAAGAATTTGATTACTATTGTGAAAGGTGGTAGAAAAAATTCCATGATTCCTTTGTAGAATGAAGAACTCAGTATGAAGAACCTAAGTATTGGCACCCAAGTTGAGTTGAAGAATTCTAAGAGGGTTAGAGATTAGTGTGGAAAGAAAACATGTAGCACATTGAGGATGGATGTGAAGAAAAAAATTGGAGCAAGCAAAACAGGCTGAAAGTTGAAGACTTGGAGGATATGTATGTGAAGAACCAGTTTGGGATTTATGTGTTGAATCCCACAATTAAGAACATCTTTTCACACTTGGGGTGTTTGATGCAGGAGCATCATGAGGTAGTTAGCAATCTTGCATGTTCAATGTATTTGGCCTTGGAGTTAGGGAACTCAATAAAAGAAAGAGGTGAGTAGTTTGGATGTTGTGTCAACCCCAGGTGCTCTGTTGGAGTAGCATTACTTGGTTATTTCCTAGTGGAACATTGTAGGTGAAGATACTTAGGATACATTAGGATCTCGAGTTATATTGCATCGCTCAGTTATACTTAGTTGCCATGTTGAACGAGTAGCTCGATCAATGAAGGGGCTCGATTGTTGGTGGACTCAATATATATTGGTTTTTTCCAATGTTTGTATGACTTTGGTTATGCTTGGTGGATTTGTTGATACTCAGAAGTGATTCTTTTGATGTTCGATCATGTCTTGCTCCTATTTTGATTGAGTTATCTATATTTGGTTTTCTAATGTGATATGACCTTGGCATTTTCTTTGGTTGTATGTATTTAATTTTTGTTGTGAGCCGACATGTCAAGGCTTGACCAAGAGAGTGCCCTCTCCACACCTATATCCTATTGTCATGCACCAATTTGATAGCCTTAAAGGGAAAAGACTTATCTAGATTTTGTGCTATAAATCACAAGAGGACATACTAAACATCATCTAAATATGATATTAAATGCATCCAAAGTAAAGCATAAATTACAAGAGAGCATACTCTAGATACATCAAAGTACCAAGTGAATATCCAGCACCAGCCTTAAACTAGGAGTAGACCATTTTTGTACACTAGTCCCTAATAATGGTATAGGTAGCTATGCCTCCCAACCACATGGTACCCATATGCCTACACCCTCCAATTCTCATGGAGATAATGACCCAACCACAATCACATAAGCCAATTAGCCATGGCTAACATACATACCAATCAAGAACAAGATACTAACCTCTACATGATCATGAAGATAATAGAGTACATCAAGTAATTGGTTAGACTCACTAAGGATAACTATGTAAGGAATCAAGTGAAGTGTAAGTCGATTGGATGTTTCATTCTTGCACTTGGTTATTTTATGTTGTAGTTAAGTAACTTATCTTAAGAGAAAAAAAAATCTAGTGCATTTTTTGACTTACGAAGCAAGATCATCAAAGTTGCATCTATCAGGATGACTTGCAAAAATTAAATGAGAAAGGTACTACATAAGATTAGTCAAATATGAACACCCATTACATTAAGTCTAAGAATTCTCAACTTTTGCATGGATTGATCATGTGTTTAGACCTACAAATTGGAACACCCTCTTGAGTTTGGTATAGTTAGAAGTGTGGTAGGCTTTAATGCCTTGTCTATTGCATTTTCTTATCTTCAATTTATTGATAGTGTCGATTAGATGGCATAGGTTCACAATTTGATGAACTGGTATTATGTTTCTCCTTATGACTATAGGTAGCAATAAAAATGGATAATAAAGCCATCCTTCAAGAGACATGCAACCCCATGTTCATTCCCTCATATAGCAAGAATGATGCAATAGAAACCCAACCAAGACATCATCACTTCTTTGTAGGCCTAACTTCCTTTTCCATCATCCTGATAAGTGGATACAATATACATATTAAAGCATGCAATTTAGGAATTAAAGCATGTTATAATTTTTCTTGAGATATATGATGCTTATTAAAATCAAAATTTCTAAATTTCTAAAAAAATTAATTCACATTTGTTGTAACGAGTTTTCAACTAAATACATTTGTTTAAAGAGTTGATTTAATTTTTAGTTAAATATTGTAGAAGTTAGTTCTTATTGTTAATGTTTTCATGAGATCTCATTATTGTAATGTAATGATGGTGTAAACATCATTGGTTATGTATTTATGTTCTTGTAATAAGTGGTTATTTCATTTTGAATCTTATCAATGGATGATACATTTGTCTAGTATTTCTTTCTTTGTGCAAACCTTAGAAGGATCTAATATTTAAATATTATTATTTTTCATGTTGTTAGGTGTAGAAATACTTAGTTTTTTTTCAATAGCATACAAGATAAATGGGATTATGCTTTAGAATGTAATGTCCTGCCTGGAGATCCTTGAAACACAAGGATAAAACATGCACTGAATAATTGTTTTGCTTAAGATAAGTTACTTAACACAACATAAAGTAACCAAGTGAAAGAATGAAACATATAATCAAGATAATAAAATAAGGAACACCTATAAAATCACATGTTCACTTACACAAATGGAATTCTTGCAAACACTTCCAAAGATCCCCAAGAACTAAACCATAACTTACAAACTAAAGATCACACTAATCATGAGAATACCCAAAGGATTTGTTCTTTTTAATCCCAAAGTAAAATTTCCTAGCATGGTTAAAAATACAACTTCCTTTCCAACTAACTATAAAATAATCAAAAATTAAGAATAGAGGCCCTCAAGTAGTCATGCATAAGACGAGGGCTCAAGGTTACATCCACTCATCTTCTAGATACTATGTTGAAAGACAAATGTTGAACCTTGAAATTTGGCTAAGTCTGAAATCCTGAAGCCCTAAAATTTTTTAGAATCTTTATCTTAACTCTAGGAGGCCTGGAACCTATGTCAAATGAATCGTCTCATATATATCATATATTTTGAGTATAACTTAGGCATCTCTTCTTTCTTATACTTATTTTATATTTTATATTTTATATTTTATAAAACCTTTAATAGATCTATTTTGATTCAAGAAGATGTGGGACCAAAAAGGATATCCAAAAGTATAAGTCACATCTCAAAATACATAAAAATACTCACTATTTTCCATATGACTCAATACCCTTTCAGTCTCATATGAGTCAGGATTGGCCCTAGAACGATCCTTCCTTACAAGTCGTACGTGTGATATTTTAGGCTTGTACAAATCAGTAAAGGTTTTTGTGAGTCTCTGCATCCTCATATGACAAATTTCTTACTGATACGATACTTTTAAGTCTCATACAATCTCAGGATGACAACAATGTCCAAAGTCAAAATAAAAGTGATAAGTAAAGAAAAACCTCCATATTGGGGAGTACCAGATCCATGTAAATCAAGAAGTGAACACTCGAGAGCATAAAGAAATCTTAAATCCCTAATATACCAATTTACAAATCACAAACAAAATCTAACCATATAAAGAAACATCCTCATAATATAACATGTGCATAAGCAGCATCACAATGAAAAGAAAATGCAAGCATCAGATGCAACCAAACTAAAATAATTGTTCTCATTTCCTCCTTACCATAATGGAATCATGAGACCTCAAGGGCCCTAACCATACCCCTAAGCATAAGTCTCAATTTGCTAATATACCAATAGCATCACTGATCCAAAGAAGTTGTAAGAAGTCTCAACTAAGCAATGTGATACAACATTGTGATAAAGGAATGCATCAAGTAACATACTAAACATCATCTAAACATGATATCAAATGCATCCAAAGTAAAGCATAAATCACAAGATAACATACTCTAGATACATCAAAGTACCAAGTGAATATCCAGCACTGGCCTCAAACTAGAAGTAGACCATTTATGTACACTAGTCTCCAACAGTGGTATAGGTAGCTATGCCTCCCAACCATGTGGTACCCATAGGCCCACACCTACCATGCTCATGGAGATAATGATCCAACCACAATCACATTGGACAATCACCCATTGCTAACACACATGCCAATCAAGAACAAGATACCAACCTCTAAATGATTATGAAGATAATGCAATACATCAAGTAATTGGTCAAACCCACTAAGGACAAATATGTAAGGACTCAAGTGAGTGTAAGTTGATTGGATACTTCATTATTGCACTTGGTTATCTTATGTTGTTGTTAAGTAACTTATCTTTAAGGGAAAGAAATTGGTGCATGTTTTGACTTGCGAAGCAAGATCATCAAAGTTGCATCCATCGAGATGACTTGCAAAAATTAAATGGGAGAGGCACTACATAAGACTAGTCAAATATGAACACCCATTACATTAAGTCTAAGAATTATCAACTTTTGCATGGATTGATCATGTGGTTATGTTGAAAATAGAGATGGAGTAACTAAGAGGGGACGGGTGAATCAGTTACCACAAAAATAAATCCATAGATCCTTGGATGTCTTAAAATAAAATTGTTGCTGACACTCGGTAACCATACAAATAAATGTTGAAACTAGATAGATGCTATGTTAACTTTGTTAAGCATTTAAAGTGGTTAACATGCATGCATAAAGAAATAATCATGAACACAGGAGACATTAGATTTAACATGGAAACCCAATTTGAGAAAAACCACCAAGTAACTAGTTACCAATTTTTAGTCTTCTGAAGTGAGCCCTATTAGGAGCCAACCCTATTAAAGGTTACAAAACACACTGTTAGGTGTGACCCTGTTAGAGGATTTAATCACCCTGTTAGAAGTGGCCTTGTCAGAGGTCTTTAAAACAATTCAACTGAATTGTCACCTTGTTAGAGGATTTACAAAATGGCTGTCAAACATTCGCTCATATATCCTCTTATTCATACATTCACACTCTTATGCATCCACACACTTTTTTTTTAATTCACAACTTGACCTTTCATATATACCTTTTAGATTGTCAAGTCGGCTCAATTACAAGTTACAACAACTGAAAAAAAATATTAAATCAATCGGCTTCACAAGACAATTAAACTTAATTCTTTAGAACAATAAAGTTCTTTGTTGCCCGACCCAGCTCAGTGACCATTGCTCCAGAATGGTATTCCCAGTGTTAACCAAGTGAAGCTCGATAAATATTGCAAACCTTGCAACTTTCTTCAGAGACCGAGTTAAAACACTAACCTTCCTTCATTTACCAAGTGAGCTCGGTAAAAGCTAACTTTCCTTCGCTTACCGAGTGAGCTCGATAAAAGCTAACTTTTTCTTTGATGACCAAGTGAACTCGATAGACATTAAACTTTCCCTTTGTTAACCTTGGGAGCTCAATTAACATTAACTTTCTACTACAAGATCCTTTGATGCCCGAGTGAGCTCAGTAAGAGCTAACTTTACTGTGTAATGTACAAGAATGTTCGGCAGACACTGTAAATTGCTTTGCTGACCGTTTGAGCTCGATAGACTCTATCTGATGGCTGATATGACATTTGTGTAACATCAAAGACAATACACAATTAACAATTGTATCCAACAATTTCCCTCTTTGGCATTGATGGCAACACAACATGTCATAGCAGAAATGAAATTTGAAGACAAGTCTTTCTCTTATATGGCAACAGAACATGTCAACATAACAATTTTCCCTCTAAGATAGAAAACTCTCCTTCTTATAGTAATCTCCCTCTGTGAAGGAATTACATAAAAAATTCTTTATATTTTAAACAAATTTCAGAGAGATATGACAGTAAAACTCTCCCTCTTTGACAACACATGCCAAAAATAACTCAACTCAAATGAATTTTAGTGTACCTTTAGTACTGATTCATATGCAGTATTTTTTGGTTACGTTGCATCAACTGATAGATCTTCAATCTGGTATGAGTTGATGCATCACTAAAACTTTATTTTAGTGAACTTCAGATAGGGGAGTGACCCCTAACTTACCTCTTAGATATAGGAATGCATCCTTAGGTAATGGTTTAGTGAATATGTCAGCCATTTGTTCCTTTGTATGAACATATTCCAATCTGATCTCCTTATCTTGCACCAATTCTCTGACAAAATGATATTTTTTTGCAATGTGCTTGGTTTTGGAATGCATCACTGGATTCTTAAATATGTTGATTGCACTTGTATTATCACAGAACATAACAACTAGTTCTTTGATTTCTATCTTCATGCCTTCCAACAATTGTTTAAACCAAACAATATTAGAACAGTTTACTGCTACAGCAACATACTCTACCTCTGCTGTAGATTGAGATGTACAATTATGCTTTTTGCTTGTTCGAGAAACCAACCTCTTTCCAAGAAAGAATACACCTCCACTTGTACCTTTTTGTCATCAAGCTTTCCTGCCCAATCAGCATCAGTAAATACTTTCAAATCCAAATTTCCTCCAAACTTATACCATCAACCATACTCTTCAGTTCCTTTCAAATATCTCATTATTCTTTTGATTTCCATCATGTGATTTTCTCTTAGTTTTGCTGAAAATCTTGCTACAATACTAACTGCAAGAGCAATATCTAGCCTAGTATGAACTACATACTGCAACTTTCCAATCATAGATCTATACACTGTTTGATCTACTTCTTTTGATTCATCTTCCGTTGTAAGTTTTAATTCGGTACACATAAGAGTCCCGACTGGTTTACAATCTTCCATTCCAAACTTTTTCAATATCTCTTTGATGTATTTTGATTGAGTAATGTAGATACCATTTATATTCTGTTGAATTTGAAGACCAACAAAAAATTTGATCTCACCAAACATAGACATTTCAAATTCCTTGTTCATTTTTTCTAAAATTTCTTTGCACAGATCATCATTCCCTGTGAAAATAGTATCATCTACAAATATTTCTACCAAGACAATCTTATTATCTGGTCCTTCTTTAATATACAAGCTACTATTATCATTAGTTCTTTGAAAACCAATCTGAATAAGATAGTTATGCAATCTTTCATACCATGCTCTAGGGGCTTGTTTCAGACCGTACAATGCCTTGTGTAATTTGTAGACCATGTTCTTCTTATCTGGATCAACAAAACCTTCAGGTTGTTCAATGTAAACCTCTTCATCCAGTATACCATTGAGGAATGTTGACTTGACATCCATCTGATAAACTTTGAATCTTTTGTGAGCAGTATATGCTAGTAAGGTTTTGACTCCTTCCATTCTTGCAACAGGAGCAAAAGTTTCTCCATAGTCTATTACTTCTTCTTGAGCATATCCTTTTGCATACTAGTCTAACTTTGTTTCTTGATACCTTACCATCTTCATCCAACTTATTTTTGAATACCTACTTAGTTCCAATCACATTTTTGTCTTTAGGTCTAGGTACAAGAGTCCATGTCTTATTTTTTTTTATCTACACTATCTCTTCATTCATAGCCTCAATCCAACTATCATTTTCCAATGCATCTTTGACATTTCTACGTTCAAAGTCAGCAAGTAAACAAGTACCTTTCAACTTATTTCTTGTCATGGTTCCTTCAAATTTATCTCCAATGATCTGATCTGTTGAATGATGTCTCCTGACATACTACCATATACAGGTTCCTTGCCTTTTGAATGGATTTCATTATTATCTTCTTGCATTTCAACTTCAGGTTCTGTTTGTTCTGGCTCGGTAGATATTTGCTTGAGTTTTTCAAACTTGGTAGACACTTGCTCGGTATGCTGTGGCTCGATTTGAACTTCTTGTAACTTGGTTACAGATGACTCAGGAGTAGAAGATTCTTGATTCTCTGATGTAACTGGTACTATATTAGGTTCACTGAAGACTAACCTTTTATAATCTTCTGGTTCCCTTTTTCTTTTTTCTTCAATCCTTTCTGCAAACTCATCAACTTTCACATGTGCACTTTCTATGACTTTGTGAGTAGATAAGTTCAAACGCCTATATGCTTTACTTTTGCATGAGTATCCAAAGAATATACTTTCATCACCTTTCACATAAAAATTTTCCTTTTCTAGATTCTTTCAAAATGTAACATTTACTTCCAAATACTTTAAGGTAACTTACATTAGGTTTATAGCCATACCATAATTCATAGGGAGTTTTGAATGAGTCTTTCTTTAGTTGTACTCGGTTCAAGGTATAAACTACAGTGCTGATAGCTTCCTTCCAGTATTTGATAGCAATGTTATTTTCAATCATTAAAATTCTTGCACAATCTATGATGGATCTATTTCTTCTTTTAGCTATTCCATTTTGCCGGGGTGTTCCAGGGGCTGATACCTATCTTTTGATTCCTCTTTCAATGAAAAAGTTATTAAACTCATGTGAAATGAATTCTCCACCTCTGTCTAACCTCAAGCATTTTAATCTTTTCCCTATTTCTTTTTCTACTCTGGCCAAATACCATTTGAACTTTTCAAATGCTTCTGATTTGTTTCTTAGATACATGACTGTCATCATTCTTGAGTAATCATCAACAAAAAGAATGAAGAACTTTTCTCTAGTATAGCTTTCAATTCCAATGGGTCCATATAGATCAGTATGCACAATTTCTAATATATCTTCAGACTGATAGTTTTTGTTTTTAAAACTAGTCCTTCCCATCTTTCCAATCTGACAATTTTTGCATAGACCGACCTCAGGTTTCTTTATGTTAGGAATGCCTCTAACTTTCTTGAATTTTCTTATCTTTACCAAATTATCAAAGTTTACATGACACATCCCTTTATGCGATAACCAACTTTCTTCAACTTGAGCAATGAGACATGAATATTCACCTAGTTCAAGATAGAACAAGTTACCTTTAGTTTGAGTACCTGATCCAATCAGCTTTCCTTTTCCATCCAGCAGTCTTGCTTTACCATGTATGAATTCTACTTTGAATCCATTATTGAGTAGTTGTGCCACACTTAACAAATTATGCTTTAGTCCTTTTACCCAATAGGCATTATCACATATAGTTTCCTTGGTTAGAGAGATTCTTCCTCTCCCTTTTATACAACAAGGTTCATTGTTACCAAATCTTACACTGCCACCATCGTAGTCTTCAAAGTATTCAAACTTAGTTTTGTCACCAGTCATGTGATGAGAACAACCACTATCTATGATCCATGTATCATTTTTTCTCATATGAGAAATGAGTGCCATTTCTTCATCATTATTAGATTCATCTTTAATAGCAATGTAGACAATTTCATCTTCTTCTTCATCATTAGAATCATTAGAATCTTTAGCCATAAAACATGTTTTCTTACCTTTATCCCTGAATGATTTGAAATCTTTCTTTCCATTCCATTTGTGATCTTTTTCTTCATCTTTATTCTGCTTGTTTGGACACCTAGTAGCAATATGACCAACTTCTTCACATAAAAAATAGATTAGAGGTACTTTACCTTTGTATTTTCCTCTATCTCTAGAATATTTCCTTGCTAGAAGGGCTTCAATTACTTCAAGATCACTGTCTGAACTTTGGTTTGATTCATCTTCACTTTTTGACTGAGATTTCTTTTTGCCTTTCTCCTTGAGTGAAAGTTTGGCTTCAAATGCTGATTCAATGTTCTTGGAAGCTGGAACATAGTTATCAAAGTTGTCCAATTCAAATGCAGTCAATCTTCCAACTATAGCCTCTAGATTTATCTTGTGATTTTCTTCGCATCTTCTTTCTTGAATTGCAGAAACTCTGATTGCATAAATGGGAAGTAGAGTTCTAAGAACTTTACTTATAATTGTCCCTTTACTGATATCTCCTCCAGAAGCTTTGATTGCACTGACACATGCTTTAACTCTTTCAACATATTTTGCAATATTTTCATCTTCTCTCATCCTCATTTGATCAAATTGTCCTCTCAGACTTTCTTCTTTGGCTCTTCTAACATTATCATCTCCTCCATAGATATCTTTCAATTTTTCCCACATTTCAAAGGCAGGTTTGCATTCCTTGATATCATCGAATTCTTCATAACTCAGAGAAGATGCTATATCTATCATCATAATGTTGTGAGTCTTCTTTTCAGCAATATCACTGACAGATAGTGTACCAGCTGGTTTTGCATATTTTTCATCAAGGTATTTTAGTCTTGTATCTCCAATAGAAGCTAGATGAAGTCTCATCAAACCTTGCCATGCTGAGAAGTTATTCCTGTTAAGCCTTGGAATTTCCTTCTTGTAAGACATCCTGATCTTTGGCTTAGATCCTTGAAATCTTTTCTGCAAGCACCAAAAGCTCTGATACCAATTGTTGAAAATAGAGATGGAGTAACTGAGAGGGGAGGGTTGAATCAGTTATCACAAAAATAAATCCACAGATCCTTGAATGTCTTAAAATAAAACTGTTGCTGACACTCAATAACCATACAAATAAATGTTGAAACTAGATAGATGTTCTGTTAACTTTGTTAAGCATTTAAAGTGGTTAACATGCATGTATAAAGAAATAATCATGAACATAGGAGACACCAGATTTAACGTGGAAACCCAATTTGGGAAAAACCACCAAGTAACTAGTTACCAATTTTCACTCTTCTGAAGTGAGCCCTATTAGGAACCAACCCTGTTAAAGGATACAAAACACACTGTTAGGTGTGACCCTGTTAGAGGATTTAATCACTCTGTTAGAAGTGGCCTTGTTAGAGGTCTTTAAAACAATTCAATTGAATTGTCACCTTGTTAGAGGATTTACAAAATGGCTATCAAACCAACTCTATTAAGAGTTTTTGAATCACTGTTACAATGATTAGAAAGCAACAATCAAGTGATCTGAAATATATGCAACTTATCTTTGTTGAATACAGATCTCTGTTTTGCTTCACTAGATCCTTATTGATCGAACACAATTTTGCAGCTTCATAAGGATATCTAATCCTTCCTCAACATTCACTCATATATCCTCTTATTCATACATTTGCACTCTTATGCATCCACACGCTTTTTTTTTAATTCACAACTTGACCTTTCATATATACCTTTCAGATTGTCAAGTCGGCTCAATTACAAGTTACAACAACTGAAAAAAATATTAAATCAGTCGGCTTCACAAGACAATTAAACTTAATTCTTTAGAACAATAAATTTCTTTGCTGCCCCACCCAGCTCGGTGACCATTGCTCTAGAATGGTATTCCCAGTGTTAACCAAGTGAAGCTCGATAAATATTACAAACCTTGCAACTTTCTTTGGAGACCGAGTTAACTCGGTAAACACTGACCTTCCTTCATTTACCGAGTGAGCTCGATAAACGCTAACTTTCCTTCGCTTACCGAGTGAGCTCGGTAAAAGCTAACTTTTTCTTTGATGACCGAGTGAACTCGGTAGACATTGAACTTTCCCTTTGTTAACCTTGGGAGCTTGGTTAACATTAACTTTCTGCTACAAGATCCTTTGATGCCTGAGTGAGCTTGGTAGACTCTGTTTGATGGCTGATATGACATTTGTGTAACATCAAAGACAATACACAATTAACAATTGTATCCAACAGTTTAGACCTACAAATTGGAACACCCTCTTGAATTTGGTGTAGTTAGAAGTGTAGTAGGTTGTAAAGCCTTGTCTGTTGCATTATCTTCTCTTTAGTTTATTGATAGTGTTGATTAGATGACATAAGTTCCCAATTAGATGAACCGCAATAATATTTCTCCTTATGACTACATGTAGCAATAAAAATGGCTAATACAGCCATCCTTCAAGATAAATTCAACCCCATGTTGATTCCTTCATAGCAAGAATGATCCCAAAATTGGAGTGGAAGATTCAAAATTCAAACCCAAATAGGTTTGCAATTGAGAGGTTCAAAGTAGGTATTGAAGAGATAGGTCAAGGCTTGACCAAGAGAGTGCCCTCTCCACACCTATATCCTATTTTCAAGCACCAATTCCATATCCTTCAAGGAGGAAAACAATGCTATAACATACTTCATAACACCAACAATAAGGCTACCATGAGAATTCCCAAACTTCTAAATAGAAATTTGCAAATTTATGGCATCATTACCACACCTAGAAACCAAACTTACACAAACAAGTGTGTGTTATTCAAATGCAAAGCTATGTAATCTTACTAAGTATAGGGGGGTCAAGAAAATCCATGGGAGAGTCCACAAGAAGCAACATGACCTCAATACTAAAGGCATCAAAAATTGTATTATTATCTAGGAAAACAACCAAGAACCAAAAGGATCACATTTACTCTTTTTGCAATCATTGGTATTAAGAACAATAGTGCCAAGACCATCAAAATTTGATACAAGAAAATGGCATTTGCTTGAATCTACACTTAAAATAGACACACTATAGTTATGCACATGCCAAGGAACACAGTCAAACATGATGAGGATCCTACAATAAGTCTTGGTATTTATTGCATTATTTGTTTCCTTTGAATTTATTTTTTTGAACTCTCTTTCATTGCAATGGAAAAAGACTTATCTATATTTTGTGTTATAAATCCTCAAACTTCTTTTCAAAGGCAACTAAGGTTATCAATGTTCAACATTCAAAATGGGAGCTCGTGAAGATTTTTTAATTACAGTGGCAATTATGTTAGAAAGCACATCATTTTCAATCCAATAGCCCATCAAATTTTAATTTTGTGATCTTTCTAATTATTTGTAATTTTACTTAAAGGGTTCTTCTTCCAACCCCATATTGTATCCTTCCATTACTTTAAATGTTATAAATTTAGATGCCCTAATTTTTTGAAATAGTGACAAGAGATTAAACTTTATTCCAATTTAAAAAAATTTATTGCATATAAAATCTTTTCTCAGAAGATATAAAAAGACTATAAGTAGTTTCCATACTAATTTTAGCATAGCTAGAAGCATATATGCCAAAAAAATATTTTCAATGCTTTTATTGATTGGCATGGAATTACCAATTTTTATTAAACTATAAGATATCCCAAAATTTGAAGCGAAGATTGTAAAGTATAATTCACTTGTTATTAACCTTTGATTATTTGACCATATTTTTCCACATTATCATTGCCACAAGGGAATTCAAAAAGCCTTAAATATTGTATTGGCTTAGTTGTTCAAATTTAAAGCCTTTTTATTGTCAATATAGTTAACATTTAGACCTCATCCCTCTGAAAGAAAGAAACTTTTTGGATTTTCATTATCCCATCACATTATTGGCAGAATGTTCAACTCTCCTCAAGATTCGTGACAAGGGATGAACCACCTCCTATCTACTATAATTTTATTTGTTCTATCGAGCACTAACATATTGGTCTTTGGTGAAATGGAAACCCCATTCTAACAAGTGGTATTAGACCTTGGTTACATATGCAAATCTTTAGACCCTTGAGTAATGTTGAGGGGGATATAGTTAGCAAAATATCTAGTGTTCCCCTTGGGATTCATGACAAGGGATTAACCACCTCTTGTGTTCTATAGGTTGAGTGGTTGTACCAAGCACTAACAAATTGATCTTTTGGTGCAACGATGACCTCAATCTAACACATGTAAAGCCTTGTCATTGAATCTTATGTTATAGCCTTTTGTTGTGATATGTTCTCACTTCTCTCTAGCTTTGTCAACTTTATCTTCTTGTCCACATATGTTAAACTTTTTTAACCGAATATAATATAAATACACAAGATTACAAGATTTAGAAATCAGAAGAAGGATTTAATCCTGGGAAAATGCCTTCTAATAAGGGAAACAACCTAGCCCACATAAATGTAGATCTTTTATTGAGTTTCAACTAAAAAATATTTCAAAAATGTCACTCAAAATAAATGATCAGAAGTTCATGTACTAAAAGAAATATAGAAACAATCTTCCTAAATTCACAATTTCACACATGAATTGAAACATGAAACAATTCTATACATAAATGTATTTATCTCTGACTCTAAGAAAAAAATTTCTTGATATGAACTCCTAAAGAGAACATAATCACAATAGAGAATATCAACCATAAAAGATGGTATACAAAACCACCACATCTATAGTAATGAACTCCAGAAAGTATTTTTTGTTTCTTGAGAATGTGTTGGTCTCAGAATGATTTTAGCATTCGAGTGTCAATGCATTTAACCAATTTCACTATACATGCCTAGTACACTATATATGTCGAGTTATAGTATGTGCCAAGCCAGAATTTCAATAGGTTTTGAGTGACTTCAGGTGCCGAGTAAGCAATAGATGTCGAGTGATATATAGGTGTCGAGTCATAGTTGATGTCGAACAAGTCAGAGTGCTTCATATGCCGAGTGAGCCAGAATCATACATGTGTTGAGAAAGACAAAATGCAATAGATGCCAAGCAAAGCAGGATAGTATATGTGTCGACCACCAGTAGTCCAGTATGTGCTGAGTAACATAGAATAAACATATGAGTTTGTGCTCTCACAAACTCAAATGTAAACCATTTTTAGAGCTGACATAGAAAGATTTCGAAGGAAAACAAGATAAGAACGAATCTTGTATATTTCCTATGCAATTAGCATGCAACCTGTTGGCACTCAAAATTGTGTTCCCATTTTGAGCGTCTATTTCAAATTTTGAGTCAATTCAAGCCCTTTAAATGCCCATAAATGCATGTGTACCTGGCTATACCTTTGAGGCCCTTGAGTTGTTTAATATTTCTAACACCTTCCATTTAGCCTGTCTAAGCGTTCCATGAAGTTAAATTGATATTCCAAGCCATTTCGTGAAGTCTCGTTTTGAGCTAGTGTCAAATCTACATTTTCACTTGTGTCAAACAGTGACAGGATGCTGTGTTTACAAATGAATATCTCATACCTAGAAATGTTTCATGACTCACCGGTTTGGGAGTATTTAGTGTCCATATCTAAGAGCCTATGTTTCAAATTTTGAGTCTTTTTAAGTCCGTTTGACTAGGTTTTGAATCCCTCAAAGTTGGTCAGTTACTATTTTCATGCTTTTACAAGTAATTCTAAATTTTGGGAAGCCCTGTTTGATGAGCTATATTTTTGACTCAGTTGACCAAAATGTTAAAATTCTTTTTGTGTTGCATTATAGATGTCAGAGACTTTTTATGTTTCAAGTTTCAACACATGACGAATCTGTTTGATCAATTTACAAACATGATTCCAAATTGGATTTATATCTTTTTACTAGTGTTAGCAAATGCAGATTGTTTGGTACCCTTCTTCGTGATGTTATAACTTGAGATCCATGATTGTCTAGATCAAATGGATTGTACCATTTTTTTGTCCTCTAAAAATATTTTAAGTGTGTCAATTTTCAAGTCTTGACGAATTCATTTGCACACTTTTCCAGGTCAATTCCATTTGTAAAAAATATTTTTCCGTCAATGTTTCCAATCTACAAAATCCAAGTAGCCTACTTTGACCTGAGCCCAAATCGTAGATCCATACTCTCCTCATGATAGAGAACCAACGCCCCAGTTTTTGTACTTTTAGGTGTCCGTCTACCCAGTTTTCAATGCCAAATCCAAACCCAATTTATTGCTTTTTGACATGTTTTCTTGCAGGTAGTTTTGAAAGGTCAACTTCAACAGTTAATATCTTTTTATCCTGAATTCATCATGAGACGAGATTCAACGGGATAAGAATATGTAGAAGAGAGAATCAATGGGTCAGATTCCAAAGCCCACTCAAAGGTTTTGGTCAATTTTTAAGACCAGTCAACAGACCTCCTAGCACAAAATTGACAAGTTGCAAAAATATGTAAAATGAGCTTCAAATTCACTTTCAATTGTCGAATTTTTTTTCAAATCAATTCCAGAAGGTGAATGAGTCAGTTTTGCAATTTAATTGTTCGAAAACAAAAAAAAAATTAGCCGGACCCACTTGGGGCCCGATTGATTCCATCAGATTGATAAGGTTAAATGAGGGTTATCATGGAGGGAATTGGATTCAAGAGTGTTTTCTTGATAACAAAATAGCCTTATATTTTCAGCAATGGATACAAAATTTGATTCAATTAAATCCCTCCACCTGAGGTCACAATTGAGTATATAGTTCCAGAGTGGATCAAGATACCAAATATTGAACATCTCAAAAGAATGCATAGTAGGCAATGTGGAAGTGAACTTCCCAATATTGTTATAATTCTCCCTTTGTGGCCAGAGAAGGTGAAAGGGGTGAAGGAGTAACTTGCTAACATTTAGCCAGAAGCCATTTTGTTTATATCCAAAATCAAAAATCCCCTCCACTGACTGGTACATAACATGTATTGGAAATACCCCTAGTTGGCTTGCAAAAATATCTAAGGATTTATATGTGCAACTCCTTTGCTTTATTGCTAAACATTGGAATAGAGGAGTTCCAAGCTCTTTCTAACAATTACCTCCTTTTAAATTTGACAATGGCTCCTATCGTGTGGGGTGGGCAAGTTTGTCGGATATATTTTCTAAGGGAAGTGAAATATACTTTTAAGTGGGAGAAAAAGATATAACATGATTGTGATGTGGAATAAAAGCCTGGGTAATGCTCCACATTACAAATTTATGCAGAATGCAACACAGATGGCCATGAAAAGTTTGAGTTCTTTTGAACAATCAAGATTGAGGATATAGCTAGATTGATATGCAAAGATCACTGAACTTTCTATTTCAAGTTAGAGTAAGAAGCTTTTAAAAGAAGCAAAGATTTCTATAAATAAAGAATTCATAATCATTATGGCTCAATTTCTTCATTTTTCATCTTCTAGTGGTTATATTGATACAGTAAAGATGCTCACTTTGTGCAAGGAATTGCCTGTAGTTAGTGATTCGGCGTCCATAGTGAGTAGTTGTGAAGCCAAACTTGTGCCTGCATCTATTGGCAAGTGGCACACGCTAATAGGATATAATTCATAGCAGAAGGAATTATTGCAGTGTCAGCTCATTACCTGAATGCAAGTTACATGAAAAATAAATGGCTTTGAACTTGAGTTGTTTATGTGGTTACCATCGCATGAGCAATATATGACGAGCAGTGCCAATAAATAAGAAGAGCTCATGCGATATTTAAAAAAATGCCAATCAACACCATAAAAGCTGCCCAACATCAACATCTTCACACGCCAAATAAAGAGGAGCCGGCTAAAAGTAAAGAGCAGCCGGTCAAATGAAAAAATACCCAAACAATGAGAAAGACCCTCTGCATAAAAGAAAGTTTCCTTGCAAGATGAAGATGCAAGGATGCCAATAGAGGGCAGAGCAGCCCACGTCCATGCATATTAAACAAAACACATTCGAAAGAACAAGGAAGTTCGTAGATTTACCAAGGCAGAAACTACATGCATGATTACCTAAATGTTGCTTGCATAGGACAGGGAGGATGATGCTCTGAGCTAACAAAGGTAATAGTGTGAACTGAGACAGCACTCCATGGTCAGGATTTTGTTTTTTTCTTCTTTCTTACAAATTGAATAACTTACCAAATGATTGACTACTATGGCACTAAAAATGGAAGAGAGCTAGAAAAATAACTCATTGTCCTAGCTGCGAACCGATTGCAAGATGTCCTTCAATGAATTTTGGCAATAGCAATGAAGAAAATCCACAGAAGAATAGAGGAAGCCACTGGCTGTAGGAAGATCACACACTCTAGATTAGAAGGAGCAGCGCAAGAGTATGGGAAACCATATGACTTTTGTCCCACATTGCTTATGTGGGGAGTTCTATAGTTCTTTAAATAGAAAATTACACCGTATTACTAATGTGTTAAGAAAAGGCCTCTTTGAAAGGCAAGCATCCATGTGTTGCTGTTGGACCCGACCTTGCTGATGTTAGCTAGAGGACAGCTAGCATGAAACATAAGAAAATTTTTGAATGAAGTTGCACATGAGCTAACATGGCACCAAGAATGGAGATCACATGAGAGTTTGACATGTGTCATGATCTAAGGGTGGGCGCATGCCCACAAAAAGAAAGTGCCTGGAGGTTAACAAATGTGGGAATGCAAAATTTTGACACATGGCAAGTAGGTCCCACATGTGATGACATGAAAGTCGAGAGCATGATCAAAGATGAAGCATAGGATGCTGCCACATGGAAGATCCAACGGTGAGTGCAATTTCGCAAAATGGAGATGTGCACCGGTTAAGAAAAGCAGGTATGTGGGCATGTGACATGTGGCACTGAGCTCACCCAGTACTAACATGGTAGTCCAATGGCAAATGATGCACAGGTTAAGGCCTATCAGGGAGCGCCATGTGGCATTGGTCAAACTCAGGTTGACCTGAAATTGGAGGCATATGGGAAAAAATAAAAATGATTTTAAATTGTGGTTTTAAAATAGTTTTTCCAATGTCACGTGCAAGATATTATAAATTCAAAAGTTCATATTCTAAAGTTTAGACTTTAGAAGATTTTGAAATTTTTGAAATCTGAAGTTGCAGACCTGAGCTTTGTAATAGAGGGGCATTTTTCAAATTGACTTCCTGGGCATTTTCGGTAGGCTAAATATGTGATATTATATATCACCAAAATTGTGAGAATCTAAATTTGTTGATTATGCAGTTAGTCTCTGTACAGGAAGTAGCATGTTTGAGATATACAAGGTTTTCTCCAAGATTCCTAACTTGCAACCGAATTCAGGTATCAAAGGTCAGAACTGATTTTTGACATGGTAATGACCTAAATATCAGTAAAAGACAGTGAAAATGCAGGTTTGATCAAATTCTGATCACATTCACTCAGTAAAACTTGAATTTTACCAAGCATTCATGAAGTTTCAGATATTTTGATGACTCAACAAGTTTTTATCATTTCAACAAAGATATTTGCAAATCAGTAACAGAAAAATGATGAAACTAAATTAGATCAAAATGGGAGAAGGGAGAAAGAGGTTATCTAGTTGCAAAAGATTGAATTCCTAGTGGACACATGTCAAGCATAGATCATATCCGAGAATTCTTTCTCTCCTATATCTTTCTTTCTTTCTTTCATTGAGGGTTGTTGGAAATTTTCTCTGGGTAATACCAGCAAGGTTCTAGTGTTTTACTGTGAAACATAATTCTCTTGTATAAATAGCATTAGGAAGGATAATACAGATAGTTCAGATCTGTTAGGTGTTTTCATATTTTCATTTCATGCATATGGTTGTATTATTTCAAAGAAATTAATACAAAAAATAGCAGGTTGAGTTTCATCTTGAATCTTGTCTCCTATCTCAGTGAGCTTCAATGTTTTATGATCTTTGAACAAAGAGCCTAGATCGTAGTTGTAGTTCCTTAAGGTTGTATGTTGTCTTATTGTTTCTTGTAACTCAAGGGGTTATGTAAATGTTTTAGTAAATCAATAGGGTTGCAAATTTATTGAGAAGGATATCATGTAAGAATGAGGCTTGGATTGAGCACAGATATTTATTTACAAGGTAAATAGATAGATCGTATATCTGAATATATACATAAGTATTAGATATCCATATGTTTGTAATTAATTCATGGAATTACCCAATAGATAAGGCATTGATCGGTTACAAGATCATTAGGTCTTATTGATGCATATTAGGGATTTGTTGAAATCAACATTATTAATCAAATGTGTTTTACCCTTTCATGTTGAAGGACTAAAAGGATTAACCCTCACTCAACTTATGTGATTCAAAAATTTGCATTTAGCTAATGTATATCTATATTATTGCATGAGTTATTAGGAGATATAAGGGGTTTTCATCTGTAGTAAATAGATTCAAGGATATGTTTTACACTGGTACGATATCAATTGAATTTGAGGTCCACCCGCCTAAGTCTTGTAGATCCTGAAGTAGAAGAAGGGTCTAGCCTTATAGTTGGCCCGTTGTCAGAAATGGCATGTTGAAAATGGGAGTTAGCTGCCCCTAGATATGTCATTTTCTCAGTGGGATAATTGAAAACCCTCTAGCGTTTTCAAACACCAACACAACCAATCATAAAAATGGAGAAGGCATGCAACCAGTAAAAAAATGCAAGGAATGAGTGGGAATTCAAGATTCAATATGGATCGTAGATCCATACCTAACCCTAAGTCTAAAAAGTCTTTATAAAGAGGTTTAGACCTCATGATTTTATGATGTTGAAGAGAAGTTAGAAGGAAGTTTCTAAGAAGATAACAAAATTGTAGAATAGGGCAAACAATAGGGGCATCATAGACTTAGAGAATTAAGCAACAGTTATACATTTAGTTGATCATAACAGGAAAAGGGATAAGAATAGAGATTAGATCAAGCAAGGGTCACATAAGAGAAAGTAGATCAAGTGCCTAAATCCAACAATTAAAGATTGCATACTATCAGGTTAATTTTTCTAATACTTTCTTGTCATTGTATTAGATGTTGGAAATCCTATATTGATAGGTTAGCTTAACAACTAGGTGGGAGAACCTTTGGAGAAGGTGATTAAAAATCCTATTGAATTATGTGGGTTTAACAGCCTATTATAAATCCTTTAACAGGGTGACACTTTATGTAAAGTGTTTTTAAATCTTTTAACTAGGTCACTATTGGCACAGTGTAAAGCCTTTACCAGGGCAAGCCTTTAATAGGGTAGACCATCATAAGTGGTCAAACAATTATTAATACAGTGCTTTTGTGGGTATCATTACCACCCCAGTTTTACCCTCTTATTCATGGAGGGTTTCTAGGTTACCAAATCTATGGTGTCATGTGTTGATGCATACTTTTATTTCATGTTTTCTTAAGTGTTTATATGCATGCATTTTACTTTCAGTTATGTGTTGAAAAGGATTTAAAAGGATAAAAACTAGTTACTTCTAATTCACCTCCCCCCCCCCCCCCCCCCCCCCAAAAAAGTACTTTTCCCATTTTGAATATTTCAACAATTGGTATCAGAGCACTAGGTTCTCACAAGGAGAAGCCTAATAGCTTAGAGAAAATGTTTGAAGATGGAAGTCTTCAAACTTGGGAAGATCATAGACAATCAGGTGATTGATGTGCATCTCGCTCTACATAAATTGGAAGAAGCCAGAGAAGAATTGAGAAAGTCCTTAAAAAGAAGGAAGGATATAGCCATAGCTGAAAATGACATACACTACAAGGAGATTGGTACCACACAAGTGTTTTCCAATGGAGATTCCAAGAAATTTGATGCAGCAATAGCTGAATTGATGGCGAAAAATAGAGCACAAGCTGAAGAAATTAGAATACTCAAGCTTGAACAAGAATCACAAGCCATAATGCTTTGTGAAGTGACTAAACAAAAAAAGAGAGCCATTGAATACAAGGCCATGATAGAAGATGACAAGAGAAATCTTACCAATAGACTGGAGGAGAAGACAATTGAGTTTGAAAGAATCTCAAACATGCAGCTAGACACCTTGAGCCAGATGATGAATGTTCGTCATGAACTGAACATGAAGGACATTGAGATCTCCACTCTAAGAATGCAGAATGAATTGAAGAGAGAAAAAGAGATAGTAGAGAGCTTAAACAAATCAAGTGAAGCCATCAAGCACTTTGAACAATTGTTGAAATCACCAAGATCCAGCAATGACACTTCAGGACTTGGTTACGCTAGCACTAAGCAAGGAGAATCATCCAAGACTACAAAAGAAAGGAGTAACAAAGTCAAGAACACTAAACCTACTTGTCATTTTTGTGGTAAAATGGGACATACCTCTAATGTGTGCAGGAGCAAGAATGGTCATCAGCATGATAAGCCTAAGAAAGTAAGCTTTTGTCACAAGTGCAAAAAGCAAGGACATCAAACACATGAATGTAGAACCAAGACCATGAGGACACCAAGATTTGATGGTCACTGCTACAACTACAAACAGTATGGACATAGAGCTTTTGAGTGCAGATCAAAGCCTATGTGGACACCTAATCAGCCTACAAGTTGAAACAAACATGCACACCACCACAACTGGGATTACAATACCAAGAAAAGTTGTCATTACTATCAAGAGTATGGACACATTCCTAAAAATTGCATAAGGACACATTTTAGAGGGAATTATAGTAGATGGTTAAGTCAAACTACATGTTTTAGTTTCTTGAAGAATGGACATGTCAGCAGGTATTGCCCAACAAGGGCCAAGGCACCCAAGTCAGAAGTCAACAAGGGTAACGAGAAAGTTGATGTTGAAAAAATAAGAGGGCAAATGAACAAGACTTGGAAGAAGAAAGATGAGTGTAGCACATCAAAGGGAGGGATCACTTCACCCAAGAGGTCAAGTGATCACACTTCATCCAACTAGGCAAAAGAAAGATGTATGGTACTGGAATGAAAAGTTGTATCCTGCATTAGTCCCAAAGAACAAAGGACTACTACAAAGAAGAAATCAGCATAAGAAAAGATGCCAAGTCAAAAAAATTCAGAAGTTGTCGAGTTACCCTTGGATGTCGAGCAAAGTTCCATTACATGTCGAGTTTCCAATAGTGACCGAGTTGATAGTTGATGCCGAGTTAATGAAATTCAATGGATGTCGAGTTATGTTGAAACCTTCAAGTGTTGAGTTTATAGTTGTATGCATTATGCAATAAATGTTAGGTTTTGAATCATATAAGTTTGAATTTTTCTCATTTGTATGCCATTCGAACATAGAGCAAAGACTAGAAGAGTGAAGAAGCAATCAAGCAGCAACCTAACAACCATTTGTGCAGATTTCAACCATAATTCAACACAAATTCATCAATTTAAAAGTATTTATCAGGTGTCAAGCTATGCAATGTTAAAAGTTTATTATATATTTAAACCATAGTTTGACAAAATGTTATCAAGCTCCAAAAACCCCAAAGGAAAAGAGATTCATGAGGTTCAATTAGTTAGCAACGAGGTCAAACAACCCGAGTTTCAAACCCATTCCTAAGGTCGCGTATAAGAACGACCTAGTTGGTGCTTTATCCATCATCCCATCCAAAGTAGTCATGGTGCAAGATGTGAGAAAGTGTTATAACTGCAAAATTGGTGTCATGGTTGATCTTGAAATCTTCCAAGCCTATGACAAGTTTTGTGATAATGGGATACTGAAAAATGAATTCGAGATAGTTGAGAAAAAGGGTTTGACAAATGCCCTAGTTTTTCCCATAGTGTTTAAGACTGAATGGATTCCCATTTTTTTGAGTCAAATTCATGATGGTTGTCTATGGTTGGAGACAAGATCTGTTAAGATTACCAAAAGGATAGTACATAGAGTCATTGGATTTCCAACCCTAGATTGGCGAAAGAGCTTAAGAAGTGATAGAAGGGAGGCCATTGAGAAGAATACAAGAGCCAAATGGAACAATAGGGGAATGACCATTGGCACTGTAATAGAACCCCTACTTGACTTTGCAGTTAAAGTGATTTCACGCAAATTCTACCAATCAAGTAGACTGAACATTGTACCCTGTATAGTTGTTGACATAGCTTACAAGCTACTAAACAAAGATCATACCTATGATCTAGTAGAACTAATGCTTCAACAAATAAATGAAAATTTGGGAGCTATAAGAAGATCCAAGGGAGCACAATGCAAATTTGGATCAGTATTAGTCTGCATATTCTTCTATGTGATGGAAGAATTCCCTTCAATTGGGAAGGTAAATTGAAATTCCAACTAGTCTGCAATCACACAAATCAATAAGTTCATTGATCAGATGGGAGATAATTTTGAGGCTCAGATGACTAGCTATTTTGAGGACTTTAAGAAGTTCATGAAGTAGAGAATGAGAATACCAATTTCATTAGTAGAGCAACATGTCACTGACATATGCTTTTTGGTTGACATTGACTACACATATATTCAAGCTATAGTGCCAAGAGTAAGATGGCTTAGGCCACTAGGTTATGAGTTGGATATGGACCAAGCCTCGGCTGCAATCACTGTCCTACTTGCAAAAGATATTGACAAAGCTACCAAACCTTTTGGCACATATGATGTGCTTAATTCAAGGGTTAAGATAGACTTGAAGATAGTCTTTGTTATCAAGAGGAAGGATAAATTAGTGAAGAAGATAAACAAGAAGTTTGGAGAAAATATTGAAGGAGAAGCAGGTGGTGAAGAAGAAGAAGTAGAAGAAGAAGAAGGTGAAAGTAAAGAAGAAGAACAAGGGCAAGGGCCTATGAAGTTGACACAAGGCTTAGGAGAAGATAAGGAGGAAGGTATTGAGGAAGAAGAAGTTGAGGAAGCACCTAATCAAGTCGAGCAAAAGAAGAGAAAGGCTAAAACTCAGCCTATAGCTTAGCCAAAGGCCAAGAAGGCAGCAAAGCCCACTCAAGAAAAACCAAAGAAACCTATAACAAGGGCTACTACAAGGGAAACAACACAAAAGGCCAAAGAGGAAGCAAAAGAGAAAAAGAAACCCACTAAATAGCCAAAGAAAAGAAGAAAGGATGTGGCACAGCCAGATACTGATGATGAAGAGAGAACAGAGTCAGAGGACAATAGCCAATTTAGAGTGGTAAACTATCCTCCTAAGTCTGCAATTGATAAACTTTGTGAAAAGATTAGGAATGCAGATTTGAATGATTTAAAGACTCTTGATTTTAATAAGCTCAATGGAGAAGAGCAAAATGAAGTAGAGGAATTTGTGTATGCCATGATAGAAAAATTCAAAAACATACCTCTAGAACTCTACAATACCATGCCCAAGGAACTGTATGAGATATTTGAAAATAAATGGCATTATTGTCTAAAAATGGAGAAGGAGATTAGAGAATCTACTTTAGCCCAAGTGATGCCTGACCTAACAAAAGGTCAAATAACAAAAGAAAATAGAAAACATGGTGGAAAATTTACACCTAAGTATAGAGCCTTCAGCATCCTACAAAACAAGATTGAGGATGTAGTGAATAAATCCACACAATTGTGGAAGTCAATTTATAAATTGACTAATGACAAAGATGAAGAGGCAAATAAGGCAGAAGCTAGTACCAAGGAGAAGGTAGAGGCAAAGGAAATAGAGAAGTATGAAGAAGAAATGAAAGAGGAGGAAAAGAAAGGTGAAGAAGAAAAAGGAGAGGAAGATAATAAAGAGAAAGAAGAGGAGGAATCAGCTAAGGGAGAAGACATGGCAATAGTTGAACAGCAAGAGCAGCAAGAGGAACAAAGTGTGCAAAACACACAAATGCCACCTCCAAGTCCTCCTCATGTAACCATCACACCTGTAGAAACAATTACTATCAAAGATGTTACTAACAATTCATGTCAAAACATTAATCCCCTAACTATAGAGAATCTCTCCAAGATCCTTCACCAATCTACTTTACAGGCCCAGTTATGCACAAGCCCTGTATTGGTGAATGTTGATGAGCTACAGAAGGTAGTATTAGAACCACAAAGAGAAAAGGTGAAACCAAAGGAACCACTTTTCACCTATACAGCTACTTGCACTAAAATTTTGATACTTCCACCACCACCTCCACCAAGTATAGCAAGTGATAGTATTTAGATGTTGAGTGCATAAAAAGGGGAAGACACAAGAACAATAGGACAAACTTCTTCATCTAATCCCACAGTACAGATAATAGGTACACCCCCAATAATTATGATTGATCAAGGTAAATTAGAAGAGGAAAAAGAGGAAACAAAAGATGAGGAGCAAGTTGCAATCCAGACATTGATTGAATTACCAAAAACTGGAACTCCTACACAAAATCTTCAAAATTCAAGCACTAAAATGATGTCATTGCAAGTCCAAACACCAGGCTCGAGCTCTGCAAAGGTTGCCAGGATACTTCACTATGGAGATCCTAAGCTAGATGAAGAAATTATTATACCTCCTTATGACTCCAAGACCATAACCATTGAGCAGATAACTAAGATGCAGAATGCACTGGATAGGAGAAAAAGGTAGGAGATACTTAGAAAAGAGTATAAACACGAGCAAGTATTGAATGACATTAAGGACATCTTCATGGATGCCTTCAGCTTGTAGTCACCAGATGAATCAAAGCCCATAATAGAGAAACTATCAGATATAGTTGACCAGGTGACCAATGAAGACTAGGATACTAATGCTAAACTCATGGAATGGTCAGAAAGAAAATTTCAAGGGAAGGTAAATGAAAAGATATTAGGTGATATAGCACTAGCACAGGTAGAGTTGGCTAAGAAACTTGAAAAAGTCAAAACTATACTTAAGAACACTTTCTCATTGTACAACAAACTGTGTGACTTTTCCAACTTCACACAAAAGACTAGCTAATGTATATTGAGCTTCGAGAAAAATCTTAAGATTTCTAGCATGCAGTTACCCTTAAATCTAGCTCAAAGTGAGAAGCATTTTTCACAATCATACTCAAAGGGAGTTAGTTGTACTCACAGTAGAGGAATCTAATATAAAGGCTAAATTGATGCAAATTCAATCCTCTATCACCCCACATTTAGAAGTCCACCACAAGGAGCAAGTATATGCAGAAACAATTCTAAAGAAAGATCCTAATCTTTCTATACTTGATGGACTCGTACACCTTGCTGCAGAGACTGCCATCCAACATAAATCACTGGACATTGCTTTGGAGAATTGGGATGTAGCTCTACAAATAATAATGGAGGTAAATAGTAACTTTTTGGCTAAGTATGGTATTACTCCTTAGAACCGTTTGACATTAGTCTCAAAAAGGGGGAGACATATGTTTTAGGGGAAATATAAGGGAGATATAATATTTTGATGAAGATATAACTAAGGGGGAGAATATTATAAATTTTGATTACATTCTTTTATTCATTTTGAGAATAAAAGGGAAATTTTGTAGATAGCCAAAACGGGGAGATACAAATTTTTTACAATCATATGGAAGATAGCTCTATTCCATATAAGATCTTATACAAAATGCAGGAATTCCATAGCTCTGATAGATCATATATAGAACACAGGTATAGAATATAGAAATAGGGGAAAAAAAATGAGTATCAGGAACATCAGCATAGAATTTTGGTTTCAAGAATGAATAAGACACAATTAGCTCATGGGGAGTTATAAGTTATATTGTTCCTTACAAAATTTTGAACAAATTTTGAAATTTTGCATATATGTCGAGCAGAATGAAAAATGTACTCATAAGGTCAGTTCAATAATGCATAGTTAAGTTTTTTTGACACTCATGTCAAAGGGGGAGATTGTTGGTCTCATAATGATTTTGACATTCAAGTATCAACACACTTAACCAATTTCACTATAGATGCCTACTACACTATGTATGTCGAGCTATAGTATGTGTCGAGCCAGAATTTCAACAAATGTCGAGTAAGCAATAGATGTCAAGTGATATATAGGTGTCGAGTCACAGTTGATGCCGAGCAAGTCAGAGTGCTTCATATGCCAAGTGAGTCAAAATCATGCATGTGTCGAGCAAGACAGAATGCAATAGATGCTAAGAAAAGCAGAATAGTATATGTGTTGAGCACCAGTAATCCAGTATGTGTCAAGTAACACAGAATTAGCATATGAGTTTGTGCTCTCACAAACTCAAATGTAAACCATTTTTAGAGTTGACATAGAAAGATTTCGAAAGAAAAAAAGGATAAGAACGAATCTTGTATATTTCCTATGCAATCAGCATGCAACCAATCAGAAAAATGGAGAAGGCATGCAACCAATAAAAAAATGCAAGGAATGAGTGGGAATTCAAGATTTAATATGGATCATAGATCCATACCTAACCCTAAGTCTACAAAGTCTTTATAAGGAGGCTTAGACCCCACAATTTTATGATTCTAAAGAGAAGTTAGAAGGAAGTTGCTAGGAAGATAACAAAATTGTAGAACAAGGAAAACAGCAGGGGCATCATAGACTTGGAGAATTGAGCAATAGTTACACATTCAGTTGATTAGAACAGGACAAGGGATAAGAACAGAGATCAAATCAAGCAAGGGTCACATAAGAGAGAGCAGATCAAGTGCCTGAATCTAGCAATTAAAGATTGCATACTGTCAGGTTAATTGTTCTAATACTTTCTTGCCATTGTATTAGATGTTGGATATCCTATATTGATAGGTTAGCTTAACAGCTAGGTGGGAGAACCTTTGGAGAAGGGGATTGAAAATCCTATTGAATTAGGTGGGTTTAACAGCCTATTGTAAATCCTTTAACAGGGTGACATTACATGTAAAGTGTCTATAAATCCTTTAACCAGGTCACTATTGACACAGTGTAAAGTCTTTAACAGGGCAGGCCTTTAACGGGGAAGACCGTCAGAAGTGGTCAAACAATTATTGCTACAGTGATTTTGTGGGTATCATCCCCACCCCAGTTTTACCTTCTTATTCTTGGAGGGTTTCTGGGTTACCAAATTCTTGGTGTCATGTGTCGATGCATACTTTTATTTCATGTTTGCTTAAATGTTTATATGTATGCATTTTACTTTCAGTTATGTGTTGAAAAGGATTTAAAAGGATTAAAAATTGTTACTTTTGATTCACCCCCCTCCCAGAAGTACTCTTCCCATTTTCAATATTTCAATAGAATGATCATTATGATATATGCATCACACACGTTGTAATAATCACCCATGTGAAAAAAAAGTCAATTGTATGAGACAATTCAAGAATGAGATATACCAAAAGTCAATTGTTATAAGAGGTGGCAAGAAGTAAAATCCTGATAGTAGGAAAGAAATGGTTGATAGTAGTGGAAGTCATAGTAGGATATGAGAATGAGGAATCCCAATAACACTAAAGTCCTGGTAAGGGATAGGACACACTTTAAATGTCATGCCATGCATTGAAGATAAATATTTCTTTCCACATAACCATCATTGGTATCCACCTTATAATTAAATATAATAAGGTGTTGGTGTTTCAAACTACTGAACAACGAAATGCTCAATATCATAGTGAAAATACTCATACAATCTACGGATTAGCCAATTCCTAATAGCAATTACATGAATAACCACCATGACCCAACTTCAACAAAACCAAAGGATGGTTTCCTACTCTTTTGGCTCTGCTAAACCAAGGCGAGTATACCTAGGGATGATTCTAATGCAAACTATTGTGTAGAGATTCTTTTAGTTTCATTCTGATTCTCATCTATTACCCACTAACACATGAGCAGTTTACTTCACCTCCTTTAATGTTCTCAAACTTGTATGCATCCCTTATTAGCAAATTTGGTCATAATTCTCCTAGGATTTACAGATATTCCTAGAAATAGCAGCTACCTAAGACTCAGAGAATAGATATAAATGAGTAGTGACCAGCATTTATAACTTTGAACAAAATGGAGCCAAAATGATTTTGATTTTATAATTGGTTTGATATGCAGCAGCAGAATTCATCCTTGTTTACTTCTGACTTATGTGACTAGTGCCTTATCCATTGGGCAGAAAATTGACTATTGGCGGGAGATCTAATTCAAATAACTTGTAAATGAATTAATCAATTGTAATCACCCATTCCCATTCTTATGAAATATCCCTCTCATAAATTCATAAACCCTACTGATTCACTGAAGCATTTCTATAATTCCTTGAATTAAAAACTACAATGAAATCAATATACAACCCATCCAAATTGCATTCAGCCAATTTAAACCTTATTTAAAAGACTTCAAAGTAGATAAACCTATAAAATGGAGATAGAAATGGATGACACAGATGTAGCACAAATACCCTTTTGTATTATCCCTTTAAATGACTAATACAATGACCAATAGAATGGAAAGCCCAAAATACCTTGTTGATTATGTCATTTCAATATATCATCAGAAAGTACAACTAGAAATAAACTCAAAACAACTACACCTTATTCGACTGACTGTACTCTCTTAAAATACTAAAAATTATACAAAAATTGAACCCTCACATTGCCTTGAAAACTCATTTATATAAGCATGAGTTGCAACAAGAAAAGGTCAAATGTGATTGATAGGTGTCCTTTTACAAAAATGAGTACATCAACCTTTTACAAAAATATCTGGACACCTTCATTCAAAAAGAAACAAAAAACAGTTGCAGATGACAGCTAGAGCATAAGATCTTTAATTTTGTCTTTTTCTTTAACTGCTCCCTATTGGTATAGCTTTGATTTCTGTGATCACTTCCCAAACAAATACTTCTCTTTTGGGTGGCCATTCACATTCCTTAACTGTTGTTAGTTCATCAACAGTTTTCTGCCACCTGGAATCAGTAATTACCCTTCCTTCTATGGTAAACCTATTCATTTTAGTTTCAACCTTGAATAGGGTATCAATTAATTCATTTAAAACATACTCATCAATATCATTCTGAAAAATGGGTGCCACCTGTGGTAAGTCTACTATATGGTCAAAAGAATTAGACCATTTATTGAAATCCTTCATGTTGTCATCAGAATTCGTAACAGAAAGAATTAAAGAATAAAAACCATTTGTCAGCACTTTCATTTTGCTTTGAATTACTGCTAGCTTCCCTGTGAAAATTTGTAATAAGTCTTTCACTTTATCCATACCTTCCTTCATAGTAATAACTTTATCTGGGAGATCTGGCTTCTTGGCTAACAAGGGTATCAACCTGTCAAAGAATTGCATATATGGCCCCCATTGTCGAAAAATAGGCTCAAGACATCCAATTGCATCCTTGCATACCTAATCTACAGATTGTAGATTGATAAATCAGTATAAGCATCTTGAGATATTCTTTTCAAAGTGCTTATTCTATGATTTAATACATTTATCAAAGCATTTTTCTTGGTGGCACTGTCAGACTGGGAAGCTCCTGTCTCCATACTAACCACAGGTACTGGCACTGTTATCCCTATAGATATCTCCTCTGTTTGGGCCTTTGCTCCTACAATGTTCCTTCCTTCTATTTCTTGCCTTGGTGCATGTTCTACTTCTAAAGCTCCCTTGATTTTTTCCTTGAGGGATACTATTTCTGCTTCTAAATTAGGTATCTTCCCCTCCAACTCTTCTATCTTTTGCTTCTGTACATGCTTTATTTTAAGCTCCTCCTCATACAACTTTCGGACATCTATACATTCATTATACATAGCAGCTAACCTGTCTTCAATTTGCTCAACTTTGGCCTCATTCATGAGTGCAAAATGTTTGACCAGGCTAGAAATTTCTCTTTTAGAAGTATTGTCCAATGTCCAAACAATCATATTACCTTGGGCAGTTTCTTGTATATCCATCATTTTTGGCTTCTTTGTATCAGGGGCAATACTCCAAACCGCTAGGGTTTTTGTATCTACATTAAAATCTAACCCCCTCTTCAATCCCTCGCTACCACTAGCCTCATAGCTAATAGCTTTATCCTATCTCCTCATCTGATCAAGGACAAAAGCTCTCTTGATATCTCAATTAGGTATCAAAATCATATCACTCTTGTGTACTAACTCCCTAGCCTCAGCAGAGGTCATTGTTTCAATCTCAGGGTCATATGCAAGCAGTTTGTCCACCAGTTCTTTATTCTTCTCAAGATCTTCTCCTAGCATAAGGCTCAAAGTGAGCTCATTTTTCTTTATTTTATACAAGAAACTTTCAGACTCTGATGATTTAATAAAATCATCATCCTCCATGAATTTTTCAGATTGGATGAGCCTGTCATCCAGTCTTGAAGTTGCAATTTGTAATTCAGTAGAAGCCTTTCCTACTTTAGTAGCTCTTTGATATAGATAATTTTTCCTAATTTCAGAAAAATACTCATCAATTCCCGAGATTACCTACAAAGCTCTACTCATTACCTTCTTCGAGACATGCATTGTTTTTTTCCTTTTATTTCCCTTAGGGACCCATGCTGAGGTTGATGGTTGTTCTTCTTCTAACTCAACCTCTAGCTACACATCTGGTTTAGGTGACTCCCTATTTACAGTGACCTCTTCTCCTTCTGGTTCATGTGGCATTTGGGACATAATGTAGTCAAAATTCTCCACAATTTTCTTTAAATTCTTAGGATAGAGAACTTCTGTGTAAAAACCCTTAAAATCAGGATTTGTTCTCTTCAAAGCATCTTCCACCTTCCTAATTTCACCATACTTTTCAAGTAGCTCATCAGCCTCCCCTATTGCTACTATATTTGCAATTAAATCCTCGACAGGAACAGGTTTACTTGGAGGCAAGACATATCCCCTAATGGCCTTGGCCTCATTGGTAATATAATTTTTAGGATCATACATCCTATATGACCCAGTAGAAAATTTATATTGGCTCAAATACTCAGTCAATTCCTCATATGCATTTTTCCCAATTTCAAAATCCCCTATTTTAAAAGTTCTACAAACAAATGCAGGCTTTTGTAGGGTAGGAGGGATCATTTCCTTATTCATTAAAATAAATTGCCAAAAGAATTCAATAATAGCCAATCTGGGGGGTAAATATTTGGGTAAAATATGAGGAGGTTGTGGACATGCATAAACCCTAATCAATGTGCACTCCTTAAAAAAAAAGATGTCTCCCCAATTATGATCTATCCTATTTTTCTCATCGAGGAGAGCAGGGCTAAGCAAAGGTCTTAAAACATTTGGTGCTCTAAAAAAGGTATGGTCTACCATCCTCATAATAGCAAAACTAAACAAATTAAAGAACACAAGGGCATTTGAATAATAGAAATCCTTATGCCAAATACGAGTCCAAAGTTGCATAGGTAACTCACCAAATTCATCAAAAATTTGATCAATGAAGTCTCGGCTGATGTATCCAATGTTGTTATATAGGATAAGGTGCATCAATAGTGAATAATGGTGGAACTTGAAGTCTTTCATCTCTCCCTTCTTTGCATCACAAATCTGTATGTGCATACTATCAATGATGAAGGCCACATAATCATACTCCTTATGGTGGAAATGGTCATGCATATCACATGCCATTAGAAAAAGAGAACCATACACACAATCCTCTACACCATCACTTCCCATCACTTTGTGCAACCCATACACTGTATTTTGAAATAATTCTTAAACCTACTCAAAGGTAGAAAATCCCCCACCTTTTTTGGAAGTAACCCTACCTTTTTTACCCTATAAGGAATATGTGGTAGCATAACATTGTTCACAAAGTAGGTTTTATTCCTGTCAAACTTTCCCTACAAATCTACAATGTCAATAGGTACATTCATTTGTCCCATTACAAAGGCCTCAACAAAAGAAGCTTTGTCCAATGTGCATAATACAACCCCATTATGCCTATGGAATGTCCTGGTTATTGGATTGTAGGAATTCATTAGGGCCTTCAACAAATCAACATCAATGAATACTTCTGGAAATATCAATTTTGCCATGTTTCTATTCCATGGGTTACACACTAGCACATTTTATGTTCTATTCTGATAAAAGTACATAAAAAGATCATAACCAGTCACTCTAGGGCATTCATCATCTCGAACAAAAACATATGGGTCTCGAAAAACATGGTCATTTGCAAAAATTGTATTTGATGATCCTGGGAGAATTTTCAGCCAATCCTCAGCATGCTTATTTGGTTTCCTGATCCTTGTCTTCTTCTCAGTCTTAGCAGCAGATTTTTTCCTTTTCCCTTTAGGTGTGACCTCTACAACATCGTCACCCTCGTCTTCGACTTTGACTTCTTCTTCATGCATCTCTTCAACTTCTTTGTCTACCATTTTCTCTATAAGTATGCTCATGACTCTTTACACAAGATACACAAAACTTTGCAACTGGTAGGCTTCAAAATGGAACAGAAAATGAATTCTTCAAAGTGGAAAATATTCTGTTAGTTAATTAAACCCTTGATGTTTTAATCATGCATCTACCATCTTTTTCAATAAATTTAGCATGCACAAGCTTTACCACCATTCATGCAAGTTTTCATCAAGGTATATCAGTCACGAAATTTGATTTTGATGTACTTTTCAAAGCTCTATTTTACTTGGCTATGGCGATTTTTTCTTTCCTACTTACACTGGAAATGCCCTTGATGGATCTCTACATTCACTCGAAGACGCTTCAGCATACCCTAATCGTAAGAATGTAATGATGTCTTGGCACTGTATTGAAGATCCCTTTTATGTTCTTACTGTAGACACCTAAAAACCTTTAGAAAATAAAGTATTTTTATTTTCTGAAAAATTTCTGATGAAATCATCATTTATTAATTTATTTATTTATTTTTATGTCATTAAATTCCTTTATCTTAATTAAAAATATTTAATTAAGGAATCCCTCCCAAAAATGTTTAAATCTTATTTAAATATTATTTCCTTATTTATTAACTATTTAATTAATAAATTGACCAAAAAACCCAAAATAAATTAAAAAATTATTTTTTGCCCAAAACTTGGCCAATTTCCTTAAGACCACTAACCTCATCCAAAATCTTCTAATCTTTCTTTAATTTTGATTAAAGGCTAATCCCATCATTTCCTACCCCTAATCCCAACTCAAAATATTTAATTAAGATTAAATATTAATTCTCATGTTTATTAAAAAAAATTTAATAAATATCTCCTCAACCCAAACCCTTGAAATAAATAAAACTTTATTTATTTCCTAAAAATCTAATTTATCCTCATCCTAAGAAGTTCTAGACTCTTCTAGAAAGTCTTCATCCTCATCCTAGGAAATTCTAGACTATTCTAGAAAGTTTTTATCCTCATCCAAAGTCTAGACTCTTCTAGAAGATGTCTTTAAACCTAATCCTAATCCCCTCCTAACCTTGTCACATTCCCTAAACATGGGTTAAGACTTACTAACCCAAGCCAAAGTTAACAAATATCTCCTCCTTCACCCACCCTCATTAAATGCCATCCACTTGCCTATCCCTAAGCTAATCCTAAACCATCCTAATCCATCCTCTAATCATTTGCACAAGCCTAAGCAAGCTTAAAACCTTCCTAATCAAGCCCAAGTCAAAATTCCTCTCATCTCCTTCAAAATATCCCAACCATAAAACTTTATGAAGCCCACTAGGCCATAAATGACTCTTCCAAGCCCTTTTATTGCTCTTACAAGCCATTATGAGGGTCTTTATGAAGATTTTATCCCTTGAGCCTCCTTTGTTGACTCATCCTTCCCCTTTCCTCCATCCTCTCACCCTGTGACACCCTGATTGGCTGTAAGGAAGCACAATCCATGTGCTCTCCTCTCATGCAATCTGAGCCCTCCATGAGCTTTTTCCCATCCTTGCATCTTAGCCCTCAATCCCTCAAGCCTCTTGCTTATAAATTGGATCCTTCCCCTTTGCAAAATAACACAATCCATGAAGTAAATTCATAATTCCATTTTAAGAAGCCATTTTACATCAAAACCATACACTCACACCCAAATTCCAACTCCATTTGAAGCCCTTTTTGAAGCATAAGCTTGAGCATACATCCTATCTATTTAGACAAAGCCACTCAACAAAAGAGCTTCTTATTGAGAGAGTCTATTAATGGCTCATATTCTCAATTGAGAGCTCATCTTAGTCTATCTTGAAGTTTATGAATTTTGTTTAGTTTGTAGAAGCTTTATTTAAATTTGGTTTCTATTAGCATACTAACATTGCTCATATACACTTACGATGCCCTTTACCCTGTATGACCTCAAACCTTTTCACTTGATAATTTTATTTTTATGATTTAGACTTTTGTCGTATAAGCCTTAAACCCTTATCTTAGCCTTCTTCACCTTTTACGCCTATATGCAACCCTTTACACCACAACATTGAAAGCCTTTTTACTAACACCTTTGATCTCACGATTCAACTATTCCTCGTATGAGTGTAAAACCCTTGCTAAGGCTTTCCTTTTACCCTTTTTATTTCTCCTTTACGCCCTTACGAGTTGTCTTTACCTCACAACCTTGAAGAGCCTTCTTAGATGATATCTCGCTCTTACGTTTACCCTTTCTTGTAGAAGTGTAAAGCCTTCTCTCCATCTCCTTTGTCTACCCTTTTATGCTTATATGTTGCAACTCAACTCGTAACCACGGAGAAAGGATAAAAAGGCTCTTCGTTCACACGCTTAACTTGCAAGTGTAATGGCGTAATGACAAAACTGCCCTTTTCAAGTATCAACGACCTAGATTTGATCTTAGAAAATTAAAAATAACATCGCCATTGATTTTGTGCACATGTAAAATTCATACCTTAAGTTGTATGCCACGCGGGCTAGGCCCATTTGACGTGGATGTGGTGTCTTCATCTGATTTTCTTGCACCAGGGCCCATCTAACAATTCAACAGGTCCCACTCTACACTTTTACTGCTAAAATAGGGCTTTACGGTTGTTTGCGAGCTCAAAAATGTATGCACGTAATCACATTTGAACTTTACTTTCATTTTTATGGAATCCTTTTACCCATAGAACATAAAACTTTTCATGCACCCTTTCAGATCAAGCTTTACGTCATGCCAGGGTATTATGCCCTTATGCTATCCATTGAAACATATATGCGTAAATCATAACTCAATAGCTCTCTGCCCTTTTGTTCAACCATTTACTCGTATCCCCATAAAGCAATATAACATCTTCCTTTCAAACCCTTTGTGCTCACCCGCTCAACCCTACACCATAAGACTGTAAAGGGAAAATTTTAAGCGCTCTACAAATCTTTTTGAAAATTTAAAAAGAGACCTAGGGTTTTTCACACTTAGGGTACTTTAATGGCTGAACTAAGAGACAACCCTTGAGAATTTAAAAGGAAAAGACAACACATGAAACAGGGCACGACTAGGGTAACCTAAAAATTTGAAAAATATGAGGAATGAAAACCCTAATCTTCTTAATTCAAAGACTTAAATGATTTTTCACCCAATTTTTTAGAATTTTTCTATACTATGAAAAATCAGACCAACATAAGGTACACACAATATGATAGATTATAAACCTTCAATGTAGAATGAGAAGAAGAACTTCAATGTTGTCACATAATCACAAGGATTGAGAATGCATACAGAAAATAAGATGGCATTGGTGGAACAAGAGGAGAATAAAATTTGGAACATCAGAGAGATAAGAAGCTCAAGAAAATAATATCAAACATGTTGGGATACATAGAATAGATCTCTATTGCAACTATCCATATTCAACAGTCCCTCTTAGCAAGAGAGAGACCTTTAGGGAGTTGACCTTATAGCAAACACATATAGATGCAAACAAGTAAATAATGTTAAATTTTTTCTCACAATAAGAAAATCTGTCATAATATCACAATAATCATATTGATATCTCATTACAACAAAAATATTTTGTAATCTACTCATAATAATAACCAAATTGTAACCTCAAAATAACAATAAATAGATTGTTCTCTATTCATAACAATAACCAGATTTGAAATGAAGATAAGGATATGATGTCCACCATGCCTAGTCATAGAGGGTCCTAAGAGTACTTTCACCTCAATATTCTCCCAAAGAAGAATTTTCTTCCACCATGCCTACTCATAGAGGGTGGATTCATCATGCCTACTTGCAGACGGTGATAAGAGGGATTTCACCTTAATCTTCTTCTAGAGAAGAATGACTTCCACCATGCCTACTCATAGAGGGTGGAATCGCCTTGCATGCTCATAGATGGTGAAGTAAAAATCTCACCTTGAGCTTCTTTCACAAAGAAGAATTCAATAGACACTAGAGCTAAGACTTTCTCAAGAAGGACATCATTCTCCACAATACCAATTTTATCTTGGAAGTACTAGAACTTTACTCTAGAAAGTGACATGGTGAGAATGTCTGTAACCTATTCTTCAAAAAAATATACTTAAGTATTGTAAACTTTCTTTGAACCATATCCTTGAGATAATGATATTTAAACTCCATATGTTTGGACATGCAATGAAAAAAATTGATTGAAAGCTTTATACAACTTTGATTATCACACATAATCATAGTACGATCAGGAAGATAACCAAATAAACTTGCAAAACTTTTACGAAGCCATGCAGCTTCCTTTGTAGCCATACATGCCACAACATACTATCCTTCAACAGTACTTTCAGCCACACAATTTTGTTTCCTATTGAACCAAGAAATCATAGAGCCCAAGGTAAAACAACCTAGGGTACTTTTTTTGTCAAGCACACACCATGCCTAGTTTGAATTAGAGAAGCCCTTTAACGTTAGCTCAATATTAGAGGAGAAATTTAATCCATATCTCATTGTGCCACAAGCATAATCCATAACATGTTTGGCTACAAAAAAATGAATTTTCCTTGGTTCACACATAAATTGACTCAAGGTATCTATTGCATAAAAATATATATGACTTTGTATTGATTACTGAGGTAGGAGCATCTTGGATTTCCTTTCTATCCTACTCTTCTTTGTTCATTTTGCTAGTTAATATTGAGTTCTAGTGGTCATTGAGTTGCAGTAATTGTTGAGTTCTTGTATGTGTTGAGTTGTCCAGTGTTGGTTGAGTGTTCCTTCATGTGCCGACTGAACCTGATGTTTGTTGATGTGCAATTCCTTCTTTGACTGAGTTTGTTTGTGATTGGTTCTTAGTGTGATCCAACTAGTGTATTTAATTTGGATTGTGAATTTAATATAAGGATCTTGTCTTGGGATGTGTGCAAACCATTTTAAAGGTCATCCTTCTATTATGTAAGGATCTAAAATCTTTGTAAGTTTCTTTGGCAAGTATAATAAGGGTGTTTAGGCTAGGTTAGTAAGTAAGGAGGATTTAGAGAGTCTAAATGGGAGAGCAAAGTAGAAGAGCTTAAAGTCTAAATTAAGGATCTATGAGGAGTCTAAGTCTAGAATTTTGTAAATCTTGTTGGTTGTAGCCTAGAAGGCCTCACATTTGGGCATTTATATGGATAATTTGATGAATCACTAAAGAATATTGTTGTGTCTTGTCTCCTTGGTGTTCTTCTCCATGTTGTTTTCTTCCATTGTGTTTACTCAACAAGGTGTTTGGATAGTTAGGTGTGCCTTTGGCCCTAGCTATTCATTTCCCTCCTTGTGTCAAGTGGTATTAGAGCTTGAGGTTTTTCCTTGATGAATTGGATCGTGTGGATTTTCTTGTAGGGTGGCAGATCTACAAATTTGACCTATAACTTGTAGAGGGTTAAGATATTGTAGGAACTTGTTTGTTAAGATGGTTTAAGGTAGAGGAAATTTTGACACTTCTATTATGGGCACATTGAAATAAATTGCAGCCATATTAGATGTTGTGGAGACAACCCAAAGGAGAGGAGCACATTTAGATGATGTGAGTGATGATGAAGCAATGGCACCAAACCCTAATCTAGAACCTAACAAAGATCAAGATGAGGGAAGATTATCGAGAGCATTTGTGTAGGGCACATTTAAAGCTTGACATGGAAGTTGTTCCTTATGATGGAAAATTGGACACCAATGTTGATGCAGAGAGCATAGCAAGAAAAGTGGTTTTCACTATCTACCACACCGACTTCTCCAAAAGAGGTTCTATACCCTCTCCTTCATATGATGACTTCTAGGACTTCTAGGCTATTCTCCCAAACAATTCAAGCCCTTCTAAGGCTCTTCAAATGATCTAGGGTTCAATTCTTAACTTGGTGCAAAATTGGTTTTAGGACTTAAGTCCCTAGATTTGGGTATTTAAAGGAACTCCATACTATTCCTTCTACCAATTCCTCCAATTGACCTAGCTGATGTTCTAGATGTCCAAATATGGTGAATCAACTATTAGATTGATCCCCACAATGCACTGAACCCAACTTGGGCTAGTAGGCCAATTAGGCCTATTTCTCAAGTTTTCCTACTTATCTCTCCAAACCCTCAAATGAATCACCAAGAAAACTATAGTTTTAGATACCCTTTTGAACTTTTTCAAACTCAAAGAGATCAAGATGAGATCATAGCCTAGCATTCCAAAACTCCACTTTGTACACAAACCTAATAGGCTTAATTAGGCTTGGTTTACAAAGAAAGTGTATGAATATAGGTGCATAAGACAACATCAAATCCTTGTATAACTATAAATTAATCTAAATACAAAGTTTCATGGGTTATTGATTAGGTTTGGGCATTCAATCGCACACTATTGCAATTCAAAAGACCAAATACATAGAGGGATATTTGACCTAGGGTCGGTTAGTAAAAATAGAAAATTGTTGAGTTCTACCTCCAAACTATGGAATCCCTTAATATACATCCTCAACTTGTTTTCCCCAAGTTGTCGTGAAATTTAACTTGTGAAAACCAAGTTAGGGCCTCATTTTGCCCAAAAATCCTTGAATGGTGATGGTTTCAACCCTATTTGTAAAAAAATTGCTATAACTCTTGATAGAAAGATAAAATCAATGCCAAACCAAATTAAATGGAAAACTAGTTAATCCTTCTAACCAACCATGTGATATGATCTATTCTACCAATCTGTATATAGCCATACAAGTACACGAAACAGAAAAAATGAATCTAAAACTTGGATTTTTATTAATCACAATGCTCCAAATCATCACACTTTGTGTCTCTGTGTTTGAGAGATGTCAAACATATTCAAACATGCATCCCTCAATAGTCACAATTGACCAAAACTAGTTATAACCAAAATTTGAAAAGTTGCCTCTCCAAAATGCAACTTTTCATTATGACAACTTGACAACTTTTGTCATTTTAGATGGTTTAACCAACCAAGACCTTGGAATCGGTCTAGAGAAGTGTAAAATGACTTAATATGATCAAAACAATTTTTTCTTAATAAAAAAACAAGAAATGATCAAAATCCTATAGTGACTCAATGTGATTTAATGTTTATAATGCACCAATGAATGTCTTGGCCTTAGAGTTTTGGATTCTCAAGCCATATGTTATTCTACCTAGTAACTTCTAATCTCCATGACCTTATAGAAATTATTATATGCTTTGGTGCCTTGCACCATACTCCCCTTGTCAAAAGAAACTCAAGTCTCTTGAGTTGGAATGTCTGCAATCTTATATCCTACTTGTAAAATGGCTTCTCCAATCATCCATGTTGCATCTATGGTAGGTTGATTTTTTCCATTTGACCAAGTAATCATTATATGTGACCCTCCTAGTCTTCTTGTTTATCCTCTTTGCAAGAATGCATTCAATTTGTGGTGTCTCCTTAGGAGTAACTTCTATCAATTCTTCATCAGGTTGGACTCCTGCATCCAAAACATCATTAATAGTACCTTTAAAGGGAAAGATGTTAGCAACATTCAAAATTGGAGATAAACCAATGTCAAATGGAAGATCAATCTTATAGGAATTGTTGCCACATTTATGGATTATTCTAAAAGGGCCAATCTTATTCATCATTAGTTTAGTGTACTTCTCTTTTGGAAGTGTTTCCTTTTTTAGATGAATCGTTGTCATATCTCCAACCTTAACTTGGAGTTCTCTCTTCTTCATTTTTGTTTGTTCCTTGTATTTGTTTGAAGTATGTTTCAGCCTATCTTTCACTTGTTGATGAATATCTTTCATGACTTCTACAAAGTCCTCTACTTGAGCACTTCTCTTCTTCATATCCTTTACATCCCTTAATTGCAAAATACCTCTTGGGTGCCCTCCATATACAATTTGGAATGGAGTTAACCCTGTACTTCTATTGATTGAGTCATTGTATGAGAAATTTGCCTATGCCAAAATGCTATCCCAACTAGTTTCATGTTGCTTTGTCAAACACCTCAATAGATTTCCACAAGATTTGTTGATTACCTTAGTTTATCCATTAGATTGAGGGTGGTAGGTTGATGAAAAACATAGATTTGTGCCAAGATTATTCCACAATGTTCTCCAAAAGTGTCCAAGAAACTTTGGATCCCTATCTAATATTATTGATAGTGGTAATCCATGTAGCCTAACAACTTCTTTGAAAAATAGGCTTGCAATGTATGATGCATCATGTGTAGCTTTGCATGGAATGAAATGGGCCATTTTAGAGAATCTATTTACCACCACATAGATGTTATCATAGCTTGATTTAGTCCTATGAAATCCTAATACAAAATCCATGTTTATTGAATTCCAATGCTTATTAAGAATAGGAAGTGGGGTACACAACCCTGCATTTGAAGTATGTCCCTTGGCTTTTTGACAAATCAAACTCTCTATATATATCTCCTTACATTTGTCTGCAATTTTGGCCAAGAGTAGTGTCTCCTTACCTATTCCAATGTTTTATCTAGTACAAAAGGCCCTGCCATACTTCCACAATATTTTTCTATAATGATGTTCTCTCTCGTTGACTATTTGGGTATGCATAACTGGCTCCCTTTGAACAATAGTCCCTCCTGTAGCACATACTCTAAAAAATCAATGTGATACCTATCTAACTATTCTACACAATTTTTGTAGGCATCTCCAAGGTCTTCATCATCTTGATACAGGTCTTTGATAGAATGAATTCCAACATTGTCCAACTTGATTTTTTGTATCGTGAGATTCTTTCTACTTAGGGTATTAGCAACCTTGTTTGAGGTTCCCTTTTTATGTTTAATGGTGAAGGTATAGGACTGAAGAAACTCCATCCATTTGATGTGTTGATTGTTCAACTTCTCTTGTATGTTCAAGAAACTCAATGCATGGTTATCAGTATAAACAATAAACTCTTAAGCAATAAGTAATGCCTCCACTTCCTAAGAGATTACATCATGGCATACATTTCAAGACCATAGGTTGAGTATTTTTGTTTTGATTCATTAGTGTTTTCACTAAAGAAGGCAACAGGCCTCCCTTCTTGGCTTAAAACTCCACCAATAGCCCTTTTACTTGCATCACATTCTACTATGAAAACTTTGTGTAAATAAGAAGTACTAGCATTGGCTGTTGTGCAAATTTATGTTAGGATTAACCTCATACAGAAATAATAGCTACATGCAAATATAACCAATACCATAAAATAGTAGATCCCATAAAAGAGAACGCAAGACACCAAGATTTAACATGGTTCACCCAATCCCTTGGATATGTCCACCAACAGCAAGTCCAATATTATTATTATTATCTAATGATTACAACCTGATTACAGTCTATAATCCCTTACAGCTCAATACCATCGCAAGAAGCTACAATATTACCATCACATTATGAAATCCCTAACCCTAAGCCTTTTATACAAGATTTTGCTGCTTACAAAAGTAGGGCTAGAATAATATAAAAAATAGTAGTTGATGCAATTTACAATATAAGGGCATTTTTGTCTTCAGGGGCGCTTCCCCCGAAAACCCCCACGAGGGTGTTGCCCCTCGACCCCTACCTATACTATGACAAGGAACGCACCTAGGGCGCTACCCCAAGACCCTATAAGGGCATTTCCCCTTGACCCCATCTTGGCGGTGTTGCCCCCAAACCCCCATAGAAATAATATGGGGGAAAACTACGCTGACTAAACCTTTAAGTTTGATTAGGATCCACATCACAACAATCTCCCACTTGGAGACTGATCATATACATAACTTGTAGTACTCCTCCTAGTATCAATATCTCCAGCCAAATCTGAGTCAACATATTTGTGTAAATTAGTAGTAGAGCCCCCAAAGTGTAAACACTTACTAAATGTTTCTCTCAAATATCTGAAAATCCATTTAACTACATTCCAATGCTCAATTCCTAGATGACTCATATAGCTGCTAACAACTCCCATTGCATGTGTAATATCTGGCCTAGTATGAACCATAGGATACATCAAACTTCCTACAGTTGAAACATACGGTACCTTGGACATCTTATCCTCCTCTTCTTATGTCTTGGGATACATCTCCTTAGTCAACTTCAAATAACCAAGTAAAGGTGTGCTAATAACTTTAGCATTCTCCATAAAAAAAATTTGCAACACCTTCTCAATATAATCAACCTGAGATAATGTCAATTTCTTATTCTTCCTATCTCTGCAAATATTCATACCAAGGATTTGTTTTATTGCCCCCAAATCCTTCATAGCAAATGCATGTGCTAACTGACATTTTAAACCCTTAATATGATCCATGTTATAGACCCAGCTACAAGCATATCATCAACATATAAACATAAAATAATGTACATGTCATCATCCAACCTCTTAAAGTAAACACAATGATTTGAATGACACCTACTATATCCATGCTCGTGCATAAAACTGTCAAATTTTAGATACCATTGCCAAGGTGCTTGCTTCAAGCCATATAAACTTTTCTTCAATCTACACTCTAAGTTCTCCTTACCTTTGAGCTCAAATCCCTGTGGTTGATCCATACACATCTCTTCATCCAAATCACCATGAAGGAAGTTTGTTTTAACATCAAGCTGCTCCAAATGCAAATCTTCAGTAGCCACAATACTCAAAACAGTACGAATAGAAATCATTTTAACAACAAGAAAAAACATCTCATCAAAATCAATGCCTTTTTTCTGTACAAATCCTTTTACAACTAACCTAGCTTTAAATCTTTTCTTACCTTCATCCTCTTCTTTTAACCTGTAAACCCATTTATTCTATAAAGCCTTTTTACTTGCATAACTCTCATGTCTTATTTTTCAGTAAAGAGTCTATTTCTTCTTTCATTGCAAACTCCCACTAAATCTTTGTATCCACCTACACAGCTTCATCATAACATTCAAGTTCACCAGTATCAATAAGTAAAATAGAATACAAGGAAGGAGAAAATCTTTCTGGAGATCTACTCATCCTTGTCGACCAACTAACATTCATTGGGGTGTGTGGTATTTGTTGTTTTGGTTGTTGCACATCATGAGGAATGACTAGAACATCATCTTTTGGAGTATCAACCAGCACTACATAATCATTTTCTTTCTTCTCATGTTGCTGCAATAGATCTTTGAACAACAATTTCTCATTGAATATGACATCCCTGCTTCTTATACTTTTACGATTTTCAAAATCCCAAAGCCTATAACCAAATTCATTAATGTCATATCCAAAAAATACACATTTCTTTGACTTAGCTTCTAGCTTGGTTCTATTTTTAGAATCTATATGAGTAAATGTTTCACAACTGAAGGTTTTGAGAAAAGAATAACTCACTTTCTTACTAGCCCATGCTTCCTTTGGAATACCACAACCCAAAGGAGTAGAGGGGCCTCTATTAATAAAATATACAATAGTATTGATAGCCTCCACCCACATGTTTAAGGGCAACCCAACATGCAACCTCATGCTTCTTGCACGCTCCATTATAGTCCTATTCATGCGTTTAGCCACTCCATTTTCCTGTGGAGTCCTTGGAACAGTTTTCTATCTATGAATACCATTAGCAAAGCAATAATCTTCAAATTTGTGACTGCAATACTCAACATCATTATTAGATTTGAGACATTTTAATTTCTTACCACTCTCATTTTCAACCAAGCATTTCCATTTCTTAAAAGTTTGAAATACGTCAGATTTCTATCTAAGGAAATAAACCCATACTTTTCTAGTTGCATCATCAATAAATGTAACATAATAATGAGAGCCTCCAAGGGAAGATACTTGAGTTGGTCCCCATACATCTATATGCACAAGCTCTAATTTCTCCTTTTTGTTTTCCTTCCCAATATTCACAAAACTCACTCTCTTTTGTTTTTCATACACAAAATTTTCACAGAAATCCATATTAACACATTTCAAACCTGGTAAAACATTCTTTGAATGAAGTACTTTCATACCTTTCTCACTCATGTTCCCAAGTCTATTATGCCACAGCACTGTATCAAAATCTACAGCAGCTATTTGTTCTCCCTACTCAACTGCAACAACTGTTCTTGAACTTTCATTTTTCTCTGAAACAATTAAAGTAGAAGGAACAATATGACCTGTACAAAGATATAAGGTGTCTACTTTCACACTTTTGGCTACAACAACAAAACCTTTTGAAACTTTCCAATTTTTATCATTAAAAGTAACTATACAACCCTCATCACCGAGTTGCCCTACTGAAATTAAATTTCTACTCAACCTTCAAACATGTCTTAACTTATGTAGTAGCCAATGATTCTCATTCTGCAACTTAATCTTAACTTTTCCTTTTCCAACAATCTGACAGGGTTTATTATCCTCTAAATAAACAAGCCCAAAATCCCCTTGGACATAATCAATGAAATAACCTCTGTGAGGTGTAGCTTGAAATGAAGCACTAGAATCTAAAACCCATGAATCATCAACACTTTCTAAAGGTAGAAGCAAAGCATCCTCTTTGAATTTTTTACTTGCCACATTTGTCTCCTTGTCTCCATCTAGTTTATCTTCTTCATTTTTCTTTCGCATCCAACAATCTTTCTTTTTATGCCCTGGTTTCCCATAGTACTAGTAGTCATTTGGTCCTCTCAATTTAGACCTCCTGCTCTTTGACTTTCCTCTTGATTTTCCACGATTTCTAGAATTATTTCCTCTTTTGGTCGTTCTGCCTCTGCTTTGTGTGTTCAAAGCACTTCCTGATGTAGATCCACCTGAGGATTTCCTATGAGTTTCCTCACTCAAAATAACACCGATCACATCATCATATTTGAGTGTACTACATCTAGAAATAGAATTACTCACATCCATTATCAAACCATTCTAGCTTTCAATCAAGAGAGCCCTAATTTCTTCATCAAAATTGATACCCACAGAAGATAACTGACTAGTAATAGTATTAAACTCATTTAAATGATCTGCATCAAATCCACCTTCTGTCATTTTCATATTAAATAAATGCTTCATGAGAAATACCTTGTTTGAAGTAGACGGCTTTTCATACAGTTTTGCTAGGGTTAGCATCAACTCTTCTATTGTCTTCACTTGTGTAATATTAAATGCCACCGATGGTGTTAGGCATAATTGAATGCTTCCAAGTGCCTTTCTGTCTAAAAGATCCCATTCGTCATTTGACATAGATCCTTGATTCTTGGTTTATCCTTCCAACAGCTTGCATAAATCCTTCTGATAAAGATAATCTTCCATTTGCATCTTCCATAACTGAAAGTTTTGTCCATTAAACTTGTCAACCCTCAGCTTACCCTCATCTACCATCGCTTCCACTCAACCATGAGACCTTCCTATAGAGGATCGCCAAAAAAGAAATGACGACGGTCTAGCTATAAAAGAAAAAAAAAAAATTGTCTAGCTCTGATACCACTTGTTAGGATTAAGCTTAGACAAAAATAATAGTTACATGCAAATGTAACCAATACCATAAAATAGTAGATTGCATAAAAGAGAACATAAGAAACCAAGATTTAACATGGTTCACCCAATCCCTAGGCTACATCCACCAGCAGCAAGTACAATATTATTATTATTATCCAATGATTACAACCTGATTACAATCTGTAATCCCTTATAGCTCAATACCGCCACAAGAAGCTACAATATCACCATCACATTATGAAATCCCTAACCCTAAGCCTTTTTATACAAGCTTTTTCCACTTACAAAATTAGGGCTAGAATAATAGAAAAATAGTAGCCGAAGCCTTTTACAATATAAGGGCATTTTTGGCTTTGAAAACCCCTGCGAGGATGTTGTCCCTCGACCCCACCCTATACAGCGATAGTGAGTGCACTTGGGGCATTGCCCCTCGTGACCCCATCTTCCCTATAGAAATAATATGGGGGGAAACGGCACTAAATAAACCTCCAAGTCTAATTAGGCTATCACAACACTCTAGTCTTTAGGTATTCAAATACATTATTTGCCTCCTTAGTGCAAAAAAAAAAATCATTTCCTACCCCCTTTAATGGTGTCAATCATAGGGGTACAAACATCATTGAAACTCCTTATAAATTTCCTATAAAAACTTGACATGCCATGAAAACTCTTTACTTTTGATGCAGTTCTAGGTGTAGGCCAGCTAAGGATTGTTTCAACTTTTGTGGGGTCCATCTTGAGGTTATTGTGAGAGATTAAAAATCCCAAAAATATAAGCTCTATTTGTAGGAAGACACACTTTTCCAAATTTATCTTAAAGTTCTCCTCATGAAGCTTCTTCAAAACTTGGTCCAAGTGTCATAGATGTTCATCCTTGTTCCTACTAAAAATCAATGTCACCTAAATAAACAACAACAAATTTGTTAATAAAAGGTTTCAAAACTTCATTCATCAATCTCATGAATTTGTTGGGGGCATTTGAAATCCCAAAAGGCATCACTAGTCATTCATAGAGCCCTTCAATTGATTTGAAAGTTGTTTTCCATTCATCTCGCCCTCTTTTCCTTATCTATTGATAGCCACTTTTTAGGTCCACTTTTGAATAGTATTTAGCTCCTCCCAAGCAATCCAATAAGTCCTCAATCCTTGGGATGGGAAATCTGTATCTAATTGTGATTCTATTTATGGCCTTTGAATCAATACAAAGCCTCCATGTTCCCTCTTTTTTAGGTGCCAAGACTACAAGAACTGTACAAGGGCTAATGGTCTTCCTTATGAACCCTTTTCTTAACAATTCTTCTATTTTCCTATCTATTTCTCATTCTTCTTTTTGTAGGTTGCTTTATTAGGTAAGGCAGATCCTGGTATAAGATCTATACAGTGGCTAACCTCCCTACGAGATTGAAAATTTTTTGTCATACTCTTTACAATCAAACTTGTATACTTATCCAAAAGATCCCTTAATTCCTTAGGGCCAACCTGCCAGACCTATTTATTGTCACTAGACTTCATTATTGTATCCTTCTTTGGCCTAACAACCAACCCAAAACATAGGGTACCCTTCTCCTTAATGGTTTGCATAAACTCCTTTTCTCCTAGAAGCATGACAGTACCCTTCATTGTCTTATCATTTGATTCCTCGGGCAAAGGGTTCATGGTGTATCTAACTCCCCCCTTGGTTATGTGGTATACATTAGTCTCCCCATCATGCCTAGCTTTTACATCAAATCTCCAAGGCCTCCCTAATAGGAGATGGAAGGCATCCATTTCACATATGTCACATAACATTTTGTCTTTGTACTCCCCTATGTTGAACTTTACCCAAACTTGCTCATTTACCAAGGTTTTCTTGTGTTTGGTCAACCATGAGGCCTTATAGGGATAAGGATGGGGTATCCTCTGCAATTTTAGTTTATCAACTATTTATATGGAAGCAATATTATTTGTTGAACCAGAATCTACTATAACTTTACATACCTTCTCATTAACCTTGCATGTGATCTTGACCAAAACTTCCTTTGGGTTGGTTCCTTTTTTGTAGGTATCTTCAACAAGGTCCTTTGCATCATTAAATGTTCTCCATACTCAGAGTCTATAGGTCTAGACATGGTAGTGTGTTAGGAGGCTGCTATACCCATCTTCTTGAGTTAATTGCACTCTTCTTTCTCCCCCTTGCTTGTTTGATCCAAGCTTTACAAGACACCTAAAGGACTAATGTCCAATCTGATTACAGTTGAAACACTTACTAGTGAACACACATGGTCTTCTTCCCCCAAATTTTCCTCTATATTTTGATCTTCTACCTCTGAAACCTCCTCTTTGACTAGATTCCCCCACTTGTTCTAGTTTGTTGTTCTCATCTTGTGTCTTGTATCCCTTGCCATTGAACCTTCCTCTACTGATAAAATTATTTCCTCTTCCTCTTAATTGTTGTTCTCCTCTTCTCATTTGTTTCTCTTCCACCCTTAGTGTCATTTGGAAGCACTTGTGTACAGTATCTAGACCAAACAAATTGATCTCATCTTGTGTACTATACTTCATCTCATTCTGATGCCTAGCCAACCTTTTCTTCTCAGTCTCATTGATCTTAGCCCTGATATCATCTTGTGAAACTCCTCAGTATAGGTGCTTACATCCATGTCCTTCTGCCTCAATTTGTGTAACTTTTTTTGTAAAAAATACCAAATATTCTTCAAGCAAAAATTGCCTTTAATCTTAGCCTTCATCATCCTCCATGTGGAAATAGGATTCTTCTCCTTCTCAACTCTTTCACCTTGCAGGAAATTCCACCAACTTAGAGCAAGTCCTTTTAGTTTGGATTTGGCCAACTTCACCCTCTGATTTTCTGCAACCTCTTCACATTCAAAATGGTTTTCTACCACCTCAAGACAATCCATACACTCATCTAGATTCATCTTTCCATGGAACTCAGGTAACTCAACTTTGGATTCTCTCCTTCCTAGTTTTCCAAGGGCTTCAATAAATCTTCTATTCTCTAATTCTCCCATGCCTACTGGTTCTTCTTCTTATTAAATCTCCTTATCTGAATCTTCAACATCTCTTCCAATTTTTTGATCTTTTCCTCCATCTTCTTAATCCTGGCCATGTCCTCCTTCAATATCTTGGCCAGATCAACATTAGTTACTCTTGCAATAATTTCCTACTCAAACTCTTCATTTTCATTTTCCATCTTTGTCTTCTCCTAAGACCTTTTTTTCTCTAATACCACCCGATGCATAGAGCACAGCAAGAAAAGTGGTTTTCACTATCTACTAGGCCCACTTCTCCAAAAGAGGTTCCAGACCCTCTCCTTTGTGTGATGGCTTCTAGGACTTCTAGGCTATTCTCCCACACAATTCAGACCCTTCTAAGGCTCTTCAAATGATCTAGGGTTCAATTCTTAACTTGGTGCAAAATTGGCTTTAGGACTTAAGTCCCTAGACTTGGGTATTTAAAGGAACTCCACACTATGCCTTCTACCAATTCTTCCAATTGTCCTAGATGATGTTCTATATGTCCAAATATGGTGAATCAACTATTAGATTGATCCCCACAAACCCATAATGCACTAAACCCAACTTGGGCTAGGAGACCAATTAGGCGTATTTCTCAAGTTTTCCTACTTATCTCTCCAAACCCTCAAATGGCCTACCAAGAAAACTATAGTTTCAAATACCCTTTTGGACTTTCTATCAAACTTCAAGAGATTAGGATGAGATCTTACTCCAGCATTCCAAAACTCCACTTTGTACATAGATTACAAAGCAAGTGTAAGAAGATGGGTGCATAAAAAAAACCTCAAACCCCTAGATGTGTTCCTCTACTCCAAATTACTCTGAATACAAAGTTTCATGGGTCATTGATCAGGTTTGGGCATTCAATTGCACACTACTGCAATTCAAAAGGTCAAATGCATAGGGATATGTGACCTAGGGTCGGTCAATAAAAATAGCAAATCATTGAGTTCCACCTCCAAACTCTGGAATCCCTTAATATACATCCCCAACTTGTTTTCCCAAAGTGTTTATGAAATTCCACTTGTGAAAAACCAAGTTAGGGCCTCATTTTTCCCTAAACACCCTTGAATGGTAAAGGTTTCAACCCTGTCTATACAAAATTTGCTATAACTTTTGATAGAATGCTCAAATCAATGCCAAACCAAATGCAATGGAAAACTAGTTCATCCCTCTAACCAACCATGTGATCAAATATATTCTACCAATACATATACAATCGTACAAGTACAAAAAATAGAAAAAATGAAGGTAAAACTTGGGTTTTTATTAATCACAATGCTCCAAATCATCACACTATGTGTCTGTGTATTTGAAAGATGTCAAAAATATTCAATTATACATCCCTCAATGGTCACAACCAGTTATAACCAAAATTTGAAATTTTATCTCTCCAAAATGCAACTTTTCATTATGACAACTTGTGTCATTTTCGATGGTTTAACCAACCAAGACCTTGGAATCGATCTAGACAAGTGTAAAATGACTTAATATGATGAAAACACCTTTGTCTTAATAAAACAAGCAATAAATGCTCAGAATCCTTTAGTGACTCAAGGTGATTCATGGTTTATAATGCACCAATGAATGCCTTAGCCTTACAATTTTGGATTTTCAAGCCATCTATTATTTTACCTAGTAACTTCTAATCTCCATGACCTTATAGAAACGTGTGTATGCTTGGGTTCCCTCCACCACATGATGTCTTCAATTGGATCTCTGATATGGAGAATTTATTTGAGTTTGAAGGTACTCCTAATAATATGAAAGTGAAGATTGAAGTCACCAGGTTGAAAGATCTTGCCTCACTGTGGTGGGAGCATTTGCAAACTAATAGAAAGAGAAGAGAAAAAGAGAAGATTAGAACCTAGCAAAAAATGGTGAACAGGATGAAGAAGAAGTTCCTTCCTACTGATTACCAAGTTAGCTTGTTGAGGAAGATGCAAAATTTGAGACAAAAGGACATGACTGTGAAAGAGTGTACCAAGGAATTCTATAGACTAGACATCAGATCTAGACATGAAGATGATGAGATTGAAAAACTTGCAAGGTACCTGAATGGATTGAGATTTAGAATTCAAGATGAGATAAGTTTTGTGAAATTGGAAAGTGTGAAAGAAGCATATCAATATGCGTTGAAAGATGAGATCTTGAAAAAGAAGCATGAGAAAAGACAGAAAGGTAGAGGTGGTAGATTCTAGAGAGGAAGAGGTAGATCTTATGGAGAAAGTGGCAAATCTAACAATTTTGTGCAAGATAAGAGAAAATCTAAATGGAAAAGTAATGATAAAAGTAAGACCGGATGGAAAGATGGTAGTTCTCACTGAGGAGGTACTAGTTCTTATTGAGAAAGAGGTAATTCTTATTCTAGAGGTGGTTTTCATGGTAATTGTTTCAGATGTGGCAAAGAAGGGCATAGATCCTTTGAGTGTAGGTACTCTAATGAAAATGAACAAGGTAATAGAAATTTTGTAATTCAAGGAGATCTTGAGGGTGCACCTCGTGAACCTAAGGTTGGAGAAAACCTTATGGTAAGGAGAACTTTGTGTAATAAGATAGTTGATGAGGAATCTGTCTTAAGGAGAAGTATTTTCAGCACCAGATGTAAGATAGTAGGAAAATATTATAAAGTAATCATTGACACTGGAAGTTCAGCAAATTTAGCATCAAAGGAGCTAGTTTCAAAGTTGCAACTCCAGAGGTTGAGACACCTTAAACCCTATCATGCTTCATGGGTCAATGATGAGCATTAATTATTGGTAAGTGAACAATGTATTGTGAAATTTAAGATTGCAAACTATATTGATGAATTATGTGTGATATTATGCCTATGGATTGTCATCATATTTTGTTGGGTAGACTCTTGTAGTATGACAGACCTATTGTGCATGATGGTAGATTAAAATTAATATACACTTTGGGTGAATAGAGAAAAGAAAATATTGTTACCAACTTCTATTGAAGCTCCTGATGAAGTGAATTGTGCTAATATTAGAGTTTGCATGGTTAATGGAAAACAATTTGAGAAGGAGATGAAAAAGAACCAAGTTTGTTTTGTGATAAGCCCTAGAGGATTGAGTTATGATAATAATGGCAAAGCGACAGAGTCTAGTAGTGACAAAGTGATAGATCGAGGCTGAGCAACAAATAACAATAGAGGCTGAATGACAGCAAAAGAAGATAGTGTAAGCCAAGTGCCAACAGAAATTAAAAACTTGTTGAATGAGTACAAGGAGATTGTTTTTGAATATATACCTGATGATTTACTACTAATAAGAAGCATAAGTCATTGTATGAATATGATTCCTAGAGCTATTTTTTTGAATAAAGCACCATATAGATTGACACCTACTAAGAATGAAGAACTTAACAGAAAAGTGCAAGAGTTGTTGCAGAATGTTTTGATCATAGAAAGATTGAGTCCATGTGTTGTACCTGTTGTATCAAAACATAAGAAGAATGGAGAATGGAGAATGTGTATTGATTCCAGAGCTATCAACAAGATAACAGTAAAATATAGGTTTCCTATGGCAGGGATGGATGATATAATGGATTGTTTGAGTGGAGCAAAATATTTTACTAAGATTGATTTAAAGAGTGGTTATCATTATATCAGACTTAGAGAAAGTGATGAAAGGAAGACTTCTTTCAAGACAAAAGATGGTGTGTATGAATCATTGGTTATACCTTTTGGTTTTAACTAATGCAACTAGTAATTTCATGAGGTTGATGAATGAAGTTCTCAAGAAATTTTTTGGTGAGTTTGTGATTGTTTATTTGGATGATATTCTGATATTCAGTAAGACTAATGAAGAACATCATGAGAATGTTAGAAAAGTATTGCAGAGATTGAAAGAGGAGAAGTTGTTGATTAATTTGAAGAAGTGATCATTTATGCATAAGGAGATTGTGTATTTGAGATTTGTGATTTCAACTAATGGTTTGAGAATGGATCCTGAGAAGGTTAAAGTAATTTTGGAATGACATACACCTAAGAATGTGGGTAAGATCATTTCATGGCTTGGCTAGTTTCTATAGAAAGTATATAAAAAATTTCAATTCTATTTGTAATGCTATGACTGAAACTATAAGAGGAGATAAAAAAGATTTCAAGTGGAAGTTGAAGTTGAAGTTGGAACAAAGTAATTAGAATTATAAGGAGAATGCAGAAAAGTCTAGGAGAGATCATGTTTTTCAAGTTGGTGATGAGGTGATGGTTCATTTGAAGAAAGGTAGATTTCTTGTTGGAACATATAGTAAAATGAGGATGAATAAGTTTGGACCTTGTAAGATTGTAAGGAAGTTTGACATCGGTAATGTTTATGAAGTTAAGTTACCTAATGACATGGATATTCAATGTTGTTGATTTGCATAAGTATCACAAGTCAAATGATGAAGTTGTTGTATCAAATGATTATCCTAAGAAGCAAATTGAGAAGGTTAAACAAATATTGGATTAGAGATTTGGTAAAAGCACGAGTGGAAAAGATTACTCTGAATATTTGGTGAAGTGGAAGAATAGACCAATTGAAGGTGTTACATGTATTTCTTAATCTGAGTTAGATTCAGCTCAGATTGTAACACTTGCATGATTCAGGAGAATCGCTTATTTCAATCCTGGTTGTCTGATGCAAGAGCATCCTAGGTTGTTTTGTTATCCTTCTCATCTTTGTTCAATCTGCTAGTTAATGTTGAGTTCCAATAGTTGTCGAGCTGCAATAATTGTCGAGTTCTTGTATGTGTTGAGTTGTCCAATGTTGGTTGAGTGTTCCTTCATGTATCGAGTGAACCTAATGTTTGTTGATTGTTGGTTCCTTCTTTGATCAAATCTTCCATGATTGGTTCTTAGTTTTTGAACCGTCTTGTGTATTTAATTTGGATCACAAATTTAATGTAAGGATCTTATCTCAGGATGTATGCAGACTGCTTTAAAGGTCAACCTTCTATCATGTAAAGATCTAGAATCTTCTATAAGTCGTTTTGGCAAGTATAATAAGGGTGTTTAGACTAGGTTAGTAAGTAAGGAGGAGGGCTTAGAGTCAGGAATTTGTAAATCTTATTGGTCATAACCTAGAAGGCCTCACAGAGGAGCATGTATATGGATAATTTGATGAATCAATAAAGAATGTTGTTGTTTCTTCTCTCCTTGGTGTTGTTCTCTTATTTGTTTGCTTCCGTTGTCTTTACTCAACAAGGTGTTTGGATAGTTAGGTTGCCTCTGGCCCTAGCTACTAATTTCCCTCCTTGCATCAACTAGATAATTAAATAACCCATAATTTGTCTATGCATAGTAGGATCGATGAAATCTAAAACAATTGCATCCCCATGTAAAAAAATTTAGATTTGCTTCCATAAGAATGGCTATTTATTTACAATCCAATATTCCAAATCTTTTTAGAATATCTATAGCATACTTTCCTTGACTTAAAATGATCATTCTATTTTTTTCATACCTCAAGTCCAAGGAAATAATATAATAATCCAAGGTCTTTCATTTCAAACTTTGTAGTAAGTTCACTTTTACTTTAATAATCAAATCATCACCACCAGTTAGAAACAAATCAACATAGAGCACAAGGATCAGCACTTTATTATCATTTATATTTATCATGGATTATGAATCATTAATATTGTTCAATGTAGACTTTCTCTCCAATAGCTCCACTTAAAAGTGTTATTCTTAGCATCCATTTGATGAGGCTTTCATCCTTTCACGACTACAATAGCTATAATAGTTCTAATAAAAGAATAGAAATCTATGAGAGCAAAAGTTTCCTCATAATCTATGCCTTCCTCTTGATAAAATCCTCTGGCAATAAATCTAGCCTTATATTTCTCTACACTACCATCAGCAGCATGCTTAATTTTAAATAACCGTTTAGAAGAAACCACAGATTTACCTTTTGGTCTTGGAACAATATCTCAAACATCATTTTTAAGAATAGATGGGTACTCTTCCAACATTGCATCCTTCCATACTTGTTGATTGAAGGCTTCTTCAACATTGGAGGATTCTAAAGCAAATATGTGAATCATCAGAGAAACATAACCAGAAAACTTAGAGGTCTCTTACTTTCTCTAAATGTACCTTGAGGGTTTGTAAAGTTTTCAACTTCTTCCATAATGTGTCTAGCCCATAGATATGTTTTCTTATTAGTTGAAGTAGAACAAGAACCTGGAGGGAGACCAATATAATTAGAAGGAGGAGATGAACCAGCATTTTTGTATCATTAAACTCCTTCTGAAACTCTAAAGAAGATTTTGGATCAGCCAACACAAGTTCTTCAGAATTTTCAACATGTCCATCATTTTCTAAATTTGAGTCCTTTGAAAATTTGCAAGCTGCAAATTCATCAAATGTGACATCCCTATTGATTTCAATATGCTTTTGACCTGGGACATAAATTATGTATGCCTTTGAAGAATCATTATAGCCAACAAAAAATCCTCTCTTTCTTGAAAGTTCCAACTCTGTTCTTTTCTCTTTAGGAACGTGTATATAAAGTGGACAACCATACATTCTAAAATAACTAATGTCTAGTTTGGTACTTATGAAAGTTTATTTAGGAGTCATGTTGTCAAGAATGTGATGAGGACAATGATTTTGAATGTGTACTATTGTCTTGCAAGCTTCAACCCGTACAAAAGTGGGATGACTTTGATCATGAATCATCGCTTTTGTTGCTTCAATGAATGCCTTTATTCTTTCTTTCAGCTACACCATTTTATTGTGGATTATAGGGAACAAAAAACTCCTCCTTAATATCAGCTTCGACACAAAAATTATGAAAAAATTTGGACGCATGCTCTCCTCCATTATCTGATCTTAAAATCTTAATCCTTTTATTAGATAGATATTCAACCAAGACTTTCAATTCTTTGAATTGAGACAACACTTCATCGGATTCCTTAGACTTAAGAAAATAAATTCAACACTCGCGAGAGAAATCATCAATGAATGAAATGTAATACCAATAACCACTAGTAGAAACAACAAACATTGAACCACATAAATCTAAATGAAAAAAGGTATAAAATATTTTTAGTTCTAGATTCACTACTAGGAAAAGTGTTCTTAATATTCTTAATTAAAGTGCCCCCTTTGCAAACTCCTTCATGATCTTGACTTAGTTTAGGAAGACCAACAACAACTTTTCCATGGAAGAAAGAGTTATGAGATTTAAATGACCTAACCTCTTGTTTCATAATTCACTTGAATCAAATGAGTTTAGAGAAAGAGCATGAAAAGGATGTGTTAAAAGTTTGTAGAGACTATCATGACAAACTCCAATTTCATGAGTGCTTTTAAATTCAAATTATTTTTCCATGTCAAAAACATCATCAAAGGCCACATCATATCCTTTATCCTCTAGGGCTGATATACAAATCAGATTTCTTTTTATATTGGAAACAAATAGCACATCACTTAACTTAAGAGGAATATCACAATCCTACTTAAGAAAGTAGAACCAACACCTTTTACTGAATAGCTAACATCATCACGATTAGAATGATAGACTAACTAAGAAGGGGTGGGCCTAGGGGGTTGAATCAATTATCCTTAGGTCTAGATGTACTAGTTCCACTTTTTCTAACTACAAACAGCTTATTCAAACTTCTAAAACCACTTGATCCATATAGCATACTATCAACAACTTAACATATTCATTCATCAGTTAGCTCATTATTCAGTAAATGTCAACTAGCAATAAATAACATTCATCACACATATAACATTCACACATGTTTGACACCGAGATTTAACCTGGAAACTCAATTTGGAAAAAACCAGAAAAAACCACCAAGTAACATACTACCACTTTTCACTCTTCTGAAGTGTGCTTGGTTAAGAGCCAACCCTCTTAAAAGTTACAAAACACATTATTAAGTGTGACCCTATTAAAAGATTTAATCACCCTATTATGAGTGGCTTGGTTAGAGGACTTTGGACTATTCCACTAAAATGTCCCCTTGATTAAAGTATTTACAAAATAACTGTTAGGTCAACCTTGATTAAAGGATTTTTTACTGCCACAATGGTTAAAAAGTAATAGCAAGTTTGATCTCTTAAAATACAACTTACTTTGCAAATTCAGATCTCCATTCGGCTCATTTGTTGGTTCATTGACTAAACTTTATTATGATCTCCTCTGATATGCTTGGAAGCCCTTCAAGCAATCACAGTTCACCAATTTCTCACACTTTTCCTTTGCCGCTATGTTCTTCATAGGTTCTCCACAAAATCAATAATCAATAACAAACCAACCTTAGAAAACATCTCTTATACCTCCTTAATTAGGTAGCTTTGATTTTTTGTCGCTTAAACATCACCGTAGATCTTAGGGTTTGATCAGATTCAATGAATCTATTCATCGTTTTGTCATTCTCTTTAAATCCTTGCCTTTGATTGCCTAAAAAAACTCAATATGTGCATTAAATACAGCATCTCATCAATCCTTATCATCCACACGCTTTGACCAATCCAAAAATTCAACTATGTCGACCTCAAACTTGACCCTTTCACAAACTGTTATTTGTTGACACTCGGGCATCATTGTGTTCTTCTACTTAGTCAACTTTCTGTAGCACAATCTCTATTGTTCTATCTCACTTGGTCACTGTTACATTTTTCTTCTTCAAGTTACTTGGCCATCACTATGACTTGGTTAATATTGTTTACTCGGCTATCTTTAAGTTCCTTAATCTTCTACTTCATTAGCCTAGTAAAATCGTCACTAAACTAAATTTAGTGTTTTACTCAATTGCATGTTTTCTCTTCTATACATCAACTAATTGTCTTCTTCACTTCATATAATAATTAAACAATACATCTTATCAAAGACTGACTAATCATGTGTCCATTGTAATTCAAACATACTTGCTCCTCTTTAATCTACAACTTCACTAGTTCATCTAATTATCTATCTTTTCAAATTATCTTCATCAATCAACTGATATGGCACTATACATTGTTAGTAAATGTCTCTCCAGTAGGGTTTGACATCAATGAAAACATAACAATTGTTCCAATTGTAGTTTCCAACAATCATCAATGATCACTTGTAAATGAGAGTCATTTTCCTTCAAGTCAAAAAGATGTTCTTTGGAACCAATAATATGGCGAGATGTGCCACTATCAATCAATCATGTATCACTATTACTAGGAATGTTACTAGAAAGCACAAAAATAAAGAGAAAGCCTTTAGAATGATTGATAGATTCCTTTTCAAGAGAAGGATCTCCACATTTGCATTTGCAACTTTAGCGGTATGACTTGAGATTGGTCTCGTATTGCAATCCCTTGCATAATGGCCAAATTAATCATACCTAAAACATTTATGTCAAGAAACATCTATTTTCTTTTTGTTGAAATCAAGAGTGGACTCAAAGCTCTTATCTTTGAATCTTTTAAAATTTCATTTTTTTCCCTTTTCCTTTGAAGGTATGGGTTACAAGCACGTGATCATCTTTAAAATTTGCTCTACTGCAATCACCTCTTGCTTCCAATATGCATTCTTCTTGAATGCAATCTGTTGTTAAGCTATCAAACTTTGAAAGTTCATCTCTAATGCTCATGCCTTAAATGAATGGCGCTCAAGAATGAAGATGTACATTCATAACAAGCATAACAAGATCCTTATCACCAAAAGATTTACCAATGGCAGCAAGTTGATCATTAACTCTGATTTTCATGAAATAAGAGACCTAGATTCTCCTCTTGACAATCAAAAAAACCTATGATTTGTTATCGAAATACTTCAACAACTTGGCTCTACTACCATATCAAATTTTTTAACCAGAGATATACAGATTAAGCAATGACGGAAAAACCCTCCTCGCAAGGGAAACAGCTCAACCCACACAAATGCAGACCCTTTATTGAGTTTCAACAAAAAAATATTACAAAACTTTATCAAGTTGAATAAATGATCAAAAGTTCACGTACTGAAATAAGGATATCGACAGTCTTCCTAAATTCACAATTTCAGACATGAATTGAAACATGCAACAATTCCACACACAAATGTAATAATCTGACTCTAAGAAAAACTAATCTCGATATGAACCCCTGAAGAGCACATAGTCACAAGAGAGAACGTCGATCATAAAAGATGGTATACAAAACTGCCACAACTATAGTATTGAACTCCATAAATGATCGTTCCGATATATGCATCACACAGTGTTGTAATCACCCATATGAAAAACAAGACTAAAATCGCACGAGACAAATCGAAAATGAGGAATATCAGAAGTCGACGGTTACAAGAGGCGACAAGAAGTAAAGGTTTGACAGGTAGGAAAGAAATGGCTGACGGTAGCGAAAGTCATAGCTAGAGTCAAGAATGAGGAATCGCGATAACAATAGAAGTCCCGATAAAGGACAGGACACACTTAAAATACCATGTCATACCTTGAAGATAAATATTTGCTGCCACAATCATCAATGGTATCCACATAATAATTAAATATAAGCAGGTACAGAGCACGATAGACTCAAAACCTTCAATACAAAATGAGCGCAAGAACTTAAATGTTGTCGCATAATCACATCGATTGAGAAAGCATAGAGAAAATAAAATAGCATGCGTTGAGGAGGAGAATAAGATCTCGAACATCAGAGAGGTGAGAAGCTAAAGAAAATAATATCAAACATGTTGGTATACACAGAGTAGGCATCTATCACAGCTATCCACATTCAACAACACAAACTCCCTTTCACAATTACAAGCTTATTTGTGCACTTTTTAAATAGGTTTAATATAAAATATAATTATTTATTATGACCACTTCTAAGAACGATATTAACACATATCAAGGATCTCAAGTGATTGAACAACTTTGACTTTCTACATACTTTAAAAATGTCAGCTAATGGTTAACAAATGGTTTAAAACCTTCAATATTGCGAAGGGAAATTCAACATAGGTGTGTCCTAGTTCAAAACTATTGCCTAATAAAATAGCGTGGTACTAGGTATAAACCTAAGAGGAAAGCATCAGAGATACAATGATGGAAAAAGATGATAAAATTGATAGCAATGATAGATTAAGATTCTAAAAAGAAAGGGTGAGCTACTACAAGAATACTAGAAAGGAACCATTTTTTTTCAAATCAAAAAAAGGAAAAAAAAATATATATATATATCAATCAAAGATATAATAGTGGCAACATGCCAAATGTTAGAAAGACAAATACATGAGGGCGTCATGGGGAAGCAATGAATAACACTATTAGAGAAAGCTATGCAAGATGCTAGTTGTGTTAGAACGTAAAAGCCAATAGATGTGTTTAAATCTGAAACTGACCCACTACATTAACAAGTCCACGTTCATTGACACAAATGTACAAATTCATGTCAATTTCACAAGAACTTAATGTCAAATTATCATAAAAAAATAGGTCATGAATAAAAGCAATTTGTTGCCTAAAATAAGGTGATAAAACACCTCCAAACTCTATCCTTTAAAATTGTTTGCTTTATTGTTATTGGATGTTCATTCAAAATAGGGCATATCATTTACACAGCCAAATTAATCATTATCTACCAATACACCTAATAAATAACCTAGATTGTTGTTTTAAAACAATAGGCCACGCTTTGACATTATTACAACAATCAGCTGAAAGGAATAAGCTTTAAGCTTCCTTGTTCTAAGAGTCTTGATTACATACTGCATTAGAATTTAAAACCAAATGGTTCTAAATCACTCCCAAATACCTAAGTAAAATATGCATTGCACATGTAAGTTACAAGCATGAAAAAAAGCACACTGCAAACACTTGCCAAAATATAGTTTTACACATTTTATTTGGTGGTTACATTAAACAATATATAAATGCAGGCTCCATAGTTTACTAAGTAATATAGCATGCAATCTACATTAAGCTATATATAGTTTACTCTATCTGAAACTGTGCAAATGACCAATTTAAGTCAAGGTACTATGAGTAGGATATCATAGTCACAGAGACTAGATTATATAAAGCATAAATAGAAGATGCCTTGGTCCTACATCATGACTCAGGTTTCAGTCGGAAAAGAAACAAAAATCATGTAATGCCATTATATATGAATATATGAAATTGAAATAACATCACTGCCAAGAAGTTATTACTCTCTTCAGAGTGCCATATCCCTACGAAGGAATTTCTTCAATGGTTGTGCATACTGATGTAACTCTTGCAGCCATCCTAAGTGATTGAAATATCAGTCTCATCAAGCAGCACAACTATGATTGTTGCAAGAAACGGAGCTTTTGGGGATTACACATAAAATTTAGAAAGGAAAAATGACACCATCATGATTAGCTTCTAACAAATATTTGATGTCTTTGATTTGTAGCATATCAACAAAACTGAGGCACTGAAAAATGTGTGTTTATATGCATTAATGCCTTTGTAAGATGAAAAAGTATGTGCATTATGGTACATAACCTTGTGATTGTGTCTCCAAAACTGACAGTATATTGAAAGCGGAAGAGCCAAGGTTGATTCCTTGGACCATTCCTCCATGGGCCACCTTAATTCTGTGGCAAAGAAGTAATATTGCATCCCAAAGAGCAGTTCGACCCTGATAACACAAGAAAATGATTTTTTAGTCTGTAATAAATTAATTTAAATTACATATTAACAATTGCAAGGTACCATAGGTTGCAAGCAGGAGGCAGAAGAAACCTTTAAAGCGAGATATGTCTATCTAGCAGGCATTGCTATCAATAAGACAAGCAAAAGTCTAGTAAGGATGTGGCGACCCAAGTGTGCCTGATTATTCTCATTACAAGAATTTAACAGTTGAACATTGGGGACCTGCAAGATGCTTATTTAACTGCAGTCCCAAATTTGAAACTCGTACAATTTTTTATTTATTCTAGTTATAGTTGACGGAAGCATTAAAAATTAAAATGCTTTCTAGCCTACCACTACAGCTTTTCAGGACTTTACATGGGGGCCTGAAGTTATAAAATGGATAGCAGGTATGTTCTCTGGCATACACTTTGTGATAGCAGATACAAGTTTTCCAATCAATAGACCAGTGTTTCATTATGAAAATCCTCACATCTCAGTATGTACCCTTGATATACAAAAAATAGAAAACCTCATTCATAGAAAGATTTCAGAGACAACAAGATACCTGAAAGGAAAACTGCAGCTTTTTGTCCCAATATATTGCAAAAACTGGGGGACTCTGCTTTCCCACCACAAGTATACAAGCGCCAGGATGCAAAACACTAGGGACAGTGGACAGAACAGCAACATATTTTTCTGGGAATCGTTCCTTGGAAGGCAATTTTCCAATAAATAGGGGATTTTTACTGGACTGTGTACTAGGATAAGCCAAAGGATCAACGTGCAACATCCACTGAGGATGCTCAAGAAGTGCACAAAAAAGGTAAAGTAGAAGATGTGAATCTGTAGGCAGCTCCAGAGTCCATCGATTGTGCACTTTGTCATAGACTTCCCCACCCCCAGCAAACTCATACTTCTTCACACATGTTCCTTCAGCAAGTTCTACAAATTGCAGATAAACCATACAATCACTAGGAAGTCTTTTGATAATCCGAAGCAATATGAAACATGAAATTAAATTAATGAAACTAATATTAATAAAATTGAAGTGTTCAGTCCAAGAGATTCATTTGGAATTTCGAGAGAAAAACTATTTTCTTTTGCATCAAAGTTTTGGATCACACTCCCTGATCCATCATCAGGATGAAAAACAGTGACAATGAAGCATGATCCAAGACATTGATGCAAAAGACACAACCTTTTTCCAGAAACTCTTCAATTGATTAGATTATTGTTATTTAAAACACATGCCAATCAGTTTACACCTGTTGCCATTGCCTAATCTAGAATTCCACTCAAAAAAGTCTACCTCTGATCCGCTGTACAGTGTAATCGGCACGAACACTACTCTGTGGTAGCAAACCCTTGACCCACTCCCCTTTCATCAGTGCACGAAGCCTCTGATGCTCTGTTACAGTATCCAAGCATTCCTGTATAACAGGATTGAAAGGTTTCTTTTGTGGAGGTTGAAGGCCTAGTAATGATGGCTGTGGAGCTATAATTAAGCAAAATGTTAAAAACTGTTAGATAGCCAACTATCAATTAAATACAATGAATCATCAGATATCTTAAACACGGCATAGAAAAATGCTCTGTTCTATGTTGAGCTGAGGACGTCAATATAACTGCAAGCACACTTCTAATCAAAGCAAATTCAATTATATTGAGAATGTTCAATGAAAGTAAAACAAAGTTAAACAGTAACAAAACTTACTCGGAGGTGCATGCCGTGCTTGTATGAGAGTAGCTCGCAACTGATGGAGGATAGTATCCTCATCAAGAGTATACGTTGTGTGCCATTCGTTAGAAGAATTATCAGATGAAGCTGCAGTGGCTACTCCAGAATCTGGTATGTTATTCCCTACTTGTGTTACAGTGATAGAAATACCGAGCTTTGCTGTTGCTTGGATAACCTATATTGTAAATAAAGAAAAAACTTGTAATCCTGATTTGTATTCAAAAATAGGGAATCTAAGTGACACTATTGCATTTGACAAGATTTATGCAACAGGAGCAATAGATAACCTGGATATGACTGGTAGCAATTTTTTGAACAAGCAGATTTAGCAGAACTTTAGAGAACCACTGCCGAAGCTGGTCTCTCCATTGTTCTATATGAGGATATATTCCCAAATTCTGAAAGGCTTCTATTGATTGTTCTATTGACATCGGAAGTGGGAGGTCACCCTCTCCCTTCTTTGGAGACGTGCTAAATTTTTGTGAACTTGGAGACATTCTGACAGACCGCAAGGGAGTTGTTCTTGGAGTGCCCAAGATAGATCCTGAGTTGACAGAACCTGGAGATGTACCACCCACTCCACGAAGGGTCGGTGGTGGCGTCACAAGAGACTGGTTTGCAGGTGATGTTGCCTTAGATGCAGAATCTGTCATTTTTTCCTCTACATCAGCCAAAAACTCTTGAAGCTTTTCTTCTGTGGGTATATCTTCCTTTGTAAGAGAAGACCTCCGTTTGGACCATGGTGTTGTGAGATGCTTATCTCGGGAGGGTGAGCTTTGACCCAGTACCTGTGAAATAGGTGATACTGACAGATACAAGGTACTTTGAGATCCCGGTGATCTGTTTGCTAAAGGAGAAGTGAAAGACAAAGACTTGCCAACACCCACATCCCGTCTCTCGAATCCAGTCCACTGAGATTGACCAGGTCCTATTCCATAAGAACTTCTCAAAGATGATTTATGAACAGGCACTAACAAATTTGAGGGGGATGAATTAGATTTTTGTCCTGATCTTGGTGGCTTTTGTCTAGTACCAACATCTGAAGTTGATTCCATGTCTCCCTGTTCCACATTTCGCTTTCTAAGCCCTAGGAGTTCATGTTGACGTTCTGTGAGACCAGAGGGTGGTGTACCTTGGTTTGATTTTGATTTTGCTGGTGAATCTTGAGAATGGCTTTTTAAAACACCGACTGTTGAATCCGCCCATCCTTGCAATGATATGGCATTATGGAGAGCCGATATAGATGACAAGAATGCCACACCAGCTGCAAACTCTGCTGTCTTCAGGAAGACATCTTCAATCACAAGAAACAGATAGACTAGTCTTAGATTTTAATACAGTAAAGAATTCAAATTTCTATCCATTTTAGTCTGAAACCACAAGTGGATTGAAATATTTCTGCAAAAATAAAACAGAGCTCAAGACTTACAACCAAAAGATTGGATGATATCAATAGATTCTATGACTTCAATAAGCACTTCTTCCCTGCAACAATTCATAAAACTTCTTGTCAGATGATGCTAAAGACTTTTGCAATGACCCCACTTGTTTAAGAAAAAATCCACACATTCATTTTTGCGTTTTTATTTGAATTTTGGTAAATATCAGTGTGATACCAATACTGGGGTACATCAAGACGTCGAGACGCTGGGATGAGTTTCTGGGACGGAGGAACAAACGGCCTCGATTTTGGGACAGCAAGGGGACGGTGGGGGCATGGCAGAGGGGCAGGGGATGTTGTATGCTACACATGTAGAACTTGAAATGCTAGTTATGAAATGATGTTTCCGTATGAAATACCGAATTGAAATACTTGAAAATAACAAAATCACAACCCTAACCAAAACCATTGATCATTTAACATAGTACATACCCAATAGCAGCATTCAAAAATCATCAAATAGAAATTCAAGTATCCGTCCCAGCTACAGCATTGCTGTGGAATGGCGGAGGGGAGGGTACTCCGGTACTCCAAGTACCTAGCGTGGGGACGTATCGGAGATGGGGACAGGTACTTAGAGGCATAGTTTGCAAACTCTCCGAGTACTCTCAAAGTTTCCGAGTACTCTCAAGTTTTTTTGCTGGGAGAGTACTCTCAAGTTTAACTCTCGCATATTTATAGATGTAAAAAAATGTAAGTAAAAATGTTGATGTAGGGAAAACATTTGATTAGATGCATTTTTCACATCATTTTAGTGCTATAAAACTACACATTTTCTCTATTGAAATGTCAGTTACTAATTTAATACATTTTGTAATTGTATTCTACAAAAACATATATGTTTATTTAAGAGATTTTAAAAATTTTAGTACTTTCTGAGTTGCCGAGTTTTCCCTGAGTTTTTGTCGAGTAAATGCCGAATTTTTTCGGAGTTGAAAATTTTGGGCTTGCCAAGTACTCTCCGAGTCCGAGTCTGAGTCTGCAAACTATGCTTAGAGGTTTTGGGAGGGGCGCAAGTCCCCATGTTTCACTAGTAATATTTACTATGGTAATGGCAAATGCCTATGTTCAAAAAGGCTTGAAATTGAATTTTTGTAGATGAATGACAGTTACTCATTTGATAGTTTACTTATGTCCCATAAAGTTTCAACTTTCAAGGTCAGGAGGAAATTATAGGACATGTTTTAGGGATAGGGAAACCATAGCTCTAAATTCAAGAAAACTTCTAAAATATTAACAGCTGGATAAAAACATTGGTGACCCAATCCCCTAGAAATATCAAGAACATATAGAAAATGTATGAAAATCCATAGAATTATAAAAGTAAACATCAAATAACCTAAGTTACCGATGCGGCCTCCTAGAGCCTGGAGGCGGATGCAAACGGATGTGGGATGCATTTGGAAGCGTGTTGGATGCCGGCAGGATGCATTTGTTGAGTGCTAACTTCTGTAATATATATATAGAAAGAGAGAGAGAGAGAGAATTATTGCTGTCTAGAACTTTACAGACCAAATCACTGCCCAGACTCAGTCGCTGACCAGAACTCAGCTACAGGCCTGGTATGGGCCTCAATCAGCTTGTAAAACACCCTTAAAGGAGTATTTCAGACTTATATGGAACTGTTGTAGCAGTCCCTAACATAGACAGCTCCTTCTGTGGGAGTATGACCCTCTAGCAGGTATGAATATAGCAAGGAAGCCTTTGAATGTGTAAAGTCCTACTCCAACCTTGGATGGCTCTTCCAAAACTCCCAACATTACCCAGATTGGTATGGCCAGCTAATAGACAATTTGTAATAGCGGTAAGCACTCGATAAACTCCCAAGAGATAGACAATTATATATTGCCTTGTGAGAGCAATGTCGTGCGTTTTGTGAGAGCCAGTAGATAGACAATTATATATATATATATATATATATATAATGTTTAGCAATATTATATAAATATAAAATAATGTTTAGCAATATTATATATATAAAATAATATTTAGCAATATTATATTATATGGATAATATATATATACACAAACGCATCCACACGCATCCACATGCCTCCCAAAAAAAAATCACGCTTCCTGCATCCATTTCTGAGTCCGCATCTGAATCGGTAACTTAGCAAATAACCCATAAATAAATCTTAAATACAGATATGAAATATATAAACCCCTTTTTATCTCAAAATAAGTAAAACAACTAAAAGTAGAAAGAATATAAAAATATATCAATAATAGAAATCTATAAATAACGAAGTATGAAAATAAGATATCAGAATTAGTCAGAAATAAGCAAGTGTCCAATGTTAACAAGCTGGCAATATGATGCAACACACCTTATATGGCACAATATTGACAATTATTATAACCAGAGTAGCAAAAAATTTATGATCTGTGTTTCTGTGTACTAAAACAATGCCTGTTGTTGAAGTTTTGTAGCTTAAGACAGATTATATTGAAGAAATGAATATTATATTAAATATTATGTGAGATATATATATATATATATATATATATATAAAACACTATTATTGAGGAAATCCTTTGGAGTTAGGAGTTGAAACCTGATTAGAGGTCAGGCATGAAGAGGCACCTTTTCATGAGACATACCCATGAACGGGCATGTCTCCACCTTGTGGAAACATGTCCACTCGTGGATATGTCTATTCATATCCTTTATAATGCAGATCCGATCCCAAGGAAACACATCAAAAAAAATACATGTTCTGCCCTTTGGAATTCGGTGACTACAATTATCAGATTCAAAATTACAAATCAATATTCAGTATTTATCAACATTGAATGTCATTTCATACACATTTGCAGTGGTCCTACTTCTTCAACATGAGCCAGGCTGCAAATGAATAGAAAGGAAAGCATACCAAAAGAGAAAAGATATTCAGATCGTTAAAGAATATTATCACAGTTATATCATAGCACAGAGGACATACAAGCATCTTCAGATCATCGACTGGAAATTTATATCACTAAGAACAAAAGTCACGGTACATACAGAAGATCAAGGCACATATTTTATATTTATTATTATTATATATATATATATATATATATAAAATAAATGCAAGAAATATCTAATATACTAATATATGCAAAGAAATGCAAGAAATATACAAAAACAAATCATTTGATAATATGACTATGAATCTATGATACTTAACCCTTTATCAAAATTCAAGATGTTTCAAAATTCATATGATATATCAATATCAATATATGCTTGTTCAACATAAGCGTTTAGTCTTAAACAATAAGTTCAAATAGGTCATGTTCAAGATTCCAACAAAATAAAAACATAGTTAATGATTGAAGTCTGAAGATTCAATCAATCAAGAAAATCCACATTCTCATCATCATCTCCAACTGCTGAAAGATCATTTGAACCAAGCATGGTTCCACTTAAGCTAGATGCACCACGTGCCATGCTATCATCATCACCGTCTCCAACTGTAATAAGATCATGAAGTGTTGCATCCAAATATGCACACTCAAGGGCTACATCCCAAAGCTTTGTTGCCCCTTCTAATGATCATTCTTACGTGACAAAATACGCAAGTTGGTGTAGACAAAGACCAAGTCCTCAACTTTCTTGGAGCCCAACCAGTTGCGCTTCACTGAATGGATAAAGGAGTATGTACTCCAATTCCTTTCGGCAGCAAGAGAACTAGCAACCTAGATAGCTGTCACAAAACATAAAAATGAAAAGCAAATTAATTTTAAAGAATATGTGAAACACTAAATTCTAGAATGCAAGTGTAAACATAAAAGTTTAAAACAAATTTACAAAACAAAATAAAAAACTTATTTGTGATAGGACCTTGATTGCAAGAGGTTGAAGATGCTTGAAAGCTTGACCATACATGTACCACCATGTGATAGCTTCCATTCTATTTTGGTCCTTTAGTGCAAATGGAGAATGCCTTAACCCCAAAGCAAACAACCCAAATTCTTCCCTCACTTTTTCATACATTTCTTCTAGTGGGAAGAGTCTTGTAAGAGCTTTGTAGCACCCCTCAGCAACCTCCTCATCCGCAAATGGTGCAACTCTACCATGCATACCAACTACCTCCTCACTATAGTACCTAGGAGATAAGGCATATGCAAGGAGGTGCAATGGGGTAGTCATCTTATTCCAACAATCGTTGATAATTGCTTGCACTTGTTTGCATAAGGCTTCTGTAATGTCCCCATCTTTTTAGCATCTAAGTGGCATTCTTAGCCTTGACATTCTCCGAAGGCTAAGTGGAGAAATAAGGAGAAATTGATTAAATTAATTCCTCATAAAGTCAATAAATAAATTAAAATAAAAAGGTGACTTTATACTTAGTTAATTTAATTAATTGAGAGTGCATTAATTATTGGAAGGGGGAAACTTCTGATAATTTAATTTTCTAGAAGCATAATTAATTATTGTATTGCAAGAAAGAAGCTTCTAGCGAGTGCATTAATTATTGAAAGGGGGAAACTTCTAGTAATTTAATTTCCTAAAAGCACATTAATTATTGGAAAGGGAGAAACTTCTAGAGAATGCAATTATCAAATATTTTATCTCCTTCTAGAAGGGTGAAGGAAAAGTATAAATATAGGTGAGAGCTTCATTCTTTATCATCCGATTATTGTGAATTGCATCTGATATTAAGTTGGCAGAAGAAACTAAGGTTTCTAATTTTAGTCAACAATTGGAGAACTTCAACTCTTCAGTGTTGCAACCATTTGAGGTGGTGAAATATCCATTGAATTTGGTATTCAGGAGAGCCTCAATTCAAGAGTTCTATTTGTGCTTAAATTAGAGAATAGATTTTGGCTGCTACAGCATGCATGTACGTTGTTGTGCTACAGTATCTATGTTTGATTCATTTCCATTCTTAGGCATCACTATTATCAGGTTTCTCTTGTAACTATTAGTAGTTATCATTATACTTCATAAGCATATGATTTTGTTGTGATAATTCATAATCAAATTTTGGCATTAATGTAGTCATTATTGTATGTCAATTGTTTGTCAAAATGTCAGTTGGTTGTAGATATGCATTTCATGTCTAGTTTCCATGTATTTGCATTGAAAATACCAAAAGAATTGCACTTGCATATTAGTTCCTTGTAAGAGGATATTACATTGGTATTAGAACTTGCTTGCAAAGTGTTTGACAAAATGTCGAACAACTGAACTAGAGAAGATTTTGATGTTTGAAGAAGTTATAACCTGTTGGGGTTACTACATTGGTATCAGAGCTAAATCTTGCCATCCTGAGGGTTTAGCAATCACATGCAGCCACCTGGGGTTGGCTCTCACAGATTTTCCATTCACAGGCAAGCTTTATTTGACAAGGAACAAGATTTTTACAGGCAGCCAGACACCATGGGTGACAGGCAAGAGCGTAGCCCACCAAGAGACAATAGTAATGAAGATCCAGAAACAAGGGAATTTTACAGAGCAATGATTATAGGACAAGAGAGAATGGCACAAGTTTTGCAGACACTCACCACCATGGTTGAGCGCATGAATCCACAAGATAGACGGAATCAAGAACAAGAGGATAACAGGTGTGCAGTGGGATCACCTAGAGCTCATAGAACTCTTTCCAGAACAGCAGACAGGCCCACACGTCCTACCTTTGTTAGAGAAGAACCAGTACAAGAACCAGCAGATGAAGTTGAGGATGAGAGATTTGCAAATATCCTTATGGCTGCAAGTGATGAATGGGAATTATTGGCACCGCAAGTTCGGGAGAGGATGACTTTTGAACACTTTGTAAATCAAAGAAGAGAACATTACAAGTCACTCGGACAGGATAGGAGGCCTAGGGGTTAAAATAGTGAGCTGAAGAGGACTACAGGCAAGCTTATTATGCCTAGATTTGATGGGAGTGGAAAGATAACAGCTTAAGCTTGGATTCATAAGCTTGACACATTTTTGGCACTAAGGCCAATGACAGAGATTGAAGCTATCAAATACGCCACTTTGCATTTGGAGGAGTAGCACATGATTGGTGGTACCATGGTATGGTAGCATTTCAACATAATCAAGTGACAGAGTACTAGGACTTTGTGAAAAGGTTGGTTGAAAGATTTAACAAGAAAGATCCAGAGGTTTATTAAAGGGAATTAGCACAGCTGAAACAAACAAGCATCTTGGAGTATTTTATTGGTGAATTTCAGCGGTTGGCAGTCATGGTGCCAAACATTTCAGAGCGTAGATTGATAGTTCTTTTCATTGAAGGCTTATCCGAACTATTGAGAAGTTGGATAAAAGCATTTGATCCCATTTTTTTACAGGAAGCTATGAAAAATGAAAGAAGTATGGAACATGCAATCCCAACAAACAAATTTCAATCCAAAGGAGCATCTTCTAGTAAGGATAACAAACCATTTTATAAAAAACTAGAGAGGACTGATTTTAAAAATGATTCTAAAAATAAAACTCCAACATCTTTTAACAGGGAAACATTAATTGATTTGAGAAAGAAAAAATTATGTTTCTACTGTAAGGGACCCTATGATGCAAACCATGACTGTCCTCTTAGACCAAAGGGCAAAGCTAATAGAGTTATGTGGGCATACTATGAGGAATCAAAATCAAATAATTCAGACTGGCAATCTGATATAGCGGAAATAGATGGTGAAAAAAAGGAAGACAAGGCTGAAAACTTGTCTAAAATGGAGTTCATGGATGGGGAAGGAGATGGGCAACTTAGGGAAGCTCGTCTCACTAGTATTAAGCAAGAAGGATCATTTTGAATGAGAGGAGTACTTGCTGGACAGCGAGTTATAACTTTGGTTGATACCGGTGCTACTCATAATTTCATTGATGCTAGGTTGGTGAAAAGGCATGGCATAAAAACAGAGGAGTCTGAGGAAATCAGAGTGAGGGTAGTTGATGGCTATGCCCTCAATTGTGATCGTAAGATCACTAGACTCCCATTGGAAGTTAATAATTATGCCTTTAAAGCAAATTTCTATGTTGTGCCTATGGGTGATACAAATATAGTCCTTGGGATGAGTTGGTTGCACGATATTGGCGAGTTCACTTTTAATCTCAAGGAGATGGAGATGAGGTTTAAAGTAAATGAGAAGACACAGATTCTTAAGGCAATCAAGAACAGTGATTTCAGAATGGTCTCTTTCTAGAGGATGGCAAGATTGATTCAACATGATCAGGTAGAGTGAGCGGCAGAGTGCATGTTAATGCCATCACATGAGGGGCAGCAGAAGACTGAATATCCTCCTGATATTCAGAAGCTTAGAGTTAAACACTCTAAGGTGTTTAGTGACATTCCACTAGGTAGACCACCAGACAAGGGTATTGAGCACATCATTGAGTTAGAGGAGGGGGCTAAGCCCATCATGATTACACCTTACAGGCATCCGAAGAGGTTGAAGGATGAAATTGAAAAAACCATATAGGAGTTACTTGCTATGGGCCACATTAGACCAAGTAAAGTCTCCTTTAGCTTCTTCAATGGTGTTGGTGAAGAAGAAGGATGGGACATTAAGGACATGCATTAATTACAGGGTGCTTAATAGGAAGACAATTAAAAACAGGTACCCTATTCCCAAGATCGATGAGTTGATAGATGAGCTTCATGGAGCTTGCTTCTTCTCAAAAATAGATTTGAGTTCAAGTTATCACCAAATCAGAGTTAGATAGAAGGACATCGAGAAGACAGCCTTAAGATGTCATTGTGGCCATTTTGAGTTTGTAGTTATGCCATTTGGGTAACTAATGCACCTGCTACTTTTTAGGCAACAATGAATAGGGCTTTCCATCCTCGATTGAGGAAATTTGTACTTGTCTTCTTCAATGATATCTTGGTGTACAGTAGATCTTGGGAGGAGCACTGGGTTCACCTTGACACGGTGTTGGATATATTGGGCATAGAGTCCTTGTATGCAAAGGAGTCGAAATGTGATTTGGGTATGATAGAGTTGTTGTATTTGGGTCACATCATCGTATGCATGGATCCTGAAAAGATTCGTGCCATTGTGGAGTGGCCTTCACCGGTGAACCTTACACAATTGAGGGGCTTTCTTGGATTACGTGGTTTCTACAGGAAGTTTGTGGATGGATATTCCAAGCATACAACACCCTTGACAGATTTGATGAGGACGGGAGCTTTCTTGTGGACTCTTGAAGCATAGGAGTGTTTTGAGAAATTTACGGAGTTGATGACTTCCTGTCCAGTGTTAGCGTTACCAGATTTCAGCAAACCTTTTGAGCTACATTGTGATGCTTCCAGAGAGGGCATTGGAGCGGTGCTTATGCAAGACAAGCACCCTATTGCTTATGAGAGCAAGAAATTAAGCGGGCCAGAGCGGAGCTTAAGCATATATGATAAGGAGATGTTAGCCATTATGCATGCTTTGGCTGAATTCAGGCAATACTTAGTAGGTAGCAAATTTTGTATCAAAACCGACTATAATAGGATAAAACACTTTTTGGGGCAGCGAGATCTCAATGATAGACAGCAAAAGTGGGTGAGCAAGTTACAGTCCTATGACTTTGTTATTGCATATTTTAAGGGGACATAGAATGTAGTTGTTGATGCTTTATCACGTAGGCCCCATTTGAGCTTATTGACAGATATATCAGAGGATTGGAGACACTTGATCCTTGCAGAATATGCAAAGGATGCATGGACCGCCGGATTCATAGATGGAACTATTCAGGACAGCGAATACACCCTTGTAAATGAGCTCATCATTTACAAAGGGCGAATATTTTTGGTTCCAGGCTCAACAGTGAGGAGGATGGTTCTGAAATCTTTTCATAATTCACCTATGTCAGGACATCCTAGTTTCTACAAGACATATTGGCAGATTAGAGAGCGCTTCACATGGAAAGGGCTCAAAGCAAAAGTACTTCAATATATTAGGGAGTGTCCCACCTGCCAGCAAAATAAGCAGGAACACTCCTATCCAAGCGGTTTACTTCAGCCACTTCCGATTCCTGATAGGAAGTGGGAGTGTTTATCTATGGACCTCATCACAGGACTGCCTAGAGCCCAAGGCATGGACTACATATATGTGGTTGTGGATCGCCTTACGAAATTTGCACACTTCTTTCCGATCACTACTACATACACTACTACACAGGTGGCAAAGTTGTTCTTCAAGGAGATATTCAGACTACATGGCTTACCTCGAAGCATTGTTAGTAACAAAGACAGCAAGTTTATGAGTCATTTTTGGTAGGATCTATTCAGGTTGTGTGTGACAAAGCTCACTCTAAGTACTAGCTACCACCCTCAAATAGATGGTCAAACACAAATAGTGAATAAATGGGTGGAGGGATATCTCAGAAATTATATAGCAAGGCAACAGAAGGCATGGGTAAAGTGGATTCATCTCTGTGAGTATTGCTACAATACCACTTATCACATCTCTATTCAGAAGTCACCCTTTATGGCCCTGTATGGGTATGAGGCACCCAATTTTATGGATCTTCTTTTGAGTGACAGTAGAGTGCCCAGTGCAGGTGATTTGTTACAGGAGAGTCCAGACATTGTTAAGACTCTCAAGGATAATATAACCAAAGCACAGAATCAGCAAAAGCAGAATGCAGACCAGACGAGGGCAAATCGGACTTTTGAGGTTGGAGATATGGTGTATCTTATGTTGCAGCCTTACCATCAATCCACTCTCAAGAAGAGTGGTGTCGTGAAACTTAAGCCACGATACTATAGTCCATTCAAGGATTATTATGAAAATGGGAGAGGTGGCTTATGAGTTAGATTTGCCAGCAGAGAGCAAGGTGCACAAGGTTTTTCATGTGTCACGCCTCAAGAAGGAGCTAGGACATCATATTGTTCCTTCTACAGTGCTCCCACCCTTGGATGATGAGGGAAAATTGATATTGGTGCCAAACGCTATCATTGATTTCAGGGAAAGGAACTTGAGGCAGTGCACTATAAGGGAGTATTTGATGAAATGGAAGGACCTGCCAGTAGAGGATGCAACATTGGAGAATGAGGAGATTTTGCACCATCCGGACTTGAAGTTGCTTGAGGACAAGCAATTTCAGGGAGGGCGAACTACAATGTCCACGTCTTTTTAGCATCTCAATGGGGTTCTCAGCCTTGACATTCTCCGAAGGCTAAATGGAGAAATAAGGAGAAATTAATTAAGTTAATTTCTTATAAAGTCATTAAAAAAAATAAAATAAAAAGGTGACTTTATATTTAATTTATTTAATTAATTGAGATTGCATTAACTATTGGAAGGGGGAAACTTCTAGTAATTTAATTTTCTAGAAGCACAATTAGTTATTGTATTGCAAGAGAGAAGCTTCTAGTGAGTGCATTAATTATCGGAAGGGGGAACTTCTAGTAATTTAATTTCCTAAAAGCACATTAATTATTGGAAAGGGAAAAACTTCTAGAGAATGCAATTATTAAATATTTTATTTCCTTCTAGAAAGGTGAAGGAAAAGCATAAATAGAGGTAGAAATTCATTGTTTATTATTCGATTATTGTGAATTGCATCTGATATTAAGTTTAGAAAAGAAACTAAGGTTTTTGATTTCAGTCAGCCATTGGAGAACGTCAACTCTTCAGTGTTGCAACCATTTGAGGTGGTGAAATATCCATTGAATTTGGTATTCAGGAGAGCTTCAATTTAGGAGTTCTATTTGTGCTTAAATTGGAGAATAGATTTTGGCTGCTACAATACGCATGTATGCTGCCACACTACAATATCTATGTTTGATTCATTTTCATTCTTGGGCATCACTATTATCAGTTTCCTCTTGTAACTATTAGTAGTTATCATTGTACTTCATAAACATATGATTTTGTTGTGATAATTCAGAATCAAATTTTGGCATTATTGTAGTCATTATTGTATGTCAAGTGCAAAATGTCAATTGGTTGTACGTATGCATTTCATATCTAGTTTCCATGTATTTGCATTGAAAATACCAAAAGAATTGCACTTGCATATTAGTTCCTTGTAAGAGGATATTACATTGGTATCGGAACTTGCTTGCAAAGTATTTGACAAAATGTCGAACAACTGAACTAGAGAAGATTTTGGTGTTTGAAGAAATTATAACCTGTTGGGGTTATTACAGCTGCGCATTGTATGGGGTCACTCTCATGTGCTTGTATAGAATGTTTTACCTTCTCAACCATGGTTTCCATGCCATCATACACATCCCCCAAGCAAGGTGTATCTGTATCAACAAAACAGAGCATAGTCATGATGGGCTCGGTGAAATCCAATACATATGCCACACGAGCCCACCAACTCTCATTCAAGATCAAATCCCTAATCCTTTGCGCTCATTCTAAATTTGAGATCTTCCATACGCCCCATTGATTACCAATAACCATTTGACTTAATGCAGCTTTTACCTTGAGGAGTTATCTCATAACAATTGTATGAGATGCAAAATGGGTCTCAACAACCTAAGCAAGTTAACAATATGTCAATCGACAATATAATTATATATTTTAATTTTTAACTAAATTACAAAACCATGAAACTTAGTAATTTTAAAAATATAATTTACCTTCAGCAACTCCAATTTGGAGTATTTTCTAAAAATGGATTGTGGCATGTGGTGGTTGGTCACAAACATCTGTATGTCCTCCCCTTCTTCATATATTTTCTTCACCCACTCTACTTCAGTGCCAATCCTCTACATGATCAAGTTAAGGGAGTAAACAGTGTATGGAGTCCAAAAAATATGCTCATACCAAATCTCAACTAAAGAACCCGCACCCCTGCAATTTTTGGCATTGTCTGTGACCACCTGTACCACATTCTTACTACACACCATCTCAATGTCCTTGATGAGAATTTTAGAAATGAATTTGGAATCCTTCACTTGCCCCTCCCAATCAATAGCCTTCAAAAACATTGCCCCTTTGGGGGAAACTGCAAGCACATTAATCAGTGGCCAGTTTCTTGTATCCTTCCAACCATCTGACACAATAGTTAGACCCAAAGTTTTCCAAGATTTTTTGATTGGTTGAAGGTCTTTCTCTATATGTGCCTTCTCTTGTTGCAATAGAGTCGTACGCACCTTTTCATACCCCGAGCTTGTGTAGTCAACTAGTGATTCTTTGATTGCTGCCACCATTTCCTTCGAATATGGCGATCTCACCAAGTTGAAAGGAAGCCCATTCGCATCGAGGCAATGTGCAATAGCTTCATCAACACGATCTCTTGCCTCCAATTTAAATGCGGTGTGCAATGGGCCTCTTTTGTGGGTTGAAATTCCCACTTCTTCCTCATCCTCTCCTGGCACAGGTACTTCCAAGAATGGGTGTTGGGAGGATGCAATTGGTTCAATGGGTGCATGCAACTTGCTCTTTGAGGAAGGACCTTGATAGTAGCTTTTTTTTTAATCTACTGATCAATGCATTGGCAGCTTCTTGTTCTCTAACAAATGAAAGTATTTCTACACTAATCATCCCAGTACCATTTTTTCCTTTGCACATTTCAAATCCTTTGCCAGTAGGGCCCATAAAATGAAGCTTCACTCCGGAATATGAGCTATTAAAAGGTTTTCCTTTGTTACTTTGACAATAAATGCACTTCCAATAGTATGAGCCACCTACTGAAACCTGTGATATCCGTGTTGTATGTCTCCACAAAGGAGAACCTATATCAATTTTGAAATTATCAGTCCCTTCCCCTCCTTGGCCCCCTACTGAACTTTGACTAGCACTACCACCGGTATCCATTCTTCCCTAGTTTTTTGCAACCTATTCTATAAGAAAATAAATAAATTTTAATTAAGTCCTAACAACTATGAACATCATGCATACAAGTGGAAAGAAGTTAGAAAAAATTACTAAAATAGATGCTCAAAGTTGCTTCTGCATATCTTTCAAAAAAAAATTTGAAAAAATACTTCAAAAAAATCTTCAAGAACTTGAAAAAAATATCAAAAACTCTAAAAAACATCATCAAAATACTCAAGAATGGGATTGATCACTTACCTTGAATGGTTTAAACTCCTTTGAGAAAGCTATCTCTCCCTCTTCGATCAATCCTCTTCGAAAATGTTGAACTTGGCTTCACAATACCAATGAAAACTAGAGACCAAATGAGAAGTGGTTGTAGGTGCAAACAAAGTTCCAAAATGAGTTGTGAATGCTTCAATATTCACCTTTAGGGTCATTTTAGGGTTTCACAGCAAAAAAAACCTAAAAAAGCAATTACAACACATGTTTAATTGGCAACTTAAGTCATAGAAAATGTTTTTAATAAATTTTTTTTAACTTTAACGCCTGTTGGGCCCACGGATGCTCCTGGATACGTCTGGAAGCCCTGCAAATGGTGGCCGTAAGCATCTCGCATCCGATGCGGAAGCCTCTGCCTCCTAAGACAAATTGGTAACCTAGGTTTCAAGTATGGGCCCCTATAGAACCCAAAACTAAAATATCTAAAAAAATAATATAACCATATTTAATTGTTACACATAAAATAAATATTAAATATTTATTATTATAATATATGGCTATAAAAAATAAATTACAACTCATAATAATTTATCACATATTAAATTACTTTATCTATTATTCTTTAGAAAACTATATTATTTTGAATTTCTGCCAGGTGAATATATTTTGGGCCGAAAGGATTCTTTCAATAGAGCCCAATAAAGAAGGAACTGATCTACTGCACTCAACTTGAAAATAACGGATGGAAAGTTGGAAATGGAAGAAAGAATAGGTGATGAATTCAATCTACCATGTGTCCTTCATGACAAAAAAATTTGCAAATCTTAACTACAATTATTTTATTCTTTTACAGAAATTTTCTTTTTGTTTTTAAATTTTTATTATTGAGTAATTGCAAAAAAAGTGTTAGTGCCCTCATGTGGTCCTCTATGGTCCCAACAATGGCAAGAAATGCCCTAGCCACCCCTGCAATCTCTGAGGACATCCCCTACACTGCAGGGACATCAAGGAATGTTCCCTCTACTGGACACGGAAGGACACAGAGAAGTCATCTGATCCCTATACCCACATATTTAAGACGTTCCTATCTCAAAAATTCTTATGCAATTTCTTGTAGGAGACATTTTGTCCAATATTTATGTACTAGGGAAGCTTACGTGACATTGAAAGGAACTACAAAAACTTGGACTTCTCAATAAGCTAAGGCTAGAGCTTTTGTAATGTTCCCATCTTTTTAGCATCCCAGTGGAGTTCTTAGCCTTTAAGTTCTCCAAAGGCTAAGTGGAGAAATAAGGAGAAATTGATTAAATTGATTTCTTATAAAGTCATTAAATAAATTAAAATTAAAAGGTGACTTTATATTAAATTAATTTAATTTTCTATAAGCACAACTAATTATTGTATTGGAAAGGGGGAAAGCTTCTAGAGAGTGCATTTTCTAGAAGTACAACTAATTATTGCCTTGGAAAGGGGGAAGCTTCTAGAGAGTGCAGTTAAATAATATTTTATTTCTTTCTAGAAGGGTGAAGGAAAAGAATAAATAGGGAAGGCAGCCTCATTGTTGAGCATCAAATGTGTTGCCATCTACTCTTCTGGATAGCTTGTGAAGCCAAGGGTTTCTGCAGTTGTTATATTAATTGTTGAGAACGAACACTCCCATTGATTTGCATAACTGAGGTGGTGAAATATCTTCTGAAGGGTTGCGATTGTTGGAGAAGACAAACCAGTCTTTTCATTGTGCCAAATTTGTGGCCTAGGGCCAGCTTTGTGGAGTAAGGAATAAGTCGGAATTTGCTATAGTGATTTGCTATAGGAAAATTCATGTTTTGTAGCAATTCCAGGTTTTTATCTACTACATTTTGCATTGTTTGAGAGTAGATATTTAGGGCATTAGTAGGGTTTGTAAAATCTATTGTAATCTAACTTATATTAGAGTTTTATATCAAAATTTGTTGCCCTAATGTCTTATTGATGTAGATGCATATTTTCCTATTTGTAATCAATGTTATTCAAAAACAATTGCATCTTCATTGTTAGTTGTTTCCTGTGTTCTTTGGAAGCATATTTATTAAAGTTTGGCATTTAGAAAGCAATCAGAATTTACATATGCAATATATCTCTTGCTTGCAAAGTGTTTGATGAAATGTCAAACAATTGAAGTATAAAAGAATTTGGTGTTTGAAGAAGTTATAACCGGTTGGGATTATTACTGCTTTAAAAATGACTTAAATGTATAACCTTCTATTTAAGAGAATCATGTATGCTATCAGTTCTCATTATTTTCTTTATAATGAAAATGTAGTGTGATTGAAATATCAATCTAAAAATCATGTACATGGATTCTACAAGAAGGATGTTACGCAATTGCACAGAATAAAAGTTTTAAGTCTCTAATAGTTACCCTAAATGAAAGAGATCTATTTATAGAAGCAACACATCTTAAGAAGCCAAGCGTAAAGCTTTCAAATTGATTGCAGATCTAGTAAAGGTTTTGTTATCCATGACCAGGTCATAGAAGTTGTACCAAAGGTGTCAAAGTGGTTCCACTCAGCCAAGGAAAACATTAACATGCAATGGGAACTTTAACTTGTCAGAATGCAAGCTATTTTGGAGCATGAGTCATTGTAAAGAAGTTAGGAAAGTGTGTAGGGTGGTAAAAAAAATCTCAGGGAATCCTTGGAAGCAAGTTGCAGACCTTAAAATGACCTAGAAAACTTATTTTGGTAAATTATAGGAAACATAATTTGGCAAAATCATTGAAGCCACCAATCACAGCAAAATACAAATACCTGGGCAGAAGTTTAAATGATTTAGCAAATGTCCAAACTTCAGTCTGTGAAAAGTAGCAAAACTTACAACCCAAAAAAAAAGTGGAGTGTAGAGGGCTCTGTCTTTAGATCTCGCTTGTTGGACACCTAATCTTCCTTTTTTGAGGTTAAGGAAGCTATAGAGGTTGGAAAAGCAACTGAAATTATTTTACAAGTAGTAGAATGTTAGCAAAAGGGTATAAACTCCATGTTATTGTATTTTGGTGGATGGAAATAACAATGAAGTGTTTTGAAGATGCAGAGAAGATTGTAGATGTTAAGAACATTGTTCAACATATCACAGATATATCTGTGATAAATTAACTTATTGGGATAAGTTCTGCTCTGCGATAAAACATGTCATCACAGAAACTTATTGCAGATAAGTTGATAACTTGTCACAGAGAAAAGTGCAATCTATAGGTTATAAATCATGAACTTACCACGACACATTAAAAACTTATCGCCCACACCCAGGTTTTGACTGTGATGGCCCAGCAAAAGGGCAAGAGTCTTTTTTTTTGTTCGGAAGAACAGATTTAGAGAGGAGAGAAAGAGTTTGCAGGAGAAAGGTCATTTGCAACCTTCTAGAGCGATATCTTGTGGATTTGAAGCTGATTTGAAGAGATGTTCCAAGTAAATTCAGATTCACAAGTAAGCAATCAAAATTCTTTTTCTTTTCTTTTTTTTGTAAAATCATTTTGCCTTGTCTTAGTTGCATCTAAGTTTATACAAACTCTATAATACCATTTCTAATGTGCAAACTTTTAAGGGCTAGACCACCTCCCATTCCAGAAGTTTTTACTAGAGTTGATCGGAAGGGGAAGAGGAAGATGTAGACCAGTTTGATATTGTACTTGACACTTGTTTTATGCTTATAGTTTTACAAAAACAATTTGCTATTTTTAGTTTTCTTCAGAGATCAGACTATCAGACTTTGGCTACCAGCCATCAACATTCCACATGAAGATGTGATTATGTATCCTACTTGCATTTATATATATCTAGATTAGCTTGTTTGGTTTGTTTATTCATTTAATGACTCATAACATGCAACTCTTTATTAAATTTGGCAAAAAAAATCCATTTCTAATTAAATTTAAGCAATTTTTAAGTTCCCGACTTATCTCCGGTATTTGTAGTATCTTTTCTTTTTTTTGCCCTCGGCGATAAGTTGTTGATAATAATAGTTTGAACTATGGTTAGAAGCTTTTGTTTCATTGCCATAAATCTTTCTGTACACCATTGTACTGTGGTGAAGATACTGAAGCAGGAAGCATAACTCCCTCTAGTCGAAGTCTTCCCTGATTTTAGGGCTTCTCCTGGGTAATCCTTCGACTACACTCAAATCTTTTGCATGTTCTTTCTTTTAATCTTCTTGCATGCTTAGCACTTGAATAAGTCTGGTTAACCCTAATAAACATCCATAGGAGCTAGATTGTTGTGTGTTTGGTGTAGCGAAATGAGTTGACATTAAAAATCCATAGTTGATGAGTAGTATCCAAGGTATGGGCTCCCTATTTACAAATCAGTGAAGCTCTCAAATTGATTGCAGATTCACTATTCTTATCTACATGGTGGTGTTGAATTTTAAATCCGAACTTATTAATTTCATAATGATGGATTCTGCAGTGCAACCCAAAACCACAATTTAAAGTTAGACAATATGTAAGCAATTTTTATAAGTAATTATCCTGTTCTAATAATATGTTCTATGTAAGGACCTTGTACTTGTAAAGGATCTTGTAAAGATGAACCTTTTCATACCTATGTAAGGATTTTGTGATCCAATCTAGTTTACTTGATGCTAGGTAATGTAGTATGACATGCCAATGCAATCTAGAACTACTAAAGGTGATTTCTTCAATTGTCTAAATTATCTACACTTAGCCTAGGTGTGAGGGACCTATTTGTAAAAGTGGATACTTGAGAAACTTCAAGTAAATATTTTAAAGCAGTTGCATGGAGGAATTAATTGTCTATGTAAGGAACTCAAAATTGTAATGCAATTACTAGATTTGAGAGCAGATATTGAGCTCTAATACCATGTTGGAGTTGGCAGGTAGTCCCGTAGCTCCCAAAATCTAAAAAAAGTCGATCCCACTCATTATGAATTTGACACTTGGCACTAACTAGTTTAATCTTCCCCTAGGGTTGCATTCATCCTCTCTTTAAGGATTAGAGGAATTTATTTTCTATGTAAGGAACTCAAAATTGTAATGCAATGACATGATTTGAGAGCAGATATTGAGTTCTAATACCATGTTGGAGTTGACAGCTAGTCCCGTAGCTCCCAAAAATCTCAAAAAAATTGATCCCACTCACTATGATTTTGACAATTGGCACTATCTAGTTTAATCTTCCCCTAGGGTTTCATTCACCCTCTCTTTATGGATTCATTATTCATTGTAATCATTATTTTTTTGTGCATCAATACAATTCTCAGGTTGTTGAGCAAGTCTGTCTTGCTTGATCTCCATTTGTGTCAGGTGTTTTGATTGCACGTGATTCATGGATTTGTGGGATTGAACAAATAATTCCAACAATGTCATCTACTCTGAATTTATACTTGGATATAAAAAGCATTGTACAAGATTTCTTCTAGATGATATATCACATTCAATAATAAGGAATTGCAGAAGATTTAAGCATCTAGTAGTAATTTAGTAAAAGACGAGTAAATGTATAATGAATGGGTGCAAAGACCACCTTTTATCTGATCCTTATTACTGTAATATGGTCCATACACTACCAAACGGACATTCTAGGTTACCAAATTTGTTCCCATTTATTACACTAGAGAGGCTCACCTGTAATGTAATATACGTGCAAAAATGAGAGTTGTATTCATGGAGAACAGATCCAAGGGATTGCGGTATAACGATAATGAGGACACTCCAAAAAGCATGAATGAATATTTAATTCTCTTCACTATAATTAAAGGATCACAATTCTAGCAGGCAAGGTTGTTTTGTGACAAGTATGGATTAGATTCCAATGTAAATAAAAATTACGATTCTTGGAATCTTCATTCAAGCTTACCTCATTGTGAATCCATGAGCCGTACAACCTCACGCAACATTTAACAGGCCAAAAACACACAAACATTAGAAAACAGATAAACTTGTTACAGAAGGAAAATAAGCTGAACCACAGTTTCACGGAAACAAGTTCAACAATTAATGGCCTCAAAAGAAGCTCCTGCCCACTAGAACTCGTCCTCATACCCTCCCTACGCTGTCAGCTCGGGAGGAATTTGCTGGGGGAAAATAAAAAGGAAGAAAGAAAAACAACATTTTGCAACACTGTCAACTTCTCTATAACATTCCAAAAATCCATTCGGGTTTCTAAGGTTTAAGAATATCCATTTTTCTCCTTTCGTAGAAAACCAAAAAGACCTTCCCATCCGATGCTAATACATTTTGGCTACTACTTCATGAACAGGTTGACAAACTTTTAATCCAAAAGTGAAATAAGAAATATACTAAGAATTACCAAATATAAAAGCCAAGAGTCAGCAGTGAAGAAGCAAAGCACGCGATGACAATGGTGACAATGTTAACCCTTGTCGGTCGAAGGCTGGTAGCCGATAATGCATTGGCTATGGCAGGGTTTTCGTATACCATAAACTTCGGCTGATTTTTGAGAGGGCTTCCACGATATGCCATGGCAGTAGTTGTTGGAGATTTTCAGTTTGTTATTATTTCCAAGGACAATAGTCATTTAGCTCATACAGAGCCGCAATGTGTTAAGAACATCCGCTTCCCTCAGAACTCAAATAACGCCCCTGTTTTAAATCTTTTGGCACTTTAAAAAGCCCGACATGCCTAAAACTTAGCAAAAGCCCGACATGCCTAAAACTTAGCAAAGAGTCCAAAGCCAGTGACTATAAATCTTTTATGTACGGCTGCTTAAAATGTTTTCTAATTTAAGTAGTTTAAGTATTCATGTAAATTTTTTATTACAAGAAAAGAATAATTTGAAAAAAAAAATTCTAGTATACAAAGCAAGCTAAAATTAAATTTAAAGAATCACCAAGAGTCCATCACGGTTCAAGTCTTGTTGAGTGTAAGGCCTCTCAAATCTAAAAAGGGATGAGGTCAAAGATCGTACCTGAGTGAATTTGACGGAATGGATATCCCTCAGTCCTTGGTTCTTAACCAAAGAGACTAGGCAAAAAAATTTGAACCTCCATCAAAAAAAAGGTTCAAGAATTGAAAATGAGTATTAAAAAAAAAAGAAAAAAAATATCTTTATTAAACTGGTATAATGTGGTTTCACAAATTATGTTTTTTCCTTCTTTTATTTTTTCTCTTTTTCTTCAATTTTTATACAGAAAAAATATTATTAATATTATTCAAAATAAAATTGAAGATAAAATAAGCAGCAAAATTAAATATTTGTAGGGTCATTAGTTTCACAGATTACACTTTAAAAAATAGAGCAATGGTTGCTAGCCAAAATAAGCTACCCAGTTGAATGAGGACCTTCTCTAATCCACAAGAAGATTTATCAAGATGAAAGTGGACATTTAGAGGCACTTGAGAGAACAGAATTTATATTACCAAAACAGTATTATGGTAAGAGTATGTATATTATAACATATTGATGTGGCATGACTAGACAGGCAAAGTTCGATAGATAGATGGATGGAATTAGACATCGACATAATGAGCAATAAATGGTCAAATGGGATTGGAAATGGGATGGTAGATCATTGTGGCTAACAATGTTAGGAATAGCGGTTTGGTTGGCACTTGGATATGTTTTTTATGTGTTGTATTGATGACAAAGTTTGTCATTGATGACAACATATACTTATGTGATCATGGCATACAGAGATTTTGCATATCGCAAAAATATTATTGGCATAGCAAAGTTGACATATAGCAGGATAAGCTATGTGAGCTTAGGATTATGTTCATGGATGAGTGTAGATATCATGTTTATGTTCTTTGGAGTTTATGTTGAGTATTGATTGATTTACAGTTCATTTGGTTAAGGTTGGTAGTAGACAAGTGTACAAGAAATATTGACAAAGATGGTAGCATATTGGCTATATCTTATTAGTGGGGTTGAAGTAATGTCAGTGAGTTTGGATAGTGGTTGGAGACATGTTTGTGATGTTATTATCATGATAGCAAGCCTTAGAGATAATTATGGAAAGGTCAATAAAGTGAAACATGTAATCTGTTTTACAAGCAATGCACTATGTTGAGGAAACAAATTGATCTTCATTGTAAAATGTATTAAATATATTTTTAGTGTGTTAGAACCTTAATGTAAACATTTTAATGATGCTAAAGAAGGTGTGTATGCCTTAGAGTAGTCCTATGTTATTAATTGTATGTTGGGGAAATTCTGACATGCTGACCTAATTAGTTATTCAGTAAGGGTATAGAGGAAAGTTGTTTTCCTTGGTTATAACATATCAAGTGTATTATGAATCGTAGATGTACTCAGAGGATGTGTGTGTGAATTTTGGATGATTAGAAAAGAGAAGAGATATAGTTGGTATTTTGTGTTGGGATTCAAATGAATTATTTTGGCAAGTAAGTTGTAGACCAGTCAATTCACCATTTTAGATATGTTATCTAAAAGTGTTGATCTTCATAGTTTTTTGAGCAATTTAAACAGTGAGTCTAGTTGTTCCCTATCAACCTTTAAGAGGGTTAGAACCTTCTACAAGGGTTCAAGGTCTCCTAGTAGAGATTTGTCCTCTAAAGAAGACTATTGTATTGAATGCATTGTAATTGGCTCCTAACAAGGTCACATCCTTTCACAAGGAACATATATTAGTGCAATATCTTGTGGGTGTCATTCCCACTAGGGTTTCCCTTTGATCAAGGGTTTCCCTTATCAACAATTGTGTTATGGTATATGACTTTCTCTTATTATGCATCATTGTTTTGATTGTTGGAGTTGGAATTAATAAGTTTGGATTTAAGTTCAATTATTCACAACTTATTCACCCTTATCCCACCCCCCCTCCCCCACCCACCCTCCTCCCACCTTTCTTAGTTGCGTGTGGAATTTACTTCTTAATGATTAATATCATAGCAACATGTCCTCTTTAAGAAGGAATCTTCGTAGCTTGAGGAGATCCATGGCTTGTAGGAAAGGGAGTCTGAAGTTTGATGGTGAGAACTATAACAGATGGAAGGATTAGATGCGAACACACTTGATTTGCATGGGGATTGATTATTGGTTAATTACAAAGATATAAGTTAATTTAAAGAAAGAAAGTGATCTAACTTCATGCAAAGATGAGGAAAAGAAATATCTTCCAATGTAATATGATTGCAAGGGAAGCATTAATTACTACACTTTCAAAAGTTGAATTCATTAAGGTCTTGATCTTGCTTATGATATTTGGACTAGACTAAAAAGATTATACAAAGGTAATGTGCATACAAAGAAAGTGATGGCTGTAGAATTAGAAATCTAAGTTAGAAGTGTTAAAATGAAAGAAGATATATCTACTAGGTCATATGTGCAAAGGATTACGGAAACTGCCAAGGGTATAAAAAGCTCTTGAGGAACTAGATTAGAAGATGAAGTTTGCTATAGTATTTTGAGATCCTTAAATCTTGCTTATGACAACAACGTAAATTCTCTTGAAGAAATTATTCCTCTTGTAAAAATTTTTAATTAATAAACCTTGATATGGAAATTGCAAGCTTTCGAGACTAGTAGATTAAGAGATGTTTTTCCTAAAGAGTTGAGACTACTTTTAATGCTAGTGTACATAATGACTTTAGATTTGTGAAGTGTTTCCTTACAACCCTTTATAACTAAGATTTTCATTTACCCTACATATCAAATCCATGTGTAGAATCAGTAAAACCATAACCTCTAACAAGCACTTTACTCAATCCCTTGGATTGAAGCATGAAAGATGGATCATGTATCTCACAACAAAACAATGAAAGAACATAAAACTTTTTTCAATTTCATTTAAACCTCGCTAACTTACAACACGGAGAGAACCCAATGAAATCTTCTTTTCATTTTAAAAATAGGGCTATCTCTAATTTATAATGAAAAAAAAATCAAGAACTCAAACCCTACCAAAGACTCGCCAATAGATTCATTATTTTCTCAACAAGAGACTAAACAACATGTTGCTCAAAATACAAGAACCATTTTGGAAAGGTGGAACCATAGGTTGGGAGCTTGCTCCAGCCAATGGAACCAACCTTGTAGAATGAGAAAAGAGAAGACATAAAAGAAAGAAATGGTCGGATCTGATCTTTAGGTGCCAAGTGTCAAATCCTCATAATTTCCTCAATAACTTGGCAAAATATCTCCAAAAAAAAGATGAAATAACCCCTTTGAAGTTACCCAAAAGAATCTATAATTTCCTATAAAAACCACTACCAAAAAGCCAACCAAAAGTATACAACAAGAAAATGCAACTAATAGAACCTCCTCCAAATTTAGAGAATATCTGGAAGACGATTTGGTAAGAAAATGTCTCTTACTATCTATAAGAACCATGAAGATGCTCTATGTAGCAAAATAACCTCTTATGTTATAACAAATTGTTACTATTGAATGTGAAATGAAAATAGCAGACAACCTCTACTTAGTATTTTTTTCACTTTAAAAGTTATTGTTGTGCCCTCTTTGTTTAATGACCTCTCTTATTTAAATTATTTCCCTTATCTACTATGCAGTATCAACTATATATTAGACCATCTTCCTTTAAAAAATTTGTACAAGTTCACAAGTGGAATGAGTAGGCCCTTATGAGCATGTCATTTCTGATTGTTTAAAATTCAACCAATAAAATATCTTTAAACCCCTTCACCTTATTTTCCTTTCCTCTTACACAAAGTGGGGTCCACATTTTTCTCCTTATTCAATGTTTCCTTTCTTCCCTTTTTTATCACTTAAGCACTCACCTTCAACATATTCTCATTTATTTAATTTCTTACAACCCTTTGTAATGCTCCAAGTAAAGAGCTCAACCATGAGTTTCTTTTGTTTAATTCAATCTCATGTCAACAAGGGAGGACCCATTTTAATATTTTACTTTCAAACCTTGCAACCATTTTCTCCTTCAATTTTGGTCAACACATTTGAGTGTTGACATAGTGTCATGCGGCACATTGTGATTGGCCCAAATATCCACACGTGCTCTCTGTAAAGGGGTTTAGCCTCTAACCGGTGAGAATCTATGACTAATCACTAGAGGCTCATGTGTAACTTCATAACTATCACCCATAAACTACTGATCTTGCATTCATAACTTTGTAACAACGAAAACAACCTCCAAACATGTGGGATCATCAACACTTGAACAAACATGGGCAACAACTTATCACACCACCCAAGGGATTAACACTCTACAAACCTTATTGTGCCATTCGAGAAAAGTAGCAATCTGATTATGCTTGCATGGACTCCACTCAATTTTTCCTCTACAAGTCCATGCTAGCCTACATATGTTAGCCCAAGGCCTCATCACCTGGTTAACTGACATTGGTAAAGCATGAGCCCTACGACTATTTGGGCATATAAACTCCAAAATATAATAAGCCCCCCATTTTAATTGCATCACAACCTCTCGTCATGAATTTTCCAGACCGACCCCCTTAAAGTGTCATTCTCCATAATTGATCGAACTCTATCATGCATTGAACTAGTTTCAATTCCCTTGATCTACTTTTAAAAAAATGAATGACGCCCTCCATCCTTAACATCGGCTTGTGGATTAAAAGGGCACTCCCTTGTAAAACATCACTTGTCCATGTTCAATTTGCTAGCTCGTTCAAATAGAACACAAGTCTAAGAAGCCACTAATTGGAGGCTTGTGGCTTGAAAGGGCACTCCCTTGTAAAACATCACTCATCCATGTCCAATTTGCTAGCTCATCCAAATAGAACACATGTCTAAGAAGCCACTAATGGTATGTTCTCCCTAGTAATGAAAAAATATCTTAAAAGCTAGAGACCACTAAAAATGGCGCTAGTTACCCTTAATGGCTAGACAAGCATGAGAAAACATTTTTGATCTACAATTGGAGTTTCTTCCTCCTTGTCGCATTTGTCCTTGCTTGAATCAAAACCATTACATGAAAATTTATACAATGTGGGTTTTGTGAGATTTTATTTGTAAGCATTTCATGCATGATTATTCAACACTTAAGCCATTAAACCTAAATCTGAACAAAAATATATCTAAAATCAATTGGCAAGAAACAAATATAGAGACTAAGATGTAATGGTCTCCCTTTTTCCTTTCATTGGCATGCAATTTGATTAGTATCTGCATTAACTAAGTAGTTTTACATTTGTCTTTAACATGCAAACTCTAGTTAGTAGTAAACGTAAGTCTAATGCCATTTCCTCATATATTGTACTTTAAACTTGCCTATATTTATGGTGACGTTTGATTAAAACCTCAACACCCTTTATTGTATTTAGTGTAGATATAAACAATCACAATTCACTAGTAATTCTTGTCACAACAATTTTGGCATGTATTATTCTATGCTTAAACCATCATGAAGAAGAAAACTTGGAATAAATAAAGGGCAAATAATTACTATGAGTCAACTAGCTCAAAAGAGGTCAGTCCTGTCCAAAGTGGACTTGGCTAAAAAAAAATCAAACTCAATCCCCTAGCCCTTGAAACTAAGTGAATAGCTAGGTTGTATCATTCAATCCATTATGAATGTCAACTATCCATTTATATTTTGATTTACAGCTTATCTAGCAAAGTACCCAAATGAAAGAAACTACTTCATCTACTAGCCTTAAAAACTTATAGAAGCGTATAATTAAGCTATGAAATTTGTAATACTCATATCTATATTCACATAATTCTTCAACATCATCAATAAGAAAAGGCCACCAATTTTTTTCAAAGTCATAATTACATGCTAATGTATGAATATTTAAAGTAGATAAGTGTTAAAAATGAACATTGTATATTGTGGGAAATGCATCACGGAATGGAAATGTTGAAACACACTTACTTGCAACTTCATCACTTGACTCAAAAAGTTCAAACAATGATTCATTCTAATTTTCACATACTTCCTCATGTTGATCATTTACAAAACTAGGTGAATCTTCTTCATAAATAGTGCATTTATCAATTGTTATTTCATCTTCATACTTTGGAAACAAATTACACTCAAGATCTTCAAATGCAAGTTGACTTTGAAAATGAATATTTTTCAAATTCATATGAGACATTCATACCTTCACTTGTTCAAGAACATTCACTCTTACTATCTCTTTCTTCTTTCCATATTGCACTTTAGTCATATAAAATAGATTAGTACTTCCAATATTATTAATCTCATGTGAAACATAAGTTTGTGTATTCTCTTCATAGGACCATGACACATTTGTTGCAACCACGTGACTAGGAACTTTATTAGCGTCATTACTATTAGAGAAAAAGGTTAATTTAATTTAATTTATTAACTTACCTTTTCCTCCTTCTTAAGATTTCACTTTATGCAGCTTGCATTTTCATTTAATAATTAATTAGTAATTATTAAATGTCATTACCTCTTAGGGTTTTGATCTCCTTCATAAGGATTGATCGGTTGTAATTTCATTCATTCTGTTTTGCACAAGCAAATACAATTTTCTTGTTTGTTGAGAAAATCCTTCTCTCTCCGCTTTTATTTCTTCCTTGTAATAGGTTATTTTCATGTAGGATATCTAGGGTTTGTGGATTTTTTCATCATCAAATCTTACATGGTATTAGAGCCTTGCTTGTGGCTGCCTGTTCTTGTTTGAAGAAAAAGAAGAATGAGGGTTTGACAGAAGAAAATTGGGATTTTTCAATTTTTTGTGTGTAAATAGGCGGGTCTCTGATTTTTGGATCACTTTGAGAAAAAAATGGACCTCACCGTTGTGCTCAGAATGTCCAAAAACCCCTAAATCCATATAAGGCACTTCAATTTTGGAGACAGAGAAATTGTAGACCCTTTTTTTGGCATACTAGGCTGTATGGCCTCTAGCACACACTATGAGGTGAAATTTTCATAAAAATTGCAAAAAAAAAGTTCTAAAGCACTGCTTTTTTAAAATTTAAATTCTCTTATAAAGTTTTCAAACTTTATAAAATCCTTTGTTTTTTAAAAGTTTGTTTTAATGCATGGAAAAGTGCTAATGTCATCATGTCACATCTATGAAAGAAAGTATTAATATAGGCTTGCAATGCACAATGCTGACATCATCTTTTAGGGGCTAAAATTTGATGGCCATTCAACCTTCAAGCATTTGGTTTTATTTGTCTTTTGGAGGCTTTGGTGGTTTTTTGTGATATCTTGAGCATATAGGGGTCTTTTTTTGATCCAAAAGAAGTGTGAAAAAGATGGTTTAGAGATGGAGACAATGCTATAGGTATTTTTTGGATTTTTTTCCAGTTTGGTACCTATTTTTATGCTTGAAGTTTATTGGTATTTGTCATCTTCTAGGTGGCATAACTTGTTCATTATAGCTCCATTTTTCGATCCATAAAAAGCATTGGAAAGCTCTTCTTGAGCCCCATTCAGATTCTCTAATATTTTTAATAAGTATTCCTCAAAGGTACATGTGATTCTAAACTAATTTTTTTGCCCTCTTCTTGTTTATGCATTCCTTCTAGCAGTTGGGGTTCAATTTTTGTATTGTGGGGGGTGTTTTGTATTATTGTTTCTATTATTTACATCAATAAACTAGAATTTTTTTCAAAAACAATCCAACACCTTCTAAAACAATGGCTGAGACCTCTTCTTGTCTAGAACTTCAGACCCCTTGTAACTATCACACATGGAAGACCTTGATGACAGTTTCTCCAATCAAAAGGGTTTTGGTCTTGTTTAGATGCAGTGAAACTAGTTTTATAGAGGCCTTTTGAGGTCATGCAATCTACAGTTTCATCTTGATGGGTGCAATACCTCTCTAGCTATGTGGACCAAGCTTGAAGGCTTGTTTGATACAATGAATGAGTTTAGGGCACTTCAGATTGAGGCAAAGCTTACCTCTCTTGTACCAAATTATTTTCCTTCCATTGAGGACTTCTTGACGAAGTTCCATCAACAAAGATCTTTATTGCAAGGTTGTGGGAAGACCAAGACTAGCATCGAATGCATTTGTCTTATCCTTTCTAAGCTTCGTGGAAACTTTCAGATTTTTGCTTCTACCTTCTATTCCACCAAAGATGCTTTGGGTAATAGATTTTCCTCGTCATCCTTTGAGGTTTTTTGTGATTGTTTGACTCAAGAGAAAGCTAAGCTCTCTTAGTTAGATTCTCTCATAGGCTCACAAACTCATGCATTGGTAGCTCGGTCATCTTCAGGGATGAAGGAGAAGACTTTCAAATCTCATTCTATAGAGTCTTAGATTGATTCTAGCACTTATATTTCATTAGGGCCACCTCCTCCTAAGGGGGGTAAAGCAAAGCCAAAAAGACCAAAGTGCGATTATTGTAATAAGCCTAATCATGGTAAGTCACATTGCTATGAGAAGAAGTTAGATGGCTATGCCAAATAGGTTTATGATTTCATAGCTTTCCTTTAGAAGAGAAACATTGATATTCCTTCTACTTCTCATAGATCTTCATTATCATCATTTCAATTAGATGGTAAAGATATAGGAAAGGGTCATGCACTATGTGCAACTACTATTCCTCATTCTTCTAGATGGTTGTTGGATTTAGGTGATTCACACCATATGGCATCTTCTCAGGATTTGTTCTCTTCTTTTGAGGCTTCTCCTACACCACAAATTTTGATGGGGAACAACACTAATATGACTATATGTGGGAAATGTTCTATTGACATTGATGACAATACATTTCATGATGTACTTTGTGTTCCATCTTTGTCCTCTAACCTTCTATCTATTTATTAGATTACACACAATGGGATATTGAAGACAGTTGAGTTTGCATAGGATTCAGTGCATATCAGAGATAGTGAAATAGACGATATTATTGCTACAGGGACTATCAATCATGCTTCCCGACTATATTCCTTCTCACATTTTGGTCCACCATCTCCATTATCAGAGAATCACTCTCTTTTTTCACGAGAGTCTACTGAGGTGAAGTCAAGTTGCTTGAACTTATGTGTTGTTCCTGAAACCAATATTGTGACTTCTATATGTCCACCTCCTATTCAGATTCCATCTCTTGCATAGGATTACTCTTCAACATTTCCTACTATTGCAACTCTAGTCATCGAGCCACCTACTGTAGTTGTTGAGGATATATCAAAGGACACACATCTCTTCTCAGATGGCAGATTCAACACACCTGTTATCCCACCTCCATTGGAGATTCCATTTTAGGATTCTCATGCTTTCTCCTTTGAGCATCAACTAGGACTTCCAACTGCACCTTACATACATGGGTTTTATCATCCTTGTCCACTACCTTTATTTCCTTCAAATTGGATCCACTTTGGTATGTTCATCAACATAGGAGTTCTACCATTCTAGGGGGTCTATGAAGTCTCAAGCTTCTATCATGGAGGCTTTCATTATACTTATGGTCTTGAGAGATTCTCTTGCGATGTTTCATTTGTGTATCATTTTCTATCTCTTTTTGGAGTAGGGTTTTTCCCATTGGGTTTTCTCTATTTCTCTATTTCATAGAGATTTGGTTATGATTGGGTACCTCATCAGGCCTTGTTGTCAAGATTCAAGTTTTCTTTCAACATTGTAGTTTTCTTGCATTGTTTGTAGCTGCATTGTTGCTCATCTTAAGGGGGTGTTAGAGAAAAAGGTTAATTTCATTTCATTTATTAAATTACCTTTTCTCCCTTCTTAAGATTTCGCTTTATGCACCTTGCATTTTCATTTAATAATTAATTAGTAATTATTAAATGTCATTTACATCTTAGGGTTTCCCTTTTAGGGTTTTGATCTTCTTCATGAGGATTGATTGGTTGTAATTTCATTCATTCTATTTTGAACAAGCAAATATAATTTTCTTGTTTGTTGAGAAAACCCTTCTCTTCTACTTTTATTTCTTCCTTGTAACAGGTTATTTTCATGTAGGATATCTAAGGTCTTGTTAGTACCCAAGGTGGTCACAGTTTTAACGCTTCAAGTGCAGAGTTTGAACCACTTTGAACTAAAGTTCGAAGTAGTTCGAAGTGGTTTAGTGGTTCAAATAACTCAGCTTGCAAGTTCAACATAAGCAAGTTTCAGATTGGTCCTATGGGTTCAGAATGCAGCAATTCAAATGCTCTGCTCCAACTCATGATAATTCATTGAGCCTACAGGCTTGTTGGTTTGATTTGGCTTATTCTATGTTCAGAAATGTTCATGGGGTATGATAGGTTCGAAGCAGTTCAAATGGGTTTGAAAATGCAAATTTGTTAATTCAGAATGGTTCAGAATTTGTGTTCAACTTAATACCAGAATACAGTCTCTGTTCATAATTCAGTTTCAATCAGCTCAACAGTTTCAAAAGATGTAAAAGTGTAGATCAAGACGAAGATCTAGTTTGAAGGATTCAATTGCAAAACTTCAAGTGCAGAGTTTTGAACCACTTCGAACTGAAGTTTGAAGTAGTTCAAAGTGTTTCAAAATAGTTCAATTTGCTCATACAGGTTTAATTATCTATTGTGAGAGGCTCACATGTATGATTAAGTAGCTTGATTCAGTGGTTCAAAGTGGTTCATCTTGTAGGTTCAGAATTGGAAGCAAAAGTTATTTGAAGAAATGTAGTAAGCAAGTTCAAAGCGCAGGCTCAAATGCATTTGAATTGGTTCAAATGGACCATCTTACAAGTTTGGTTCAAGCAAAGTTCTAAAAATTCAAAGGTCCAGTGATTCAAAGTTCAATTTTAAAGATATTTATACCCTATTGCTGAAGAAGGTTAAAAGACTCTGAATGTAAGAATCCACAAGAAATCTGAACCTCATGAAAATGTCATTTGGTCATCATGAATGATGTATCCTAGAGATACTGAGAATTTGAGGAATATTTGTTGTGAAGAAAATGAATTTTCAAAACTCTTTATAAATCAACTCATTGGGGGCAACATCAATTGGTTCTCAAATTGATTATGCATGGGTTACATACATTGTTGATCATCCAACTGAAGGGGCATGTACAAATTAGAATTTTTAAATATACATTGGCTCTAACAGAGCCTGAGCTCGACCATGATGACAAGAAATGCAGTATGGATAAAAAGGAAATTCATGTGGTCTCAACTCTAACATGTTCTCCTATTGTGATCAACTGGAATGTTGCTTCGTGAGTGGGAGACTATGATGCCACATTGCTGCAAATTCAAGATATTCCAATCAAAGAGAAGTTAGAAGCCACGACACCCAAGCTAAAGACAAAGTATAAAAGAAGCTACATGGTCCAAGGTGATGAAGTGAATGCAAATATAACTTATGCTTGAGTACGTGAAGCCACAAGCCAATACACAGCTTCTATGCATCATGTCTAGGTATAGTAACTGGAGTCACCGGTGCTCTATGAACATGAAATTTGTCTTAGAAAAGATAGAACGTATGTATATTTTGAATAAAATGGTCAACCTTTTAAAAAAGAAACATGGAGAAATTAGAATCAAAATAAAGAACTCGACCCCCAATATTTGGAGTGCCGACTGTGCATACTTGGCAAGAACAACAACAATTATAAAGTAGAGGATGTCCATGGGTTGGGAGTGGCCATTTATAATATTATAGATGTTGAAGTAAATGCCTAACCAAATGTCTCTATTCAGAACACATATACTTGGATTGGTTCTTCTCAAAATAGTATCGGGTCCCAATTGAAATATGGAGGTATTGTGACCTTGAAGCCATTAAATTTATTGGATTTTTCATTCCACACACACGACACAGAGTGATCTGGCATCACAAGTTTATATTATCAAAGCCTCGTGTTTTCTATGATGCTCACAGAATGTTGTGTTGTTTAGTGTGATGAAGGTGGTCTTTTGATCAACAATAACCACCATGAACCCTGCGGGTATGCTTGCAACCGCACGTATGCACATGGCGTAGATGGAAAACATGTATCAGATGCTTGCACAACAAAACTTGTGGAGCCAACTACCTTGGGACCCATTAGTTCCAAAGCCCATTGCAAACATATGATCCTCGCCCTTTTTGTTCTAAGTATAAGAATTATGTGCCATCAGACAATTGCAAGGGCGGTGAGCAACATCCTCAATGAATCAGAAGGGGAGCCTTTTAAAGATTCTCGAGCTCGTATATATCGATGTATTTGTGGCGATGGAAGAAGGCATGCTTCAGGTGATAAAGTTACCCATTTTAGTGGCAAATCAAATTCAAAGTCAGGAGGACTCCATTCAATCCCAAAGCTACATAGTTTGAATATAAACCACCTTCAATACAATTGGGCTATGTTAACAGGATGGTCATTGCAAGTGGATTAGCAGAACTGTATCAAGGTATGAAGGCAGTAGTCATGTATTTACAGTTTGCAATTCAAGACACATCAAAGGTAGAGCTAGAATCCTTGGTCACATGGTATCTCCAAGTACAGGGTGAACCGAAAGTACCTGGCAGCAAGAAGCCTACAGTCAATTTAGGATGACTAAAGAAAAATAATGATTCATTAACTAACATGTGGCTAGACAAAATTAGATCAATTTTTCTCAAGAAAAGTGTGGTCTATCATAATCCAATATGATACTAAAGGGATTTGTAATAAACTGTTTTATTATAAATTAAACCTTATGCACATATAAAAGTCTAAGAGAAAAGGAAAGGGGAAGCGGAAAAGATTTCCAAGAATCAGTTATAGAAACTGAATAGTCTGCCACCAAATTCTATAAATGGTGAAAGAATTAAACAAAAGGGGTTCCATCTTTCCCTCTGATACTAGAGACTTGGTGCTACAGCAAGAAGGGGAGGTTTTCCCAATTTTAATTCCATTTTCTTGTGAAGCTGTGGGAGGTAGAGCAAGTTTCCATTTTCCTGTTCTGAACTATGTGTTAGCAATAAGAGAATTTTGATTTGTTACAGCTTTCTTTAATGGTGATTTTAATAGAAAATGCATCTTTATGCTTTTAGAGGAGGGAGACTTGAAATTTAATTGTTTGTCAAAACTTTGAGTTTGAGCAATCTACTTTCCACTAATCGTGATCTTTGTGTCACTTTAGTTTTCTCTGAAATATGTCATTATATCTCTATATCTTCATTTCTGCACTTTCTCAAGAAGATGGATAATGTGTTTCTTGATTTCATCTTTCGTAGTATGTTAGGGTGAATGGACTTTTTGTCATTTACCATTTAATTTCTTTTGTTTAGTTTTTCCCGCATCTACGTTGTATTTACAAGTAGATGTTTGATATCCTTTTATGCTTTCTGGTTAAAAGCATTCACAAATAATTCATTGAATATTTCATACAGGGAGCTGTACCCAATAAGATTTAGAGGAAGGTTATCAATTCCATGATAACATATCCAACTGTTGGTGTTGATTTGTCCTTTCACTTGGGCATTCAGGGTCAGATTTGCACACATTTTCTTGGAGGACAATCTGTTCACTAACAGGTCTGTGGATTTGTTCATCATGAAATCTTACAATTACTACTATTAAAAGGAAATACATCTGTTGCAATCTCATTAGGATAAACATTTTTAGCTATTAATTCATGATCATCAATTCTAGATACAACTATATTCAACAACAAATGATTATTAGTCTCATTTGGATAAATTTTAAAACCAAAGTAAAAGCAATAATAGATGTATTCACACATTTGTTTGAAGTTGAATCCAAACTCAACTTTCATTCTTATTCTCAAATGCATCATGCTAACTAATTCTCCTATAAAAATGATTATTAGTTAAATCCATATTTCATATTATTTTCAATCTCTATCTTTGTCATAAATGCTTGATGCAATGTCTTAGGTTCTTTATCCCTCAATAGGTAACTCACTCATTTCAAATGCATCAACGTAGATGGTTAAACATACTAGATCATTTGAATTACAATTCTCATGTATTTCACTTAATGTTCTTGCAAAACTGAATTTGAAATTGGGAACTAGCTCATCACTTTGAATCCTAATTTTCAACAAATTAGTAAATGTATCATATACACTTACCCTTTCACCAAATTTTTCCAAGAAGGTTGTGTGTAATTCATTTTGAAAGGAAATAGAATAAGCTGGTAAAAAAGAAAACAAGTCCCTACTATCATCCTTCAAAGTTTCAAAAAATAACTTCAGGTAAATATCTTCATGAACAATCTCAAAATCACTCATCAAGTCACCAAAAAATTGAACATGCTGACTTGTTTAATCAACTTCTTTCTCACAAAAAAATGGTAATCATCTCTGATATTTTTAGAAATAACATTTGGGAAACCCATAATCCCATCAAAACAAAATGCCTCATATCTTTTGATATAGAAAGAGCTACATACACTTCTAGTGGGATACATACCTTGCGGATAAATCTTTGACATCTTTAAATACTTTAAAACTTATCCACTTATTCAAATTGTTAAATCTACAACTTGTAGCACTAATCACATGCAATCCTCTATAAAACTCACGTCAAACATAGTCCAAGACTTCACATAACAACCAATTCTCCAATCTTCATGAAGTGTCTAAAGATAATAACAACCAATTCTCCTATTTAGTGATGATCACTTGATGGGAAACTTGTATAACTAACTTTCATGAATGACAAGAAGTCATGAAAATAAAATACCTCAATGTATGATGGCTGAAAATTATCTTTATGTTGGAAACAACAACCGATTTAAAAGCTCATCTACAATTAGAAACTCTTGCATTTGCATGCTATACAATCATCCAAGTCACTCAAATTCCTTCAATCCTTGTCAAGAGCACAACTAAGCTTCAAATCTACCCTCTACCTACTAAAAATTTATCATAAAACCATCTATATAATGAACTAGTGCATAGATCCAGAACTAGAGTTTCCATTCACACTTGGTGAAACAAAATTGAATCAACTTGAAGATCAACACAAGCGGTTTGAAATTGTAGTAGATAAAGAACAATTTCCTTCATCATATTCTTTATATTCAACATATTTGACAAGGTTGAAACATTACAAATCCTGACTCTAGAATAAGGAAACAAAACTGAGAAATATGTAGCAAGATAAAGGGATAGACACCAAAACCCTATAACTATAAGAAATTTCTTCAATATTTCCCTAGTAGAGTCATCATTTTGTTGGCTCCTGATTTGATAGAATTTCAACCACCGTAGAACTCAAAAAAATATGCATAAGGGTAGATAATTCTTGTTATTAACATAGTTAAAAAGAACCTATAACAACTAATAGGGAAACACTTCCTTCTACTCTTCAAGCTTTGTAAAACCTAGGCAGGTGGACCTTAGATTTGTCAAAATAACCAATGTTAAAATGTAAATCTAAATCTAAACAAAGAAGATCAAACCTTTATTTTATACTTGTGCAATAAGAAAATAGGTATAGTTATTAGAAAGGACAAGGTTTTTGTTGCACCAAAAGATCGACCCATCAATGCCTAATACAATCAATAGTCTTAAATAACCACATGAGGTGGTTAAGCCATGTTGTGAATCTTGTAAGGGACATTGGCCCACTTCCAAAAACCCCCCTCCCAGTGTCACTCATCATGGCTTATGAGATTTGAACCTATGACCAAGCTCTGATACCAATTATTAGAAAGGAAAGGGTTGTCATTGCACCAAAAGATCGAACTGTCAATGCCCAATACAACCAATAGTCTTATAGAACCACATGAGGCAATTAAGCCATGTTACAAATCTAATGAGGGATGTTGGCCCATTTCCAACAATAACAACTATGTACACAATCTTTTAACTCACAAGTAAGTAAATGTCTACATTCAAGTCCAAAACATTAAGGGAAACATGATTTTTATTTTAAGTTTACAACAAAAGCCATTGATGAAAGTGACAAGAAAGTCAAGATCTTATAGCTAGGATCAATGCATAACCCATTGGGGATTTGAGTCACTAAAAAATACAACAAAGTAAAGTAACTTATGAAATGACTTTAGATCTGTGAAGTGCTACCTTATAAACCTTCATAATTGTGATTTTCATTCATCCTACTTATCAAATCCACATATAGAATAAAAAAACCATTACCTCTAACAAGCACCTAGTAAATCCCTTGGATTGAATCATGAAAGATGGACCATGAGTCTCACAGCAAGACAATGAAAGAGCATAAAAATTTGTTTGATTTCATTCAAACCTCATTGATTTACAACATACCCAATGAAACCTTCTTTTCATTTAAAATGTAGTGTTATCTCTTATTTACAATGAAGAAAAACTCAAGAACTTAAATCGTACCAAAGACTCAACACTAGATTCATTATTTTGTCAACAAGAGATTATACAAAATGCTACCCAAAGCACAAGATACATGTTGGAAAGGTGGAATAATAGGCTAAGAGCTTACTCCAACAACTACAACCAACCTTGTACAATGAGAAAAGAGAAGAAGATATATAAAAACGAAATGGGTTGCATACGATCTTCAAGTTCCACCTGACATCATCTTTCTTCATCCATTTCTGAAGAAAAAGCTCTCTTCTATCTTCCTTCAAGTGAAAATAATATCCTCATTATTGCCTCAACAATTTTTCAAAATATCTCCAAAAAAAAGATGTGAAACTCTGTTTCAAACTACCCAAAAGTACCCATAACTGCTTCTAAAAACCTCTACCAAAAATCAAACCAAAATGATGTAATAATAAGAGAATGCAGCAGATAGAACCTCCTCCAATTTTAGAGAGTACCTAGAAGACGGTTTGGCAAGAAAATGTATGTAATTGTTAATAAGAACCATGAAGATACTCTCTATAGAAAATAACTTCTTATGTTGTAAAAAATTGTTACTATTGAAAATATCTCAGTGAAATAAAAATAGAAGACAACTTACCCTTATTATTTTATTTTCTTTAAAAGTTGCTATCATGCCCTCTTTGTTTACTAGTCTCTCTCATTTAAATTATTACCATTGTCTACTATATAGTATCAACTATATAAAAGACCATCTTCCTTTGAAAAAAATTCATAGGTTCAAAAGTAAAATGAATAAGCCCTTATGAGTAGGTCATTTCTAATTGGTTAAAACTTAACTGATGAAATCTCTTTGAACCCCTTCACCTTATTTGCCTTTCCTCTTACACAAAGTGGGGTCCAAATTTTTATCCTTATTCAACATTTCTCTTCTTCCCTTTTAAATGCTCGCCTTCGACATATTCTCATTTATTTATTTTCTTAAAACCCTTTATGATGCTCAAAGTAAAGGGGCCCAACGTGGATTTCTTTTGTTTAATCATGTCAACATGGGAGGACCTATTTTAATATATTACTTTCAAACCTTGCAATAATTTTTCCCTTTAATTTTGGTCAACACCTTTGACTGTTGACATATTGCCATATGACATGTCGTGATTGTCTCAAAAATTTGCACATGCTCCCTGCAAAGCTATGTTGGCCACCATCTTAACATCATCGTAACCTTAGAACCCCTTAGATAGTTTAGCCTCTAACTATTGAGAAGTTATGACTAACCACCAGAGACTCATGTGTAACTTTGTAACCTCCACCCATAAATTGCCAAGAATCCTCATGATCTAATACAGATAGGTTTGTAACAACAAGTGAGAACCCTCGATGACCTTGCATGCATAAATTCATAACTTCTTTGTCTTTTTGGCCTCCTTAATGTGCATTCCATATGACATGACCCTATATGTTCACTGATCCAAGGTCATTTGCCACTACATGTTTAGGTCCTTCAATTTGTTCAATCAAAATTTAGTTATATCAATATTGACTGACCCTGGTGGGCCCCGTGAATAGTCACCTTTGTCTTAAGAGATCTTGCATTTAGACATTACATTATTGAATAAGCAATTATAAAAATGATAAAAGTTAGTGAACCATGATTAATGCGGGGAAAACCTTTCTATGTTCTTTGTACAAAAAGTTGTTTCCCATGTGACCTATGCCAAACCATGGGATCCAAACCTCACAAACATGGCTTATGTTGCTTTAAAAATAACAGATATTACTCTACAAGTTGGAGAAGATATGATTTCCAATTTGTCAACCTTTGCAAATTTGGTTTGTTTGCATAAATTTGCAACCTCTTTGTCCTACTAGACTCCTCGGTATTCATGCCACATGGCATGACCCTATTCATCTATTGATCCAAGGTCATTTGTTAGCATATTGTTAGGTCCTTCGACCTATTCAATCAAAATTTAGTTATATCAATGTTTAATTGACCTTGGTGGGTCCCACAAACAGTGACCTTTGTCTTAAAAACACTTGCTTTTAGACATTAGCTTATTGAGTAGGTAGTCACAAAAATGACAAAAGTTGTTGACCCATGATCAATGTGAGATAAACCTTTCTATGACCTAAGGCCTCATCAACCAGTTAACTTGCATTGGCAAAGCATGAGCCTTGCGATGATTTGAGAATATAAACTCCCAAGTACAACAAACCCCCACTTTATTTGCATCATGACCTTTGTCATGAATTGGCCAGACCGGGTTCCATTAAAATGTCATTCTCCATAATGGATTGAGCCCTATCATGTGTTGAATTGGTTGTGATTCCATTGATCTACTTTTAAAGATTGGATAATGTCCTCCATCCTTAATGCCAACTTGTGGATTGAAAGGGTACTTCCATGTTAAACATAAACCCTCCATGTTCAATTCACTAGCTCATCCAAATAGAACACACATATGAGAAACCACTGATGGGACATTCCCCCAAGGAATGGAAAAATATCTTAAAAACTAAAGACCACTAAAAAATGACACTAGTGACCCTAAATGGCTAGACAAGCACGAGAAAACATTTTTGATTTTCTTCCACCTTGCCACAATTTCCATTTGCTTGAATCAAAACTAGTGCATGGAAGTTTATAAAATGTGGGTTTTGTGAGAAATTGTATTTTCAAGCATTTAATGCATGATTATTCAACACTTGAGCCATTAAACTTAAATCTGAACAAAAAATATTTAAAATTAATTAGCAAGAAAAAAAAGAAAAAGAAAAAGATGTGAATGTCTCCCTTTCCCTTTCACTAGCATGGAATTTGAATGGTCTCTGCATTGACTAAGTAGGTCTATATTTGTCTTTAACAAGAAAACTCTAGTCAACAATAAACATAAGTCCAATGCCATTTCCTCATACATTGCACTTTAAACATGCATATATTTATGGTGAAATTTGATTAAAATGTCAACATCCTTTGTTGTATTCAGTATAGATGAAAACTCTCACAATTCATTGGTAATCTGTGTCACAAAAATTATGGCTTGTGTTTTTTTATCTTGATCCATCATTCAGAAAGAAAATTTAGAATAAATAAAGGACAACCAATTACTATGAGTCAATTGGCTCAAAAAGAGGCCTGTTGGGTCCAAAATGGACCCAACTAAAAAAAATTCAAACTCAATCACTTGGCCCTTCAAATCGATTGAACAACTAGGCTGTATCATTCAATCCATTATGAATGTCAACTATCCACTTATATTTTGATTTGCAACTTATCTAGCAAAGTACCAAACTGAAAGAAACTACTCCATTTGCTTTCCTTAAAAACTAATATAAGTATATAACCAAGCCATGACATTTGTAATATATTATATTTGGTTCACAAACCCTCAACCTATAAGATTCCACCGCATGATGGGTTTTGGATAAAAAATTATTAGCTACTGAACTTACTAATTTCATTCCATCCTACAAGTAATTAGGTAAAAAAATAAATTGCATCTAGAATGGCCCTAAAAAACAAGTGAAATAATCACTTGGGAACCTACAACATTGGGAATTAGTCATCTCTGACATGAAGAGTGTGAGGACAAAATCTGGGTTCATGAAGAATCATTGGGCACATTTTGCAGGCCAGCAAAGTCAACTGCTAGAAACTACAGAACTTGAAGACTTGGCGAAACATAGATTATTGCAAGTGAAAGAGACCTAGTAAAGTGTACAAACAATTTTGTGGAAACTTACAAACTAGCATGCTTGAATTATTTTAAGAGTATAATCCATGGGTGTAATTATTTTAGGTTCATCTATCACATATTCAATGTTATGATCTCACAAACAAGGCTTCCAACAATTTTGCACATTTGATCAGAAATGAAATATTAGAAATTTGACTTGGAATCAAATTTGAAAGCTGATCAAATGGATTTGTCAAGGGCCCAAACTTATAACATAGTAATTTTCTAACCTTTAGAATACCGCAAAGGAAGAATTCTTTCATCTGGGTCAACTAGCTCAAAGTTATTCATAGTCAAAAAAGGCTACCTAGAAAAGTGCACAAAGTGGAAATAACATGACATAGATAAATAATTGACTTTGAGGAATTGAAAAACCTATTATTGGGTTGTAATTTTGTAGGATGCTAAACGACGAGAATCCTTTCAAATTCCTCTCTTGAAAAGCTAATCTAGGATCAAATCCAAGGTTTTGGGAAATCTTGCTACCTACTAAAATATGCTCAAATGAAGATAAACGTGTTTATTCATGAGGAGGCATTTGCTGGTTCTAACCAATTTCGAATAAGATGTTTGATCTGTTTACTATTTTAAAAAGTAACCACAAAAGAGATATATTTTTGGTCTTTTATGTTTTATGATGAATGCAATTTATCAATGCAACTATATGAATTCATACTTTAACCAAGTGTTATAAAAGAAAATAAAAAAGATAAGGTAATAGATTAAAGCAAATAACTAGAAAGGGAATTTCCTAATGGACATAAACCACGGTAACATCACATCTGCAAGTTAAATTGCCAAAAAGATCGGATAGGAAACCAATGAAAATAGGAGCAGTGCTTCCTCAATTTCACTGATGCAATCGTCAATGGGAACTTAGTAATAACCGAAAGATGTTTCACTTCTCAAATTGCAAGGCCACATAAAATATGCTCATGCGAGACAAGAAGCTATGTAGAAATAGTAAGTGATCTTTTCTCCAACTTGGTATGTCACCAAAATTCGTTAACATGAGGTAAACACCAGAGCTAAAAGGTTGCACAATAAAATCAACACAACAAAATCCTTGGCTCCATTATTATTCATGTACATGCATTCGCAAAAATAACACACTCTGACAAGAATAAATACACTTAGAATGAGAGAATTAATAGCATATATTATTACATCAAAATAATGACCCAGGGTACATATTACATCCATGTATTTATAAGAAATCATCTCCTGAATTTGTGCTAAGAATGAGAGATCTCTTAATGCAAACATATACTTTAAAACTAATAAAACAAATCCAATCATATAAAAACTAACTCTCTAAATGGTGCTAAGTAGGACTCCACCCTTGTTTTTATCAATTAATGGGTCCATAAGCCTTCACTTGACTTAAAACAACAAAATAATGGGTAGATAAGAAGAAGGAAGCTACAAGAGGATCTGAGAGTCACTAGAAGCTCTAAAAATGGAAGCTTGACCTTTTCTAGGTGTTTCTAGGAGTTGATCTACCATCAAAATATGTTTCCAATACATGGAATGCTCTAAAATAGCAACTGGCAGTTAACTATCAATGCACTAGTACTTCTTCAAAATTTTCAACACACCTTTATGAATAGCGCACCTACACACCTTGTACACCTTGTGCACCTATGCACCTTGATGACAAGTTCCAAAAATCCAAAATTTTCCCAAGTGTCAAAAATGAATTTCTAGCTTTTGGGTTTTGTGCCCCTTTATACCAGAGTGATGTTTGGATGTTTTCTCTTGAATTTCTCTATGATCTCTGCTACTTGGTGTTAGAGTAATTATTTGTTTGCACTTATTAATTAAATCACTTTGATTTAATTAATTAAGTTGCCTATTACTCTATTTTGCTTAAGCTATCTTGTAGGTGCATTATTAATTAATTATTAATTAATAATGTGCAACCTAGCTTTTTAGTTTAGGGTTTCTATCTCACCTTTATAAGGATGAGCATTGTACTTTCTTCATTATCTCTTATGCATTTTTCATTTGAGAGCAACTTTTCTTCTATCTCCATTTTTTAGCAAACCCTTGCCTCTTCTCGTCTTTTTCTTCTGTGACAGGTTTTTGCATGCAAGGATTCGAAGGCTTTGTGGATTTGATTGGCTTATTTGCTCAAATCCTACATGGTGTGGTGCGGGGTTTTTAATTTTTTTTAAAAATTTTTTTTATTAAAAAAAAATAGTTTTTTCATGCATTTCAAAGGGCCTGGTGTTTTTTCTCCGTAACTTGAGCATACGGACGTATTTTTTCGATCCGAAAAATGCGCCGAAAAGCTGGTTCTGAGATGGAGATATTTCTGTAGGCTTTTTTTAGCTTTGATGCAGTTTGGTTGCTTGTTTTGGCAGTCAAAGCCGGATGTTCTGTTTTGCACTCCGGGAGGCGTATCTTGAGCATCCGATCTCCGATTTTGGACTTCTTTATATCGCTGGAAAGCTCTTTCTGTGCTCTTTCCAGTGATGCTAGTTGTTGTTCCAGATTCTGTTCTAGGAACATCCTATTTAGTCTTTTTCGTTTTAGCATTTTGGTGGATATCCTGTTTGTTTCAGGTCCGGGGATCGATTTTGTTGCTTCAGTTGCTTCGTTTTGGGCTCTACCTTCTATTGTTTCAGCCTTATATTTTTTCTGATCATTGTTGATATTCATTGTAAGCATCTTTATGCAACGCACTGAGATAAAGTGCCATACTGCATCTGTATTTTTGTTTCAGTTGTTTGCCTTTGTTTGCCTTCTGATTCGAGTAGTGTCATCTGAGGACACTCATACAGATTACTGTATTCTTGGGATTCATTATATCTTGTGCCTTATTGTACATGCACTACTTTGATAAAGTGCCATGGGGGGTTGATGTTTTTGCCTTTGTTTGCCATCTTCCTTTGTCTAGTGAGTGTCCCTTCTGTGACATTAGCCTCATGAAGTGTCTGAGATTGATCACCTCAGTACACACACATGTACTATTTTGTGCATCTTGATCGTGGTTCCTTGACATGCAGTTCTTTTGGCCCACTTTTTCAGGTGCTTGTCACCTCACCCTTGTCTGCATTAGGGGGGGTTCTTCTGTTGTCTCTCATGCTTCCTTGGTTTGATTGATCAGCTCTTCAGGCTTTGGTGTTTCATGCCATCTATATCTTTGAGTTCAGTTGATTGCCTTTGTGTGCCTCCTGATTCGATGCAGATTATAGTCTTCTCTACCTGGTCAAGTTCTATTTCAGTGGAGGTCTTTCAGATTAGCAGTTACTTTTGACAGAGCTTTGCAACTTCTTCATGCTTCAATGATTCTCTTCTGATCTCTTTGTTTCTTCTTCTGGAACATTCTTTTCTATCTCTTTTTGGAGTAGGGTTTTTCCCATGTGGTTTTCTCTATTTCTCCTCTTTATAGAGATTTTGTTGTGATTGGGTACCTGATCAGGCCTTGTTGCCGGGACCCAATTTTCCTGCTTTCATAGCTATGCTAGGTTAGCTTACCTCCTGAGCTTCACTTAAGGGGGGGTGTTAGAGTAATTATTTGTTTGCACTTATTAATTAAATCACTTTGATTTAATTAATTAAGTTGCCTATTACTCTATTTTTCTTAAGCTATCTTGTAGGTGCATTATTAATTAATTATTAATTAATAATGTGCAACCTAGCTTTTTAGTTTAGGGTTTCTATCTCACCTTTATAAGGATGAGCATTGTACTTTCTTCATTATCTCTTATGCATTTTTCATTTGAGAGCAACTTTTCTTCTATCTCCATTTTTTAGCAAACCCTTGCCTCTTCTCGTCTTTTTCTTCTGTGACAGGTTTTTGCATGCAGGGATTCGAAGGCTTTGTGGATTTGATTGGCTTATTTGCTCAAATCCTACACTTGGGTCACTTCTGAAAAATCAAAAGCTACATATTGTACACCAAAAAGAGTGCATTTCTCTAAACCCTTCTATCCAAGGTTTTCCATGGGTTGGAAAGCTTGAATGTTGGCTTAGAGCTCCCTAATCATGGAGTAAAAAAGCATACAATGAACACAAAATGGCTCTAAGCTAAGCCTTAGAGATGTAGCCCTTGCTAGTAAACCATGAAACGAGAGATTCTTTGAGCAAGAGAAAGAATGAAAATGTCAAAGAACCTTTGATATATGCAATGCAAAATGCAACTATGCTAGAACATAATGCACAATGTAACTAAGCTACACAAATGAAAGTATTACAACCATCCTAGTTAAACTATGTGTTCTAAACTACTTGCAAAATAGGAATTACACTATGTGCAAGCTAAGCTAAGATGCTATGCAAAGAAAAATGCTATGAATGTAAAGGATGAATGCAAGAAAAAAGTGTTCTCCACAAGAAGCTCTCAAGCACTACAATGGAATTCCTACAGCATAACAATACTCAAGAGTATGGATCCTTTGAGGGGAGAAGCTCTCTTACTTTTAAAGTTGTACAAACAGTAGAGATCAAGATTGAAAGAGTGGATGATCAATGATTGAGTTTGAAAATGGGAGGGATCCATGTGCACACACAAGTTAGCCAATAGAAAATAAGTTGACTTGTCATATAAGACAAAAGTTTCATAAGCTTTTCTTTTAATTTCAAAAATAGAAAAGGACTTTATGTGTGCACTTTAAGTGGGTTAGGAGAATGGAGTCTTATATTTAATTAAAATGAGACATGTTCTTTTAATCAAATAATGAATTTAGGATAGCATAGTCAAACTATAGGTTATAATCAAATCAATTGATTATTAGCAATTTGGTCTAAGTAAATAATTAATTAAATTAGCCAAAATGTTGAGAAGGGGGGTAATAGTATATAGGAAAATTTTTGAGTGATTACATTTTCCCCTCTTTGACTAATGTGTGATCAATCTGAGAACACATTATGTCAAGAAAATAGAAGCTAAGTAGGCAGCAATAGGTATCTGGTTTCGAAGAATGAAATGCAGAAAGAGATAGTGAATCCTGAATGTACAACTTGATAGTGATAGTACTAAGCACTAGGAAAATATGATGTCAAAATCCAAGAAGAATACTAACATCTAGCAAAGTAAATAGATCAAAGCAAGTGAAAAGATCAATCACACGCTCCTAAGAAATAGACAGCTGTAGCAAGCGATGATATAGTATTTCTGCCCCCTCGGGATCAAAATCAAAATGATGTAAGGGGAATGTAGAAATGAGCTAAATATGAATAAATCAAGATATAGTAATGTCCAAGATGAAAGATGAATGATTACACCCAAAGAATGACTATTAGGAAGTGAGAGAGTGCCCCAGTTTGACCAGAGTTGACTACGAAAGATAAAGTATAAAAATGAGGTCAAATCAAGTACAAAGTGATTTGAGATATGAAAAGGTGAATAGAAGGATATATGAAGCATAGAAATGGTGAAGACATGAAGAAATGAAGATGCCCCAACAATGATTTAGAGATTAGGTCTCAGAAGGTTAGCTAACTGCTCAAAAGAAGGTAGAATTTTAAAATGTGATTTTGACCATCAAGATGAACTCAGATTTCAATTTCAATCCCCAGAATGGATCTAAGATGTCAAAATTAGTTAGGGGTGCAATTTTTGCGCAATTCTAAGAAGTTTACAAATTAGGTCAAAATAGGGTCAGAAGCTATAAAAGGGGCCCAAGTGTCATTTTCAAATTCATTTTGTCTTTTGTGATTTGGTGAGAGCTTTTGAGTAGTCTAGAGAGCATCATGGCATTGGTGAACATTCCTCTTCACTGACACCATTTCAAGCACAACCGGCTAGAGCAGTATGAGGCACTAGTAAGTAACCTCTTTTTGTTGTGTTTTCGGGCTGTTTTATGTACTTTTTCGCATGTACGAAGGGTTTTGTGCAAAATATCGCACGATACTTAAAAAGTATCACACATATACTTTGGGAAATATCGCATGACATAATTTTTTTGAAGTAGTATCACACTCATGTTACATAAACTGTCATTTGAGACATACCTATATGTCACTCAGGTTGGTGCAAAATGTTGCACGACAGAATTGTATCACACACCCTTAGAAAAGTGTCATGCTATAAAATTTCAACAAATTGCATCACCTACAGTTAAAAGAAGTATCACATAGCTTTGTTTTGGCATGGTTTTTTGAATTTTTTGCGTTATGATCATGTTTTTGAGATGTTACTAATGTTTGTGCATTTTGTGTTGACGGGATGTATTTATGGCTTTACATATCAAAACCCCCAAAGTGGTGGGGCTACATGTTGTAGGTCTTTTGAGCAATGATGAGCAGGCCACCATATCTACTATGGGTTTGTGATGGGTCATATGGATGCCCCATATACAGGCAAACCATGAATTATTGACTGCACTAGCTGAGGGATGGCATAGTGAGCATAACACTTTTCATTTACTAACTGGAGAGGCTTCAATTACCTTAGAGGATGTTTCTTCGAGTGCCATGTCATGGTGAGCCAATAAGTTGTTTTATTAATAGTTCTTGGTCATGTGTTATCAATTTTGATTTTGAATGTCAGGAATACTGATGCAAAGCTTTGGTGATGTCATAGGTGTATTATGATCAGACCCCAATAGAGGGGTGAGCGTGGATGCAACTATTGTTTCAGGATGTGACCATCCTAGATCATCATTTGGGCTGGGAGAGATTGATTGCCAAGTATAGGGATGATTTCCCTTTGTCGAGCTTGTTATGTTCATTGATAGCCCAGGCCCTAGTGATAGACCGAGGCTAGAAGGGCTTCACACTAGGATGGAGTTTATTAGTGTGTAATTTGGTGTCACAGCCACATAGGATGGCATGGGGGCCAGCTATATAGGTAGAGATGTATCACAAGCTTCATGAGATAGTGTACCACGGAGGTGGCTCATGGGCATGTGGTGCAATGCTAGCACAGATCTAGGCTTGGGAGCACATTATTGTGATCCGACCATGGTTGCAGCCATGAGAGTGGAGCCAACCCTACATTTTTGGGTATAGAGGTTTTATCCCACAGAGACATAGTGGGGATGTGACCTACTATCGACGTGTTTTTGATGAGCTGAGGAAATTCACATGGTGGTCATACCAAGAGTTCCACAGATGGTTAGATTCTTGGGAGCTAGATTATATGTGATATAGTAGGCCATTGGAGGGTCAGAGCTCAAATATCATAGAGTGGTTTGTGATCAGCCGAGTATGGTGGTAGTTTGTAGAGTGATAGGGGATATCGGTGGAGACTACCACCTACACTCGAATGTGCTTAGATGAGGCCCTAGGATGGTTACTAATGCTAGATTGTTAGACAACAGTACAAGATATAACAGCTCTGGTAGTGACTCCCTAGGATTATCACCCAGATGTGGCAGATCCTATATATTTATATATGAGATACAGAGACACCCCTTCCCATGATTTACTGAGCCTGATGTGCTACCTACAGGAGGGGGACATAGAGGCTGAGGTGTGAGATAGATGGAGGTTGGAGAGGGTACCCGATCGAGGAGGAGGAGGATGCAAGCATAGGCAACAAGGGAGATGGAGGAGGAGGAGGAGGCAGAGGAGGAGGAGGTGTTACTGAGGTGGCGATAGGTAGGATAGCAGAGTTAGAGCCAGAGTAGCCGGTGAAGGGGGTGATGATGAGTAGGATGCTAGGATCCATGCATTAGAGGTAGAGTAGCATGAGTTACTATTGCAGTGCATGACTAGCAGCTCATGGATGAGCGAGCACAAGCAAATGAGCTCTGGAGGGAGTGGGACACGACGAGGTGAGAGACATCACATCATAGTGTATGGGATGCATATTATTATGCCACCTACATGGGTGTAGTACTACCAGGGGAGGGGCTTCTCGACTACTCTGAGCGGGCCTGTAGATCAGAGGGTACAGTACAACCATCGGATAGGAGACAGGCTCCACCACCAAGGCCACCACCTCCACCTACTACAAAGGGTGCAAGTCAGTCATAGGCTAAGGCTGATGTTTTGATTGTACATCATTTATTTTTGAGGTGGATATCCAGATTTTGGATCTCATTCTTTTTGTATATGTATTATCACACACACACACACACACACACACACACACACACACACACACACACACACACACACACACACACACACACACACACACACACACACACACACACACACACACACACACACACACACACACACACACACACACACACACATATGAGATATTGGATTCGATTGGCAATCTTGTGTACTCGTCTCAAATGGATGTTTTAGCATTTTAGTTTCCATGTGATGTTTTTGTTTCTTGCTCATGTATGCATTTGGTTGGATATTTATGCTCACGTGTCTCTCTTATGTATGATGTTGTTAGCTCTCGTGTGTATGGTATAGACTTTTATGTTTTTGAAAAGGTGTAACACATTGAAGGATTGGATCTGATGTTTAGATTAACCCCTTGTGATGATAGGATAGCAAGATAGATACGAAATGAAAGATCAAGAAGGGGAAAGACGTGATAAAGAAAGCAAAGAAGAATGTGAAAACAGTTAGCTGACAGGTCCGCAAAAAAAAGGATAAAGAGAGACTTCTCCCCATATGCAAAAATACAAGACTAAACTAGAAAATGAACCTAAAATGTGAACTAATATGCAAAGTGGTTTACCAGCAAGGGACACATAACATTTAGACTCTTATTTCATCATTGAGCATTTATTAGGGAGATCATGAGATCATATATCCATTACTAGTGCAATTATGAGGATATGAATATGATCAATATTAGATAGGTATGTGGAAATCCAATCTAAGCATCAAAGACATAGCAGTCAAGATGACTATGCGATTAGATTCCCTAAGTTTAGTAGAGCAAGATTACACCTGTATCAAGGCATAAATGCCAAGATAACCCCCAAGTGTGGTCTTGCAAAAAAAATAGTCAAGGATGATACTTTTATAAGTCCAAGTGTCAAATAAGATCAGCATGAAACACTTGAAAACACTATAGACAAATAAAGTATACCCACAAGCAAAAATCAAGAAAACATACCCCATGCCCCCAGTCTTCTAGTCAATGACATCCTCGAGAGACTATTAGGGAGGGAGTACATAGTAAAGAAATCATCATAGACAACACACAAAGTAAATAAAGATCAACATAGCTCAATTGTTTAAGTGTTTAAGTGTGTGTGTAAGTCACTTGGCCATTTCTTCAAAGCTTGATCTTGGTAGTGAGTATTGTGACATTGGAGACTGTAGGTAAACCATCTGAAAAGTGTTATGAAACACTTGATGTCTAGTTGGGTGGGAGTGTTGAGAAACACTATTTTTTTTGAGTTGCCAAAGAAACCCTAGTGCACAAGGAGACTTCAAATAAGCTAAGCGGTTGTGCCCCCAAGATGAGGACAAGAAACAACTCCAAGCTAGGAACTGGGTAAGTGAAGTGAATGAGACTGATAGACATAGGTGCAAGGGTCTCACGTAGTGCCTGTTTCTAGGTTTTCACCACTTGGAATTTTTTTTTGGGACTTTTGTTTTATTTTTTGGAGATACATCAAAGCACCTATTGCTAAGTTTTCACCAAGATGATCATTTTTTTAGGACATTTTTTGATTTTTAGGATTTTTTTAAGGATCATAAATATGTACAAGATAATTGAGCAGTAAGCTTTTCAAGCATAGAACTTCTTTAAGTGTAGGATGTTGATAGGCTCTACAAGCTCTTCCCCTTCAGGAGTAGACAACTGATAAGCACCAAACCCAAATTTTGTTGTGATAATGTATGGGCCTAACCAATTAGGTTCAAACTTTCCCTTTTTCTCTCTATGCTATTGATTCTTTGGATTTTCTCTAAGCACAAGGTCACTAACTTGAAACTCACGTGGATGAACTTTTCTGTTATACTAAGTAGACATGCACTTTTGATAAGCTCTCATGTGGTCAAAAGCTACTTTATGGCACTCATCAAGGGTTTCTAATTCTTATATTCACATAGCTCTATGATCTTCATTTGTTATCATCCCATGCAAAGAAACTCGTAAGGAAGGGATCTCTACTTCTAATGGGAGGACAACCTCAGAACCATAGACTAAAGAAAAGGGCTGGCCCCTCTAGGAGTAGGAATAGTAGTCTTGTATGCCCAAAGTGTTGGATTTATCTATAGGTGCCAATCTCTCCCAAACTTATGAACTATGCGATGTAGGATTTCCAGTAATGTTTTATTGGAAGGCTAGCGTTGTTTAATCCTAAACTTCTTACAGAGCTGTCTTAGGTCCTTATTTTTGAACTGTCCTCCATTATTAGTGACAATAGAAGAAGGGATACCATATCAAAAAATGATGTGATTTAGTATGAACAGGGCAACATGTTTTCCTGTAGCACTAGATAATGGCACAACTTCAACCCATTTAGTGAAATACTCAGTTGCAGTAATAATGAACTTGTGGCCACTAGAGGAACTTGGGTGAATTTTACCTACCAAGTCAATGGCCCATTGTTGAAATGGCCAATATGTCACAAAAGGGATCAAATCACTTCCAGGAGCATGAATTAAATTACCATGGAGTTGACATTTTTGACAGGACTTGGCATAAAAGACAACATCAACTTGCATAGTTGGCCAGTAATAACTTTCCCTAAGCAGCTTCCAAGCAAGTGCAAGGCCATTAGAATATGCCCCACAAATGCCATCATGGACTTCGACAAGTGCCTTTTTGGACTCTTCTAGCTCTAAACACCTAAGCAAAGTTCTGTCTAGATCCCTTCTATACAAGTTGCCAGAGACCAAAATGTAATGTGAGGCGTTGCAAAGGAATTGGCATTTTTGGTTGCGCATGAGGTTCTCAAGAATGATTTGATCATGCAGGTAGGAAAAGATGTCAGCATAGCAAGAAGAATCATGACCTACAACAATGTAGATCACTTGGTTATCAGGGGAATCATAGGCAGGGTGATGCAATTCTTCCACCAAGAACTCAAATCGAGATTTATGTTCTTGTAGTTGGAGAATAGAGGCTAGAGTAGCCAAAGCATATGTAGCTTTGTTTTTTGCCCTAGGAATTTTTTGAAATGTCACAAAAGTGAAGTAGTTCCTTAGATCATCTATCAACCTTTTATAAGGTATCAACTTGTCATCCTTTGTTTGATAGTCATTATTCACTTGATTAATAGCAAGTTGGGAATCCCCATAGATATGCATTTTAGTTATTCTCCATTTAAGTGCCATCTTGATCTTATTTGTTAAAGCCTCATATTCAACAATGTTGTTTGTACAAGGGAACAAGAGTTTGTAAGATTTTGGAATCGTATACCCATGAGGAGAAACAAACAATATACCAGCTCCAGCTCCATTTTGTGTGTGAGAACCATCAAAAAATATTTTCCAAGCTCTTTCAGTAATGTACATTATTGAGGCATCTGGAAATTCAACTTGTATGGGTGTTGTGTCCTTTAAAGGAAAATTAACTAGTTGATCAACTATAGCTTGTTCTTTGATGGATTTACATTCAACATACTTAATGTCAAATTTTGAAAGAATCATCATCCATTTAGCTAGACGACCAGTAAGTGCAGCTTTGCTCAACAGATATTTCAAAGGATCAATTTTAGCAACTAGGTGGACTGTATGCACCAACATGTAATATCGAAGCTTTTGAGAAATGAAGACCACCGCAAGACAAGCTTTCTCAATGCTCATATAATTCATCTCATACGAAACCAAAGTTTGACTAATATAATATATGGTACATTCTTTACCAATCTCACCACTTTGGGCTAATAACGCTCCTAAAGAAGAAGCTGTAGCTGAGATGTACAAAATCAAAGGTTTGCCTAGAATAGGTGGCATCGAGACTGGAGGTTTTTCCAAGTACCCTTTGATTTGATCTATACTTTGTTGACATTCATCATTTTAGATATGAGTAGACCCTTTGTGCAAATTCTTGTTGAAGGGTTGAGCTTTATCAACCAATTGAGAAATGGACCTTCTTATGGATTGTAGACATCCTTGTAGACTTCTAAGTTGACTAATATTCTTTGGAGGAGGCATATCCATGATAGCTTGGACTTTTTCAGGATTGAATTCAATGTCTTTTGCCGAGATAATGTAACCTAGCAATTTTTTCGAAGTGACACCAAAGACACACTTTTTTGGATTTAACCTAAGTTGAAATTGTTCCATATGGTCCAATATCAAACTAAGGTCTTGAAGGTGTGTGTCTCTTGTTTCATATTTTTCTAATGTGTCATCAACATAGTCTTCCATATTTTTATGCATCATGTCATGGAAGATGGTGGTCATTACTCTTTGGTAGGTAGCACCGACATTCTTAAGCCCAAAAGGCATAACGTTCCAACAAAAAGTACCTCATGCACATGTGAAGGTTATTTTCTCTTGATCAATTGGAGCTATCTTAATTTGGTTATACCTAGAAAAACCATCCATAAGGAAGTACATTTCATATTCTGCAGTCATGTCTACAATCATATCAATATTTGGTAGTGAGAAATCATCTTTAGGGCATGCCTTTTTAAGATCTCTAAAGTTGGTACAAACTCAAATGTTTTTGTCATGCTTGGATATAGGTAGAATTTTGGAAATCCATTCCACATAGTCAAATTCTCTAATAAAGTTTGCACTCAAAAGTTTCTCCAGCTCTGCTTTTACCAACAAAGCTACATGGGGATGCATTTTCCTCAATTTTTGTTTAATGGGTTTGATATCAGGAGAAATAGATAAATGATGCATGATGAGATCTATGTCAAGCCTAGGCATGTCTAAGCATGTCCATGCAAAATTGATCTTTTTATCCTAAAAATATTGGGTAAACTGTTCATTTTCTTCAGCTGACAATGATTGAGCTACATGGATGATTTTAAGGGATTCCTCTGTCCCCAAGTTGATTGGTTGTGTAAGCTCAATAAGAACTGATGATCTATCTTGAAAATAGCCTTGTAGACTACCAAGTACCTCATTCGTGGGTGCCTCAAAGAGGTTTTCACCATTAGATACATCTTTAGTTTTACTTTTTTAAGGTTCAGACACTGCCACAATGTGGTTTTTGCCATTTGACCATTTATCTTTTCTTTTAATTTTATGACCAAAGTACTTGATATTTGATTCTGTCATGTGAATCATGGGTTCATTAGTGGAAGAAGTTATAAGTTCAATGGCATTTAGGTAGTAAGCGATCTCATAGTCATTACAGAAAGATAATATTTTTGGTGGTTAGTATTGACTGGACCAATCTATGAGATCGGGATGGATTAATGAAAGTGAGGGAGAAGCTTCAAGATGATTGATGTGAAAAGATTAATCTTTGGTGACATGTGAAGGTGAGCCTATATTGAACATTGCAAGGTATCCAAATCAAGAATAGTCCTAGAGGGACTAGCGTAATCCACTAAAGCAGATTGTGGGCTAAACTCACCTAACCCTACACTAGACTCATCAACTACATTTGGTTGACTTACATAGGCATGAATAACATCCACTCCTAGTTCATAAGAAGCATCTGATAAAATTTCCCATTCATATTCTTGAGAGTCTTTGCTTTGATCCCTAGTAATTAAACAAGCAATATTTTGCCAAATCCTGCCTCTATTCATGTCCTCATGATTGGATTCATCTTGTTCTAGTTGTCAAGAGGTGGAAGCTTCAACATCATTAGTAGTATTTGGAGTATCCTCCCCCCAAAGAAGAGAAGTTGTAGGCACAAAGTCTTCAACTTGTAAAGTAGTTGCAACAAAGGGAGGATCATTGTCTTCTGAATCACTAGATATGTGCACATTTTGAGTAGACATTGGAATATCATCCTCTAGCCCAAATCCTAAGCCAGCAGTGTCTTGAGCATCACGACCTTGGGTATGACTTAAAGGTTCAGGTAGAGCATTTTTGTTACTAGTTAGAGACCCATGACCTTGATATCCCATATTTGCAAGCATTTTATACCCTTTTCCATATCATTTGGGGGAAATGGGAGTGGTAACTGTAGCATCCTCTTCATCATCCTCTCCTCTATATATCCAATCTTTAATAGCTTTTTCTTCTTTTTTTTCTTCCAAAGGAATTAAGGACTGGACAAAGGTTCCAAAAAGTGTCATGGTAGATGCAAAAGGTTTCTTTTTGGTGGACAATTTACCATAAGACCGAGGGGAAAGTGGTAAAGCAACAATAGAGTCTAAAGTTTATTCTCCCATATCAAGACTCATCATTTTGATTTTTCATTCACATTCTACAAGAGATGGGGTTGGCTTATGAGAAGAGTGATTATTGGGAACTAGTGTGTCAGCAATAGATAATGCATTGATGGACATTGAGTTATCACCAGGGACAACTACTTTAGTGCCATTGAAAGGAAACTTGATGCACTGATGATAGGTGGAAGACACTGCTTGCATATTGTGAATCCATGGTCGTCCCAACAACAAATTATATGCAAGTGGTATATCTAGAACTTGAAAAAAAATCCCTTTCCACTAGACCAACTTGAATCAGTAGCACAATTAGACCCTTGGAAGGTCTTTCAACTTTTTCGTAAGCTTTTATGGTGATCTTGTGCCCAGGATCAATATCAAATTCTGACATGCCCAACTGTTGAATGACATTAAAGGAGATAATGTTTAACCCTACATCGCTGTTTATCAAGACTCAACGAATGCGAGTATGAAAGATTTGGACTTCAATATGGAGAGCAAGGTTGTGGGGATGACTTGGAGCTCGGTCATCTTCTTCAGAAAAAGTGAGGTGGTAAGGTGAAGAGATATGATTCACCATAGCTTGGAATCATTTCGCATCAATATCTGTGGGAACATTGGTAGAGAGTAAAGCTTTTTCAATGATATATTTGTGCAAGGGGGATAGCTCTAACAACTTAAAAATGGAGATTTGAGCCTGAGTATGTTGTAACTAATTAACAAGGTCATAGTTCAAGATATTGGAAGTGGCTGCTTGCTTAGAAGATGAGGCATTCTTGTAGTCTTGGGCAAATTTTAGGAAAACCTTAGATTGCCCCCTAGTGACAACATTAAGTGGTTCACTTTGTGGTGAAAAAGAATTGGCCACCAAGAGCACCACCTTAGATCGAGAATCATATTGGTTTTGAGGACATTACAGGTTCTTAAGACAACTCTAGGTCATTCTTCTGCATATTGGTTGTAATCATTAGAATTTTTCCATGCATACATACTCAACAGGCTCAAGCATACCTATGACATTGTCCGTGTCAGCATAAGCATAGTTGATCTAAGCATCATGATTCTTTTTAGTAGCTCTAGAGGTTTCACCCTTCTCAAATTCTAGTAGGGGTTGCTTAAAAGCTTTGTGATCAACATTCTTTGCAAGACCATCTATGACAACTTTTACTTCCTCAATAAGGTCTTGAATCACATCTGTGAGCTTGAAATAATTTTCAGTATTGTGACCCTTGCTTCTATGATAACTACAAACATGATCTTCCCTCCACCATGGGGGTTTGATGGATGGATCATAGGGTCAAGAATTATCTGGCATAGTAATCAAGTTGTTTACAATTAAAGTTTTCAAGACCGTTTCATAGGACTCAACCATGGGTGTATAAACACGTCGTTTCCTAATAAACTTAGAGCTTTTTTTAGATGTTTGTGGTCTCACATTTTCTTGTTGTTTTGTAACATAGATAGTAGTGGAAAGGTTAAATTTAGGTTCCTTGGTATTAGGAGTATCCACCACTACATCATTGACAACATACTTGTTTTTATTCCAAGGTTTACCTTTGTCTTTATTGTTTCCACTGTTGTTCTTATCTTTATTTATGACAATATCACCCTTTTTGATAGCAACATCTTCAATATGATATGCACTCTCAACCATGGCATTAAAAGATGTGAACAACTATTTCCTTAAATCAAAGTATAATTCTGGTATGAGGATGTTGACAAAGATATCAATTTTTTCAGCCTCAGGAACTTGTCAGGGATATCAAGAGTATAATGCCCTCCATCATTGAAGATATGTTGCAAAAGGCTCTCCCAATTTTTGCTTGATGTTGCATAAATCCAACACTATTACAAGATGTTGAATATTGTAGGAGTATTGCAAGATGAATCATTGTTCAAGCTCATCAAATGTCCTAATGGCAGGACTCAATTTAGTGAACCATTCCATAGCTTGTCCTCTTAGACTCCTAGGAAATAACCTCATAAGAAGGGTGTCTTCATGTGTAAAGTCCATGCTAAGAGCATAAAAACATCTGACATGATCATGAGGATCACCATTTCCATCGTATTTGTCATACTTAGGAACCTCTATATTCTTAGGAAATGGTAGCATGCAAAGACTCCTATCAAATGGAAGAGCACATATTGAGTCAACAAATGAAGTCTTAGGTGGTTCTTTTGAAGTTTTTAGTTGTGTAAATTGTTTCCTCAGCTCTTGTATTTCTTCCCTTAATATCTCAGGTTCAATGGGTTCTCGTTTTGGAATGATGTGTTCTACATGAAAATCTTGGGGAAGTTTCCATCCTCTTGCTACCATTTATTAGAAATATTGATCTCCATTTTTCCTCTAAAGCTCTAAGCATCAATTTTTTAGCAAAATCATCTTGTTGGAACTTTATGACATCTTCGCTAGTTACTTGTTCATCACTATTATGATGAGAAAGGCATGCACCCGTGGTCACTCTAGGAGTTTTTGGAGGAGTGTTATTACCATCATTGCCATCAAAAGGATTTTGAGAGCAAGTCCCTTTGTTCCCTTCATGACGAGTATAGGTATTGGTTTTAGCTTGTTCACATTCTTTCTCCCTAGGATACATGGCTTCAAAAATCCTTTGGTTTTCACATGCTTGTTCCTCTAGATGACGTTGGACTTCATCAGGGTGCACAATGGTGACCAAACCATTCTCAACCTTAGGTGTCTCACAAGGCGTGTCAAACAGGTTTTCAAAACTATAAAGTGGATTATGCCTAACATTACTTGTTTGTGTTTCAATTGGCTTAGGGTATTCCACACAAGGTTGTCCATGAGGACATCTAGGTGGGGTTTCTAATTGCTTGAAAACAAAAGGGGTATGGTTCCCACTCCCAACTTGAAATCTATTTGTAACCAGCATGCAAAGAATTATCTTTATTTAATGGGACAAGAAGAGTAAGTCAGATTTGAAGCTTTTACAATCAAGATTAGTCACTTGTCAAAGTATGAGAGATGGCTTGTCAAGCAATGCTTGAGAATTTACAACACTGGTGACTCGAGTTGAGCAAGTGAGCAAGAAGCTCAATAGCAAGTAGCTAAAAGTAATGGTAACCAAATTTTGACAAGTGATTTATCATTGACATCTCAAGACTTACATCTGATGAACTAGACCCATCTTTTCAACCTTGGACAGTATCCTAACATACAAATATGTAACCAAAATTCAAGGGAACAAGAATGATGTGCTCTAAACCAGGAAAACTAGAAGTTAGATGCTATTTTGGCAAGAAATAACCTCAAGCAATACTTTATCAGTTATTAGGCAACAGTGAAACATCTTAAAATGTAGTATGACACTTTTCACAACAAGAGGGCGATACTTTTCTAGTAGGTGACAGTTCGCACAAAGAGATGCAATAGACCTCAGGAACAAGGGTGATATAACTCAAACAAGAAGGCGATACAATTTGAGAAAAATTCTATCGCGTGATATTTCTTCAGAGACCAGGTGATAAAGTGCCAGTTTGTGCAGAACAGACCAGTTTTGAATCAAAATTTTGCATTTCAGTTTCAACAATTAGATGATTTTTTGAATTAAACAGTATAGGTTTCCAGTTTGTGTTAGTTATCAACAAGGTTTTTCAAATAGTATGGATTTTAACATGTCTTCAAATAGTTGAACAAGGGTAAAGACAACCTTGCCAACACACACTTGTGATATGATAATAGCCTTCCTACTAATATTACCGTGATTGTTTGATATGCAAGAACGTTAACACTGGTCAATGCATTCAAAAACAATAGCCAAAAAATCTACCTTAAGGTCACGGCTCATTACTCAACAACTTGGCCCACACTTGATGCTCCTTCGCCTGACACCAAGTGGTTACCCACAAGAGATATTGGCTTTGTTATAGAAGTGCCATAAGCACAACTAGGGGAACACATATGATGAGTGTAAATCTTGGGGTGATTCGGGTAGTCCACTAGGATTGATCCTTGCACCAAGAAGTTGAGTGGCAAAATAAGGTGGATACTAACCTAGGGTGTCTAGATAGGGCTTCTGTTCATAGTGTTCCTCTTGCTCCCAATTACAGGACACCTCATCTTGTGATGAGTAACTGATCTCACGACCACAAGAGTACCTTAAGCATTCTTGCCTAGTAATCTCCCTATGGTCAAAATCCCATAAGTGATCACACTAGGCAAAGACAAACACTACATCTACCAAGGTTTTGTGTCCTTGATAGCCTTGAGTTTATAGTGGGTTGGAAGAGCTAGGTAATCTACTTGTCCCCACTTGGGTCATTCCTCTTAGATTGTCCGAGAGCAAGCCTGCTAAAGGATCCTAAATAAACATTGAGCGGATCAACTCTTGGATGTCAAGATTTCTAATTCACCTCAAGGGTGAAGAGCATACTTTCCTATTCCAATCGTGTCACCCAAACACATCAAGAAGAGTAAATTATCCACTTGCTTTCAAAATCCAAAGGTGAGTCAAGATTTCTGATTCACCTCAAGGGTGAAGAACATACTCGCCTATCACCAAGGAATCCCAATTACAAGTTTTAATGTGCCTACAAAAATGAACTAGTATATGCCACACATGAAATAAAATAACAAATAAGTTTTGGTTTTTATGCACGTTGGATAGCCCTGCAAACAATCGTTAGTAGCTCTTTTGCATTTGAAGCTTTCACATGCGTTCTTTTTAGGCAATGTTTCAAACTTTCAAATATGGCAACTTACAACCACAACTGTTAGTGCTAAGGGTTAGCTTCCAAAAATAAAAATAAAGCTGCAAATAGACTTCACCAAAACCATTTAGAGACTTATAAAAAACCAACAACTAGCAAACACAATCAAAACTGACCAAAACACCTCAAACAACAAACAAATCTGTGTTAGGTGATAGTTCTTGTTGGAAGTGTGTCGGGCAATACTTCACAATATACCTATGTGACATAACTTTTCCATGTGATAGATTTCCTTAAGCCAGGTGACAGAACTTTGTATGAGAGGCAATATAGTTCAGTACAACTGTGCGACACTATTTCTACAAAATGTATCACACAACAGTATTGTGAACTATCATACGAGACTGGAGAAATATTGCCCAGAGCTGCGACTGTAAAACAAAAGAAAATGCAAAACATAAAGTAAAATGGTGATGAAAATAACAAAATTAAGGACAAAACCAGTGTTCTACCCCATGGTGGGCACCAAAAATGTACACCAAAAAGAGTGCACTTCTCTAAACCCTTCTATCCAAGGTTTTCCATGGGTTGGAAAGCTTGAATACCGGCTTAGAGCTCCCTAATCATGGAGTGCAAAAGCATACAATGAACAAAAAATGGCTCTTAGCTGAGCCTTAGAGATGCAACCCTTGCTAGTAAACCTTTGATGTATGCAATGCAAAATGCAACTATGCTAGAATGGAATGCACAGTGTAACTAAGCTACACAAATGAAAGTATTACAACCATCCTAGTTAAACTATGTGTTCTAAGCTACTTGCAAAAAAGGAATTACACTATGTGCAAGATAAGCTCTAAGATTCTATGCAAAGTAAAATGCCATGAATGTAAAGGACGAATGCAAGAAAATGGTGTTCTCCACAAGAAGCTCTCAAGCACTACAATGGAATTCCTACAACATAACAATACTCAAGAGTGTGGATCCTTTCAGGGGAGAAGCTCTCTTACTTTTAAATTTGTATGAATGGTAGAGGTTAGGATTGAAAGAGTGGATGGTCAATGATTGAGTTTGAAAATGGGAGGGATCCATGTGCACACACAAGTCGGCCAATAGAAAATAATTGACTTGTCATATAAGACAAAAATCTCATAAGCTTTTCTTTTAATTTCAAAAATAGAAAAGGACTTTATGTGTGCACTTTAAGTGGGTTAGGAGAATGGGGTCTTTTATTTACTTAAAAGGGGACATGTTCTTTTAATCAAATAATAAACTTAGGATAGCATAGTCAAACTATAGGTTATAATCAAATCAATTGATTATTAGAAATTTGGTCTAGGTAAATAATTAATTAAATTAGCCAAAATTCTAAGAAGGGGGCTAATAGTCTAGATGACCATTTTTGGGTGATTACACATACTTATCTTTAACCGTCTGTCGATAGTTACTAACCTCCATTCGAGTTTTCGCAAAATCCTCAAGTTTAGTTTCCAACTCCAACAATACCTCTTTAGTCTTAAATGCTTGCTTGATATCATGATTAGATGAATCATCCTTGAAAGTTCTTTAGAATTGTTGGATGACTGATTGCATTGAAATGAGCTTGGTTTTTTACTCATCTTCAAAAATGTCAAGGCATGTAGTGTTGTACTACTTTTTTGCTTCCAAAATATGCTCGAGTTTGGTCTCTTAGCCTCTAAACATCCTCGTGAAGTCCTTCCATAACCTTATTACTAGCATCTATCTTCTCAATCCAATCCTTGAGCTTATCAAGCTCTTCTACTGGATATACATCCATGAGTGTATGATAGCTTTGACCTTTTATTGTTGTCAAAATCTATAGGTCTTTCACCTAGGTATGTACCTCATCCATTAACCCAAAATCTTGGTTCACTATGTATACTAGTTTATTCGTACTAGATTGAATATAATATAATGGGTTTAAATTACCTTGTATTATCTATATGCCCTTTTCCTCAACATTGTCACGCCATTGCTGACATGCCCCTAAAAATGAATCTATTTGTACACTCCCCTTGTCTCTTTTCTCTACCACTACTAGAAGGGTGACCTCTAGATGATCTAGGTATATGGGGCCCACTACTCCATCCAAATAGCCTATAAGAAGCTCATTTTGTTTCTGCAACAATATCAACTCAGGTTCATCTTTTTCCATATGCTCAAATACTTCTTTAATGCCTGTACTGATCAAAACTTTGGCAGTCTCTACCAAGGGCTTCCCTAACAAGACTTCCTTAATCTAATAGTCTTTGAGAATCAAATGGCTATATGTGTAAGCAAGTCCTAATCTTGGCTCTTTATAACGAAGGCCAATGGTTGTGCATCACTTGTAAGTGGCTCAGGCTTCTTGATGGCTTTTACTAGCTCATCCATTCACTCCTCGATAGTTACATTCAATTACCTCTTGTGTTGAACCATTACCTCCCTCTTCAGCCAAGCAAGTGTAGTGCTCATTAGAGACATATATTTGACTAAAGAGGGGGTTTGCACTACAGATCCCTTTCCCTTATTAGTCCTCTCTAAAGTCTTTTCCCATTGAGAAAGATCACCAGTTTGAGTATGTGCATCTGCTTGGGCTAAGGTCCTAGCCTCGAGTGTTGTGAGGAGTTTGTTGGGGTTATTTTTCCTATATTTTCTCCTCCTTGGATACTTCATTGACTTGCATTTTTTGAGGTTCATCTTCCTTTGGTGCTTGTTCTTCTGCTTCAGTAGAAAGAGGAAGTGGTGTCACAAATCCTTTGCCCATAAGAAGATAGATCCTGAGATGGTGGTGAGGGTAGGCCCAAATGTCCTTGAGGCAGAGGCAATATTTGATTCTAGTCCTTTCTTAGGGGTTGACTCATAGGAGTATCCCTTATCTTCTCCCCCACCATCTCAGTGCTTACTCACATGAAATCAAAATATGATAGATCAAAGACATTAGCCTCTTAACCCTCCATATCCATGATCCATTATTGTTGCTCATCCTCAGAAGTTGTAACCTAAATAAGTTCTTTTGGATCAAATGGTGGTGTTAGAGTGGAACTTCTTCTTCATTCCTCTTCCAAGGCCTTAATTGATCGAGTCTTGTAACTCAAGGGAACATTATCAAGTTGTTCCTTCTCTTCTTCTTCTTTAGCTTCAAGAATGGTTTTAGGCACCTCTTAGGGAGAAGTATTATTTTTCTTCAATTTTCTCCTACATGAACCTCCCATAGTGGACTCAACCTTGGCCTTCTTAGGAGCTAAGGGGGAGGCTTCTTCCTCTTGACCTGTCGATGACACCCTTTGTTCTTCCTCTTGCTCTAGTTCTTGCTCCTCTCCTATTGGAGGCACTTGCTTAGTCTCTTGGACTTGAGCTACTGAGTCATCTTGGGGCTTTGGAGCTTCAGGTTTAGCTTGCTTAGACACTCTTTTCCATTTTTTCTTTCCCTTATTTGCCCTAAAGTACTCAACCTCCCTCTCATGTTGATGTATTATTTCTGGCCTCACTAGGATTGAGCAAGGAAGGTTGGTATTGTGACTTTTGCACCTTTACCCCTAGTTGGGTGTGTTGTGGCTTGAAGAGGAATAGTCTGGGGAACTGGATCAAGTTTGAAGGGTTTCTTGATCCATTCCCTTCTTAGTTGGACTATGTGCATGGCTCTATTATTAATGTCTGCATTTTCATCTCTACCAATTTTTGCATTCATTATCGGCCTGTCATAAATTTTATCCCTGTCATATAGTGGATCTAAGACATCTTCTATGTCTCTCTTGACATCCTTTAATGTGATCTTCATTTTTAGGGCCTTTTCTACCAGATATAGAGTTTCCCTACAATAATCCCTTATTTGGATATCATAGTAATCTATTGCATTCATCCAGTGATCTTTGAGTACATTTTCATGTATGAACTACTTTCCTACTAGATGTTGCACCATCCCAATATTATCAAAGTATAGGTGAAGGGAGTTGTACTCTTCCAAGGGATACTGATGTCATTCTGAATCAAAGGTCATTATATCCTATTTCTACTTGACCTTGAATGCAACGATGGTGATTGGCCACACCCATGCCTTTTTGTGTTGTTTCCTCACTCTATCATACATAGATGTGAGTTTCCTGACAATTTCCAACAAAATGATCCTATTTGAAGGATATTTTGGGAGTTTCATTAGGTTCACTTGTGTGCTCACTACCCTTAGGTATGTGAATGTTTTGAATTGAATATAGTAGGCACCAATTTCTGTGATTTTGGCTGTTACCTCTACTGATATTCATTTGGCATAATCACCCTTTATGAATAGGATGATTGCAAATATAAAACTACCATTCACTATCCTATATTGCTTGCTCTAATCCAAAGGCTTTTTCTTCACCAGCTAAGGATATACCACATAGGACCATGCATTAGCATCTTGCATGCTACCCTTTTCATAAATTCCTGGGTAGTCAATTGTTCTAGCAACTACTAAGTACACCATGTATGATGTCATATAAAATCTTGGATCAACTTTTATGTCTACCAGCTACTCATGTAGATTATCATTAAGGATAGTAGCCTAGTCTATTGGAATTTTCTTCATCTTGATAGTCTTTATGAAATGCACCATCCAAATGTGAAGGTGTCTCGCTATAGGGAGTCCCATGGCTCTACTCAAAAGTACAATTGCATAACCAATATCATCCTTCATGTACCCTTGTGTCATGTCTAGTTTCCTAAATCTGCAATCAACTGGTGTTCTGTCTATTAGGAAGGAAGATTAAATTATTTCTTTGGCTTCTTTTTCATTCTCCCTATACCATTTTTTTGCTTGGTCATAGGTCATCTTTACATATTGATCAACCCTTGGGAGATGAAACACCTTCTCAATATTCCTCAATTTAAGGTCCAAGACTATCTCCCTTGTGACACTCTTAACATCCTTTTCTTTAGGCACATAATGTTCTACCAAGGTCATAATCAACTCAGAGGATTGTACAAAAGTTGGACGTGATGCTGCATTTACTAGCCCTAAATAGATAATAGCTAATACCATTGTAGATCTTTCTTTAGGCTTGTTTCAAATGGTGAGGAATGCATTCCAGTCAATATGTTTGAGCTTTGTGTCTCTAATTTCTACATGTTTGTCCTACAAGCAGGATTTCTTTGGTGCACCTTGATATTGTAGACACCTAAAATTGTCCAATTGAGCACAAATACTCTTATCCTGACTAATTAAATGGATATTTATTATTTATTTAATTTTAGTCTTATCCTACCTTTAATTAAATAAATTTACATTTATTTAATTACATTTGTCTTTCCTTGATTTAAATAAATTTAGATTTATTTAATCCTAGCCTATTTCCCCTCATCCCACTTGCATCTTAATCCTTCACTTTAATTAAATAAAATATTTCCTTTACTTAATTAATCCCTTTTAATCCCACTTGGAATTCAATTTTAAATTTAATTCTATTTGAGCACATGGCTCCTAACTGTAACCCTCACCTAACCTCACTTCCCTAATCTAACCCATCCTGCTAACCTAAGTTAATCCACTTATCCACTAATTAATCCTAGTTCCTCATCTAATTATATCCTTAATCAGCTGCACAATCCTAACCAAAGGATTGGCAAACCCTAGTCACATGTGACATGTGACTCTTACACACTTACACATTTGTCCCCCTTCACATGTGAATCCTCCAACCCTCTTGCATGTCATTGACCCATCACTTTCAAAGGTGTCTCACACATGTGTGAGAAACCTTGATCCTCCAACCCTCTTACACATGTCATTGACCCATCACATCAAAGGTTTTTCACACATGTGTGAGCATCTTTCCCCCTTTGAATGGTAAAAACCCTAATCCACATGGAGTCCACTTGGCCTCCACCTCATGGACACCTCATCGATCTTGAGAGATCCTAGCCCTTCATCTTACATTGAATCTCAACTATCTGTTTCATCTCATTTCTTATAAAATAAGAGCCCTCTCCTCATTTCCATAAGCAATCTTCAACCCATTGTTATGTTGTAGGAATGTGAGCAACCACATCCCACAACAATGAAATCATCAACAACTTGGTGATTTTAAGAGGTTTACATTAGTGTTGTTTTGAATAGTTTAAACTCTTTTTGATTTCATGTCATCACTATTTACATGTTTACTTCCATATTTTGAGGTGTATGTAATGATGTAGGAAGTAGTATAGTTTCTTATGCTTCTTTTTGGTAGCATTTTACATACTACATTTTGGGAATATGGAGTTATACATCCCTTTCAACCTACGTACCAAATCAATCCTCAAAATTACATGTCCAATCCTAATCCATCTCACATTCCTTATTCTTCCACCTTTGACAAGGGAAATCCACCTCATTATCCTTTAGCCACATACAATTTCATTCGTAGCCTACACAATCCCTCAAATAGAAATGTCATTGCCAAAGAAATTGAGGAATTGAAGAATTCTATCTTGACCTTAGCAAATCAAAAGAAAAAGTCTACCTTCCATGACATCCTCTTCCCCCATGTTTCAAAGATCATAATCCTCATGTCCCATCCAACCCAAATCCTCCATGTAATTCCCCATACTTTGAGCTTAGTGTCCAAAACCATCATCCCAATCCCCTACCTCACATCCAATCACCACATAATATTCCAAAATCAACATCATTTCCACCTAGTAATAAATATGTCTTTGTCCCATAATCATTGGTAGAAAGCTTGTCTAAATACAAAACTAAAAATGAAGTGATCCAATCACCCAAAGTCATACACCCAATGCCATCTCAATAACTTGTTCCAAAGCATGCCATTATGGATCCCTCCTCTCCTTTAGATCTAAGCAATTCCCCATCTCATAATTCCCCTATCCCTCAAAATCCATTTATCCCTCTTAATCCATCTCATGATCCCCTTCCTAATCAAGATCAATACATTCCATGTACCGTGCACATTACTAATTCCATTCTGTCTCATGAGTTAGCATCCATTGATCCTCTACTTCATGAAGATTTTCCTTCCACTTCATCCACTATGATTCCTCCATGTCAAGATCAAATCACTCCATATCATGGTTATGTTCCCTCCACTCCATTATATGATTATACTCCATCTCATGATCCAATTATTCCACCACATAATCATCTTATAATTCCAGATCAAAATACCCATTCATTTGCATTTCATGATCCCAATCCATCTCAAGATCCTATTATCCCTCATAATCCCCCTCATGATCCAAATCCTCCACATGAACCTATCACACATATCCAATCCATTCATGAACCTCATATACATGGAGTCACATGTTGTATTGAAAATGATAAGTATCCCATTGAAGAGATAATGTCTCAAGATGTAGGTACACCTTCCACTCATTCCAATCCATAATTCCTCCATCCAAACCTAAGTATTCCCATTATCTATATTCCAAGTCCATTTTGAGCCCTCATATACATATTCCCATTCCTTCCTCATTTCCATCCATTTTAGGTCCTTATGTTCCTAAGTCAAACCCTTCATTCTTTCCATCCATTTTGGGTCTATACATGCCTTCATCCACAATATCCAATTATTCTACTTAATTCCCTGATGATGATCATAATGATCAACAAAGGCACACATCCTTGAATTCCTTCCAATGTTCATTATCCATAAGCTCTCCATACGATTTATCTTCATACACCCATCCCATAGCCAATGAAAGCACATTGGGTGCCAAAGATAAAGTGCATTGAGCCAAAAATTTGCAAAAATCCAAGGATCAACATATCCCCTCTAAATGACATGTTCAAGAAAAGAAAAATACGATCTAAAGAAAAAAAATCAAAAGGCCACAAAGGCTCAAAATGAAAAATTCAAAAATTATGTGGATTCCAAAGCTACTTAATAAAGCAGTGAATCTCAAAGAAAGATTCAAAATGGCATCCAATTTCACTAATCCAAAGGCTTCCTCCATTCATGAATCATCCTGTAGACACTTAAAATTGTTCCCAAAACACTATATTAATTTATTTAATATTGCCCATGACATTGTAATTAATTATTAATTAATTAATTATATTGCTCACATTCTTCTACTTATTTGATTAAATTATTTTAATTAAATGAGTTCATTCTCCTAAGTATTTAAATTTAATTTAAATACTCGTAGCCTTAATGTGTTAAATTAATTTAACACATGATTCTCCATCATCCCCTTTTTAAAATAAATTTTGTTTATTTAATCCTCACATCCTATTAATTCCTCTAAACCCATGATTAAATTAAATTTCATTTAATTTAATCTTAAGCCTAACCTAGAGCCTAGCCTATAACCATCATTTTCATCCTCTTAAGCCTACTTCTTCTCTAATCCCAGTTAATCATTCCTAATCATCTCCCTAATCCCTCTCATTAGCCTAAGAGTGTGCTCACACATGTGTGAGATGACATGCCTACACACTCCCCTTTGCACTCTTGTCTCCCACTCTTCTTCTCAAGTTTGCTCACACATGTGTGAGCAAACTTTGAATTCTTGACCATTTGCATGGCTTGCATGTCACCTTATGTGGCATCTACATGGATGCCACCTCACCAAGCCATCCCTCAAGCATATAAATAGAGGCCTTGCTTCAAGCATTTGCATCTCCCATTATTGCATTGTTACCATGTCATTTTGAGTCTTGAGTTTTCATGCTAGGGTTTTCATTATAATTTGAATTTTCATAGAGATTTCTAGGAGAATACTAATCGTTTGGTAGCTGGTTTAGCTTTGCATTTGCATTATTGGTTTAGTTTACATGCATTTTCTCATCTCCATTCCATTTACATCTTAGTTTGGCTTGAATATCAAGTTAGTTTCTTTGTTGCATTTTAGATTTTCACCATTGAATGCCTTCAAGTATGGATTTCTCCATAGCCATTTTTTGAGGTGTTCTTCATTTCATTGCAGCTTAGGTTCATATTTCATCATTACTCACATTTGCACATTCACTCAAGAGACTCATCATTTTTTTGTGTTTGGGAGAGCACACCAAATATACCCCCCATCCTAACACACCAACAAGGCCTCTCATGGGTGCCTTTGTTGAGTTGTAGAGGTGGCTGGAGGATTTGGTTTTTTGGTTGGTTAGAGTTGCAAAACTCAAGAAAACATTAGTTAATTAATGTTCCATCATTTTTGTTGTGTCTTTGATGCATATTTGAGATTTTTAACTAATGTTTGTTTGTTGATTCATGCTCCCAACAGGTCACATTTTCTAGCACACACATCCAAGCTTCCATTTTCCAACTCCATTTTGGGTCCTTATGCCCCAAAATCCACTATCCTAAATCCATCATCTCTTTCATCCATTTTGGGTCTCTATATCCCAAAATTCAAACTTTCTCCTACATATCCTCCAAAATTTCCTCCTTTCCATCACCCTTCAAGGTGTGCGTTAATGATGATATTTCCACCTCTTTCATCCACTCGTTCACAAGTCTTCCAAACTAGCATCCCTCAACAATGTATTACTCCCATCCACCCCCTTAATCCAAACCTTTTCATAAGTCCTTGATCTCCATTTCCCAACCCATTTCACCCTTGTTTTTACTATCCTACCAACATCTATGAGAAAATCATAAACATTCCTTGAAAATTTTAAAAAAAAAAGAAAAAAGAAAGAGAAAAAATATCAAGGGATGCCATCCATATATCTAGATTCTTGAGTCCTTTTGTATCCAATATCTTCCAAATCCACTTATCCAAACCATTCACTTATCCTTCCACTCACACTCTAAGTTGGGGGCAAGCTCCATCCATACTACATTGCCTTACATATCTTCCATATTTCCATATACCATCAATCACCCTTTTCCATCTTTGATCTTGACAATCATTTTCCTTCCATCCATCCATGCTCACTTGACAGATCCCTTGCACATTATCCACGCACTATCCTACATACTCCCAACATCCATTCACATATATGATCTTGACATCCTATCAATATCTTGCATCCCATAGTCCTTGATATTTTCCTATCCTCTATCCTCCATCCATACTCCCACATACTTCCATCTGCTTTCACATCTTTGATCTTGACATCCTCTCCATATCTTAAATCCCATTGTCCATTCATGTTCATATCCTCATTATCCTCCATCCATACTACTACATGCTTCCATCCTTCTTTCATATGTCCTTGGTCTTGATTATCTCATCCATTTTATGTCATGTATTTCATCCATACTCTTCATATCATTATCCCTATTTCATACCCTCCCTCCCATATCCCTTATTCATTCCATGTTTAGGCCTATGCTCATGATCAATACTAGAGGCACACTAACAAAATGTATGCTTTAGAAATACACATGCCTTCACTTCCTCCATACAATAGCCTTCATACCATCTTTCCATTTCCATGCATCCTTTCCCACCACATTTCCTTCCATTTTCCTATCCTTGGTATGGGGCATTTTAACTCCTTTGAACCATGGTCATTAGCTCTCCATTTTCCAATACCATATCCTTTGGTCCACAATATTCTTTCAACTTTCATTTCATCCATTTACCATTCCTTGGTTCTCCCTTATCATTGGTTCTAATCTATTCCACCTTCCATCAATTTTTACTTCTTTAAATTCAATTCAATCAATTTTCCCTTCTTCCAATCCTTTCACATCAAATCAATTTATCTTATATTCCAATCATTTTTCATCCTATCAAAATCATTCTTCCAATCTCATCCAAGTTCATTCTTCCAATTGTATTTCAATTCAATCTATTCATCAAAATCTCCATAAAATCAAAAAATTGAAAGAAAAAAAAATCAAAATCAAAAAAATCTCAATCAATGTGCAATCAATACTAATCCAATCAATCCAATCTTTCAATCTTGTACATCAATCCTTAATCAATTCATCAATTTGACCCAATCAATTGATAATCCATTGACCATATTTGAATATCATCATGGGATGTTTCCTTCCCAATCCTTGGATGTGCATTGTGCTTATCATTAACTTTGTCATCCTCAATCAATCATCATCAATCAATCTATTAATTGGTTTTCAGCTTGACTAGGGGCAAAATTTTGGTTTGCTTTTGGTTTATTGTGCATGATTGCTTGTTACTTTTATGTATTTGTATTTTTTGCATTTATCATGGTCTTCACATCCTATTGTCCCAAGGAATCATGGTCTTCCATATCATGGTTTCATAAGGCATATGGTTGTATTAGATCCCTTTTTATCACGTACTTGACACATTGTCATCTTGGTTCCTCATACCTTGGTGCATAGTGTTGAATACAATATCAAACTTAGGTTGTTCACACTATTGCAGCATAACTTTATTAATCTTATCATTTTCCACTCCCTTCCATATTGACATCCATTTCAAGATAACATTCGTGTTCTCCTAACCTGCATGTCCTCTCGAGGGGTGCACCATTCCACCCTCATCATCCTTCATCATCCTTCTATGACCAGGGTATCATGCTACTAGTCTTATCCTTCCATCCACTATATTTTATTTTCTTTGATATAACATTACTAATGCTATATCAAAGAGGGGAAAAATCTAGACACCTAAAATTGTCCAATTGAGCACAAATACCCTTATCCTGACCAATTAAATAGATATTTATTATTCATTTAATTTTAGTCTTATCCTACTTTTAATTAAATAAATTTACATTTATTTAATTACATTCATCTTTTTTTGATTTAAATAAATTTAGATTTATTTATTCCTAGCCTATTTCCCCTCATCCCACTTGCATCTTAATCCTTCACTTTAATTAACTAAAATACTTCTTTTACTTAATTAATCCCTTTTAATCCCACTTGGAATTAAATATTAAATTTAATTCTATTTGAGAACATGGCTCCTAACTTTAACTCTCACCTAACCTCACTTCCCTAACCTAACCCATCCTTCTAACCTAGGTCAATCCACTTATCCACTAATTAATCCTAGTTTCTCATCTATTCATATCCTTAATCATTTGCACAATCCTAACCAAAGGATTAGCATACTCTAGTCACATGTGACATGTGACTCTTACACACTTACACATTTGTCCCCCTTCACATGTGAATCAAATTTTCTCACACATGTGTGAGAAACCTTGATCCTCCAACCCTATTACATATGTCATTGACCCATCACTTTCAAAGGTGTCTTACACATGTGTGAGAAACCTTGATCCTCCAAACCTCTTACACATGTCATTGACCCATCACATCAAAGGTTGCTCACACATGTGTGAGCATCTTTCCTCCTTTGAATGGTCAAAACTCTAATCCACATGGATTCCATTTGACCTGGACACCTCATGGACACCTCATCGATCCTGAGAGACCCTAGCGCTTCATCTTACATTGAATCTCAACTGTCTATTTCATCTCATTTCCTATAAAATAAGAGTCCTTTCCTCATTTTCATAAGTAATCTTCAACCCATTGTTATGTTGCAAGAATGTGAGCAACCACATCCCACAACAATGAAATTATCAACAACTTGGTGATTTTAAGAGGTTTGCATTATTGTTGTTTTGAATAGTTTAAACTCTTTTTGATTTCATGTCATCACTATTTACATGTTTACTTCCATATTTTGAGTTATATGTAATAATGTAGGAAGTAGTATAGTTTCTTATGCTTCTTTTTTGTAGCATTTTACATACTACATATATTTGAAGACAAAAAACTTAAGAGCAATATTTTCTACCATTGAGGATGATGATGACACTATTTTATCTGCCCAAAAGAATAGACATTAGTGTAGAGATCTAAAAATCTAAACTAAACATAAACCCTAATCTACCAAAACCCAACATAAATGACCCAAAATAGTGGAAAACCAATTCAACCCCCCCATAAGCTATGGAATGCAAAAAATGGTCCCTCTATGACCATTTTGGCATAGTTGTGCACCTACTCATGTGTGCAATTGCACACACGTGAGGCAAATGCAAATGGGGGGGGGATTTATGTCCTTCATGTTTGTCCACAAAGATTGTGCACATGCACACCTTTGTGGGGTGTGCATGTGCACCCCCTTATGTTTGCATTAGGTTGGTGTAAAAAGGTGCACATGTGCACACCTTGGGGTGGTGCACACATGCACACCTTTCCTTGATATTCACTTAGTTAGATTTAAACTTCAAAGGTGTGTACATGCACATCTTGGAGAGGTGTGCATGTGTGCACCCATGAAAGTGTCTAGGTTCATGTTAAGTCCATTTTAGGTCTTGTTTAAGTGTTAGGTTTTTAGGTTTTCTATGTGAACAAAGGTGTGCACATGTGCACCTTGAGGAGGTTCCCATGTTTGCACCTTTGGTGTTGTCTAAAAATCATTTGTCTTTGTATATTGTAGGTTTAGCACACCTTTGGAGGTGCCAGGGTGTAGGAGCATAGGAGCATGCAAGAACAAGTAAAGAAGGGTGGAGGGGTCCCGAACTTATATAGGCCTACGCCTGGTGTGTGTACCCTTTAGAGGTGCACACATGTGTGCAAGTGTGCATGTGCACATCTCCAAAGGGAATGGGTGTGCACCTATGCATTTAGTGCACCTACACACCTTGGGTAGGTGCGCACATGCGCTAAGTGCAGTAGTGTGCTTCCATGCACTAAAAAGACTAAAAAAACTTCATTTTCTTCTACTTTGACTCCACTAGATTTTCTCAATTAGAGAAAAAAAATATACCTCGACTCTAGGGGGAGTTTCAAAATGACCTAGGCCCCAAAATAGGGGTCTGGGATTCAAATGTTTTTACTAGGTGGTCCTCATTTCTAGGAGAAATGGGGCATGTGTTGTGAAACCACAACACCTATAAAAACTCATCAAAATTATTTGAAATCTAAAATATAGGTTCTTTGATTTGTACACTAATCATTCCAAAATTGGAAATCCATGACACATCACCAGGTGCAAGATAGTTAGATGCAAAGTAGAATTTCAATAATAGGTTAACACTTGCAAAAAAAGTAGATTTCTCAAGTGCAAAAAATGACGTCTCATTAAATGACTCAAAATTTGAAACTAATGACCTGAGATGCATGTATACATTGAATAAAAGGTGTTGAGAAATTGAAACACATGATAAACCTCAATATACAATCAGACATGTAGGCATAAAATGCTCAAATAGGGGGTTATTTTGCAAAAGTTTAACATGGTACTCCAAAACCCTTATGGATTTTGAGAGTCCTAACACAATGTATGTTCACATCACATGAAAACTGAAAATGATTTTTTTTTATGAGTATAATAGGTATGATGCAAATGTAGTTAGAGTTGGTGACAATACATGAGAAAGGGAAAGGGATCCATTAGTCTTGATGGTAAGACTAACCCTAAGGATGTATCCTTCATTGATGGTTTGAAACATAACTTGTTGAGTGTTGGAAAAATCATTGATAAGGGATATCATTTACATTTCACTGAGAAGACATGTACAATCAAGGATAATCATATAAATTTATTGGCACAGGTACAAGAATAATAGGTATTATATTTTAATTAAATCCTACTAAGATGAGTTATTTTGTTGTAAAAGTGGATAGCAACTAGTTATGGCATAGGAGATTTTTTTACATAAATTTTGATAACATGGTAAAGGTTAGTAAATTTAATGCTGTAAGATCTACAAAAGATTGTGAACCCTTCTAATATGATGTGCAAAGAACGTGTAATGACTAAAGAAAAGAATAGTACTTTTCCTAGCAAAACACTTACTATTCAAAAAGGTTAAAAATTCTTCATATAGATCTATGTGGTCCTACAAAGACTAAAACTTTCTATGGTGAGAGGTATTTTGTTCTTTTCATTGATTATTACATTAGAATGATGTGGGTCACATTTTTAAGGGAGAAGTTTGAGGATTTTGACAAATTTAAGATATTCAAGGCTAAAGTTGAAAATGAATCTAGTATGAGAATCAAAATGTTTGAGGTCTAACAAAGGTGGAGAATTTACTTCAAATCAATTGTAATGCCCAAAATACGAGGACCAAAACAAACGATTTAATTTAATTTTTTTTAAAAGATTAATAATTAAAATTACATTCACTAAGTTCAATATATTTGTTATCACAAGTTAAGGTACAAGTCAAATGTAAGATAGAACGAGTTCTCCTGCCAGTGTCCTAATATTTCCATTCAAGTTTTTAAAAAACAATGTTTATGAAAAGATCATAAGATATAAACTTTCATTGTTTACTAGATTTTTTTAATTTAAACAATCCAATTTGAATTTATTAAAGAATTTATCATATTGTTACTTTGATTTAGTCTTAAAATATTTAAAACATATGGATAACCATTTAAATAATAATTGATCTAAATATTACAAAAATATTAGAAATAACAGAAACTTCCAAATTAATATAACATTACACTAACGACGAGTTAAAAAAACAAAACCATTATAATTGATAAACATTTTAAAATCATATTAAACTAACTAACTTTAATTAATTAATAACTAAATCCTAATTTAAACTAAAACTAAACTTAAAACCTTTTTAATTACTACTCCCAATTAAAAAACTTGAACTAAGCATTTATTGCTAACACAAAAGTTACATTATTAATAAAATAAATAGACTACCCTAAAATCTAAACTAACTTAAAATAAAAAAAATCAACCAAAACTAATATTAAAAAAAAAAACATAGTAATTAAATTATATACAAAAATATTCCAACAAACAATGACCAACTAACTTACACTAATAATTAAACTAACTTAAAACTAATTTAAACTTAATTTAATACTAACTTAAATTTAAACACAACTCTTAATTTAAAACTTTTAACAAATAAAACAACTTTTAAATAATAATAATAAAACAAATTAAACTAAAATTAAATTAAAACTAATCTAATTTAATTGCCCCCCAAACCTAAACACCCTAATCTCCTTACTTTTCCTTTTTACCACTTTGGCACAAAGGCCCAGATTTGCCCACGTACAGGATTGTTTTTCCCCACCCAATTCAATGCATGAAAAAGCCTTATTAAAGGCTAGCGCAAGTTTTAAGAGAGGTGGGAGTTTTGTTTGAAAACTTACCTTTATTTTTATTCAACCACCTACCCACATTCAAAGCAACCACTATAACCAATGAATTTTTTTTTAAGGGATTCAAAAGACATGATGGGGGTGATGTCAGTCGTACTGGCTGCCTTATTCTCCCTTTTGCTATGTGTAGATTTAAATGGGGGTAGTGCAATTATGTAAGAAAGCTTATTATGTAGGATATTTGTTGGTTTTGTGTTTTATGAAATTTATTTTATATATTATTTTTTTCTTTAATTTATTCAAATTTTAGTTTATTCATTTTATTCAAAGAAGTATAGTTAAGAGAATCTTTAAATATTCTTTGTTGAAAGAAGGGGATAAATCATTTCCCCATACAAAATCCAGAGGTTTTTTTGGCTCTAGGATAAAACAAAAATTTTGAAAGTCATTTTTTTTTACATAGGATTTCAATCCTGAACATAATTGAATTTCAACAATCAATATACATTTCCATCATGGCCCTTAACAAGGGATCCCTTTCATTTTTTGCAATGCATCGCTGAGATTGTGGAGGACACGAAAACTGGCCAGGTGACAAACAAACATAACAAGAAACAAAATTAGACATTCATTTCCATACTGGGTTTTCACAATAGGATTCAACATTGAATCAAAACTAGGGAAAGGTGGATTTTTCCAACAGGAGATGTCAGACACAACACCAAAATAGGTGCCCAATCAGGGCTATATCTCAAGAACTTTTGTTCTTCCATTCTTACATGCCAAAACTCATACGTGGTTTGTACAGACAGGTAGGGGCCAATAACACCCTACCCTCTCTCCCTCTTCTCGTCCTGAGAAGAGACTCTACACTGTTGGAGTCCAACTGAAGCCCTTTCTCGAAATTGGCCACTTCTGCCCTATCCGAGGGTGAGTAATGCCAAAACACCCATACAAGAAAACTTTGAAATTCAAATAAAACATGAAAGAAAAACATCAAAAAAACATGATTCCAATCCTTCCCAAGCATACCCAACATACATACAAGCATACTAAGGAACAACACAATAACATAAGCATGAACCAAGCATGAAACAACATGAGCAACATGAACAAAGGAGATGAAGAACTCCTACCTTCACAAAGGTTATGGTAAGATGAACAAGTTGAGAAGAGCTTTTCCTTCCTTCAATCTTCCAAGACTTCTCTCTAAAAGTAGAGATTGGGTAACAACCAAAACTACTCCAAAAAGGGCCTCTAAATAAGATCCAAACTCAACCACCAAAAAGGGCAATAACTTCCCCACTCACCTACAAATCTAGAAGTTTCTAACCCAACCAATCCTAAGTTTAACCACTAAGTGGAGTTGAGGTTATGCAACTCATGGTAATCACTATCAATTTTCGCACAAAGGCAAAAATAGACTTTTTGAGTGACCTCAAGAGTCAACAAAAGGGGATTAGGAGGTGGAAAATACCCCCAACCCATACCCATACCCCTTAGGTATAAATATTTCATGTTTTAAGGCCTTAGGAATTGATTTGGGACCCAACAAATGCTAAACTCAATTAAGAAACAAATCAGCAAAAATGACACTAACTTAATCTGACTTAGGTCCAAAGGTTACACAGATAACCCTAACTGGCATGCTGGAAAGCATAAACAATTCACGAGTGTCAAGTGACACTATAAGAACACAATTACAAAACATTAACATTTACTGATCACGGAAAGATACATTCATACAGCTCACATTACAATTAAGTTACGAACAACAAGGTTTCCACAAATGGCACATAGGGATCAGTTCCGTTCCTCGGTCAGGTTTCTCGGCTAAAATATCCTGCATACTCATTGCACACATCAGTAGCTCAAGAAAATCTCGTGCATATATATATATATATATATATATATATATATATATATATATATATATATATATATATATATATATATATATATATATATATATATATATATATAAACTTATTAGAGAAACCACATAACTCAGAATATAATGCTTCAATTAATTAATTAACTATTTAATTCATTTCTACTCACATTTAATCATCAGTAATTACATAATCAATATGACATATAACTTATTCATTAATTCGGATTAAGTACGAGAATAATCATTGTTAGGCATGCATATACCTAAACATCATAACATCACCAACAGTGAATATTGAACTATCTAAATACATAAAATCCTAATCATTGAGGTAACACAATCAATAACATCATCATTAAGTGAAACACCTTGTATTATTGTTAGTCCAAATTAATGTTTAAACAATCGAGATAACATAGTAGTTCTCCAATCTTTAAGTATTAAAGCATGGATGTATCTGTTGATCTCAATTTTCATTAGGACATCTAAAACATACAACATTACTCCATATCCATTCTAATCTCCTATAATAGAATTAACAAAAAAAATCATATATAATAAGTACATGTGAGGAGGGACCTTACATCAACTCAATAATTTTTTATAGGATAACTAAATTCATATGCAAGTTTAAAAACCTAAGGCTCCATAATAGAATGGGATAACATAAAGAAAGAATAGAACAATAAGTGAAGCATATAAAACAATGTTTTTTATTAAGATAAAATAGGTTTTGAAGAGGCCCTAAAACATGCATAAAAGAGGACTAAAGATTTAAAAAATTACAATCCATAAGGAGAAGCATGAAAAAAAGAGAAAGGCCAACCATAAAATAAAAATCTAGCCAGGAAAAGACAATACTTGAAGGACAAAACCTGACAGACCAAAAATCATAAAAACACAAACATCTAAAAATACATGCATGCTATCCCAAATTATTTAGAAGCTCAGTAGCCTCTAGCTCAAGATTATCCATCCTCTTGGCCACTTGCTTGATTTTCTTGATCTCTGTAGTGGTCACATAAGCCATCTTCTTGGTCTTGTATCTAGTTCTCTTTCCTAGACTCACTTGACTATCAACATGCTCCTCCATTTCATTTGAGCCTTATCCTCAAAGGTTCCCTCCATCATGTTAGTAAGGATTTTAATATGCTTATTTGAGGCTTTCAAGATCTTAAAGATCTAATTGGAAATGCCTTTAAGGGTATTCTCAATGCTAGAAACCCTTCCATCCAAGTCTAAGACTTAGGCCTCCAACTTTTAAAGAGTAGAAAAATACATCATAGATCCCATATCCACGCTGACTTACCTAATTCCATCATTCTTCTTCACATTATTAACCCTAGTCTCAAGGGCATTCATCCTACCATTGATCTAATGGAACAACCACTTAATGGACCTAAACTTGTCCAATAGGTTGTTCCTAGCAATGTGAAGAATATCCATTTGTAGCTTTTTTCTAGAGTCACTCAACACCAACATAGAAGGATCAATAAGTTTCTTGAGATCAAAATCACCAATCTCCTCACCCCTAACAACTAGTTTCATCTTCTATCTAGAAATTCCTAGCTTTACCATGTAATCATATCTATATTCTTCTAAATAATTTTTTTTACCATAGAGGGGGATCCCTAACTTGAGAGTAGGGGAATCTCTTTGGTGATATTCTTACCCTCGGTACTAGGAGTCTTTGAAAATACCTTCTATTTTTTTTCTTAATGGCAAGGGAAGGAGATCCCATTTTCTTTATGTAATTTTCCTGCTCTTCTCTATATGTCTCCATATCCTCCTCCTCTTCATTGGACTCTTCATCAGAGGAAATAACCACTTTTGTGATTCTATATTTTTTATCCTCATACTCAATATTCTTTAAGTGATGATTGGAAGAGGAACCCTTGCCTTTGTCTTTAGTTGTAATATCCTCAAAGTCTTCTATTACATGCATTCACTATCCTCTATCTCCAAAAATCTTATTAGGAATTAGATTCTTCATAATCTCCCTTAGACTCTTCCTTTTCCTCAATAGTTTTCCCCACAAAATGAGCCTTAATATACTCATAAATAAGAAGCATGAGACCGTCATGTAGAGGAGATTTTATAACCACCCTTTCCCTAATCCCATTGATTTTGGTTTTCATATGAACATACAAATAAAAGGGAATGGAGATTTTAATATCGTGTCTAAAATGGTTCAACAAGACAAAAAGATGTGTGTAGATACATGAAATTCTCCTATCTAGAGTGACATAGTAAATATAGCTCTCAACACAAATGTCTAGATATTTTTTTATAGAACTAAAAAGATAATATGTCTTATCACCCTTTATCATAGAGTTGTGTTCCTCTTCATCCTTAGGGAAGTCATCAACAACACCATCAAAGCTCTTCCTATCAATGTAAAAATTCTTCTTGATAATAGGAATTCTAGTGACCTGGGATATGAGCTCTTCTATTACTATGACACTTCTCCCAAAAAATTTCAAGGTCCCTTCATTCTAGCTCTTGAGGAAAATATTAGTAACACTAGGGTTACGACCATGTAATCTCTCAACAATTATGTTAGACCACCATCATGCAACATCTCCCACACCTCAGTTCTTCTTCTCCATTTCTCATAGTTCTTCGGTTCCTTGCATCTTTTTTGTCCACCTTTACTCTTATTATACACATCACACACTAGAAAACTAATCAAATAATAAAGAAAATAGTTTCCCAACTTAAACTAGATATTAATAAAATAATAAAATATGACACTCAAAATCACCTACAAAACATGTGGGTATAAGGTGAAATCATTACACCACCCATCTTTGCAATCCTTTAAATTCCTTGCAATCAATAAACCATCACCTTAAGGTACCATTAACATCATACCATATCATAATTAATATTTGGCATGACCTCCATAGGGAGGGCCATATCACCTTGCCAACACATCCTCTAACTGAGTCTCACCACTATGCTGGCAATAATGTCAATGATCTTGTTGAACTCTTGATAAACATGAGAGATAAAATAATTCCTTATAGTATTAAGGATATTTTTTGTCTCTTGGATTATATTATCAATAGTCCATGAGGGTTTTGAAATCCCCTTTAAATAATTGATGATATTATTTGAGTTACCTTCCAACCATAGATTAGATATACCCATGTCCTTATCCATTCTAGTAGCTTAAAGAGTCATCATCACCTCTGCATAGTCATTCATCTAATTTCCCATGGGAAGTGCCACCATAGAAAGACATCAATTAAAGTGATCTCTCAACACTCCCCTACACCCAGCTAGCCTAGGTTTTCCCATAATTACCCCATTAAAATTTGCTTTGCACTAGCCCAATGGAGGAAAAAGCTAGCTACTTTCCCTTCTCCTATAATAAACATGATTAGTAATATGCACAGGCTCAATCACCAAATTTAGGTTAGAGATTTTACTATCAAACTAGTTTAGGTTTTTAAAGATAATATTTTAAATCTTGAAGAAAACCACCTTAGGAGAAGATGACCTATCTCTAAAATTCCTATTGTTGCATTTATTTCAAATTACCAAAAGATATGAGGTAGAAACAAGGACCAAAATTGAGTGAAAATTTTTGGAAGGTGGAAAGGAAGGGACAGATAAATGAAAAGAAAATAAAAAATGTTTCTTGAAGTTATAATAGCAAATGTCAATTGGAGAGAAGTAGTTACCACTAAAGTATACACTATGAATAGAGTTCTGATTAGACAAGGAACATGTAAGAACGCTTATGAATCATGGACTAGTTATACTCTTAAATTAAAGTAGTTTAGATTTTTTTGAAATAAGTATTATATAAAAAGAGAAGATTATATGGGGAAGTTTGATCTAAAAGTGATGAAGGTATCTTTCTTAGTTATTCTACTAAGCTTAAGGCATATAGATGTTACAATATGAAATTGAAGAAGATCAATATTGAGATTACAAATGTGAGGATAGATAAAAATTTTAGGTTCATCAAATAATTCTTGATTATGGCTTTGATGACAAATTCAAATTTGTCTAGTATAACTCAAAGACCAACAATAAATTAGAATACAAAATAACAAAAATTATTTGAATTGGACAATGATATAAAGATACGATTTGAAGAAGAACAAAGAACACCTAAATATATTGCAAGGAATCATCTTGATAATGAGATCATTGGTAATGTTAGTAAAAGAGTGATGAAAAGAGGCAAGGTAAGAGAAGAAACTTGTTTAATTTCATAGTTTGAACCTAAGACTATTAATGAGACATGTAAAGATGAATTTTGGGTAAATCCAATAAAAGAAGAACTTGAGAAGATAGAGAAGAAAAATATATGGGAATTAGTCCCTAGACCTAAATATAAGAATATTATTAGCACAAAATGGGTATTCAGGAATAAAATGAATGGACAAGGTGAATTTTTGAGGAATAAAGAAAGGTTGGTATCAAAGGGCTATTCATAACATGAAGGTATATATTTTGAAGAAATTTTTTCTTTTGTAGCAATACTAGAATTTGTAAGAATGTTTTTGGCCTATGCATTCAACAAGAATTTTAAAGTGTATCAAATAGATGTGAAGTTAACTTTATTTAATGGAGAACTAGAGTAAGAGGTATACATTGAACAACTTAATGGGTGATGTAGGAGCATCTAGGGTCTTTGAGAAATCTTGCATCAACCAAAAATACATTTCTTGTTTTCTGTAATAGTCTATTGTTCACAAAGTAATCATTTGTGCTTTTGGTTTCAAGTTGTGTGCAATTGATATCATGTTGAGGACCTTTCCTAGATCCTTTTCCTAAGTGTGCATACTCTAAGGTTTTATAGTCATCAAGTGTTATGCCATTCTTTGTAGTTTTCATGTAGCAAGGCATGTTGTTTCTATTAGAGAAATTTCCTATGATAATGTGGCATCTTGCATAGTTGGGGGTTGACTACTTACTCCCATGTAGACCAATCCTTAAGAGCACGTGATCTTACGTTATTGTTTATTTGGGTTTTGGTTTACTCTTTTAACACTAGACCTATAAAGTAATTAAATGCTCAACTAGCCAACTTGTGGCTTAGTTGGCTATATAGGAAGCTTGATTAGATGTATGAAAAGGGTAAAAAATTATGTAGATCTTAGAAAGAAGAAGATAGAGGATGCAATCTTGGACTTTGATTTTGTAATTCTTCCTTGTATAAGGCCACAATGTGGAAGTTCTCATAGTCGAGCATATTGCTTTATTTATATGTGAAGTGAAATAATTACACCTATTAAATGTTACATATGATCTCTTTTTCCTTATTGTGTATCTAATTAAAGCTTCCATGTGGAATTCTGATCAAGGGGTGTTTATAGGTTTAAGTTGGTTTTATTTCATCCTAATCCTACCTATATCCTTCCTTGCATCAATTGGTATCTGATGTAGTGCAAGGTAGGAGGAACTGTAAAGGAGATGTCCTAGCCCCAATAAATTAACCACACAACAAAATATACACAATAACATAGATATTTAGATCCAAACATCAACAATTTACAAAATAGAATCATAAGAATTACATCCAACATATCTAACTATAAGGCCTTCCAAGTTACAACCAAATATATCAACAATTAAAATAACAATTCTACAAGACCTTGCAAGATCTAACCTACCTCTAGCTAGTTGAGATCCACAATCTTTTAGAGAAACCTGAGAATAATCTAAACTTGTGCTCACAAGCCACCATGAAACCTTCTTGTTTCCCAAGCCCACACTTAGCTACTAGATCTTCTAAAATTCACTCCTCTCAGCTACTCCATTCTCTCCATGTAGACTTGAATCCTTTGATGTCTCAAGATAAGATAGGACCCCTTGCTTATACTAAACCAAGCTACAAGTCAGCTTAGAAAACCTTACATTAAATAAAAAATCACATTAAATACACCCTCAAGCCACAAGTCATCTTGGCAACAAGCATGAAATAACTAAATACTTAGGACATGCTCCAAGTTTATAATGCATAACTAACTCATATGACCAAAATCTGATAGTAAATTAGGAACACATTACCAACAACTATGAATAAAACTCTAACTCTAAGACAATTCCTTCAAATTCCATGTACACTTAGGACAAGGTTACCCAATATGTCTCAAACATACTCCTAATTGCACAAACCATAACTTCACAAATCCAAGCTTGATGATCCTACACATAAGATTGCAGACTATCATAGGATGCTTTTGCATCAAATACCCTAGGTGCAAAGAAAGATGTTCTCAAAAGATGGAAGAACATCTTTCAGGGTTCAACACATAAGCTCCAAATTGGTACTTCACATACATGTCCTCCAAGTGATCAAATTGTACACTCTTTCCTTTGTTCCACTTCTACAACTTTCATCTATTTTTTTTTGATTCTTCACTTCTTTTCTTAGTGTACAATAGGTCTACTTTCCATGCCGATCTCTATCCCTTCGAGAATTTTGCAACTCAACTAAGGTCCTTGTTAACCATTTTAGCCCCCTCCCCCTTTATTAACTTGTTTTCATCATTAAAATCTAATCAGAGATATCTATTCATGGCATCAAAAATCATAGTGTGGCTAAACCCTAGTTATCCCCTTCAATATATCAAGTGCTACAATATTATGATTGAAGTTTTCATTGTCTAGTTGTAGGCCTTCATCTTTCCTCTCTTGATGTTATGAAGTAGATATTTGCAAAGGATCATAATGGTCAATGATAATTTTCTTGATCTTGTGATATCCATGTGGTCATATCATCACGGGTGTATGTCTTCAAGGTTTGTGATCTCATGATATCCCTATTGTCATGACATCATAAGAATCTCATGGAAAATGACAAGTTGGTGTTGCAATGATACAAAAAGCTAGGTATCATATGATTGTAAGGATAGAAAAGTACTAAGGTTATAAAAAGGGTTACGATCTTATGAAAAAAGGAGGATCATGCAAGCGTAAGTGTTCCCATAAAGTCTTTCAATGATACAAAAAATTTTAGATTGAGAGATTGCAAGGGAAAAATAGAGATGACTTCTAAAGTCATGACAAGATTAGTTGGCTGTGATTGGGAGATTGTAAGACATGAAAGGGGAGGCCTAAAGACATGACAGACTATCTGGCATATGATCATATATGTGAACATGAAAGCTTTTGAGGCTATGATGAGAAAAGGTAATCGCCAGCGTATGATCAGGAGTTAGAGGTAGCAATTAAGAGAAAGTTTTGATGTCATGATGGGACTTAATTGACTACTATCATATGATCACAAGGAAAGAAAAGGGAAACCATTGAGGTCACAAGAATGTTAGTTAGTTGTGATTGTAAGAGTTGAGATATCTATTGCTAACACTATGATATGTTGTTTTTGTGAGATTATAGAAGATTAAAAAGGGCCCCTCAACCATGTGACAAACTAATGATCATAAGATTTTAAAGGCCAACTTATTTTCTTGAGATGATACAAAGGGTTTTGATTTTAGGGTGATCATGAAATCATAAAACCACCTAAGTTTGACTTAAAAGGCATTCCTTCTTTTCTGAGCTAGAAATGACAAAGGCTGTTGACCAATGGAATTTAAAGATGGTGCAAAATAGAGAATAGGTCAACACTAAATAGAGCCAAAAGGATGGGCACTGATACAACAATGGTGATGAGATAAAGTAAGGCAACAATAAATTTGTATGAAATCAAACATATTGAACAACAACCAAAAAGAAATTGAATGTCTAGCAGTAGTTGGAGAGATTAAGGGGAAAGGATTTGTTTGTCTACAACCACTTTGGTGTGTCCTCAACACCATTGCATCCCATGCTTCTTAAGTGTTTATCATAATCAATTCTAATTGATTGGATGTCTTGCGGCTATGTGCAGTCCTTTTCTTGCTCATTTTGCCATATCCAAAAGCTATTGCACTTCATGATTAGATTTCCTTAAAATTCTTAGTTATTGCTCCTCTGTAACCTCAACTCCACTTGGTTGGAGTTTGAACTCAATATAAATATCTGAGTTATGTATGAACTCTATAAAAGACACTTGTAAATATGTTTTGGGGTTCTTCCTTGTCTATATTTTGCAACAACATCATGCTCTGCAACTTTTGCCTTCCATTAATGAAATATTTTTTCCTTACCTTTTCTTTTCATTTTGTTGTCTAGTACATGCATATGCCTTGTAGTAAATGTCTTCTTTCTATTTTCTCAAGTTTACATGTTGTGTTTAATCCATTGGCAATTGTTGCATAAGTGAAAATTATCTTTCCTTTCAACATTTCCTCAGTTTTAGACCTGCATGTCATTTTGGGAGATAGAATAAAGTCAAGTCTAATGTATTTTGGGCTTTCGTCGATGAATTGTGCAATTGTGGGTAGAGTTGTGACCATTTCACTTAGGTGCATCACCCCCTTTAGATTAGATTAGGTAGTTTGATTTCTTGCATCTCCTTCTCTCTTTTCCTCTTAAGAGTAGTTAGGTGCATCTTGATTGTAAGGAAGTTATCCTTCTCTATAGATTCAACCTCAAAGTGTAAGTCCAACACTTGGAGGTCATTTCTTTGTTACACAAGGTCACTTAAGGGTCATGCCTCAAATAAGGGTGCAAACTTCTATATCAATAGTTTTTAGCACGCTTGGTAGGACTGATATTGAAACATTTCTTAAAGTCTACTAGTTCACTGGTGTCAAAAGAAAGCACTTCAACTTATGCTGAGGAGATAGTGCTGCTCTTAGAATTTCAAGCCTTTAAGAGGCTGACATTCAAGCACTTGGAAAATCCATCTCTATATCTCAGTTTTAGACCAGAATTTTTGTGATTTATGCCCCAGGTTAAAAAATGAGCATCTTTTAGAGGTATTTTTTAGTACACTAAACTCTCATTTTCAAATCCTAGAAGAAAAAGAGGTAGACTCTCTCTTTATCACCAGTTAGGAGTTCATAAGTAGCACATACACCTATTGGATTGCATTCTACTCCTCCTATTGATAGGTCACAACCTAGGGTACCATCTTTGCATTTGAATAGATCTCTATTTCACATGGCTCTCCCTAGAAATTAATTTTTTTCCACCTTCAATGATGGGAGTCCTCTCATCCGAGTCCAAAGACATGATATCCTAGTATTCACTCTTAAAAGTATACCAAATTTTACTAGTGAAACTTCCATTTCTCCTATAGAGCACATTCAAGAGATTTCAAACATCTATAATATCCATAGTATTACAGAAGATGATATCGCTGTTAGACTTTTAGCTTCATCTCTAAAAGGAAAAGCCTTATAATGGTAAAGAGGATTGCCACATAACTCTATTATTGATTGGGATGAGCTAGGAGAAGGATTATGTAAACACTTTGCAGATAAGAGTGATCATTTATCACTCTTGGAACAACTAACTATAATCAAAAGGGAACCTCATGAGTTCATGAAAAATTTCTACTATAGGTTCCAAAAAACATGGGATAAAATCCCTGTTGCAGTGAAGCCTCCTCCTGCTAACACTTTCTTGCATTACCTTAGAGTCTTTAATAGTGATATTGCTACTACACTTCAATCCATAGGAGGGGATACTTTACCAACTGCATATGAGATTGCCATAAAATAAGAACATATCTTGATTGAAGGAGGGAAGTTAGCTCCATGGCCTCCAATGCCTTTCTTTCCTGACATGCCTAATCATCAGCCTAAAATAGCCCCTATTCCTACCACATCTACATGTCAACCTCTTGCCATAACCCAAATATCCTCTACATACTCAAATGAGATAGATAAAAGGTTGCAAGATCATAGCTTTGATATGGGTAGGAAATTTCAGGATCAAAGCTTAGAGACACAAACTATTAAACAAGCTATTGGTTAGAAAAATTTGTTAATCTAGAACCTTGGAAATGATGTGACAACTCTCAACGGACAACAATATCAAGTTGTTAGGCCTCAACCTTGCAATTAGAATTTATAGTCAAATAGGCTAACACATTAAGGATGGGCTCCATGGATCCAAAATAAATCTTTTAATAATGTACCCCATCTAGCCCCAAATTAGTCAAAGGCACTTATTCATCAAAATAATCTTCTTCAAGAACAAGAAGGATACATGTATGGTTATCAATCCAATGATTGGGGTGCATTTTCTTAGGCCTTGACTATACAAGAGGAACTAACAACTTTGGGACAACAATATGATATGAATCAACCCAATGTTGGATATCAAGCTCAAACACATGAGGTGCTTCTTATGCCATCTTTGGAAAGAAGATTTTGATGGTAGAAGTCAAGAGAATAATAGTGCTATAACCATGCATGCCATGGACCTAGGGATAGCAAACAAGGCATCTACACTAGTTCAAAATTAGAGTAAGGACAAAGTTGGAAGAAGGTGGAGGAATCTAAGGCTACTCCTATTTCAATAAAAAATGGATATTTGGACTTGATCATCCATGCACAACCCTACAAGGAGGAAAATCAAAGTAAGAAAATGAATCCTCCTCCCTTTTATATCTCTTTAATCATAGGAGATAAAATAGTTCATAGTTGCATGATAGACTTTGGTACTAGTACCTCAGTCATGTCTAAGAGGATTTTTGATTAGCCAAGCATAAATTATGAGCCTATGACTAATGGGATTAATAAATTAGATGGTAGTTCTTATAGAACAATAGGGGTATTTAAATATTTAAAAGTGACACTACATGCATGTCCTGGCTACACCATTTTGCAAGATATATTTGTTATAGATCTCCCTACACACTCTACCATTTTCTTATCCAAATATTTCACTGCTAAAATTAGTGGTGGGTGTATTGCTGCTGATTAGTGTTGAATATTTTTTAGAACTAGATTTTTTGCCCCTGAAAACATGAATTACACTCTTTTTGATGAAGAGGAAGACTACTTGGATCCATTCAAGCACATAGATGAAACTAAACCAAGAATATATGTTATTCATGAACAAGATGTTGTCATTCCAAATTTGGTCCAAGGTATGAAAGAGCAACAGGGGTAGAAAATTTTACTGGTCATGAAAATAATGAGATGGAAGCTATCCTCTTCAATGAGCTCCCTACCTTTATAGCTAAAAATGAGGAGGTCCTACTTGGGCCAATATTAGCTGAAAAGTTTGAGTAACAAGACAAACAAAGCAACTGGAAGGAATGTGGTTCCCTTAAGAGGTTGATAACTTTTTTTGGTCTTCAAAGACATAAAGGATGATTTAATTCATCAAAAAGAGAGATATGAGTAGAAGGGTGGGCCACCTTTTATATTAGGTTCATGTAGAATGTGGTATGGCATCCAACCATGTAATGATGAGAGGATGATGCTTGAACATGTCAAGCATTCCAAGATAAAGAAGAAGGAAATATACTTCAACAAGCCAATCAATGGCTTTGTTTGATTTATTTTCCCTGTAAAATTTTGTAAATAGTAGATTAGGTGTTTCCTAGTTTTCAATAAGTGCACAACCACAGATTATCTCTCTGAGATAGTAGAGTTTTGAAATTTTGTAGTTATAGAGGTAGATTTTGTGAGGTTGTAGTTTCTTCTGGTTGTTTGTAGAATGAGGTTCATTTTTTGTCACTCTATAGCCTAATGGATTGCTTAAGGCCACTCATCTTATGCTTAATAGGAAAGCATCCCCTATGGGTCACCATAAATGTTAACCATTTTCCCCCCCAACTTTATTAACTTGTTGTCATCATTAAAATCTAATCAGATATATCTATTCAAGGCATCAAAAATCATAGTATGGCTAAACCCTAGTTATCCCCTTTAATGTATTAAGTGTTACAATCTTATTATTGAGGTTTTCATCATCTAGTTGTAGGACTTCATCTTTCCTCTCTTGATGTTATGAAGTAGAGCTTTGCGGAGGGTTGTAATGGTCAATGATAAGTTTCCCAAACTTACAATATCCACATGGTCATAGCATTACAAGTGTATGTATTCAAGGTTTGTGATCTCATGATATAACTATTGTCATGACATCATAAGAGTCTCATGGCAAACAATAATTTGGTGTTGCGATGATACGACAAGCTAGGTATTGTAAGATCGTAAGGAATAAAAGTGTTGAGTTTATGAAAAGGGTCACACTCTTATGACAAAAGGAGGATCATACAAGTGTAAGTGTTCCCATAAAGTCTTCTGACAGTATGAAAAATTGTAGATCAAGATATCTTAAGGGAAAAACATAGATGACTTCCGAAGTCATGACAAGGTTAGTTGGCCGCAATTGGGACATCGTAAGACATGAAAAGGAGAGGCCTAAAGACATGATAGATAGATTGTCATATGATTGTAAATGTTAACGTGAAAGATTTTGAGGCTACAATGAGAAAGGATAACCACCAAAATACGATCAAAAGTTAGAGGTAGTAGTTAAGAGAAAGTTTCAATGTCCTGATGGGACTTAGTTGACTATTGACGTATGATCACAAGCAAAGAAAACGGAAACTGTTGAGGTCACAAAATTGTTAGTTAGCTATGATCATAAGATTGTAAGAGTTGAGATATATGTTCCCAACACTACAATAGGCTATTCTCATGAGATTGTATAAGATTAAAAAGGGCCCCTTGACCATGTGAAAAATTGACAATTGTAATATCATAAAGGCCAGCTTTTTTGCTTAAGATGATATAGAGGGTTTTGACTTTAGGGTGATCGTGAGGTCATAAAACCCCCTAAGTTTGACTTAAAAGGTGTTCCTTCTTTTATGAGCTAAAAATGACATAGGCCCTCAGCCAATGAAATTTAAAGATGATGCATAATAGAGCATAGGTCAACACTAAATAGAGCCAAAAGGATGGGTGCTGATATAGCAATGATGGGGATTAGATAAAGTAAGACAACAAGAAATTTAAATGAAATCAAATATACTAAACAAACACCAAGAACAAATTAAATATCTAGAAGTAATTGTAGAGATTAAGGGGAAAGGATTTGTTTGTCTATAACCACTTTTGTGTGTCCTTTATGACATTGAATCCCATGCTTCTTAAATGCATATCATGATCAATTATGACCGATTGGATCTCTTGTAGTTGTGTGCAATCATTTTCTTGCCCATTCTACCATATCCATAAGTAATTGCAGTTCATGATCAAATTTCCTCTAGATTCTCATTTATTGCTCCTCTGCAACCTTAACTCCACTTGGTTGGAGTTTCAACTCAATGTAAACATCTAAGTTATTCCTGAACTCTATAAAAGGCAGTTGTAAATATGTTTTGGGGGTTCTTCCTTGTCTATATTTTGTAGCAGCATTATGCTTTGCAACTTTTGCCTTCCATTAATGAAATCTTTGTTCCTTATCTTTCCTTTCCATTTTGATGATATGCATATGCCTTGTAGTAAATGTTTTCTTTCTATTTTCTTAAGTTTACAAATTGTGTTTAATCTATTGGCAATTTTTGCATAAGTGAAAATTATCTTTCCTTTCAACATTTCCTCAGTTTTAGAACTGCATGTCATTTTGGGAGATAGATTTAAGTCAAGTCTACTGTATTTTGGGCTTCCATTGATGAATTAGGTAGTTGTGGGAAGATTTGTGACCATTTAAATTAGGTGCATCACCCCCTTTAGATTAGATTAGGTAGTTTTATTTCTTGCATCTCCTTCTCCCTTTTCCTCTCAAGAGTAGTTAGGTGCATCATGATTGTAAGGAAGTTGGCCTTCTCTAGAGATTCAACCTCAAAGTGAAAGTCCCACACTTAGAGGTCATTTACATGTTACATGAGGTCTCTTGAGGGTCATACCTCAAGCAAGGGTGCAAACTTCTATGTCAACAATTTCTCCTACCAAGTTTTATATTCTATAAAGGAATCAAGGAAAAATTCCTACCACCCTTCTCAATAGTAAACACATTCTTGACACAATCATGCATTGCCCTACAATCATACTGCCATGGTCTACCAAGTAATTTTTGACAATAAATCATGTCCATAATATCAAACAATACTTGATCTACATATTGCTCAATCTAAAAATCAACAAGAGACTATTCCCTCACTTCCAAAGAATGCTCATCTTGTATCCAATTGATCCTATGAGGACAAGGATGTTTGACTCTCTTTAATCAGAGTTCTTGGATCATCTCCTCAATAAATAGGTTTTCAATTTTTCCACCATCCATGATTACATTCCAACATTTACCTCTAGACTCATAACGAGTCTTAAAAACATTCCTTATCTAACAAGGTTTTATCATCTTCTTATTGGGACATTCAAAATATCTATGTCCTTCTTCATATTTGTAGCAAGTACCCTTAAATGTACCTCTATCTATTCTCTCCCTTTGTTCAATAGGTCTTGGTTCATCTTCAATAATTTTTTTATCCTTCTCAAAGTGTTCCTTCTTTTCCTTACATCTAGAATTACCTTGATGTCTTCTCTTCAACTTCTCTTTTGCCCTCAAAGCATACTAATAAGCATCCTCAATTGAAGCAATATTCAGCATACCAATCTCATCCTAAATATTTAATTTCAAAACATTAATATATCTAGCCACCTTTTCTTTAGAAAGTTCTCTATGCCCAAATCAAATTGTTAACTTGTAGAACTCCTTAGTATAATCCTTCATGGATATATCCTTTTATTATAGATTCTACAATCTCTTGAACAATTCAAGTTTATAATCTACAATAATGAACTCAACCTTGAAGTTTGTGAGTGATCTTTATTTCACCTTCTTCTTCTTCTCTCTCTTTGTAATTATTTCTACCATAAAACAACTTGTTCTTTCAACTTAGCTTGTGCCAAACTCACTCTGAGTAGATCACCAATATCCTCTAATTCAAGTTAGTCTTCCAATTCACCAATCCAATCAATGAGGTCTTTAGGATTCAAAATACCTAATACATTAGAAACATCTATCTTATAATTCAACCTCAACTAAGCTTCATATCTACCAACTCGACCAACTTTTTCTTCTATAGTTCTCTCCATCTGATAAACTCTATCTTCACAACTAGATCCAACAACTTCAAAGTCTTCAATAATTTCTTCATATCCATCTTCAATACCCACATTCCTAGGTAGACTAGATATAACTCTCATGATCTTAGCGACCATATTATCCTTCATCAACTCCATCTTAGATATGAAATATGATCTAATCTTCTTTATAATCCTCAACTCCACAACATCATAGAGATCTATAATTTCCTTAGGGTCCAATGTTCTTAGAGGCATCTTCTAAGATCTTCACAAACCCAAAGAAACAAATCCACAAGATCAACCACACAATGGACTATACACAATAATACATAGATTTATATTAAAAAAAAAAAATTCATAATAGAATCATACGAATTACTTCCATCATGCTCGATGGTAAGGCCTTCCAAAATATGAGCAAAACCATCAATAATTACAATAATAGTTTTGCAAGACCTTGCAAGATCCAAACTCTAGCTATTCTAGATCCACAATCTAGTAGAGAACCCTAAGAAGAATCTAAACTTGTGCTTACAAGCCACCAATCAACCATCTTGTTTCCCAAGCCAACACTTAGCTACTATCTCTACTAAACTTTTCTCCTCTCAGCTATTCCATGCTCTCAATGCTGAATTAAATCTATTGATGTCTCAAGACAAGAAAAGACCCCCTACTTATACTAAACTAAGCTAGAAGTTGGTCTATAATCCCTTACATTAAAGAAACACTCACGTTATATACACCCTCAAGCCACAAGTTAGCTTGGAAAAAAACATGAAATAACTAAATACTTAGGACATGTCTCAAGTTTACAATACATAACTAACTCATAAGAATAAAAAAGAGTACATGCCCTTAGAAATAGGTTCATGTATCATTCAACTATCCAAATCTGAGAGCACACACACCAATTCCCTTAGATTGACACTTGCAAAAAAAATCTCCAAGGTTTGCTAGTATAATTAAGAACATGTCACCAATAACCACCAAAATGACTCTAACTCCAAGACAATTACTCAAAAATTCATGCATACTTAGGACAAGGTTTCCCAATATGTCTCAAACAAACCCCCAAATGTGTAATCCATAAATCCACAAATTTGAGATAACTCCACAAATTTGAGCTCAATACTCCTACATACAGGATTGGAGACTATCCTGGGATGCTCCTATATCAACATTAGAGATGCGTTATTTCTTTCTTGTGGATTGGATTGTGGAGAATCTTATTGGATTTGGTTGTAGGGTGGAAGATATGAAGTTTGACCTATAGCTTGCAAAAGGTTACAATCTTGTAGGAACTATTGTTAAGATAGTTTGTGGTAGAGGGAATGTTGATAATGCTATCATGGTCATGTTGAGATAGATTGTAGCAAGACTTGAAGCTATTGCGACAAACTAGAGAAGAGGTGTAAATCTTGAAGATATTAGTGATAATAAAGAGGTAACACCTACACCTCATCTTGAACCTTCGGTTGAAGAAGATGAATAAATTCGTGTAAGAGTTTTCTCTAGGACTAATGCTAGACCTGCTTTTGAAGTTTCTTTCTACGATGGAAGGCTTGAGACTAATTTTGTATTGGATTGAATCTCAAATATAGAAAAATACTTTGATTATGAAATTACTCCTAATATTAAGAAGCTTAAGATAGAATTCACAAATTTTAAGGGTCACACTTCACTTTCATGGGATCATTTGCAAACTAAAAGGTACAATAGAGGAAAATAAAATATCAAGACATGGGAAAAAATGATTGGAAAGATGAAGAAGTTTCTCCCTGCGGATTACCAACTTAATTTGTTGAGGAAAATGCAAAATTTGAGGCAAAAGGACATGACTGTGAAGGAATATATTAAGAAATTATACAAATTGGATAATAGATATGGACATGTGGATGATGAAGTTGAGAAAGTAGCTAGATACTTGAATGGTTTGAGGACATAAATTCAATATGAGATTAGCTATGTTAAGATGGATAATGTGGAAGAAGCATATCAATATGCTTTAAAGGCTGAAGAAAGATTGACAAAGAAACATGATCAAAGAAAAAGAGGTAGAGGTGGTCTATTTCAAAGAAATAGAGGCAAAACCTATGGATAAAGTAGTTGATATTACAATGCAATGCAAGATAAAAGAAAGACAAAATGGAAAGAACTGACTAGAAAAAGAGGTAATTACACTAGAGATAGCTATACTAGTTACTCTAGGAATAATAATAGTGGAAAAAGAGAGGACATATTTTGGTTTAAGGGTAATTGTTTCAAGTATAAAAAAGGACATAAAGCTTTTGAATGTACTAACTCTGGAAAGAAGATTGGAGGTAGTAGAAGAAACACTTTGTCTTGTGAAGAAGTTGTTAAAATTCCCAATGAAATGAAATTGATGAGAACCTAATGTTGAGAAGAGTCTTTTGGAATGAAGAAGTTGGTGAAGAACCTCTTTTGAGGAGAAGTTTATTCAAGACCAGATGTAAGATCACTAGAAAAGTGTTACACATGTCATATCATTATCAGTTAGTATATGCCAAGCACACTCATGTAGTGAAGACAGTTCTTAGTTCTAGTGAGCATTCTCGTGTTTTCCTAGTTCAGAAGGCAGTGTCTACCAAGTTCACTTAGGTGTCGAAAGAAAAGTTGTAGAAAGTGAGTGTTAACTAAGCTCACTTGGTTAATGAAGGAAAGTTGGATGGAACTAGTGCTAACCAAGCTCACTCAGTTGCCAAAAGATTTTCATAAGTTTTCATTGTTAACTAAGCTTGTATTGGTTAAGAAAAGAAATCATTTTTGAGTTAGTTTCTATCGAGTTGGGTCAGCTAACATAGGATTTTCTTATTTTTCATATTAAGCTTAATTGATTTATCTATTGATTCTAGTTGACTAAGGTGATGAATATTGATTATTCTAAGTTGTATTTGAGCTTACTTGACAAAATGGAAAATATAAGTGTAAGGTCAAGTTGTGATTTCAAAGTGTGAAAATGATAGAGATGATGATGTGATTGAAGATCTAATGATGAGAAGAGGAAGCAAATTTGAAGGATAAGTAGAATATCCTCATGGAGCAGCAAAGATATATTCAATTAGGAAGGATCAAGTACAAGCCAAAATAGAGATCTATAATCAATAATTCAGTTGCATTCTAATTAGGTCATCTCATTGTTACTCTCTAACCATTGTAGCAGTGATCTAAATCTCCTAACAGAGTTGGCTTAACAACTATTTGCAATTCCTCTAACAAGGTGGCAATTCCATTGAATTGCTCTCAAGACCTCTAACAAGGCCACCCCTAACAGTTGATTAAATTCTCTAATAGGGTTACACCTAACAGTGTGTTTTGTAAGCTTAATAAGGTTGTCTCCTAATAGGGCTCACTTTAGAAGAGTGAAAAACAATAACTAGTTGCAATTGGTGGTTTTTCCCAAATTGGGTTTCCACGTCAAATCTTGGTGTCAAATGTGTTCATGCTATTTTATTTTATGTGTTTTCAACTAAGTTAAAGTAATGGTAATCATATATAATGTCTAAAGGTTTATTTGTTAATCATTTACTGATCTAATCCAATTATTATTGAGTTACAACATTTTGTGTGTTTACCGAGCCTTAGAAGTATTCAGTTGTCTATTTGCATATTGTACTGACATCTAAAGGATTTGGGATTTATTTTGTTAGTAACTAATTCACCCCTCCCCTCTCAGTTACTCCTTTTATATTTTCAACAATTGGTATTAGAGATTTTGGTGCTTGTAGAGAAGGTTTCAAGGACCTAAGCTAAAAATTAGGATGTCTTACAAAAGAGAGATTCCCAAGCTGAATAGAGACAATTTTGCAGCATGGAATGGAATTATGAGATTACGTCTGACTACCATCAATGATTCAGGTTTCAAGTATCTTGATTCTAAATACAAGACTCCCACTAGAACTTTATCAGTTGAAGATGTTGTTGAAAAGAATAATCATAATATCATGATGATTGACATTGCATCTGCTCTTAGTTATGCTAAATTTGATGAGGTAAAGGATTTGCAAAATTACTTTTGAAATGTAGAAAAAACTAAAAGATATATATGAAGGAGATGACAATGTAAGAAGAGCCAAAGTAGAAATCCTTAGAGGATAATTTGATTAAATGAGAATGAGAGAAGATGAAAACATTGCAAAATATGTGGAAAGAATCAAGGCCAGTGTAAGTGCAATCAAAGCATCTAGAGGAGACATTACAGAGGAAAATTTTGTAAGAAAAGTTCTCAAAACTCTTCTTCCTATTTATAAAATTAGAGTGTGTACTATTCAAGAAAAGAGATGTGATCCACATAACAGAATAGGCTTGGATGCTCTAGTTGGAAGTTTGATAGATTTTGAATTAGATAACTATGATAACTATGTTCTTGCTTCAAAGAATATTAAATCTACATTTGAAGATAAACTCTTACTCAAAGAAAAGGGTTAAAAATCAAAATCTAGTCAATTAGGAAGTAAAGAAGATGGAACATCAAAAGAAAGTTCATATAGTGATCTTGAAGTTGTTGAAGCCCTACTTGCAAGAAAGTATTCCAAAGGTAGAGGAAAGTACAAAGGTAAAGTTCCTTTGATATGTTTTTCTTGTGATGAAGTTGGTCACATTGCTGCTAGGTGTATAAACAAAGAAATCAAGGATGAGAAGAAAAGTAACAAGCATACAGACGAGAAGGACTCCAAGAACTACAAGAACTCCAAAGACAAAGGTAAGAAATCTTTTTTTATAGCTAAAGATTCTGAGAACAATGAAGATGAAATGGTATATATTGTTGTGAAAGATGAATCTAATGATGAAGGAGATAAGATGGAACTTATCTCTCATGTTAACAAAAATGATATATGGATTATTGACAGTGGCTGCTCACATTATATGATTGGTGACAAAACAAAATTTGAGAATATGGAATATTATGATGGAGGTAGTGCAAGATTTGGAAACAATGAACCTTGTAACATAAAAGGAAAAGGATGTATCTTGTTGACTAAAGAAATTTTATGTGACAATACTTATTGGGTTGAAGGAATAAAGCATAATCTACTGAGTGTGGCATAGTTGAACAACATTGGGTTCAAGGTAGAATTCATGAATGGACAAGCCAAACTATTGGATGGGAAAGGAAATTTGGTTGGATCTAAAAAGAAAACAAAAGGTAATCTAGTTTATCTTAATCTAAATGATTATTCATATTTTATTGCTCAAGTAGAGGAAAGCTAGTTATGGCACAAAAGGCTATGTCATGTGGACTTTGATGGGAGATTCACTCAATCCAAGTTTATAAAGGAGATACTAAAGAAATTCAGAATGGGAGATTCAAAACCTATTGGAGCCCCTATGTCTACTAGACCTAAGATTTCCAAAAATGATGATTCCAAGGTAGTAGATTAGACCCCATACGGATAAATGATTGGAAAATTGCAGTATGTAGTGCATATAAGGCCTAATATTGCATTAGTAGTTGGTATGGTGGCAAGATTCTCAACAAATCCCAGAGAAAATCACATGATGGCAATCAAAAGAATCATGATATATCTAAAAGGTATTGAAGAATATGGCTTATGGTACAAACTTGGAGGCAATTTGGACTTGAAGGTGTTTACCGATGCTGATTGGGCAAGACATATTGATGACAGAAAAAGCTCTAGTGATGGAGCATTTTTTCTTGGTAAGAACTAGTATCTTGGACAAGAAAGAAGAAAAATTGTACATCTCAATCTACAATAGAGGAAGAATATGTAGCAAAAACAGTTAATTGTTCTAACATTTTTTGGTTCAAACATAAATTGGAAAGAAAGAAGGTAGAGATCAAAGATCCAATAGTCATATATTTTGATAGCACCAGTGAAATCAACATATTAAAGAATCTAGTAATGCATTCCAAAACAAAGCATATTGCTATAAAATATCATTTCTTAAGAGAATTAGTGCAAAATAAAGAAGTTAGATTGGAATATGTGAATACAAAAGAATAGATTGCAGACATATTCACCAAGCCATTACCTAAAGATACAATTTTATATTTAAGAGGTAAGTTAGGGGTCATTCCCCTATCTGGAATTCACTAAATGAAGTTTAGTGAATGCATCAACCAAAACCTATTGAAGATCAATAAGTTGGTGTAAAATTGACAAGGGCATATTGCAGATGAATCAGTACTTAAGGTACATTGGCATTTACTAAATTATTGTCTTTGGCATGTGTTGTCAAAGAGGGAGAAGTTTACTATCATATTTTTGAGAAATTTTTGAAACCAAAATAAAGAACCAAGAGGGAGAAGTTCTCAAAGAAGAAGTTTGTTGAAAGAGGGAGAATGTTTTGAATGAACTTGGTAATAACTATTGCAGACATAATCTAGTGAAAGGAAGAGCTCATGCTAATAGAGGGAGTTCTTAAGGCTAGATAAAAAATTTCATTGTGCTATGACATGTTGTGTTGCCATCAATGCCAAAGAGGGAGATTGTTGGATATAATTGATTAATTATGTTTTGTGTTTGATGTTACACAAATGTCATATCATTATCAGTCATTATATGCTGAGTTCACTCAGGCAGTGAAGATAGTTCTCAATGTCTACCAAGCATTCCTATGTTTGCCTAGTTCCAAAGGTAGTGTCTACTGAGTTCACTCGAGTGTTGAAAGAAAAGTTGTAGAAAGTGAATGTTAACCAAGTTCACTTAGTTAATGAAGGAAAGTTGGATGGAACCAGTGCTAGCTGAGCTCACTCAGTTACCAAATGATTTTCATATTTTTTAGTGTTAACTGAGCTTCTGTTGGTTAACAAAGGAAATCATTTCTGAGTCAGTTTCTACTGAGCTGGGTTGGCTAACAAAGGATTTTATTATTTTGGCATATTAAGCTTAATTGATTTATCTATTGATCCCAGTTGACTAAGGTGATGAATATTGATTATTCTAAGTTGTATTTGAGCTAACTTGAAAAAATGAAAGATATAAGGTCAAGTTGTGATTTCAAAGTGTGAAAATGCTAGAGATGATGATGTGATTGAAGATCTAATGACGAGAAGAGGAAGAAAATTTGAAGGATAAGAAAAATATCCTTGTGGAGCAACAAAGATATAGTTGATTAGGAAGGATCAATTACAAGCCACAATAGAGATCTATAATTAGCAATTTAGTTGCATTCAAATTAGGTCATCTCATTGTTACTCCCTAACCATTGTAGTAGTGATCAAAATCTCCTAATAGAGTTGGCTTAATAGCTATTTGCAAATTCTTTAACAAGGTGGCAATTCCATTGAATTGTTTTCAAGACCTCTAACAAGGTCACTCTTAATAGGGTGATTAAATCTTCTAATAGGGTCACACCTAACAATGTGTTTTGTAACCTTTAACAGGGTTGGCTCCTAACAGGGCTCACTTCAAAAGAGTGAAAAATAGTAACTAGTTGCAATTGGTGGTTTTCCCAAATTAGGTTTTCAAGTTAAATGCTGGTGTCAATTGTGTTCATGCTATTTTATTTTATGTGTTTGTAACTAAGTTAAAGTAATGGTAATCATAGATAACATCTAAAGGTTTATTTATTTATCATTTACCAACCTAATCCAATTATTACCAAGTTACAACATTCTATGTGTTTACCTGAGCCTTAGAAGTATTCAGTTATCTATTTACATTTTGTATTGACATCTAAGGGATCTAGGATTTATTTTTGTAGTAACTGATTCACCCCTCCCCTCTCATTTGCTCCTCTTATATTTCCAATAGAGACATCCTAAACCCTACCATGTTGCTTGGATCTGGTAGGAGCATAATTTACTTGTAAGTGGAAAATGCCTTGTTAAATTAAAAATTGAGAATTATCATGATGAAGTCTTGTGTGATATTATGCCGATGGATTGTTGTCATTTTCTTTTGGGTAGACCTTGGTAGTATGATAGACAAGCTCTACATGATGGTAGATTAAATCAATATAATATTTGGGTTGAAGAAAAGAAACAAGTATTATTTCCTTTGGTTGCAAAGAGTAAGGAGAATCAATATAGCATAGTCAAAGTATGTTTGGTTGATAGAAGATAGTTTGCTAAGGATACGAAGAAATATAATGTTTGTTTTGCCTTGATTCATAGAAGACTAAGAAATAAGATGAACTAGAACATGTACTTGAGATTGAATATTTGTTGACAAATTTTCAAGACATCATTTCTAATAATGTACTTGACAATTTTCCTCCCGTGAGAAGTATTAGTCACTATGTGGATTTGATAGCTAGAGCTAGCTTGCTTACTAAAGCACCTTATAGGCTTACACTTGCTTAAAATTTTGAGTTGAATAGACAAGTGCAAGGATTGCTTGAGAAAATTTTAATTAGAGAATGTTTGAGTCCTTGTGCAATACCTATTGTATTAGCACCCAAGAAGAACGAATAATGGAGAACACACATTGATTCTAGAGCTATAAACAAGATAACAATGAAGTATAGATTTCCTTTTCCTAGGATGGATGACATAATGGATTTTTTGAGTGAAGCCAAGTATTTTGAAAAGATTTATTTGAAAAGTGACTATCATCAGATCAAAATTAGAGAAGGAGATGAATAGAAAACTACTTTTACAACTAATGAGGGTTTATATGAATGGTTGATTATGCCTTTTGGTTTAAGTAATGCACCAAGTACTTTTATAAGACTGATGAATGAAGTTCTAAAGAAATTCTTCGATAAGTTTGTGATTGTATATCTTGATGAGATTTTGATATTTAGTAAAACTAAAGAGGAACACCTTGAGCATATTAGACAAGTATCATAGAGATTGAAGGAAGATAAATTGTTGATTAACTTGAAGAAGTGTTCATTTATGAAGAAAGAGAGTTGTATCTTGGTTTTTTTTTAATTTTAGCTAATGGTTTGAAGATGGATCCTGAGAAGGTAAAAGTTATTCTTGATTGGCCTACACTTGAGAATGTTAGAAAAGTTAGATCATTTTATGGATTGGCAAGTTTTTATAGGATTTTTGTCAAAAATTTTAGTTCTTTTTGCAATGCTATAAATGAGACTATGAGAGGTGATAAAAATAATTTCAAATGGACACATGGATCACACAAGAGTTTTGAAATATTGAAACAAAAGATTGCAAAATTATCTACACTTTCTTTTCTTGATTTTAGTAAAGTTTTTAAAGTTGAATGTGATGTTAGTGGAAGTGCTATAGGAGTTGTTTTGTGTTAAGAAGGAAGACATGTATCTTTCTTTAGTGAAAGTTAAGGACGATAAGAAGAAATATTTAGCTTATGATAAGGAGTTCTATGTTATTGTTCAAGTTTTGAAGAAATGAAGACATTATTTGATGCCTGAATATTTTTTTATTATACATTGAACATAAAGATTTGTAGTATTAAGAGACACATGAAGTGGGTTGAGTATTTGTAGAACTTTTATTTTTTGTTGAAGCATAAGAGTGGACTCTCAAATAAAGTTGTTGATGCTTATTGATAAATATGAGAGTTGAGGTACTTGGTTTTGATGATTTGAAGTACTTGCATGAAACTGATCCTGATCTTATAGAACCTTGGACAGATTGTAAAGGTCAGATGGTGAGAGATAAGTGGACTAATTATTTTATTCAAGAAGATATATTATTTAAAAGAATTCAGTTGTAGCTACCTAGAGATTGTAGAATTAGAATGATATAATAACCAGGGAGGGGGGTGGGTGAAATAGTTATCCTCACATCTAGATTTACCAATTCAACTTTTAACAACTTCAAATAACTTATTAAAACTCATAAAACCACTCAACCAATATAAAAACTCATCAACATCTTAACTTGTTCATTCATCACTTAACTCTCGATTGTATATATGTCGATTAACAAAAAATTAAAAATTGTAAATGACATGCATCACACATATAACATTCACACACACATATGAAAAAAAGATTCAACATGGAAATACAATTTGGGAAAAAAACACAAAGTATCATGCTACCACTTTTCACTCTTCTAAAGTGAGTTCAGTTAAGAGCCAACCTTGTGACCTGTTACAAAAAATACTGCTAGGTGTGAGCCCATTAAAGGATTTAATCACCCTGTTAGGAGTGTCTTGGTTAGAGGTCTTTAGATAAATCCAATATAATGAAACATTGATTAAAGAATTTACAAATGACTGTTAGGAAAACCTTGATTAAAGGATTTTGACAATGGTTAGAAAGTAATAGCTACATTTGATCTATTAAGGTACAACTCACTTTGTAAATTTAGATCTCCATTCATCTCATTTTTTGGTTCATTGACTAGTCTTCATTCTAATCTTCATATTTAATATGCTTGGCAACCCTTCAAGTAATCACATTTCACCAATCTTCTCACTTTTCCTCTGCTATTCTATTCTTCATAGGTTCTCCATAAAATCTCCAATAAATAATGAACCAGCCTCACAAAATATTCCTTATGCCTGCTTAAATAGGCATCTTTGATATTTTTTCTTCTTAAACATCATCATAGATTTTAGGTTTTATTAGGTTTAATAAATCTGATCATTGTTTTGTCCTTCTACTCATTTTTTGATACTTCTAGAAACTTCTCTTTAAATCCTTTCCTTTGATCACATAATAAACTCAAATTGTGCATTAAATATGCTAGCTCATCAATCCTTATCATTTGCACATTTTTACCAATCCAAAAGTTCAACTATGTCAGTCTCAAACTTGATTATTTCACAAATTATTATTTTGCTAACACTTGGTCATTATTGTGTTCTTTTGCTTGGTCAACATTGTATAGCTTAGTCTCTACTATTCTATCTCACTCGGCTTTCACTGACTCATTCGATCTTCATTATGCTGGATCACTACTATATTTTCTTCTTCATCTTGCTTGGCCATAACTATCACTCAATTGATACTATTTTCTCAACTATCTCTTAAGTTCCTTAATCTTCTACTTCATTGACCTATTACAATTGGCACTCAATCAAGCTTATTATTTTACTCAAATTCTTGTCTTCTCTTTTATACATCAACTCAACTATATGCTTCACTTCATATAATGATTAAACAACTCATTATCTTGTCAAAGTCTAACTAATCAAGAATCCATTGTAATTCCAATATACTTGCACCTCTTTACTCAACAACTTCAGTAGTTCATGTAGTTATCTCTCTTTTCAAATCCTCTTCATCAATAAATTGATATGACACTCTACACTATTAGTAAATGTCTTTCCAACAAAATTTGACATCAATGACAATATAACAATTATTTTAATTATAGTTTCCAACAATCTCCCTCTTTTAAATTGATGGCAACACCTCTAGTTGTTAGAAACAATAGTCCACCAAGATAACTGAGGGGGGGGGGGGGGGGTGTGAATCAGTTATACAATTAAAAAATTTATCAACCTTAATTAATCTTAACCATTTAATAAAAGTAAACAACAACCATAACACGATGTACATATACAATTACACCGAATTTGTTAACTAGGGAAACTCTTGATCAAAGGGAAAACCTTGGTGGGAATGATGCCTAGAAGATGATTTACTAATATAAATATTCCTTGTTAGAGGAGGGACCCTATTAGGAGTCTATTACAACATTTAGTACATATGAGTCCTTGTTAGGAGACTTTGAATCCCTATTAGGAGATTCCAACCTTGTTAGGAGTTGTAAAAGGCAGAAGGACCCACTATCCAAATAGCTTCTGGGGCAAGACCACTGAACTTAGTGTCCAATTGATCTCTTAACTATTCCTTTTAGAATAATTTTTTGTACTATGATTTTTCATCTTTCCTCTATCCTATCAACCATACCAATCACTGTCAACTGAACCAATCATTATCAGACCTTGTAGACTAGGTCAAAAACCTCAAATCCAGATACCAAATCTTGGATCACTAAATAAAACCTTGGCAACAAAGTTCTCTTGAACTTCGCTCTGCTTTGCTTATCTTCACATTCCACTCTTTGTGCTTCTTCCAATAATTTATGCACTCCATACATGATAAAGGAAAATGTCCTTCCTTTATATTGAATCCATAAAACAATTCCTTGAGTTGGCTATTACACCTTCTCAATTAATTATTATAGGACCTTATTAAGAACATGTTACACTTAGCGATAACATTAAACCTTCACCTTGTACTTTGAATGACTTTTTATACATGTGACATCTTGAGTGAGCTTAGCCATGTCATCTCTAGAATTATTTTTATACATCTTTAACTTCATATTCATAGGATATCAATTCTGCTAAGAGATATAACAATTTTATCAAAACATGCTTCTATAAACTTTATCTCAAAACAATTTTCACCAAAACTTGTATAACTTCTTCTAGAATTAATATCTTATGCTTATGAGATTAGCTACATATACTAGACACTTATTAATATCTCCCTTTAACCCTGCTTAGTGAAAATGCTCAACTATTTATCCATACAAACTGATCTTTACCGCTATTCTTTTGTTAGATATCACATAAAAATGTTATGTTGACATCAACAACAAACACAATCATGAATGTAACATATCATCATGATAATGATCTAATCATGTTTCTACAATACTTTCCCATAGAAGTATTAGCAGCATTCATGCATCCAACAATCTCCCCCTTTGGTATTGATGAAAACATAGATGAAAAACATCTAGTTCTAAAAATACCATATGTAAAAGACTTTTATCCTTTCTTTTCAAATCCTCTTCATTAATAATTCTCCCCATTTATATGCCTCAATGTACTCTATATCAATCATCAATATACTTTATATCAAACTATTTTTCATGCTATAATATCTCCCCTATTGAAATCAATGTCAAAGGTTTCAACAATCATCAATCTTGCAACAACTGTCTCTGACTTGCTCAAGTGTCCAAAGACACTATTCAAAATAACATCCATCAAGAGTCCTAGATGACTCTGTCCATCACAGATACTCCCCCATATAGGAAGCATTAGCATTCAGTTTAAAAAAATAATAGTGCTTTGTAACACTAGATTGATGCACTATTGCATCATCTACTCTAATGTAGGAAAGGCATAACCCCTAGCATACCTCACAAATATTCAAATGTCTCTTTGGGAAGAGGCTTGGTGAAAATATCTATAATTTTCTCTTTGGTGCTTATATACTCCAGTCTAATTTCCTTTTCTATAACTTTCTCTCTCAACATGTGATATTTGATAGAAATGTGCTTAGTCTTAGAATGCAACATTGGATTCTTAGACATATTCACTGTGCTTGTGTTATCACAATGTATGACAGTAGGTTCATTGAATTCTATGCTTATATCCTTTAGCATTTGCTTCATCCAAATGACTTGATTACAATTGTTTGTTGCTACAACATATTATGCCTCTGCCATACTTTGTAAGGTACAAGTCCTACTTCTTTCTTAAACAAGAAACCAATTTTCCTCCAAGAAAGAAGGTTCCACCACTAGTACTCTTTTTTTCATCCATACTGCCTACCTAATCAACATCAGTATAAGAATATAAAGTGAAATCATTAGATCTATCATACCACAATCTAAAATTTGGTGTTCCTTTTAGGTATCTAAATATCATTTGACTGCTGCAAAATTTTCTTCTTTGGGATCAGCTTGAAATCTCACAACAATTCCAATTGTATTTTCTATATCTAGCCTTGTGTGAGTTAGGCATTGCAACCATCCAATCATAGATTTGTACTTCTTTTGCTCAATAGCAGGTGTCTCATCCTTTGTAGATAACTTGTGTCTAGTTACCATAGGTGTTCCAACTAGTTTACATATTTCCAAACCAAACCTTTTCAATAGATCTTTCAAACACTTAGTTTGAGAAATAAAGATTCTTCTTTATCCTACACAATTTGTAATTCGAGGAAGTATTTCATCTCTCCTATCATGCTCATTTCAAATTCCTTCTTCATTTCTTCTACAAACTTGTCACTTTCATCATCATTCCCTCCAAATATGATATCATCAACAAATATTACCAAAATCATCAATCCATCATCTATTTCTTTCTAGTATAGATTACTATCTGCCATACTTTTGCTAAATCCAAGCTTTGTTAAATTCTTGTCCAACCTTGCATACCAAGTTTTGGGTGCTTTCTTTAAGCCATACAGTGTTTTCTTTAGTCTACATACCATCTCTTTGTCATCTATTAAAGGAAAACCTTCAGGCTATTCTATGTATACCTCAAGCTCTCCATTTAAAAATCCTTACTTGACATCCATCTGATACACTTTGAATTTATTATGTGTTGCATAGGGTAAAAATAACCTTACTACTTCTATTCTTGCCACATGAGTATAGGTTTCATCATAGTCTATTCCTTCTTGCTATGAGTAACCTTTACATACCAATCTTTCTTTTTTCCTTACAACTTCACCTTGTTCGTTCACCTTATTCTTGAATACCCATTTTCTTCCTATTACATTCTTGTCTGCTTGTCTAGGGACTAACTCCCTTGTCTCATTCTTTACTACTTGATCCAATTATTCTTTCATAGCTTGCTTCCAATAGTCATCTTTACATGCCTCATCTATGTTCTTTGGTTCAACTTGAGATATTAGACATAGTTTTGTATTGATTCTTCTTCTTGTCATTACACCTTTATCTTTACTTCTGATGATCTGCTTTGGTGGATGATTCTTTGTCATATTCTTACCAGAAGTAGGAGTTGTTATATCAACTCTTAGCTCTATTGAAGGTTCTAAGCTTTGTTCACCTTCATTCTACAAATCATTGTTAGTATCAAAGAATACTTCATCATTCCTTGGTTTAGTAACAACATTCTCATCATTAGAATTGCAATCAACTACTCTTTCTTGTATCCTAAATTTCTCATCAATTCTTATATTTGCACTTTTAACAATAGTCTTAGCTCTCAGATTATAACATCTATAAGCTCTTCTTTTTATTGAATAACCAAGAAACATAACTTCATCACTTCTAGCATTAAATTTACCAACATCATCATCTCTTTTGATGTAACATTTGCTACCAAAAATTTTGAAATACTTAACTATAGGTGAGTGACCAAACCATAGTTCACAAGGGGTCTTATTTGTGTCTTTTTTGACTTGCACTCTATTCATAGTGTAGACTACTATATTCATAGCTTCTCTGCAAAAAATCTTGGATACATCATTCACAGCTAACATTTCTCTTGATACTTCCATTATTGACCTATTTCTTCTCTCTGCAATGCCATTTTGTTTAGGGGTTCTCAAAGTTGAAAACTATCTTTTAATTCCATTAGCTTCATGAAAGATATTAAACTCATTTGAGGTAAACTCTCCTATTGTATCTGATCTTAAACATTTAATCTTCATACCTGATTCATTCTAAACTCTATTCTTGAATATCTTGAACTTATTAAATGCCTCAAATTTTTCTTTAAGAAATGCAACCCACATCATTCTAGAAAATTCATTAACAACAATCATGAAATAACTTTCACCATAGAATCCTTTAGTCTTCATAGGACCACTAAGCTCTATGTGTACAATCTCCAATTTTGCTGTAGTAGTCAACTTCTTGCTGGGTAAAGAAGTTTTGGTATGCTTTTCCAATACACACTCCTTGTAAATTGTGTTAGTAGGCTTTACAATCTTAGGCAAATTTTTGACTGCAAACATACTACTAGTTTTCACAATGCTGTCAAGCTTTATATGACAAAATCTCTTATGCCATAACCAATTGTCATCTACCTTTGCAACCAAACATGCCATTTTAGTGGGATTCAACTGAAATACATTACCTATAGATCTGATTCTTATTCCAATTACCTTTCCATCTTTGTCTTTGATCATCCATGTCTTCTCTATGAATTGTAATTGATAACCTTTATCCACTAGTTGTCCAACACTCAATAATATTGTATTTCAAACAATCAATAAAATATACATCCTCAGTGTTAGTCTTACCATCAAGAGTTATAGATCCAATACCTTTAACATGACAAGCTACATTATTTCCATCTTTGACAATGCCCCCATCATGACTTTTGAAGTCAACACAATTGTAAATATCACTAGTCATATGATGTGAACAACCACTGTCAATTATCCAATCATATTTTTTTTCAACCTGTGATACCAAAGCCATTTTCTTTGGACTTTCTTTTTCAATGGCTACAAATCCTATTTCATCATCACTAGCACCTACTACTTGTTCATCATAATCATCTTCTTCATTTTCATACAAACAATCTCTATCTCTTCTAGGTTTGAACTTTCCTTTATACTTTTTCTCTCTTTTAGGATACTTAGATGTATAATGACCAAACTCGTTACAAGTCCAACATATGTTCTTATAGATTCAACTTCCATCATTTTAGCATCTTGAAATGCACAAGCCCATCTTTGTAGCCTCAATTTTTTAGAATGTATATCACCTTCAAAACTATTTTCCAAAGTTTTCCAAATCTTATGAGAAGTATTAAGTGATTTTACTTAGTTATACTCAATTTCAGGAAGTGTAGATAATAGTGCTTCTCTAGCTCTCATGTCACACATGAAAAGTTCTCTCTCTTCCTTAGTAAAAGTTTCCAAAGCACTTTTAGTGATAATTGTCTTTTCTAATTTTGTCAAGATCCAATATCCTAGACCCATAGACAACAGACGTGTCTTCATTTTTTCCTTCCAGCTGTCATATTTTGTTTCATCAAACTTTAGAATTCCTTTCTAAATATGTTCACCATGGATCTCCCATAATTGTTAAACTTTATATTCAAGGACTTGATGCTCTGATACAAATTGTTAAAAACAATAGTCCATCAGGATAACTAAGAAGGTGGGGGGGAGGGGGGGGTGTGTGAATAAGTTATCCAATTGAAACAATTATCAACCTTAATTAATCTTAACCATTCAATCAAAGTAAATATCAACCATAACAAGATGTACATACATAATTACACTAGATTCATTAACTAGGGAAATCCTTGATAAGAGGGAAAGCCCTAGTGGGAATGATACCCACAAGATGATGTACTAATATAAATATTCCTTGTTAGAGGATGAATGCTATTAGGAGTCTATTACAACATTTAGTACACATGAGTCCTTGTTAGGAGACTTTGAATCCCTGTTACGAGATTCCAACTCTGTTAGGAGTTGTACCAACCCTATTAGGAGTTGTAGAAGGCAGAAGAACCCATTGTCCAGATAACTTCTGGGGCACAACCACTGAACTCACTATCCAACTAATCTCTCAACTATTCCTTGCAAAATAATTGTTCATACTATGCTTTATCATCTTTCCTCTATACTATCAATTGGACCAATCACTTTTAGACCTTGTAGACCAGGTCATGAACCTTGGATCCAAATATCAAACCTTAGATTACTAAATAAAACCACGACAATGAAGTTCTCTCCAACTTCTCTCTTCTTTTCTTATCTTTGCATTGTGCTCTTTATGCTTCTTGAAATAATTCATGTACTCCATATATGATAAATAAAAATGTCCTTCTTTTATAATAAATCCATAAAAAAATTCTCTGAGTTGGCTATTACATGTTCTCAATTAATTATTATTGGACCTCATTAAGAACATGTTACACTTAGTGATAACATTAATCCTTCACCTTGTAACTTAAATAACTTTATATATGTGTGACATCTTAATGAGTGAGCTTAGCCACCTCATCTCTAGAATGTCTTCTATACATCTTTTACTTTAGCTTCTTAGAAAATCAATTCTGCCAAGAGATATAACAAGTTTAACAAAACATGCTTCTATAAACTCTAACTCAGAATAGTCTTCAGAAAAACTTGCATAACTTCTTCTAGACTTAATATCTTATGCTTCTAAGGTCAACTGCATATACTAGACACTTAATAGTATCTCTATTTAACATTTCTTAGTGAAAATTCTCAACTATCTATCCGCACCAACTGATCTTTACCATTGTTCTTCTGTCAGACACCACAAAAAACTACTATGTTGACATCAATGACAAACACAGTCATGAATGTAACATATTATCATGATAATGATCTAATCATGTTTCTAAAATACTCCCCCATATAAGTATCATCAACATTCATGCTTCCAACACTAGTTACCATGAAAATGTAAAAGACTCATGATTTATCTTTATCTCCTTATGTGATTTGATATAGATCTTCATTAATATCCTTAATTTCATTTGGATTCTCATCCTTGCACTTTCTTACACTTCTCCCTCTATGATACCAATTTTATTGGCTCCCTCTTTGACATCTCTTCTTATAATTCAACTTGTCCCTCTTTTGCTAGATGATTACTTAACATATTCTCCCTCTTAATATTAAATAGTAATTGCATACAAATCTCTCCCTCTTTGAAAACAATGCCAAATACATCATCCATTATCCTTCTTTATTTCATCATACACATCATCTTCTCTTTGTCATTGTCTAATTGATCTTGAAATATCATTTTCTCTATCATCTTTACTTGACTTCCTATAGTTTTATCTGCTCATGCTTTTGTCCATCTCTTCATATCTTTATGAAGCTCCCAAAGTGTGACCTTCTTCATCAATGTGAAAGATATTTTAATCATAACATTTGATGCAATGGTGTATCATTTCTTAGTTTCCTTCAAATATGGTAATAACCCCTAACTTACCTCTTAGATACTAAAAAAAATCCATAGGTAATGCCTTAGTGAATATATCAACTATCTGCTCCTTTGTGTTCACATACTTTAGTCTCACTTCTTTGTCTTGAACTAACTCTCTCAAGTAGTGACACTTTATTGTGATTTGTTTGGTCTTTCTGTGCATCATATGATTCTTGGATATGTTTATAGCACTTGTGTTATCACAATTTATCACAATAGGTTTAGTAACATCTTCCTTCATACCTTTCAATAGTTGCTTGATCCACACAATATTAGAACAATTAACTGCCACACCAACATACTCATCCTCTGGTACGGATTGAGAAATACAATTCTTATTGTTGCTTGTTCATGAAATCAATCTCCTACATAGAAAGCAAGCACCTCTACTTGTACTCTTTTTGTCATCATTATTTCTAGCCCAATCAACATCTGTGTAAACCTTCAACTCAAACTTGTTAATTTTCTTATACCATAGTCCATAGTCTTCTATTCCTTTCAGATATCTTTGTATCCTTTTCACAAACATCATGTGATTTTATCTAGAATTAGTAGAAAATATTGCAATAATACCAACTACTAATGCAATGTTAGGTCTTCTATGTACAACATATTGAAATTTTCCAATACAATATTTGAGTTAGTTCAATATAATCATCATTATTTGAAAGTTTATGACTAGTGACCATAGGTGTTCTAAATGGTCTTGAATCTTCTATTCCAAAAGTCTTCAATATCTGCTTGATATACTTTGATTGTGTAATGCATTCACCTTTCTTCATGTGATAAACTTGCAAATCAAGAAAGAACTTGATCTCTCCAAAGATTGAAAACTAATTTTTTTTCATGTCATTAGCAAAATATTTGCACAACATATCATGTCCTCAAAATATGACATCATAAACAAAAATTTCAGCTAGCAATATATTGTTCTTAGATTCAATTTTTAGGTACATATTACTATTATTATTAGTTTTTACAAAACCAATTTTTACCAAATAAGTGTGTAACCTTTCATACCATGCTATAGGGGCTTGTTTCAAACTATATAATGCTTTGTGTAGTTTGCATACCATATTCTTCTTGATATGGTTGATAAATCCTTTAGGTTGTTCAATGTAGACTTCTTCTTCTAAAATTCCATTCATAAATGCAAATTTGACATCCATTTGGTATGCCTTGAATTATTTTTAAGTAGCATATGCAAGAAACATTATCACTCCTTCCAACCTTGCAACTAGGGTAATTGTCTCTCAATAGTCTATTCCTTCCTCTTGTGCATATCCCTTACAAACTAGTTGATCTTTGTTCCTTGTGACTTCACATTTCTCATTCAATCTGTTTCTAAATACCTACATTGTTCTAATCAATTTCTTATCCTTTAGTCTTGGTACCAATGTCCCTATCTTATTCTTCTCTATTTGATGAATTTCCCCATTCACTTATTTAATCCAATCTTCATTTTCCAAAGCATCTTTAACTAACTTAGGTTCAAACTCATACAACAAACATGTGTCATTATTCAATTTACTTCTTGTCACAGCTCCTAAATCTTTGTCTCCAATGATTTTGTCTAGTGTATGGTTTCTTCTTACATAGTTTAGTAAGATAGGTTCATGTCTTCTTTCATCTTCATGTATTTCACTTGGTTTTGCATGTTTATCTTCTTCAAGTATCTCTAGTTGTAACTCAACATGGTTTGTCTAGTGTTTAGTTTCTTCTCTTTGACATTTGATTTCTTCTCTCTATTACTCAAATCCTATAGCCTAATTCTCATAAGCATGTTAATTCTTGTTAGAACTTTTCTACTAAACCTTGGTAGTGTTTGGCTACTAATACTCAACAAGCTCTTTCTCTGGTAGAGGTAATGTACTTGGTTATCCTTCCTAGATGCAAAGAATGTTTCTATAATATTTAGGTTCTATCTTACATTCCTCTTCATTTTTTTCTACAAATTCATCAAAACTAACATTTTCATTTTCCAAAATTTTGTTAGTGTTAGAATTCAAACACTTGTATGCCTCACTTTTAGTGGAATATCTTAGGAATATACCTTCGTCATTCTTTGCATCAAGTTTTCTTTTACTTGCATCTTTTAATATGTAACACTTCAATTTTTTTTGAAATAATTGACATTAGGTGCATAGCCATACCAAAGTTCAAAAGGTATTTTTTTTGTACTTTTCTTAACTTGAGCTCAATTTAGAGTATAGACTTTAGTACTTACAACTTCTCTCCAATACTTTTGTGAAACACTATTTCCATCATCAGTGTCCTTGCACAATCCATGATTGATCTATGTCTTCTTCTATATATTTTATTCTGTGGTGGAGTCCTTGGCACACTCATTTGTCTCTTGATTCCTTTTTCATTGTAGAATATATTGAACTTATTTGATATGAATTCACCTCCTCTATCTAATATCAAGCACTTTAGACTCTTGCCTATTTTCTTTTCAACTCTAGCCAAATACTACTTAAACATTTGAAATGAATCAAAATTTTCTTTAAGAAATATCATAGTCATCATTCTAGAGAAATCATCAACAAATAGAATAATGTATTTATCCTCATAATAGATTTTCACTCTAATATGACCACATACATTAGTATGAGCCAACTCCACACATCATCAAATTATTAGGTTTTTCTCTTGAAACTAGTGTTGAATTTTTTTTGATAGTGTGATAAATGTGTTTCAATCATTGTTTTGTCACTAATGTCAAACTTGCTACTTGCTGGTAAGACAATTACTTATATTATTTAAGTACTATCATTTATTTGATTAATGAAGAGGATTTGATCAAATGAGGTAACAATAGCACCTAGAGGAAAGGTTCGGTTATGATGTGGAAAAGGAGTACAAGAATTAGTTAAGACAATGATATTATAGTGGATTGATAATCTACTTAAGGTTGCAAAGGTTGATTGCACTAATTAAGTTTAGAAGAATAAGTTAAACAAAGTTTGTCTAACAAGCTTGACAATCTACATAGTAGGTGCTGAGCAAAGTTAGTGTAAGCCAAGTAGAAAATTAGTTGGAGCTAAGAAAAGTCAATTTTAGTGTAAGCCAAGTAAAATAGTGTAAGATAAATAAAATTTAGTTGATGCTGAGAAAAAGTGAACTTTAGTTCATGCTGAGTGATTTGACAGTGGATGCCAAGAAATGTAGCATGTGCCGAGCATCAACAACCAAATAATGTTGAGTGTCAACATTATGAGAAAGATTGAGAATTTGATGAATTTAAGCTGACAAGTTTGATTTCTTGGATTGTGGGAACCATGTGGAATATAATATTAACAAGCTGGTGGCATTGAATTCATGGTAAACCATGTTGAGGAAAATTAAAGAGGATTGAAGGAGAAGTTTCTAGAAGGGAATGAAATGAAATAAGGGTTAGATTCATTGAATCCTACCTAATCTGACCTAACCTTGAATTGGACAATGGAGGATAAATGACAAAATATCTTAATTCTCTATTTATAGAGATGTCTAATCAAAAGAAAGGGTTGTAATGTGTGAGAACCTAAGGAAGACAAGGAGTCTAGGGTATTATTTCATTTAGTGACCTAAGAGAATAGACTACATTGGTAAGAAAAGAAAGAAGGCTTAAGGGTATGGATACTTGAAGGGTGAACAAGCTATTAGAGCTAAAGTGAAGCCAAGCAGAATGGAGGATTAAAACGGAGATCCATAATCTGCAAGTGTGTTCTAAGTTGTTATCAGATCAAGCCTTATTGTCACTTTCTAATCATTGTATCAGTCTAGGGTAAATCCTTTGGATTAAGGTTGACGTAACAGTTATTTGTAAATCTTTTAACCGGTTGACATTCCAAGTGAATGATCTAAAGTCCTCTAACAAGACCTACTCCTAATAGGGTGATTGAAATCCTTTAACCGGGTCACATTTAATAGTGTGTATTGTAACCTTTAATAGGGTTGGCCTTTCACAAGGCATCACCTCAGAAGAGTAAGAATGAGTGGCATGTTATTGGTGGTTTTTACCAAGTTGGGTCTCCATGTTAAATTATTGTGTCAAATGTGTTATTGAATTTGTTATGTTTCATGTTTACATTTTTTTGCAAATTGATTTGAAATTAACCTACAAGTTTAAGTGATTGCATAATCTAATGGATGCATGCATGATGAAAATGTTTTATGGGTTCACTAAGCTATGAAAAGTTTTAATTGTACATTTGGACCTTAGATAGTTGATTCACTTGACCTCTTAGTTATTCTAAATAATTCCAATAATTGGTATTAGCACCATTTACTTAAGAGAACTAGTTTGAAGGTACTAGAAGCAAAAAGATCAAGATATCAAAAAGAGAAGTACCCAAGCTCAATAGAGATAAATTTACTACATGGAAAAGTTTGATGAAGTTACACCTAGGAGGACATGGAGATCATGCACAATCTACCATTAATGTTGAACATGTTGATCCTAGTGGAGTCTTAACTATTGAAGATTTGAAAAAGAAGACAGAACACAATTAGGAAATGTTGGAGATTGCCTTTGCCCTAAGCTATGCCAAGTTCAATGATATCAAAGGTTGTGATGGTGCAAAAAAATGTGGGAAGCTCTACACACTATCTATGGAGGTGACAAGAATGTTTTAATAGCCAAAGCTAAAAGTCTCAGAGGTAAGTTTGATGATATGAGAATGCACGAAGGTGAGAATATTGCTCAATATTTCTCTAGGATAAAAGATGTTGTTAATGCAATAAGAGGAACTATTGGTAAAATAGATGATGATTTTGTACTAAGTAAAGTTTTGGGAATACTACTTCCTATTTATGCTATTAGAGTTTCTACAATACAAGAACTGAGATGTATGGCAGGGAATGATCTAACTCTTGAAAGTCTGGTAGGTAGGCTCACTACTTTTGAGCTATCTAATTTTGATAATTAAAAACCTAAAAATATTGAATCTACTTTCAAAACTAAGCTGTTATTGAAGGAACCTGATGAAAAGAAGAAGAAAAAGAGAAAATATGTGTCTAGTGACAGTGATATAGATGAGGAAGATGAAGATCAACTTGAAGCACTATTAGCAAGGAGATTTCATAGAGGTAAAGAAAAGTTCAAAGGTAACTTACCTATCATGTGTTTCAATTTCAATAAGGTTGGTCATATTGCTACTAGATGTCTAGAGAAGAAGAACTATAGAGATGGTGACAAGTAGAAGAGTAGAAGAGATGAAGACAACAAAGATGACAAAGACAAAGGAAAGAAGTCTTGCTACATTACTAAAGGGAAATCAAAAGATGGAATTGAAGATCATGATAATAAAGTGGTGTATGTTGTAATAGAGGATGAATTTGACAAGGATGAAGCATCTACACTAGTGTCTTATGTGAACAAGAATGACAAATGGATAATTGACAGTAGGTGTTCACATCACATGATGGGAGATAAAAGTAAGTTCATTGCTTTGAATTGTTATGATGGAAATAGTGTAAGGTTTGGTAATGATGCACCATGTCTAATAAAAGCAAAAGATCCAATCAAACTCATAGAAAAGATTTTATGTGACAATGCTTATTTTGTGGAAGGACTTAACTATAATTTGTTGAGTGGGTCACAACTAAATAATTTAGGATGTAAAGTTGAGTTTGAGAACAAGATTGCTAAGATATATGATACTGATGGAAAATTGATTGGAAAAAGGTGATCAAACTAGAGGTAATCTATTCTATCTTGATATAGAGGATGCTACTGGATTAGTTGTAGAATTTGATGATGTATGGCTATGGAAAAAGAGGTTATGTCATGTTAATTTTGATAACTTGGTTAGTATTAGTAACATGAGAAGAGTTAGAGGTTTGCCTAAGTTGAAGAAGATTGATAATATAATTTGCAAACAATGTCAATTAGGTAAAATGACAAAGTAAAGTTTTACGAGTAAGATTCATACCTCTAAAAGAATACTTGAGATTGTTCATACTGACTTGTGTGGACCAATTCAAGTGCAAAGCTACAAAGGAGATAAGTACATTATGCATCTTGTTGAAGATTATTCTAAAATGATGATAGTTATATTTCTAAAATAAAAATCTATTGCTTTCCTAATGTTTAAGTGGTACTTAGCAAGATTTGAGAAAAAATAGGTAAAAGTTTGAAATGTTTGAGATCTAATAGAGGAGGATAATTTACATCAAATGAGTTTGAGATGTTTTTTAATGACAGAGGAATCAAAAGACAGACATCTTCTCTCAAAACCCCTCCACAAAATGGAATTGTTGAAAGGAGGAACATATCTATAATGGACTGTGCTAGGACACTCATGATGGAGAAGAATGTTGCTTTGGAATATTGGAGAGAAGCAATTCATACCTTGAATTGTGTACAAGTCAAGAAAGGTACTCATTCAACACCTTTTGAACTATGGTATGGATACTCATCCAATGAAAAATATTTTAAAGTATTTGGAAGCAAGTGTTATATTCTCAAAAATTTCAAGAATGGTAAACTAGATGGGAAAAGTGAAAAAGGTATATTTGTTAGTTATTCCATAAGAAGTAAAGCTTATAAGTGTTTAAATACTAACACTAAAAAAGTTGTGAAAAGTGAAAATGTGAAATTTGATGAATATACAAAAGTACATGCGGCTAAACCTATGAAGGAACTAGAAGAATACAAATCATTTGTATACTTTTATGAAGGTATGCCTATTGATGAAGATGCTGTAAATCAAGTTGCAAACCAATAGCAAGTTTCAATGACTGTCGAGTCACATACTACGAATGCAAAGTTGCATTTAGGAACCAAGCTACATTTAGGTGTCAAGTTATAGAATGAAGTTGAGGCACATTATAACTCTAAAATTAGTGTACATGAAAGAGATACTGAACTATCTACCAGAGATGTTTATAGTGATTCAAAAGTTGAGAGACCAAATGTAGAAGCCAGAGTTGAACCAATATTGTTTAAGAATGTTAAGGGACATCATCTTGCTATAAAAATCATTAGAAATAAAGATGTTAGACCAATGACAAGGAACAAGTTGAGAATGATACATGTTTGTTGAGCATGCAAGAACCCAAAATAGTGAAAGATGCCTTAAAAGATGTGGACTGGAGAAAAGCCATGGAAGAAGAGATTGAGAAAATTGAGAAAAATAAAACATGGATTCTAGTTCCTAGACTAGAAGACAAAAAGTGATCAGTACCAAGTGGGTATACAAAAACAAGCTAGATGAAAATGGTGAAGTCACAAGGAACAAGGCAAGATTACTCTGTAAAGGATATGCACAAGAAGGGATTGACTATGGAGAAATATTTTCCTCTATTTCAAGATTGGAAGGAGTAAGAACTTTGTTTGCTTACTCTGCATACAAAGGTTTCAAAGTTTATCAAATAGATGTCAAGTCTACATTTTTGAATGGTATATTGGAGAAAGAGGTTTATATAGAACAAACAAAAGGATTTGTTGATGCTGACAACAAAATCATGGTATGTAGAATACCCAATAGCTTTATATGGTTTGAAGAAATCACCAAAAGCATGGTATGAGAGGCTTCATAATTATCTTGTGAAGATTGGATTTGAAGGGACTAATGATAAAAACAATCTGTACTTGAAGATAGAGAAAGGCAAAAGTATTTTGTTATCTAAATTTTTTGTTGATGATATCATATTTGGAGGTCAAGATACTTTATGTAAGGCTTTTGCAAATGAAATGAAGCAAGAATTTGAGATGTCTATATTTGGAGAGATCAAGTTCTTTGTGGGTTTGCAAGTACATTAGGTGAAATATGGTATATATAGCACTCAGTCAAAGTATGTTAAGGAGATACCAATTTTTTTTGGATCAAAGGATTCCAAGCTAGTAAGTAGACCTACGGTGACATAACATAAATTGTCAAAGAATGATGATTCAACTGAGGTGAATCAAACATTATATAGGTCTATGATTAGCAAATTACAATATGCAGTACACAGAAGACCTAATATTGCATTATCTATATGGATAGTTGCAAGATTCTCTGCTAATCCTAGGGAGAATCACTCGATGATAGTAAAGAGAATAATGAGATATCTAAAAGGAATAGAGGATTATGGTCTATACTACAAGAAAAATAAGAAATTTGAATTGAGAGCCTATATTGATGCTGATTGGGCTGGAAATATTGATGACAGAAATAGCACTAGTGGAGAAGAATTTTTCTTAGGCAAAAGGCTGGTTACATGGACTAGCAAGAAATAAAACTAAATTTCTCAATCTACTACTGAAGCTGAATATATTGTTGCTGTAGTAAATTGTACATTGTATGGATCAAACAACTACTCAAAGGAATGAAGGAAGAAATTACTGAAGCTATGATACTTTATTGTGATAATACAAGCGCTATTAATATATCAAAGAATCCTATGATACATACAAAGATAAGCACATTGTAATAAAGTATCATTACTTGAGAGAATTAGTCAAAGATAAAGAGGTGAAGATGGAATATGCCAACACAAAAGAGAAAATAGCTAATATCTTTACAAAATCATTACCTAAGGATGCTAATGAGTATATAAGAGGTAAACTAGGGGTGATACCCCTATGAAAGGTTATCTAAGAAGGATGAGGAATGCCCTGCATCAAAAAAGCTTGATTGACATATGTTATACATTGATGCAATGGATCTTACTTTAGAAGCTACCTAAAGTAATCAAAGAGTTGGAATTACAAATCTGTCACAAACAAAGTGATAGAGGGAGAAATTAAAAATATTCATATTTGCATATGAAGATGACATGTCATTGGCATTGTTGTCAAAGAGGGATAAAGTGTACTAATTTTCATGAAAGCTGAGGTAGATGAAAGAGAAATCCTGATCTACATAATCCTGACTATTGAGGGAGAAAGTGTACCTACTAATTACATCTACCTAGTAAGAGGGAGATAATTTTGTGGGAGACATAAGAAGTGATCGAGAGGGAGTCATAAGGATGAGTTGATTGTTTTTTGATCAGAACAAAATTTTGCAACGTATTTAGAAGATGAAAGTTGCTGATAGAGGGAGAGATTTCAATATAAGGAATTATTTTTTTTTTGGTATTTTTTGGTTTTACTAATTAAGTCTAGTTAGTTTGGTTTACCATCAATGCCAAAGAGGGAGATTATTAAAAATAGATTGATACAAGTATGATAAATGTGTTTCAATCATTGTTTTGTCACTGATGTCAAACTTGCTACTTGTTGGTAAGACAATTGCTTATATGATTTAACTACTATCATTTACTTGATTAATGAAGAGGATTTGAGTAAATGAGGTAACAATAGCACCTAGAGGAAAGGTTCAGTTATGATATGGAAAAGAAGTATAAGATTTAGTTAAGATAGTGATATTATAGTGCATTGATAATATACTTAAGGTTGCAAAGGTTGGTTACATTGATCAATTTTAGAAGAACAAGTTAAACAAAGTTTGTATGCCAAGCTTGACAATATGCACAATAGATGCAAAGCAAAGTTAGTACAAGCTAAGTAGAAAATTAGTTGGAGCCGAGAAAAGTCAATTTTAGTGTAAGATGAGTAAAGTTTAGTCGATGCTGAGCACTCGTAAAATTTAGTTTGTGCCAAGTGATTTGATAGTGGATGCCAAGAAACACAATATGTACTGAGCATCAAAAGCCAATTAATGTCAAGTGTTGGCATTATGAGAAAGATCAAGAATTCAATGAATATGAGTTGACAAGTTTAATTTCTTAGATTGTGTGAACTATGTAGAAGATAAGACTGATGAGCTAATGACACATAATTCATGGTAAACCATTTTGAGGCACATTCAAGAGGATTGAAGGAGAAGTTTCTAGAAGGGAATGAAATGAAATAAGGGGTAGATTTATTCAATGCTACCTAATCTGACCTAATCCTAGATTGGGAAATGGAGGATGAATGACAAAATATCTCAATTCTCTATTTATAGATATGGATGGTCAAAAGCAAGGGTTGTAATGTGCAAGAACCTAAGGAAGACAAGGAGTCTAGGGTATTGCTTCATTCAGTGACCTAAGAGAAGAGACTACATTGGCAAGCAAATCAAGAAGGCTTAAGGGTATGGATGCTTGAAGGGTAAACAAGCTATTAGATTTGAAGTGTGTGAAAGCCAAGCAACATGGAGGACTAAAACCTAGATCTATAATCTGCAAGTGTGTTGTAAGTTGTTATTAGATCAAGCCTTAATGTTTTTTTTCTAATCATTGTATCAGTCTAGGGTAAATCCTTTGGATTAAGGTTGACTTAATAGTCATTCATAAATCATTTACCTAGGTGACATTCCAAGTGAATGATCTAAATTCCTTTAACAAGGTTTACTCCTAATAGGGTGATTGAAATCCTTTAACTAGGTCACATTTAACAGTGTGTATTGTAACCTTTAACAGGGTTGGCCTTTCACAGGGCATCACTTCAAAATAGTGAGAATGATTAGCATGTTATTGGTGGTTTTTCCCAAGTTGGGTTTCCACATTAAATTATTGTGTCAAATGTGTTATTGAACATGTTCAGTTTCATGTTTACATTTTTGCAAACTGATTTGATGATAACTTACAAGTTTAAGCGATTGCATAATCTAATGGACGCATGCATTATGAAAATGTTTTATGGGTTCACTAAGTTGTGAAAGGTTTTAATTATACATCTAGACCTTGGATAACTAATTCACCCCCCTCTTACTTATTCTAAAGAATTCCAACAACTAAACTTTTTCTTTTTTCCCATTTAACATTGTTTGCATATCACCTTATCAGGTTCACTCAATCTTAGTAACCCTCCTACTCTTTTCATCTTACTGATGCCTATCAAATTATCAATGTTCATGTGACATAGCCTCTTATGCCATAACCAATTATCTTTAAATTGTTCAAATAGACAAGTATCTTCAAATAGGTCTAGATAGAACAAGTTACCTCTTGTTTGATCACCACTTCCAATTAGTTCACCATTAGCATCATGTATCATTTCCTTCTTGTTTTGGATTCAACTCGTTAGCCTACACTATTTAATTGTGCCACACTCAATAAATTAAATTTGAAACCATCAACCCAATATGAATTATCACATCTGATCTTTTCATTTAGTATAATTAATCCTTTGCCTTTCACGTAACATGGTGCATCATTTCCAAAATTATCACTATTTCCGTTATAATGTTCTATATTTTCAAAATTACTTGTACCACCAGTCATATGATGTGAGAAACTGCTAGCAATTATCCATATGTCATTATTATTCACATGTGAAATTAAAGATTTTTTCTCATCTTTATTAGATTCATCTTTCATTGAAACATAACCAACTTCTTCATCATTTTCATCAGAATCACTAGCATAACCATCTTCTTTAGCAATGTAACAAAATTGCTTACCTTTTTCTTTGTAGTCTTTGTTACCTCACTTGTATCTTCTTTCTCTCCTTCCTTGCTATGTGTTGTCTTTCCTTTCTTCCTTGTCATCTCTATCAGGAAATCTTGCAACAGTAAGACCAAATTTGTTACATGTAAAATAGATAATAGGGAGTTTACCTTTGTATTTTCATATTCCTCTTGGTAGCCTTCTTTCCAATGATTGTTCTAACTCATCCTATTCCTCTTGGTAGCCTTCTTTCCAATGATTGTTCTAACTCATCAAGATCATCATATGATTCATTGTCACTATCTAAATGCTTACTCTTTTTATTTTTTTGGATCCACCAATGGTTAGTTGAGACTTGAAAGAACATTCAATACTAGAAGATGTATAGTTATTAGAATTTTATAATTTAAATGTGATGAGTCTGCCAATTAAACTATCCAAGATTAGATCATTTCCACATGTACATATTAGTTCTTGAATTGTAGATACTCTCATAGATAGGAAGTAAAGTCTTTAATACCTTACTTATCATAGTCTCATTAGATATGTTTGATCCAAATCCTCTAATAGCATTCACAAACTCCTTGATTTGACCACAATAGTGTGTAATAATCTCACCTTATTTCATTCTCATCTCATCAAACTTGCCTCTCAAACTTTATGCTTTAGCCATCAAAACATTTTCTTCTCCTCCATCAATTTGAGCCACACTTGCTTCACATTAGTACACTCCTTCACACCATAAAATTCAAAATATCCCAGGGAAGATGCTAACTCTATCATCATTTGATTATGGTCATGCTTCTTCTTTACTTTCTCAATACTCATAGGTTTCGAAACTTCAATGTATTAATTTTTTGGGTACTGTAATACATAATCTCCAACTCTAGATAGATGTAATTTCATCATCTATTGCTAGGCTAGGAAATTCTCTTTTTTTAGATTGGGTACTCTCTCTTATACATCTTGATCTTTAGTTTAAGTCCCTTCAAACTTTCCTTACAAGAACCAAACCTTTGATACCAATTGTTAGAATGATAAAATAACTAAGAGAGGGGGTAGGGTGGGGGGGGGGGGGGGGGGGGGTTGTGGTTTGAATTAGTTCTCCTCAAGTTTAGATGTAACAAATCAAATTTTAACAACTTCAAACAACTTATTCAAATTCATAAAACCACTTGACCAATATAACAACTCATCAAAAACTTAATTTTCTCATTCATCACTTAAATCTCTATTATGTATGTGACAACTAATATAAAATAAAACTATTGTAAATAGAATGAATCAAAACATTCACACATATATGACACCAAGATTTAACATGGAAACACAATTTGGGAAAAAACAACAAGTAACATGCTACTGCTTTTTACTCTTGTGAAGTGAGCTTGGTTAAGAGCCAACCTTGTTAAAGGTTACAAACACACTATTAGGTGTGACCATATTAAAGGATTTAATCACCTTGTTAGGTGTGGCCTAGTTAGAGGTCTTTGGATCATTCCATTAGAATATCACCTTGATTAAAGGATTTACAAATGTCTATTATGCCAACCTTGATTAAAGGATTTTGACTACCACAATGGTTAGAGAGTGACAACTAGGTTTGATATGTTAAGATACAACTCACTTTACAAATTTAGATCTCCATTAGGCTTATTTGTTGGTTCATTGAATAGTCTTCATTATAATATCCATCTCTTATCTTCTTGGAAACCCTTCAAGAAATTACACTTCACCAATCTTCTCAATTTTCCTCTACTACTCTATTATTCACATGTTTTCCTCAAAATCACCAATCAATGATGAACCAACCTCACAAAAGATTCCTTATGCTTCTTTAAATATATAGCTTTGACATTTAGCAGCTTAAACATCACCATAGATCTTAGGGTTTGATTAGGTTCAATCAGGTTCAATGAGTGTGATCACCATTTTATCATTCTATTCCTTTCTTGATAGTTCTAGAAACTTCTCTTTAAATCCTTTCCTTTGATCACATAAAAAGCTCAATTCATCCATTAAATATGCCAGCTCATCAATCCTTATCATTCATGCATTTTGACCAATTTGACATTCAACTATGTCACCCTTAAACTTGAATATTTTACAAATTCTTATTTTGTTGATACTTGGTAACTACTGTGTTCTTCTGCATGGTTAACACTATGTAGCTTGGTCTTTACTATTCTATCTTGCTCAATTGACTCACTCGGTCTTCACTATGCTCTATTACTACTACATTTTCTTCTTCATCTTGCTCAACCATATTTATCACTCGACTAATATTGTTTTCTCACCTATCTCTTATGTTCCTTAATCTTCTGCTTTATTGACCTAGTAACACTATCACTCGGTTATGCTTAGTGTTTTACTCAACTTCTTTTCTTCTCTTTTATAATTCAAATCAACTATCTACTTCACTTTATATAATGATTAAACAAGACACTATCTTGTCAAAGACTAATTGATCAAGTGCCCATTGTAATTCCAACATACTTGCTCCTCTTTACTCAACAACATCACTAGTTCATTTTGTTATCTCTCTTTTCAAATCCTCTTCATAAATCAATTGATATGATACTACACATTGTAAGTAAATGCTTTATCAATAAGGTTTGATATCAATGACAACATAACAATTGTTACAATTGTAGTTTCCAACAAGTGAATCTATGAGAGATAACATCATGAAGGAGAAGTATAGAGGTCGACTTGTAGGGAACTCTAGGATTAATAAAATAGTAAACTTAATTTTTGATAGGTACTTTTGGCTGCATATTTATAAGGATGTGCAAAGACTGGTGAGTAGTTGTAAAATTTTTAAACAACAAAAGAAACTAGTCAAAATTTAGGATTGTATTCACCATTGCCTATACCAAGTAAACCATGGGAAGATATAAGTATGGACTTGGCTCTTGGTTTTCTTAGAGATTAGAGAGGTAATGATTCTATTTTTGTAGTGGTTGAATTTTTTATAAGATGACTCATTTTATACCTTGTGTACCATCTTAAATTGGATGCACTTTGATTTAAGACATTTTAGCTCCTCTTTAGTGTATTTTCATTTCATAATTCACACTTTAAGAAGACACCCCATGACTTAGCTCCTCTTTATCCTAGGTGAAATTGAGGTAGTATTTAACAAATCCTCCTTGATTTTTCTTCTTCATCACACATTTACTAAATTAGGACTTAATCTATGAGTATTCTCTCTTCCTAGGACCCCAAAATCCTAGAGCGGATATTTGGTTGATAGTTTGAGACATCTATTTCTCCCCTGGCTCCTACTGAGTCTAAAATTTAGAATAGGAAGACCTTAAAGGTTGACCTTATGGACTAGGTTGACTTGGTCTAGACTAGGTCAACTTGGTGTAAACAAGGTCAACCTAGTCAAGATGAGGTTGACCTAGTTTAGATGAGGTCAACCAAGTCAACCTAGTCTAGACAAGGTCGACCTAGTCCAAACTAGGTTGACAAGGTTGACCTGGCCTAGACTAGGTTGACAAGGTTGACCTGGACTAGACTAGGTTGACCACATCAACCTAGTCCTAGAGCTTCCGATGATTCTGGGCTTGGTGATGTTTAACTCTTCTGGTAAAATCCCACTTGAGAAATAAACCCTTGTAGAGTAATTTCATGAATATTCCAAAAATCCACTATAAAATGACATTTAATACCTTATTTTCAATGAGAGGAGCAATGAGAAAGAATGCGTGGACAACCTAATATGACATAGGGCAATTGCAAGGTGAAAGCAAGGCCTAGTTTCTTATTCATGATTAACAAGTGAGGTTATTATTCTTTATTAAGTATTCAAAGGAAAATATATCAAACATGGAGTTACAAAGGGATCTTGAAGATGGTTAGAGCACTTTAGCCTTGGGGGCTTAGTATGATTTCTACATCATCCTTTAGGTTTGATTCTTTGCACCTTTATACATTTTCATACATTTTAAATACATGCACACTTACATGCTAGGGTTTCATTCATGGAGTAGCTTCTTAGTATTTTAGCATATTTTCAATCTAGGATATGCATATACACACATACACATGACATTTCTCATAATGGCTATTCATGGAGGTGGAAATCACTAAAATGGGGGTTAACTAAGGCAAACCCCTTTATACCACACACACAATCTTGTTACAGATTTGTAGGGTGGCAACAAAAATGATTACAAATCTAGAACATAATCTTCAAGAGCTTTGTAGAATTGTTAGTTACAAAGTGTTGAATAATATCAACCTAGTGGAAAGGAACCTATTAACCAAAAATTCCCTCCCACCAAAAAATCAAAATCAAATGATAAGCCATTAAATGATCACCTAGAGTTTTCATGAAATAATTTAACATTGGGCATATCCTTTGTCTTCATATTATGCCTTAGAAAGTGGCAACTGTGCGATTCACACATTTGTGGTAGATTTAGTGCTAACTTGGGTTAAGGTGGGGAATGCGTGGTTTCTTTGTGTTCACATCATCATAGAGTTAGCTGGTTCAACCAAAGTTAGGGTCTCGATGGTGTGATTGCATTGTTTTTTCCTAGTTAGAGGGTGAGTTTTGCATACTATGGTTTATGTTGTGACACTGCAGTAAGGGCAAAATATTTAGTGTTTCAAAGGTGTACTTTGCACCATTAGATCTTTCAGATCTATGATTAGCACACTATCACAACATGTAAGAAGGAAGTTATGGTTAGAGTTGCGATTGAGTGATTTCTTTATTTTTCTTGGTTGCAAGGTTAGAAGGTGAACTTTGGGTCAAAGTGGTGACAGTGCAAATGCGGTTAGGATCTTGGTGTTCACAAAGTCACTACAGTTAATGAATGATGTGAAGGGTAGGTTGTGAAGCAACAATAATCAAATTGGTTGTGGTATCACAAACATGAACTATTATTGGAGAAAGGTGGTGGCATAGTTGAAATCATAGGCAGTCAAAGCATGAAGACTTTGTAGAGTGGAAAAATGATAAAAGATGTTTGGTCCACATGACAAGGCTTGATGGTTGACTCTAGTTAACCAAATAACACAACTAATTTGGCACACTTATGACAAAAAAAGCATCTCCTTGATGATGGATCTGATATTTTTGATCTTCTACAACCACTTTCATCATTCCCCAGGTCTGATAAATGCAAAAGTGTTGGTGTAAATAAGTATTTACTTATTACACTTTACCTAAGTATACTTAGGTCAATGCATTATTTTATTATTTCTTAGGTTGAAACTTAGGAGTTTGCATACTCTTATGAGTTTTCATGTTGACGACACTAGAGTAAGCAACTCCAATTCAACACATGGTGTGTACAATACTGGGGTTTGCATAATTAAATGAGTTTTCATGTTGACAACACAATTATTCAGACTCTTATTTTAACACATGGTGTCTACAACATAATTTTACATGCTACACCTTTGTAGGCTTATCCTCTCATCATCACACTTACTCCTGTGCTTAATGGAGGATAACCCACACTTGGTGGACATGTGCTTGGTTGTAAGACTTATCAGTGTGTTGACTCTTAGGCATTCTAGAAGCATTCTAGAGGCCTTTATATTCAGGCACTCCTAGTGTGTATGTACACGACATTACATCAATTTAGTTGATATTATTATTCTGATCATACTTTGGTCTATTGTATGCTTGTGCTTGAGTTCCTTGATCTTGGATGATTTTTCCCTAAAGAAAATTCTTATATGGTATTAGAGCCGAGGGAAATTCTCTTCACGTAGCCATTGGAGACCGATCTTGCTTCACCTCTCTAAGGACACCTCAACCCAAATCCAGAGTATCGTAGTCATTGGGAGTGTCTAGAGCTAAAATGGACCTCACCATTATGTTCAAAATATCAATTTGGTGAAAATTGACTATAAATTCACCTACCCTAGGCCATAGTCAAATTTGAGTCAAATTAATTTTTGAAAACTAGCATTCAAAGGCCTAATTTGCAAATCTAGTATGATCATTATTTAGATATGTATAATTTATTCTTTAGCTATGAATTTATTTTTCTTTGCAAATTCGTTAGCTTTTTTAGAATTTTTGTCTACAAATTTTTGAATTCTTTTAAGCCTATCGGGCCTGTAGAGGATTTTTTTGTAAGAACTGGGCGGTGAAACCCTAGCTCCCATAGGGAATATTCACTGTTACATCTAAATATTCCATTGGCATTGGCTCAATAATTGGCAACCATTTTATATTTTCTAACTTTTCTCAAACTAAAAAACAATCCTCACTGACCGACAAGCACATCTAAACTGGTGACTACACAAGCCACTTGACAACAATACCATCCGATAGTTTGTTTGTTGGCTTAAGGTTCTAATGATTGCACTTTTAAACTCCTTGAAAATTTATTGCACAATGCATGTGGGATAATCCCACATCATCGGTGCCACAAAACTTTGCTTCCTGGTGCCAGTGAATTTTGGCACCGACCACCAGTTTACATCTTCCCTGATACTTTGACCACTTTTTAGCCATGAACTCATTGGTACCATAGAAACCCTAGTGCCTAGTCAAAAGCTGCCATGTGACACTACTCATTGTCATCCATGTGCCCATCACTCGGAGGAGCCTAGTCATGACATGCGGTGACTTCGTACTCCACGTGGATTAGAGTACAAATAGCCATGTGGACTCCTTTAGCCAACAAGGGAGTAGCCACATTAATTGCCAACATGACCGAATAGTCAATGGTAGATCCACACCATAGTATGATCATCTGCCAACTCATGTACCATGTGGTAAAATTGTATTTGAAACATTAGCCTACCATGTGTATTTTTTGTATGATTGTACAATTGTCACATTAGTGTATGGCCCTGTCATGTCAGCCCAGGGACCCTTTTTGCTAACATTAGTATTTTAAAATGCTAAATTTGATGGCTATCTAACCATCATTTCTAGGAAAAATAGAATTATTGCGATAATTGTTTGACCATCAAATTTAAGCCAATAGTTTCCTCTCCAGACCCTTCTCCAGATTCGGTTTTGATTTGTCAGTTTGACTTTGGGAGACCATAACTTAGTCATCCAAACTCCAAGTCAGCTATTATTTTTTTGATTTTGGGTAGAATTTCTTGAACTTTTTAGTGGTGCTGTTCTTTTCTAATTTTGGTGCATGAATATGTCAGAAATTGCATTTTTTGGTGACTATACCTACCCAATTCTACATTCTACGTTATGCAACTTGAAATACTCCATACGGGCTCATTTAGACACATTTTTAGGTTCCATTTTTTTTGAAATTGCTTAATTTTTTGTCTACTTTCTAGATCTACAATTAGATTATAGGGTTGTGTGGACAAAAATATCACTTTCAAACTTAGGGCCTTTTCTACATTATATTGCTTTGATTACCTTTCAAAATTGTTGTGCATCTAAGCTATAATGCTTAGTGATAGATTTGAACCTCAAAAGCCAGTTGTAAACAACAAAATTAGAAGTCCACCTTGTACTTTTTGACAAGTGGCCTATTGTACACACACTACATATAAAGTACCAAATCATACATTGGGGGGGTTGATTGTTTTTTTTTTTGTATTTTGGGGGGTAAATTGGCTAGTATATCATGGATGAGGAAGATTTAATTACCTTGACAACATAAAACTATAAGCAATGGAGTGAATTGGTTCTCACATATCTTAGGTAGCATAATGCATTACCATACGTCAAAGAACTTTCATACAATGTTGACATTGTTTCAATCATTTGTCATACACTCTTTCTACATATGGATATGGAGGTTATGGATTTACTTGATGACATGAAGTCAAATGATTTTTGTGATAATTTGGATCTATCTTTGGGAGATGTATGGATATCCACACATTCCTCCATTCCGAAAAGATCTTTTACCTCCAGTTGTACCTACATCCTCTCTAGGTGAGATCACACCTCTTGATGCTCCTATTGCTACTACTAATCTAGTTCTAGCCATAGATGCTTTTGATTCAGTGTAGTAGGAAACACTATGTCTTCCTACTCTAGCTTCATGGGATGACTTCCTTCCAGATATTGCAGGTCTATTCATGGAGTCTCACATTGAAGATGTGGGAGACATCATTGATGATATTCCTTTTCTCTTTGTTTAGGTGAATACTTCATCAATTTCCATAATGATAGGTCTAGCACAGTAGGGTACACCTTGTTTTCTAGCTCCAACATCAGTAGATGACTTCTCGATAGATATTTCAAGTTTGTTTGTGGAGTCACACATAGCATATTTAGGAGACATTATTGATGATACACATCTTCTCTTTGATGAAGTAGATCCTTCTTTAGTTGTCATGAGGGCTCACACTAACCCTCTTGTCCATTCTTTACATGACCAGTCTTCATAGGTTTATATGATTGTGGATCCTTATGTACAATAGTTGCAAGAGGTCTCTTTATCATTTGAGGAGACCATTGGATCTTTGGGATAGGTTCTACATCCATCCTTTCTATATTTTCACTCATTCTTTTTAGAAGGGGTGACCATTAGCATCGACACAAGGATAGCTAAGCAAGTTTGAAAGACACCATTCATCATCAAGATTCTTTCTACACCTAGGGGAAGCATCTCATATGTACCTCTATCATTATTTCTCCCAAAGGGGAGGAGCATTATTCGGCAACATCAGATCAGCTTCTACATTGGAGCAGTTATCACTGATTGACACTCTACATTTTGGGGGGGACTACCTTGTCTCCTTTCTTCTTCTCTTTTGGAGGGGGACTTTTAATCTTTTGGGATTGTATTCTTCTCATACTTCTCTTTTGTATATACTTGATGTATGTCATAATGAGGGGGTCTTGTTACTCCATCCATCCATGCATCTTATTTTTTCATCTCTCTTTTTGGAAGAAGGTTTTTCCCATGAGATTTTCATTCTTTCTCCACTTTATGAGAGATTTCATTGCATTGTGTACATGGGTACCTAACATGGCCTAGTAGCCAAGGCCCATCATGCATTTTCATCCTAGATTTTGTGAGCTTAAGTGCATTCCCCTAAGTTGCACTTAAGGGGGGTTTTGGCATAAATAAGTATTTACTTATTACACTTTACTTAAGTTTACTTAGGTCAAAGCATTATTTTATTATTTCTTAGGTTGACACTTAGGAGTTTGCATACTCTTATGAGTTGTCCTATTGAAAACACTAGAGTAAGCAACTCTAATTCAACACATGGTGTCTATAACACTGGAGTTTGCATAATTAACTGAGATGTCATGTTGATAACACAATTATTCACACTCTAATTTTAGCACATGGTGTCTAAAACATAGTTTTACATGCTACACCTTTGTAGGCTTATCCTCTCATCATCACACTTACTCTTGTGCTTAATGTAGGATAACCCACACTTGGTGGACATGTGCTTGGTTAAGACTTATGAGTGTGTTGATTCCTAGGCATTCTAGAAGCATTCCAGAGGCCTTTATATTCAGGCACTCCTAGTGTGTATGTACAAGACATTACATCAATTTAGTTGATATTGTTTTTCTGATCATACATTGGTCTATTTTGTGCTTGTGCTTGAGTTCCTTGATCTTGGGTGACTTTTCCCTGAGGAAAATTCTTACAAAAACAAAACTCCATAACCACTTTTTCATCTATCTTTTTAGTCAGAAGTTAATGAACTCAATTCCTAACCTCTTAGATCTTTTTTTAGTGGACAAGTGAATTGCCAACATCCAATTTTGTACTGGGATTAGATATTTTCTAGATTTTCAATAGTGGTTGGATGTAGTGGTTGTGAAGTGGTTCTATCAAAAATATCTAGTTATGCTTAAGCTATAAAAGCACATTTTTTTGTAACTTCTTGATATAGATTCTTCTCTATTTTCCTTAGCATGTTTTGCATGCACATTGTAAATTCCCTTTGCCTATGAACCATTGTAGCTCTCTACTGTATCTCTTTCAACCATTAACACACTATCCAAGACTCCTTTTCCTTTGGTTAATGTTCTTGTCTATGCTCTGTAATTTGCATGATTGTATCTATTTTTGGCATTTGAATGATATTGAGTGAAGTTTCTTCCTATAGAATCCTTTCGTTGTTTGATCTACATGTGGTTGTTAGAATAAACAAGGTCTGAATCTATGTTCTTTGAGGTTATAACTAGTTAACTATGCATATACGGGAAGAGGTAGGATCAGACGCCCTATTTTGGTGCATCACCTCCTTAGACTAGATTAGGTAGTTTATTTCATGTATTCCTTCTCCCTTTTCTCTTCAAGTGCAGTTTAAGTGCATCTTGATAGTAGAGGAAGCTAACCTTCTATGGAGACTCAACCTCATAGTTCAAGTCCCACAACTTGGAAGTTATTTCCATGTTTCAAAAGGTTGTCCTTAGGTAAAAAATTTAGACAAGGGTGCAAGCTTTTGTGACAACAATTTTTGGCATGCCCAATGGGACCATCATTTATAAGATTTCAAGTTCACTGGTGTCAAAGAAGCAAAGTTTCAATATGTGTTGAGAAGAAAGTGCTATTCTTAGTATTTTTAGGCCTTCAAAAGGCTCATATCTAAGCACTTGGTGACTCTACTCCATTCCACATCTAGCTTCGAGACCAAGTTGCTGTGATTCATGCTCAAAGTTGAAATAAGGGTATCTTTTGGAGGTAAATTTCAATATCAAGAGCTTTCATTTTCTAATCCAAGAAGAAAGGCTGGGTATCTCTATCACTAGTTAGGAGTGCATCAGTAACACATACTCTTGTAAGATCTATCCCCTCTCCTTCTATTGTTAGATCTTAGCCTAGAATACCATCTGCTCAGAGCAATAAATTATTTTCTTACATGGCTAGAGCTCATGCTTTCACCACCTTTAATGGTGGAAGTCCTCTCCTATTACCCCAAAGGCATGACATACCAATATCAACTCTTAAAAGTATACCTAAGTTTACTAGTGAAATCTCCATCTCCCACTTAGAACACATCCAAGAGGTTGAAAATATTTGTAATATACACAGAATATTTGAGGATGATGTTATTGTTAGGTTGTTGGCTTCATCTTTGAAGGGGAAAGTGCTACAATGGTATAGAGGTTTGCCTCATAAATATATGGCTGATTGGGATGGGTTAGGAGCATCCCTATCCAAGCATTTTGAGGACAAAAGTGATCACCTATCACTTTTAGAACAACTAAAAACTATCAAGAGAGCACCCCATGAATGTATGACTAATTTTAATTATAGATTTTAGAAGACATAGGACAAAATACCTACTACAGTAAAGCCTTCTCTTGGTAATGCATTCTTGTATTACCTTAGAGCCTTCAATAGTGATATTGCTACCACTATGCAATCTATGGGAGGGGATACTCTGCCAAATTCTTATGAGGTTTCCATAAGAGTAGAAAATATCTTGATACAAGGAGGGAAGTTAGCTCCAAGGCCCCCAATACCTTTCTTCCCTGACATGCCCAATCATCAGCCTACTCTAGCCCCTATTCATACTTCCTTTGCAAGTCAACCTCTTGCTATAGTCCCAATAGCCTCCACATCCTCTAATGGAGTTGATAGGATTGAGGCCATGATGTAGATATTGATGTAGAATGTGGATAGGAGGATGTAGGATCAAGAAAAGAAAATGGAGGACAACAATCCAGTAGTGCAAAAAATGGGCAATGAGTTGGTGACTATGAAGAGACAAAAAGCTCAAAATAATAGGCCTCTCCAACTCCAGAGTCAAGGCCCCATTCATGGTAGATCCCCAAACCAAAGTCATGTCCCCTATGATCTTTCCCAAGATCAAGATTTCAGCCCTTCTTGTAACTACTCATATGGATATTGCATGTGTCAGAAGTCATAATATTACTTGGCATTAACCGTAATAAAGAAAGTAGTTACACAACAACACAATACTAATCAACCTACTGATATTTTTCAGTAGGAAGGTTGTTCTTTCATGGACCATTTGGTGGAAGAGCATTGTAATGTAAACCAAGATTCTTGTGCTTACAATACTAGGAGCAAGAAAATGGCTATTGAAGATATTACTCCTCCTCCTAATTAGGCTTCAACATCAAGTGAAATGCCTCATGTACAAATAGTTGCCCAATAACACAATGCTAACCAACCTATTAATACTTCTTAGAAATAAGGGAAAAGCATTATTAGAAGAGATGTAGGTATTCCTCAAACTGTTCCATCTCAAACTTCTACATATGCAGCTCCTAAAGTTTCTACTAAGACATCTAATGCATATTTTAGCATGATAGATCAAATGAAGAAGACCAATGTGAACATTTCTATGTGGGATGCTATGGATATCATACCATCACAAAAGAGATTGTTGCAATAGGAGTTGGAAAGCATTGAACTCAGAGATCAACTACCTAGCATGAAGAATGGCATGAGTTTGGTACAACCATCAAAAGAGGTAGAAAGAAGTAAAAAGGTTAGACCTCCATTTTATGTTTCTTTGATTATAGGAGATAAGCTAGTCCACAACTACATGATTGATTCAGGGGCTAGTAGTTTGGTAATACCCAAATGTCTTGCTAATATCTTAGAAATGAAATATGAACCCATTGTTAAGGATGTTTTTTAGTTAGATGGTAGTACTATCAAAACTGTAGGAATCCTTAAAAATGTTGAAATGGTCTTACATGCATACCCTAGTTGTACTATAGTTTAAGATGTATCAATTGTTGATGTTGAACCACACTTTTCCATTTGTCTTTCAAGAGATTTCACTACCAAAATAGGTGGTTATATATCCTTTGACTGGTAATACACATTTTTTAGAATAAGATATGGAACCAAAGACTTGATTAGAGAAGAACCATTAGCCCTCCATCATATTGAGCTCTACACTCCTAATCTCATCAATATGAACTGCACCATCCTAGAGATAGATGAGAATGACACAATAAATGAGCCTGCCACTTCTTTAGCAAAGATACCTAATTTCCTCTTAGATGAATGGACTTATGCATATAAGTTTGATCCTATATTAGAAACCTTAGAGACATACCTTGGCACTTATTATATATGTGAAAAGGATGTTCTTGTTCCCAACCTAATCAAAACGAAAGAAGATATTAATGGATTATGGAGCATGTACTTTGATGGATCTAGGAATAAAAATGGAACAAGGGCTGGTGTGATATTGGTCTCTCCTATACTAGAAAGGTACTACTTCTCATTTAGGTTTTAATTTAGTTGTACCAATAATGTGCTTGAGTATGAGACATTAATTCAAGGTCTCTTACTTGCTCAAAATAGAGGAATTCAAATCTTAAGTGTATATGGAGATAGTGAGCTAGTGGTTAGTTAAGAGAGGAATCAAAATATCACCAAGAATGGTTTTCTTAGTCTTATAAACATAGAGCATGAGATTTTCTTGAAAATTTCAATACATTTAATATTCAAAGCATCACTAGGAGAGAGAATAGACAAGTCAACAGACTTATAAAAGTGGGTGCATCTTATGATGTCCCAAGGAGCCTTGAAGATGAGAAAACATAGAAGATTAAAGTGGTGGTTAGACCTACTATCCCTGATAATAATATCAATTAGGAGGTCTTTGAATCTGATGCACAAATTGTAAGTTTCTTGTAGAATGAAGCAAAATTCTTAGGAGGAAATCAATCAAGATTACATGACTACTATGGTGATTAAATCATCAACCTTAGCTCCAATAAATTTCCTAAGTGTCTCATTACTTTATAGACTATCTTCAATCCTAATGATTATGATTGAGCAAGGGATGAAGGCATGAAACTTGCTACAAACAAAGATGATCATATACCAATTATAATTGGTGATGGAAGGATGCTAAATATAGTGAAGGTATGTTCTAAAACTAAACAAGAAATTTTTGTTCATCTATGTCAAGAATTTAGTGATGTATTTTCTTGGACATATGATGATTTAAAGGGCTTTGACCCAAGTCTATTTCAACATACCATATATTTAATTGATAATGTCAAACCTGTAAAGCAAAAGTAGAGGCTAGTGAATCCTAAGATTGAGCCATTAATGAGAAAAGAGCTATCTAAATTGATTGAGGCCAATATCATTTTCCATATTAATAATTCCTCTTGGGTAGAAAACCTTGTCCCTATTAGGAAGAAGAGTGGAGAAATCAAACTATGTGTGGACTTTAAGGATCTTAACCAACCCTCCCTTAAGGATCATCACCCGCTCCCTTCCATGGAATAGATATTGTCTAAGGTTAGTGCTTCAAAGAGATTCTCTTTCTTGGATGAATTCTTGGGTTATAACCAAGTGTTAGTTGAAAAGGCTAACATATATAAGACTACTTTCACCACCAAATTGGCCACCTATGCTTATAGTAAAATTCCTTTTGGACTAACAAATGCAAGTGCCACATTTCAAAAGGCAATATAGATGGCCTTCAAAAACATGATTGAAAGATTTGTGTTGGTCTACCTTGATGATATAATACTATATTCAAAGAATGCAACAGATAATTTTGGTCATCTCAGCTAAGTATTCATAAGATGTAGAGAGTATGGAGTATCTTTGAATCCAATCAAGTGTGTCTTTTCCCCTAATCAAGGTAAATTATTAGGACACATTGTATCTAACGATGGTCTAACCATTGATCCAAAAAGAACAAAGGAAATACTTGCTCTGTCCCTTCCTAGTCATAAGAAAGTTTTGCAAAGTTTTCTTGGTAAAATAAATTTTGTGAGGAGATTTATTCCTAATTTAGCTACCATGGAAAAACCTCTTACAACTATTCTTAAAAAGAATATGGTCTTTTCATGGACCAAGGAAGGGAAATCAAGTTTTGAAGAGATCAAAGTAGCCATAGCCTCAGCTTGTATTCTCATCAATCTGAATTTCATTCTTTACACCTTAAGAGGTGAGTCAAGTATTTCTACTATTTTGACTCAAGAAAATGATAAGAACGAAGAACAACCTATTGGTTTCTTTAGTGAAGGACTAAAGGAGTATGAAGACAAATATAGCTATGTGGAGAAGCAAGCCTTTGCAATCATAAGATCCTTGAAGAAATTTAGACATCTTCTATCCCACAATAAGATCCACTTATTGGTCCCTCATGTAAGTGTTAAGATTTCCTATTAAGTAGAGATATTAGTGAGAAAAGAGTAGATTGGATCACTAAGGTGATGTAGTATAATGTGGACATCCAGATCACTAGGTTGGTAAGAGGGAAAGAGCTATGCAAGCAGATGATCTAATCTCATGAATTAGATGAACAAGTTGCTTTGGTGTTGATAGAATAGTAGGAGGTGAGAGATGACAATTCAAGGAGTTGGATAGATGACATGATGACCTTCTTATCAGGAAATGGATATCCTCATAGATTGGATAGAACAAAAAGAAGATAATTTAGATTGCAGTCCATTCCTTATGCCATAATTGATGGTATTCTATTTAGGAAGGACTTCAATGGAGCTTTGTTGAGGTGTATTGGCATAGACCAAGCAGAGAGAATGATTAAGGAGCTTCATGATGGTCTTGATGGTGGCCACTTTTTAGTGAGAACCACCATAATGAAGATCATGAGAGTCAGTTATTACTAGCCATCCTTATTCCATGATTTCCATAAGTATGTCAAAAAATGTAAAAAATGTGCTTTCTTTTCAGGTAAGCAAAGACTCAAAATTATTCCACTTCATCCTATTGAAGTGGATCAACCTTTTTATTGGTCCTATTAATCATCTTTCTAACTCTAGTTATAAATGGATTTTGGCTACTATAGATTACTTTACCAGGTGGACAGAGGAAATTGCATTAAAAGATGCTATTGAGAATTTAGTTGTTGAATTCTTAGATGGACTTATTACAAGATTTTGTGCTCCTTCCACCATAATTTTAGACAATGCAAAATCATTTGTAGGACATCAGATTTGTGCATGGGAAATTGATCATGGCATTTACTTGAGTGCTTCTTCCAATTAATATCCCCAAGGTAATGGCTTGGTTGAGTCATCTAATAAGAATTAGATCAGAATCATCAAGAGGGCCATTGAAGATAATCAAAGGTGTTGGCATCAGAAATTGAGAACAACCCTTTAGGCTGACAAAATAACACCTAAAAGAGCTATTGGAAAATTTCCTTTCATGATGGTATATTGTAAAGAAGCAAGGCTTCGTATTTCATTGGAGTTTCCTACTCTTGAGCTAGCTTATTAGTTGGAATTGATTGAAAATGATGCTATGTTTATAAGAATAGCAGAACTGATGAAGCTAGAAGAGATGAGACATCAAGCAATACAAACCTTGGAAGCACATCAATAATAGGTGAAGAAAAGCTTTGATAAGAAGGATAAGTTTATAATTTTTAGAGAGGGTGATCTTGTGTTGAAGTGGGATGAAGATAAAGTGAAGGTAGGAAGACATTCAAAATTTGATGCACTATGGAGTGGTCCCTATGTAATCATTAGTTACAAGTAAGCCAATGCTTTCCAATTAAGCAAGCTTATTGGTGAAATATTGCCTATTCCAATCAATGGAATACATGTCAAGCCCTATTTCTAATAAAGATGAATGTTCATGTACATAGTTAGAATAGTTTCTATTCTATTTGTTCTTGTTTTCTAAGAAGTGCTGAGCACATGTTTTGTTGTAGAGTTTTGTTTCTAGTTTTGTAAGGTAGAAGACATGTTCTATGGCTCAAAATGTGGTAGAGGAAATGAAATGAATATGTTCTCAAACTTAGAGACTCTATAGCCTAATGGATTTTTAGTGATCACTGGTCTTATGCCAAGCAGGCTTGCATCCCCTTTGAATCGCCAAAAATGTTAACCAAAAATGCCCTCCCACTAGAAAATCAAATTCAAATGATAAGCTGTTCAATAGCCACCTAGGGTTTTCATGAAATAATTTAATATTGGCCATATTATTTTTCTTCATGTTATGCCTCAAAACATTTCAAAGTTGCAACCATGTGATTCATATAGTCATGATAGGTTAAGTTCTAACCTGGGTTAAGGTGGCGAAGGCGCAATTGCTTTGTGTTTGCATCATTGCAGAGTTAGCTAGTTCAAGAAAAGTTAGTGGCCCAACAAGGTGATTACATTGTTTTCACCTAGTCATAGGATGATTTTGGCATACTATGTTTTAAGTCATGACAACATGGTAAGGGAAAAATCTTCAGTGTTTCAACGATGCATTTTGCACCATTAGATCTTTAAGATCTACGACCTGTGCACTATCACAACATGTAAGAAGGAAGTTACAATTAGAGTTTTGATCAAGTAATTTCTTTGTTTCACTTAGTTATAAGGTTAGAAGGTGAACTTGGGTCAAAGTGGTGATGATGTGAATGTAGTTAAGATCTTAGTCTTCACAAAGTTACGATGATTATTGAAAGATGTCAAGGGCAGGCTGCAAAACAATGATAACTAAATTGGTTGCGGTATCACAGGAAAGAACTATTATTGAAGAAAGGTGGCGACAAAGTTGTGATCATGGTAGGTTAAAGCATGAAGACTTCACAGAGTGGTAGAATGGTAAAAGATGTTTGGTCCATGTTGAAAGGCTTGATGGTTGACTCCAATCAACCAAATAACACAAATGATTTGGTGCACTTATGATAGTAGAAGCAGCTCCTTGATGATGGATCTGATATTTCCAATCTCTTGCAACCACTTTCACCATTCTCCATGTCCAATAAATGCAAAAGGAACACTCTATCACCACCTATTGATCGATCTTTTCAATCAAAAGTTAATGACCATTGTTCTTGACCTCTCAAAGCTTTATTTGGTGGACAATCGAATTGCCAACATCTAGTTTTGTACTATAATTATATATTTTCTAGATTTGAAATAGTGGTTGGATGTAGTGGTTGTCAACTGGTTCTATAAGAAATATCTAGTTATGCTTAAGCTATAAAAACACATTGTTTGTAACTTCTTGATATAGATTCTTCTCTATTTTCCTTGGCATGTGCATTGTACATTCCCTTTGCCTTTGGGCCATGGTAAATCTCTGTTGTATCTCTTTTAACCATTAACACACTATGCAAGACTCCTTTGCCTCTGGTTAATGTTCTTGTCTATATTCTACAATTTTCATGATTGTATCTGTAGGACCAGAAAATGGGTTAAATGCATAACACACTATGAGAAAATCACAAACTCAATCAACATATATTAGCACCCACTAGTCTACCATGAAAGATAAACTAATCAAAAGAAAGAAAACATAAAAAAAACTCCCTTTTCCGTTTGTAGCTCCCATGTCCTTCTTTCTTCTCCAAATGATTGTAGCTCCAGTTTGGCTATAGTTCACACAAGATTGAAGCAAAAGCCTATGATAGGGATAAAGCCATGAGAATACTTGAAGTTGTGATTTAATGTGAGAGCAAGAATGCAAAATGCAAAGAAGTAGAGACTCAAAGACTCAAAGATTTGGATTTTCAAAACTCAAGCATTCCAGATCCGAAAATGTGAGGAATGGTGTCCATTTTATAATTGTCATGGAGGGTGAGAGCATTGGATTTGTCACCCATAGATATGCAATGTGGCAAGAGATTCCTATGACGCATATGATAGAATATGCCAATTGTGAGATTCTATGACACATGAGAGTCAAACCTGGCTAAATGTGGAAGAGAATCTATGACACGTCATAAGACACCTCAACCCACTTAAAGCCAAGAATCTATGATGAATAAGCCAAATAGGGATGTGCATAAGAGGTAATAATATTTGATTATGACAAATCTCAGCCAAGTGTCGGAGGATAATCCATGAGGTGTCATATCCAAGTGTCATGATGATGCAATATTTTATGGAATATTTGAATTAAAAATCCTCTTATTCCACAAAATAAGAATTAGTAAAAAAATGGAATTAATGATGGAAAATAGAACTTAGGAAATTAAAAATTTCCATGGTTTGTAGATGATGAATCAATTAATTAATAAAATTAATTAATTGAGGATGATAATTAGAAAGAATAATTAGTGAGAATAATAGAATTAAATTATGGGTTATTTAATCCTATAGAGAAAATTAGTAGATAATTGGCCAAATTAATTAAATGAATGCGATCGTATCCTTTGATAAAAATGTGATGATGATGGATATCAGATAAGATGATGAAAAAGGTATACCAAAGCCATGGTCAAATTGATTGATTGAAGTTGATAACATGCCAAGGACACATGCCATGAATTGGTTGATATGTAACATTTAACCGACATTGTCAATGCTATAGGTTTGATCATAATAACATTGACAAACATTGTCAATGTTATTAAAATGGTTGATGATACCATGATCTGACATTGAAAGCCTCAACAATGTCAAAGATTAAATGACGTGAATGATAGTTTGACCTAGCACTGAGAGCCATGATAGTACTAAGGTCAGATTGATAAGATTGATAAGTTGATAGGTTTCCAAGGCACTGAAAGCCACAACAATGGCTAGGAGCAAATAAATTATGATTGATTTGAGATGTTTGATATGTTTTGGGTTGATTAGGACTGATTTTGAGTGATTCTAAGTTTATTTGGGGTGATTTTGAGTTGATTTGAAATGATTTTGAGTTGATTTGAAATTGATGTGAAAGAGGATACAAATGACAAAATATGGTCAATCTGGCCAAAAGATCAAAGTTAGTACAATGAGAAAATGGGAAAAATTAGTATGAATAAGTGATGAAATCATAGATGTGAACCATTTTTGAGCGTCAACATTTTGCCCCTCTTTGATACAATGTGATTTAGAGCATTGTATCAAAGAATAACTGATGAGAAAGCCACAACATGCCCCAGTAGGGATGATATATATGGGTTCCCCCTTGAGAAATTGACTAAGATAAGAATATGATAATTCAATTTATCAAAAAAAAGAAGACAAAAACATAGCAACTGACGGAATGAAAATCAGAGCTAAAATGTGAAAGTTATGAGGCCCAGAGTGTAGAACACGGTCAATCTGGAGCCCGAGAATAATTGCATGGGTTACCACTCAAGAAAGACACAAAATGATGAAAAAAATAGTTCATATTGTCTATAAAAAAGATATGAATCCAATGCAACTGACGGATTGCAAATTCGAGTTAAAATGCAAATGTTATGGGCTCCGGAGTGCAACATAGGGGCTCTAGGAGCAGTTCTGGGTATCCTAGGTCCCCAACTGCGCCCAAAACTCAACCAAGTGTGTCATTGACGTACTTGGTAAGCCCAAGTGCACCATCATAGTACAAAGTGCATCAATGATGCATTTGGGAAGCCCAAGTGGTCTCAGAAAGTGTAAAATGTGCCCGAGAAGGCCCTAGGGGCCAAAATCAACATGACGGGGGGCAACTAGGAGCCCAAGAGTAATTGAAAGGATTAAAACTCTATATAGTGACCAAATAATTAAAATTATACCTCATTTTTTTCACAAGAAAGATATGAATCCAACACAACTAACGATTCTTAAATCGGAGTTAAAATGCAAAAGTTATGACCTCCGGAGTGCAACCTAGGGGTTCTGGGAGCAGTTCTGGATAACCTAGGTTCCCAAGTGCGGCCAAAATCTACCAAGTGAGTAAATGATACAGTTGGCATGACCAAGTGTGTCAATGATGTAGTCAAGAACCCCAACTACACCCTGAAAGTGCAGATTTTACCCTAAAAGGCTCTGGGGCCCAGAATCAGCCCGATTGGACTCGGAATGACCCAAAACTGTGCATGCATGCCCAAAATGATGGAAAGATGTCATAACATGAGGGAAATCATCAAAAATGGTTGTATTTGGTCAAAGATGATGAGAAAAGATGTCAAATTAAGGTTGCACTAGGTGGAAAGCCATAGAAAGTTGATTGACAGTGTAGGGTGATGCAAGAATGCATGAATGGAAGATGAAGATGACTTGGTGAATCAGAAGGTGATAGAGAATGAGATGAAGAAGAAAGATGAGATGAAAAGAATTTTGCTTTTAGAAAGTGCACTATATGTCAAATGGAGCTTTATTTTGATATGGCAAATGGAATGCAATGCATCATGGCATAAAGGGCCAAAGCACAAATGCAAGCCTTTTGCGTAAACAAGCACAATGCAAAGAGAGAATGACCTTGTCCTCCCTGATGCATATGTACATGTCCTCCCTGATGCATATGTACATGCCCTAGACTCTCAAAGGTACATTGTAATAGATAGAAATGGAAAAAGATGACCATGAACCATCCTGACCAGTCTCATAGATTAGTTTTATATCATCGAGTGGCATAGGAACATGATCAAAGAAAAACAAAGCAAAAAATAAATCACTCACTAAACAGCATGAGCCAACAGCTATCCTTGTCCATTATTACTTGTTTTTTTAGTGTGTTAGGTGTTTAGATGGTGTTCAATAGGTTGATAATGTGATAGCACTATTTGTGGATTCAGTTGATAGGTTCGTAGTGACATGTTGGATTGATTGTTGGTTCATGTTGGTTAGATAGTGTGATTGTCTTGAAAGTGTAGTGCTTTGAGTTTCAATCTGCAAAGTGCAAGTGTGAATGCAAAAGGGATGGTTATCCACAGTGAATATGTACAAGGTTTATTGTAGATCTTTGATGAGTTTTGTGATTTTTAGGGTTTTTGAGGATATTTGATGTTTTTGCATGACTAGTTTCTTCAGGACATTTTACAAATTTTAAGGTTTATTTCAGGACATTTTATGATTTTTAGTGCTTTTTTCAGGACATGTTATGGTTTTTAGTGATTTTTTTAGGATCATATTTGAATGTTTAGGATTTTTTTCAAGACATTATGTGAATGTTTAGGATTTTTTCAAGACATTATGTGATTTTTAGTGATTTTCTTAGGACATTTTATGATTTTTAGGGATTTTTTCAGGATCGTAGAAGCATAAACAAGTGTTAGCTCCAATCTGTTATGCGATAGGTTTAATGGATAAAAAGAACTTAGGGATATGCCCCCAGTTCAAATTCAAACTCATGCATCATGTAGGTAATATGCCCCCAAATAAGATGCAAACTATGTACAAAGGCCAATGACAGAGTGTGTGTGCAGACTGGTGATGCTTAGGCAAGGTAACAAAGGACATTAACCAATTCATGAGCCATGACAAGGGACCAAGGATGTCTTGCAATATGAAGGATATGATCAAGGAATGATGGAGGGGGAAAAGACCAGATGGAATCCTGCTAGATGGAGGAGCAACACTGATTACGCATGGCGCCTGTTTGCTAGGTTTTCACCACGGTACTTGCCCAAAGCGCCTGTTTGCCAAGTTTTCACTTTTGGACGGAATTTTTCTCTTGACTCAAATTTTTGTGCCTAGATTCTTGTTTGCTAAGTTTTCATCAAGGAATCCATTTTTTCATGACTTTTTTTCACTTTTTTCTTTGCTTTTTTCATGACTTTTTACTATTTTTTTGATATTTTTTTAGGACTTTTAGATGAAATCAAGAATGTCACTGACAAATGCTAAGAAGATATTTGTTGTTGGTGCTGCTAGCTGATGAGCTCTGGATCCATGACTGACCATAATTATGGAGGATTTGTTCCAAGTCTGTAGCTAAAATCAAACCACTAGAAAGGCCTCGAGAGATACCATCGTGTACCGTATGTAATACAATGTCTATCTCTTGCAAATCAAGGCATCTAAGGATAATTGGGTCAATAGAAATGTCATGTGGGATGTCACTGATGATGACATATGTAAAGGATTGTTGGATAAAGGACTGATTTTGGTTATAGGACAAATTTGGTAGCTGGATTGGGGGATAAACAAAGGGATATAAGGGAGGGTTGGGAGGGTTGAGACCAATGACCTTCCGCATGAGTACTGATTGAGAGAGCTCTAGAAGACTTTGTGGCATGTTGAACACTGGAACACTGATATTGATGACATCATATTTTTCATTTTGTATCATTGGGAGCTGCTTAGCTTTTGATTTTTTATGGTCTAATGGTGCTTTTCAGTTTTCACCAAGAGACCTATGCTTGCTATCTTTTTCTCTTTTTTATTTGTAGCTAGAATGTGGATTTGGCTCCCCAAAATATGCCAATCTATTCTCTTTAGGAGAAACTACTTCTTTATGACCTTCAGTCATAATGCCTTCAAATTCTATTATAAGAGTGTCATCATTGTCAAATTGATCAAAAATTGGTGGTCCACACTGGTCCCAATCCAAAGGTTCAGGATAACTTGAGGAGATGTCATCATCAGTGTTGAATGGGATTTGGTTGAAGGTAGATTTATGGGTAACTAATTCAACTGGGTCATTGGGGTTACTCTCAGAGGCTAGGGGATTGTTGGTTTCAAGTGGCATATCCTCAGATGCCTTTTCATCACTCGAAACATCCATAGTCTTACACATAGGTACCATGGTACTAGGAGGACCTATTCGTAATGGTTTAAATCCAAGCCCCAAACTAGGAGGTTGTCCTTCTGTAGTGATAAGTTCCATGATTCCTTGTTTCTGAGATTCAAGACCACTATAGCCATCATAGCCTTGTTTCTGCATGATGGTAAACCCAAGTCCATACTTGGTAGGAGATATCAAAGTGGGTTCTCATTTTGCTTTTGCTTTCTCAATACATATGGATGTATTCTCATTGATAGAAGTATAATTCTTTGTACTGATGGGAGAAAGTGGTGATTCCCTAATGTGAGAGACTTGAGACATAAAGTACTCTCCACATCCATTTTCTTCAATCTTCATCTTTTCCTTGGCTTTACTGAGCAGTATATTGGCATCCACATACTTAGAGGGATTTGTGGGTTGTGCTTCATTATTTGTTGGGATTTGGAATGCAATAGCATCTCTTAGATTAGCACAAAAATGGAAAGGATATGGATCACCAATGATGATAACCTCTATGTTGTGCTTGGAAAACTTCAAATTGATGATATGTAGAAGGGACTACTTTCATAGCATGAAGCCAAGGGCGTCCTAGTATCATGTTGCAATTCATTTTGATGTCTAGGACATGGAGCAATGTGTCTTCAGTAGCTGGACCAACTCTGACAGGTAATGTGATGATGCCCCTAGAAAAGCATTCACCATCATCATAAGATTTTATTGTGATTCTTCGAGAGGGATCCGCATCATCTTCAGAGTAACCCAAATTGTTGACAACCTTAAGAGTACAGATGTTCAGTCCTGCTCCTCCATCTATTAAGACATGTCTGACTTTGGCATTATGGATGAAGACTTTGAGATAAAGTGGATCATTATGGTTAGGTTTGTCCTTAGGAATATCTTGAGTGGAAAAGGTGATATGCTATGAGGCAGATAGGTTCCCAATCATGGCTTAGAACTGGGCAACATCCATGTTATCTGGGACTATTGACTCTTTAAGGGCTTGCTCCAAGATCTTTTGGTGTTGGGGAGATGCACACAGTAGGTCCAAAATGGATATTTGTGCAGGGGTTTTTTCGAGTTGTTCAACAAGGCTATAATCAGACGAAGTAGGAGAAATAGGTCTACTTGGGGGTGCAGGTCTAGTAGAAGCAGTAGGTCTAAATGGGGCTCTAGGTAGGGTAATCTTGCTACGATGTGTAGTGATAGCACAACGAGGGTCTTCAGCCTTCAATGTGAATGTGGATATGCAGAACTAAGACTCATTAAAGCAATTGATGGTGTAGTCATAGCTGGTGCGTGTGTAATTCACATTACCTTGTGAGTTTGAGTTTGAACTTGAGGGTTTCTCTTTGTCATGATTACCCAAAGGATCTTTGAAAATAGTATGATCAGAGTTGGATGCTAACAGTGATGGATCAACTATGATTACACCATCATCAATAAGGTCTTGTATTGCATGTTTCAATTGGAAGCATGATGAAGTCTTGTGTCCTTTGGTGTGATGGTAATAACAATACTTCTTGTCATCCCACCAATCTGCTTTAGTTAATGGTTCATCTTTGATTGGGGGTAGCTGTAGGAAGTTATTACTCAGTAACTCTTGTAATGCAGTCTCAAGTGGTATTGCCAATGGTGTGAATTTTCTATCCTTGGTTCTAGGATGTCTTTTGTCTTGTGTGGAAGTCTCAGTTTTCTGTTGTTTAGGTGTTGTTTGATTAGGAGTTTGTGAATTTGTAGGGTTTACACCTTTCAAAGTCAGTTGAGGTTGTGCTATGCTAATCGTACGGGTGTCCACAATGCCATCATTAGTCACATTCTTGTTTTTGGAGAAAATTTTTGCCTTGTCATTAGACGAGTTGGTGTTTGTGTTTTCTTTGTTTATCTTGAGGATTCCTTTACGGATAAGAGCATCTTCAATACTAGCCTCTTTTTTCATCAGTTTAGAAATGGTGCTTGGATTCTTGATTTTGAGTTCATACATTAAGTCCAGGACTAAGTTTTCAATGCATAGGTTTACTTGTTGTTCTTCAGGAATGTCTAGTGAGCATTGACTAACTAGGCTTCTCCAACGCAGTAAGAATGTAATGAATGATTCTCCCATCTTCTATTTAGTTGAGCACAAATCAGAAAGTGTCACCTCATTTGTAATGTTAAAGGAAAAGTGGGAGATAAACTTGTCTGCTAGCTATGACCAAGATTTGATATTACCAGGAAGTTTGGAGTACCATTCAAGTGCAGGCCCACCTCGAGAACAAGGAAACAATCTCATAAGGTAAGTGGGATCATCACTAATTTTGGTACATGAAGCACAAAATTCTCAGATGTGATTAAGAAGGTTTCCTTTTCCTCAATATTTTTCAAACCTTGGAGCCTCAAAGTGTCTTGGGAATGGAGGCATATATAGACTTTTATCGAATGGATTAGGACGTAGGTCCCTTTTTGTATATAGAGCCTATTTCTTTTGAACTCCCAATGCCTCCACTTGTTTGGAAAGTTGTTTGAATTGTTGTAATAGTTCTTCATTGGGGTTTTTCATGATGGTCTTTCCTTCAAGTCTTTTGTGTTTGTGAGTAGACTGTTTGCTATGGTGAGAACTATGTCTACTTGGTTCTGACATTTCTTTGTCTGATGAGTCTGATGAAGTGTCGCTAGGTGGTGGAGGTATGTTGGCACCTTGAAGATAGAAAGGTCCTTGTTGTTGGGGTACTTGTTGTGGTATTTGATGTGGTGCTTGTTGTGGGATTGACTGCGATTGTTGTACCTTGTGTTGTTGTTGTGCCATGTGTTGTGGTTATTGTTGGGATACCTTTGTTGGTTGTATCTGAGACCATGTACGTGCTTGTTGTTGTAGAGGTATTTTTTGAGGTTTTTGTGGCACATGTTGTTGTTGTAACAAATGTTGCTGGTATGCAATTTGTTGCTCAAGGCATCTTTGGTATTCCAACTATTGCTTGAGTTGCTCTTGTTGTTTACCAAACATTGCTTGTTGTTGTTGGAATTGCTACTGAAATTTTTGTTGATAAATTGTGTGCAAGTCAAGCAGGTTCACATGGGACTACATTTTAGGAATGTTGGATGTTTGCCCCACTTGAGGTTGTTGTCATTGCAGTTAATGTTGTTGTTGATATGTGGGATGTGTGTAAAGTGGATGTATACTTGGTTGCACCTTGGAAGTGTGGAGTCCTTGTACCACTGTAGGTTGTTGTTGTCATGGGGGTTGACTAAGTCCTTGAGAATTGAAAATCATGTTTGTATTGTTGTTTTGGTACCTTTATGTTTTAGATGTTTCTGCTTGCGACATCATATTAACTTGACTATGAGATACATTTCTATTGGGAATGGGTGTAATGTCAATAAGACTTTTCCTTTGTGTGTCCATAAGGATGGTTGCACTTGATGTTTCACATGTTCTAGTTATGAAAGGTTCTATAGTGTTTGATGTCGTAGCACTGGGTAAAGTTAGGAGCAAAGGTGTACTTTGTTGATTTGCCTCCAAAGAAGGTATGTCTGGCATCCCTAGAGCATGGGTCCCTTTAGGTGTATCTTGTTGTTGCATCATGTGACTAAAATCAAGTCTTAATGTCCTTTTGGGGTGTTTAGGGATTGGTGGTATTTCATCAAACAAGGGGTTGACATTGATGTGTTCAAATGTACTTTGGAGGATTTCAATTGTTGGTTCTTGATGGGACCTTATAGGTGCCATTATTGTGTTTGAAAACTCCAAAGGTTGTTTTATCTTGTCTAAGTCCAAATTTATCATGGGTTGGATGTTTTCAATTGTTGTGTTGGTTTGATTTTGGACCAAGGACCTTCCAAGTTTGGGTTAAATTTAACAATTTCTTGGGCTGCCAAACGTTTTAAGTTCTTGCAAAAATTTTTTTCTTGACATGCACTAGCCATTTCTTCATCAGTGATGCCATAATTAGTGTCAGATTCATCACTTAGGTGTACAATACCTTGTTGTATGTTTGATGTGTTAGGTTGGCTAAATTCAAAGGAATGTGATTGTTCATCTTTCGGTGTGGTTGGTACACTTCCACCTCCATGTGGTATCGGCACAAATATAGGTTCAAAGTTAGGACTCCATTGAACCATCCCATGTGTGGGGGAAGTGTTTGGAGGAAATCTCATGGTAGGTGCATTGTTCAATGTTTGTTGTGCCATAGCTTGATTATGAGGATCTTGCGAAAACATGTTCAAGGGGTCTACTAGTAATGGTTGTGATGCCTCGATTTGGTCTTCGTCAAAGGTTTGTTGGTTTTTCTTGCTCTTTCTTTGTCTTGGACGAGGTTTTGGTTGTGCTTGTTCCTCATAAAACAAAGGTTGATAGAGTTCTTTGGGTCTCTGAGCTGATTGTGTCCTAGTAAGTGCTGGCATGATACCTAAGAATGCAGATACAATGGAAATTTTGAGTCTTTTGGGTGATTTAGAGTGGTGGGTATGCAAGATATGAGTGTTTTTAGAATTTTTAAGTGTTTAGGAATGTTATGGAATGTGAGGAAATGTTAGATGAATTATGGTTTTGATGTGAAAAGTGAAAATGTCCCAGGGATGTTATGCAAATGCAAATGCAAGGTGATGTTTTGAAGTTTGACTAGAGGGGATGAAAATGACTCTAAGGTATGCAAAATGACAATTAGGGTTATGATTTGGACTTGGTAATGATACTAAAAGTAGGTGTATGCAAGGTAGAATATGCAAAGGATGGTGTTCTAGGGTTCGTAATGACGTTTGGGAGATGCAAAATGAGGGTAAATGCTCAAGAAGGCAATTTGGTTGATGGACAATTTGATAGGGTTTGGTGGTGAAAATGATGCCAAGGATTTTGATCAATGCAATATGAAGGGGATATACCACTAGAGTAAGTCAAAATGACATTTGGGGATGCTAGGGATATGATTATGCTGTGACAAGGGTATATGGAAATTTTTGAACTTAGGTAAAACCTTTTAGAAAGTATTTTGTCTAGGAGTTTAACCTTGTGATAAAGGACTTTAGATCTTGACCAAAAAACTGATAAAAGACGAAAAGATCAAATTGATAAAAGATGAAAAGGTCAAATATATCAAGACATAGACAGATTTTGACCAAATAAAATGATAAAAAAAGAGAAAAAGACTAGTCAAGATCCATTATCCATCAACACTAAGAGATATTCTAAGATTCATACTTTGTTTAGATTTTTGACTAAATTCAAAGGTTTTGGGGGGTTCAAAATGATGTTTAGAGGACTCAAAATGGTGGTGGTTTTGAGAGGATATGTGATATGGACAGTTCCTATGATGCAAAAGGGGATTTTGGGTGCAAGATACAGTTTTGGGTCAAGTGCAGAATGGGTAGGTGTAGAGGCTCCTAGATGCAATTTTGGGGTCTTAAAGTGCAGTTCAGAGGCCCAAAATGGTCATGCAAGTACCCAAGTGAAACCTAATAGTTCCAAGTGCACCCTAACAGTACCAACTACATCATTGATGCACTTGGAGCCAGCTTGGGCACAGTTGATAGTTTCTGGGCGCAGTTGGTAAGCTAGGAAAAATGTTTGCTGATTCTGAAGGGTATGGTTACCAAACTGACATGCCAGGAAGCTAAGATGCTAGGGTTGATGTTAGGATGGGTTGGGAGATGAAAAATTAAGGTTATGATGTATATAATGACGTCTTAAGTGAAGGTGATGAAGATTAGGTGTTGTAGAATGCAGATCTGGGCAAGCTAGTGCAAGGGGAGCTAACCAAGTACCTAAGGACACTGTTGAAGCCCCAAAATATTATTTGGAACCCAAAACTAGATCTCAGGACCACCAAGTGTGCCTAGAGAGTGTAGACTACATCAATTATGTAGTTGGGGCCCAGTTGGGTGCAGTTGGTAGTTTCTAGGCGCAGTTGGTAAACTGGGCTAAAACTGAGGCAATTCTAAAAGCTATGATTTTAGGATTGATGTCACAAAGAGGTAAATATTAGAGGACAGTGTTAGGTCTAGTATGAATGCTCAAAATGATGGTTAGGACACTCAAAATTATGGATAAAGTGATCAAGATGATGAATAGGTATGCAAAGATGCAAGTTGGTGAGTGCAAAGTGCTGATTTTGATATGGGAATGCAAAAAACTAAGGAAGGTAAATTGAACCTAAATGGATGCAATATGAAAAGTAATACATACTAAATGAGGACTAAAAGGGGCAATATGAATTCTATATCATGTATGAATAAGGCCTATACTAGGGTGAATGCAATTTAATTCTATGCAAGTGTGGGATCTACGTTTTGCCAAGCACATTTAGGAGCACAAGTCACCATGTTTTCCAAGGTTTGAGTGTGTTGAACCAAAGTTTACAAAGTTTGATAAAGGTTGAAATGTTTTGGAAATGTGTGATGTTTGACAAGTTCAAATGATATCCAAGGTGTAAATTTAAAAGTTTTTCTTTTATCTTGATTATGTTTTACACACATGCAAGACACATTAAGACAAGAATAGCTATTGTAAAAAGTTAACAAACACACCACAACCTAGGCTTTTAGGACTATATCCACTGAATTCCTACTTGAACCAAAGTTTAGCCATGTTTGTCCAGAGTGGAAAACCTAGGATCTTGGCACCACAGGCTCCCCCTTACAATGCACTCACTTCTCGGGGCTACCAAGATCCACTTCCCAAGGGGCATGACTTCTTAAGGGACTGTTGCCTCTACTAAGGGCCGTGAGAATGTAGGATGTCTTCACGGGCATGGGTGACCCCTCAAGCCAGTGGATAGAAAGGATTTTGGCCACTAAAACATGATTTTTAGTAAGGGAATTCCGTTCGGCAAGTGAATGATAAACTTTCGTAGAAGGTCTCCCAGCCTCGAGAATCAAGGTTTGACGCACCACAAGGATACTGGAGGAGAGCTATCACATAGCAATACCAATGACACAGCTTTCAACGTAATCAAATTTTATATAGTAGCTAGAACATTGACCTAGCTTTGGCCCATTACCACTCTGAGGTCGTCCCCTGGCATACCCAATATTGAGTATCTTGGTCCAAGGTAGGCCTCCTATAGAAGTTACACGGATTTCTCTTACACCCAAGATCCACGAATGGCGAGGGGAGAGCATACGTCCAATGCAACTCCTAGGGATTTAACACTATAGACATGCCAAGTAGAAAAGAAAAAGGGTTCTTTTTAAGCACCAAAGAAAATGTTATCTAATCTAGGAAATCCACACACATAGTTTTGAAAGACACACAAAGTCTTCGACAACGTCCTGCAAAGCACACATTAGTAGTTTCTTATGATCACATCTTCATCCAACGATTGCCTTATGCTGCAAATAGACCATTAGTAACACAAAATCACCTAATCTATGTCCTAGAGAGTAATAGGAACCTTAGAAGCAAATTTTAATTGATGCATGTGCTTACTATGAACCCAGGTGTGCTCTGACAATGCAGATTGCTCCCTAGAAGGCCAAAATGGCTCAGAACACTCCCAAGTGCACCCAAATAGTGCCAACTATTTCAATGATGTAGTTGGGGCCTAGTTGGGTGTAGTTGGTAGTTTTAGGGTGCAGTTGGGAAGTTAGGTGCAGAGTGTGGGAAAATGGTGCCTAAACAAGACCCAAAAATTGAAAATTTCAAAACTACACTCCCAAGTGCACCCAAACAGTGCAGACTGCATCAATGACATAGTTGGGGCCCAGTTGGGTGTAGTTGGTAAGTTAGAAATAATAGAAAGAGGTTTTGGTGGCTTCTAGGCTCCTAAAACTGCTCCTAGGGGTCCCAAGTGTGCCTTGACAGAGCAGAGTGCGCCCTAGGACAGCAAGCTAACATAATGCATAAAACAAGAGCATATAAGCATTTTATTGGACCCCCTAATTAATCTAGGTGTGAAAAGGAAGAGTAGATAGTCGTTATACCCTTCCAAGTGAGCTCCTTCCTTGCACCTACAAGCACAAAACAAGAAAACCCAAGTTAGATATGCATGTTCACGTCGGGTTCACCAAATGTAGGACTAGAAAATGGGTTAAATGCATAACACACTATGAGAAAATCACAAACTCAATCAACATATATTAGCACCCACTAGTCTACCATGAAAGCTAAACTAATCAAAAGAAAGAAAACATAAAAAAAACTCCCTTTTCCGTTTGTAGCTCCCATGTCCTTCTTTCTTCTCCAAATGATTGTAGCTCCAATTTGGCTATAGTGCACACAAGATTGAAGCAAAAGCCTATGATAGGGATAAAGCCATGAGAATACTTGAAGTTGTGATTTAATGTGAGAGCAAGAATGCAAAATGCAAAGAAGTAGAGACTCAAAGACTCAAAGATTTGGATTTTCAAAACTCAAGCATTCCAGATCTGAAAATGAGTGGAAGGGTGTCCATTTTATAATTGTCATGGAGGGTGAGAGCATTGGATTTGTCACCCATAGATATGTGATGTGGCAAGAGATTCCTATGACACATATGACAGAATATGCCAATTGTGAGATTCTATGACACATGAGAGTCAAACCTAGCTAAATGTGGAAGAGAATCTATGACGCATCATAAGACACCTCAACCCACTTAAAGACAAGAATCTATGATGAATAAGGCAAATAGGGACGTGCGTAAGAGGTAATAATATTTGATTATGACAAATCTCAGCCAAGTGTCAAAGGAGAATCCATGAGGTGTCATATCCAAGTGTCATGATGATGCAATAATTTATGGAATATTTGAATTAAAAATCCTCTTATTCCACAAAATAAGAATTAGTAAAAAAATGGAATTAATGATGGAAAATGGAACTTAGGAAATTAAAAATTTCCATGGTTTGCAAATAATGAATCAATTAATTAATAAAATTAATTAATTGAGGATGATAATTAGGAAGAGTAATTAGTGAGAATAATAGAATTAAATTATGGGTTATTTAATCCTATAGAGAAAATTAGTAGATAATTGGCCAAATTAATTAAATGAATGCGATCGTATCCTTTGATAAAAATGTGACGATGATGGATATCAGATAAGATGATGAAAAAGGTAGACCAAAGCCATGGTCAAATTGATTGATTGAAGTTGATAACATGCCAAGGACACATGCCATGAATTGGTTGATATGTAACATTTAACTGACATTGTCAATGCTATAGGTTTGATCATAATAACATTGACAGACATTGTCAATGTTATTAAAATGGTTGATGATACCATGATCTGACATTGAAAGCCTCAACAATGTCAAAGATTAAATGACGTGAATGATAGTTTGACCTAGCACTGAGAGCCATGATAGTACTAAGGTCAGATTGATAAGATTGATAAGTTGATAGGTTTCCAAGGCACTGAAAGCCACAACAATGGCTAGGAGCAAATAAATGATGATTGATTTGAGATGTTTGATATGTTTTGGGTTGATTAGGACTAATTTTGAGTGATTCTAAGTTGATTTGGGGTGATTTTGAGTTGATTTGAAATTGATGTGAAAGAGGATACAAATGACAAAATATGGTCAATCTGGCCAAAAGATCGAAGTTAGTAGAATGAGAAAATGAGACAAATTAGTACGAATAAGCGATGAAATCGTAGATGCAAACCATTTTTGATAGTATCTATTTTTGGAATCTGAATGATATTAAGTGAAATTTCTTCTTCTAGTATTCTTTTGTTGTCTAATTTGTATGTCATTGTTAGAATAAACAAAGTCAGAATCTATGTTCCTTGAGGTTGTAACTGGTTAACTATGCATGTATGGGTAGAGGTAGGATTGAACATCCTATTTCAGTGCATCACCTCCTTAGAGTAGAATAGGTAGTTTATTTTATGTATTCTTTCTCCCTTTTCACTTCAAGTGTAGTTTAAGTGCATCCTGATAGCAAAGGGAGCCGACCTTCTCTACAGACTCAACCTCATAGTTCAAGTCCCATAGTTTGGAGGTTGTTTCCATGTTTCATAAGTTTGTTCTTAGGTAAAAACTTAGGATGAGCGTGCAAGCTTTTGTGATAACAAAACCCTTCCAAGTTGACCTAGACCTTTGGTGCCAATTTGTAGGGAGATTTATGGGTTTCATTCCTTCTATCATTCAATTTTGAGCTTTTGTATCAAAAGTTCAGAAATAGTTTAAATCTTTGAAATTTAAAGTGAAATTACATCTTCCTCTATGCATTTGAAAGTGAATACTTTATCTCTTATTTTACCTCTTAGCATATATTTAATTTTAGATCACTATTGGGATATTTATGTGTATTTCAGATTTACATTTGTCATATCTTCTATTTACATTGCATGAAAAAGAACCTATTAGCATACTTCCCTAACAAGTTTCTAGATTTTGTATTGGAATCCCTTTATCCTCTTTGAAGTTTTTTCTAATAAAATTGAGGGCTTATCAAGAATTATGATTGGAACCCCCTCTTTCTCTTGTAGTGAATGGCCCAATGAGGAAGTGTTTAACTAGCTTTCTCTTGTTTGCATTGTTATCATTGGTGTCATTTTCATCGTAAACATTTTGGTGAACCCAAGATGAACACTCCTTTTGTTTGATCTTGATTGTTAGATCTTTCTTTTACACATTCATTCATAAATTTTAAAATATATTGTATCATTAGGAGTATATTGCATTTTACATTCTATATTCTCTTAAGTGATATCGTTTGTTTCAAAATATATGATTTCTTTCATGAATATTTTGATGATGCATTTTTTAGCAAACCTTTGAGGGTGTCTAGTAGTGAAGGGTCACATGAAAAATAAGATCTTCATTGAATCCATTCCTCCTATGACTTCCTCTACATATTTTTCAGATAATCTTTACAATAGGGTTATATCATTGCTTCCTATGTGTGATATTGTGTACAGTATTGAACTTATGCGATTCTCTCAACCCCTTATCACTCTTAAAGGATGTCCACCTCAAAAACTTATTTTCACTCTTAAGGGTTTTCCTCAAGATGATAAGCCTCTTATAGTTCTTAAAGGGAAATTTGATTACACTTTAGTTGCTTACATGTATCAGGCAGAAAATAATCCTCAACTGAATATTCTAGTACCTCCTACAACTTTACCACCTTCTAAATCAATGCTTCCTTAAGAATCTTGTTTACCCAATTCCTATGGAAAGAAGTATGATTTAGATAGTAGTTCCACACTAATCTTGCTAAGATCTTGTTGTCACTTAGGTTTGCACCCTTGTCCAAAGCCTATGCATGAGGACAACCTAGTGAAACATGGAAACAACCTCCAAGCTATAGGACTTGAACTATGAGGTTGAGTCTCCGAAGAAGGCTAGCTTCCTCTTACTATCAGGATGCACCTAACTACTCTTAGAGAGGAAAAGGGAGAAGGAGAGCATGAAAGAAAATCTACCTAATCTAATCTAAAGAGGTGATGCACCAAAATAGAGTGTTTAGACCAATCTCTACCCATATATGCACTATTGAACCAGAATGAAACTAAGGATATACACATTCAGATAATCAAATAATCACATGCAGATCACAAGACCAAGATGAATGACACAAGGAAGAGAGATTCACTTATATTATCATTCATAGGCCAAGGAGATACAGTTATGTAGATTATAGATTTCCACAAAACACTAGTGGAGGAAAAGAGTTCTTGCACTTTACACTAATGGTTGAAAGAGATAAGGCAAAAATCATATAGTTCAGAGGCAAAGGGAATTTTACACTAGAATTATAGAGCAACAATAGAGAACAACAGAGAATGATCGACCACTACAAAAATCACAAAACTTTTCCTTTATAGTTCAAGCATAACTGAGATGTCCTCCAACTGTAATTATTCTACAACCACTGCATTGAAGTCCTGCAGAGAACAATCATGGGGAAATTTGATCTAGATGCAATGATATCTGATCCTCTATGTCAAATAATTCCTTGAGAAGATAGAAATGGTGCCATTAAGCCACTCTAACTAGGTAGATGGATTGGATTGGAGGTGGAGTGTTCTTCCTTATCTCGCATTCATTTTGGGTTGGTCAAGATTGATTACAGAGATCAAATTGTGCAGCAAAACTTGATTTCTTATCGCTTTTTGGTGCATGAATTAGTAGAGCCAGTGAGTCAACCTATCTTGGCACAGGGATGAACCATGTGGGCCAACAGTCTTTTATCTTTTCACCACCCTACAAAGTCTCTCCGAGTTGACCAATCTTTCTTCATTACTAACTATGCCAACTTGCAAACCCTGACCGTGATGGCTACAACATAACTGCCAGCCCCTAACTGTCAATGCCTTAACTGGACCCACAAAGACATGTGTCACCTAGGCACTATGTTTCTATGGATATCCTTCGAGTGACTTCCCATGGCGAGATAGCACTCACCATAGATTTGAACTGATCTAACGATCGTGAAGACTTGCCATAATACTGTGCTATCCTCTCAAAATTTTGGGCCCACAAAACACCTCAGCACACTTGGTGCATGACACGACCGGAATTGGTACCATCCTTGCAGTTTCATAACACTTGGCCCCACCCTGCTATGTGTTGCTGAGGTGCTATGTCACTATGATTAAAATTCTTGTAGCTTTCCATAGTGAGATAGCACCCACCGTTGATCTCCACGAGATCAACAATGGTGGCAGATCTACACTTGCCTCCATAAGGTTTCTGATCCATGAATCCACTTGGAAACCACCTAGCACATCCTGGCATATCGATCTTGGTGAGACCTGGCCTCATTGATCCACATGGAAAATGGGTGCTATGTTGCTATGGTTAAAATTCTCGCAGTTTTCCATAGTGAGATAACGCCTACCATCGATTTCCTTAGATCTAGAGTCATGAGCAGAATTGTACAACCACACACTGAGATGGCTGAATGGACCAATGAAAAATTGCCACCGTACTATGACCCACCTGACAACATGCCACCGAGGATGAGCTGTAATATTGCTTTGGAGAAGGGTGGGCCCATTATGTCATTTGTGCCACGCGTCGCCAAGGCACTATGTTGCTATGGTTAAAATTCTCGTAGCTTCCCATAGCAAGATAACACCCACCGTTGATTTGAATTGATCTGATAGTGAGAAAGATATACCTAACTTATCAGTGTACCAACCAATGAGAACTGGCCACGTGCCAACCTATCTGACAAGTCCTCGCTTGCGATCGCCAAGGGAAACAGGACCCACATTCTGCATAATCATTCTTTAGCCAATGAAAACTAACCAACTACCAATGAGGACCAAGTTACATCACTGATATCTGATGGGGCATACTTGGGACCCACCATGTTTCTAAACTTTGCCACAGGATCATTTTCCATCTGGGCGCTATGTCGCTAATGGTGAGGAACACATACTTTTCAATAGCACCATAGTGCACTCTGTTGATTTATCCAAACTCAACACTAGAGAAACAACGAGGAAACAAGGGGACCCACCTGACATGTGGCCAAAAGGTGCTATGTCACTAATGCAAAACAACGTGCAACTTTCAATAGTGATATAGGGCCAACTGTTGATCTGATTGATCCAACAATGAGGAATTTGCGGGCCCGTAGAAATAAATCATAAGGTTTGATTATTTAACATTTTTTTGATATTTTTGGGACATTTAAAATAATATTAAACTAGGGAGTGACCATTGGGTGGGGTTTGTGTTTGAATTCAAATTTTGGTGGGGGCATAAAAATAAGCAATGGATCTCTTTATGGGAACTTCTTCAAACATCTCCTACATATCATGAAGCTTTATGGGTACTTCTTCAAACATTTGCTACATATCACTTCATATTAGACATGGGAGTTATACTTCGAGGGATCTTGATGTAAAAATATATATTTGAAGATGGTGTTATATTAATACCCCCATCTAGGGAAACCTATTCCTTTATCTTACAAGCTCACCTTTTCATGTACTAACAATGTTGCTGAGTGTGAAGCCCTAATGATGGTTTAAAAGTTGATTTATCCTTACACATTAAGCACACTATGATCTTTGGTGATTCACAACCTGTCATACAACATATTAACTTATTAGTTTAGAGGAGGGTGTGTTAGATTTTTAATTCAAAATTCATACTCTTTCTGCACTTGCAATTCCACAAGATACCCTATTAAATGTAACATGTCTTAATTTACATTTAGATGAGTGGTATTCTCACAGTTATCAATATCTTAAAGATGGATCATTCTCTAAGTCAACAACTAGGAATTCTAGGAATAGAATCCAAAAGCTTGTGACTCATTATATCATCCTCATTGATGTTCTCTATAAGTAATATTATGATGGTACTCTTCTTAGATGCATTACTAAAGGTGAAATCCCTATGGATTTTTAAGAAAGCCATGCAAGATCATGTGGGGGGAATTTTGGTAGAAAATCCTTAGTTAATAAACTTCCTTGAATGGGATATTATTGGATAACTATGGAACAAGATTTGTTTACTTTTGTCAAAAAGTGTTCATAATGTCAGCTCCATAATAATTTTACTCATGTTGCTATGCATGCTTTGCATTCTCAAGTTCCACCATTGCCATTTTGTGGTGGGGTTTTAATCTTATTGGTAAAATTTCTCCTCCCTCTTCTCAAGGACATACATATATTCTCACCACTATAGATCACTTCACTAAGTGGGTAGAAGGTGTAACTCTTTGCTCTACCATTGTGGATGTAATTTGTGACTTTATCCTTCAAAATATTATCACTAGATTTAGTATCCCTATGGCTATAATATTAGATAATGGAGTTCAATTGAAAAAAAAGGAAGTTAAGGCCTTTTTGGAGAAATATTGTATCCATCATCAATTTTATTCTCCTTACTTTCCTCAATCTAATGGACAAGTTGAAGCTTCTAATAAGGTTATCAAACAAATCCTTTAGAATATAACTAATAAACATGCAAAGGATTGACACACCCAATTGGTATATTCTTTATGGGATTATAGAACTGGTACTTAGATGATGACTAGTACATCTCATTATAACATAGTATATAGGGCAGATGCAGTAATGCCTTTAGAATTAAAAATTCCTTCTTTGAGTGTTTCTTCCAAATGTATAATTGATAAGGATAATTTTTGAAAATAATGTTTCCAAGAGCTTGAGATGTTGGATGAACAATGAATCAATGCTTTAGAATGCATCTTGACTTATCATAAGATGTTCAACAAAATATATAATGGTAAATTGATTGAGTGCTCTTTTTAGGTAGGTGATTTAGTTCTTATAAGAATCAAAGGAACATGAATGCCTTACCTAGTGAAAAAGGAAAGTTTAGTCCTAAGTGGTTAGGTCCTTATATTATTTTAGAGGTATATGGATCAAGTGCATACAAAATTTCTGATATGAATGGCATCCCTTTTATGGAAGTCATTAATATTATGTATTTATGTCGTTATTATATGCAATCATTCTTTTTCTATATTATGTTCTTACATTTTTCCTTTTTATAGCATACAAAGTAAGGTTAAAAATGCTAAGTACACAATATTGTCATCCCCATGTTTTCTTTCTTTTGTTATGGAATTATTTGTGCAAATTAATTAGAAGAAGGAATAGTAAAACATGTTCACACACACACACACACACACACACACACACACACACACACACACACACATCCTAGAACTATTTTGGTATACATAATAGGCAATGGATACAAAATGTTCCCTATATCAAATAGTGCAATAAACTCTCATCCATAGGATGATGAGATCCTAATCTCTCTACTCTATGATCCAATGAAAACACTACCCACTAGGTAGTCAACACATATGTGTGATTCCTAGATGTACTTCTCTCTGATCAACTATGAGATTTGCATTGGTGAACATGTAGTGCTAAAATTCTTTAGAATAATAGAAGGGTGGGGGGGTGAATCAATTATCTAAGGTCCAGATGTACAATTAAAACTTTTTACAACTTAGTGAACCTATATCCATAAATAATTTTTATCATGCATGCATCCATTAGATCATACAATTTCTTAAACTTGTAGGTTTTTGTCAAATCAACTTTGTAGAAATGTAAGGATGAAACATAATAGATTCAATAACATATTTGACACCATAATTTAATGTGGAAACCCAACTTGAGAAAAACCACCAATAACATGCCACTCATTCTCACTCTTCTAAAGTGATGCCATGTGAAAGGCCAACCCTATTAAAGTTTATAATGCACACTATTCAATGTGACCTAGTTAAAGGATTTCAATAACCCTGTTAGGAGTGAGCCTTGTTAGATAACTTTAGATCATTCACTTGGAATGTCACCTAGTTAAAGGATTTACAAATGACTATTAGATCAACCTTAATCCAAAGGATATACCCTATACTAGTACAATGATGAGAAAGTAACAATAAGGCTTGATTTGATAATAATTCACAAGACATTTACAGATTACAAATTTTTATTTTAGTCCTCCATTCTGCTTGGCTTTCACACACTTTAGCTCTGACAACTTGTTCACCCTTTATGCATCCATACCCTTAATCCTTCTTTCTTTTCTTGCCAATTCAGATTCTTCTCTTAGGTCATAGAATGAAGCAATACCCTAGACTCCTTGTCTTCCTTAGGTTCTTGCACATGACAACCTTTTCTTTTGACCAACAATCTCTATAAATAGAAAATTAAGATCTTTTTCCATTCATCCTCCTTCATCCATTTTAGGGTTAGGTTAGATTAGGTTTCATTCCCTTCTAGTAACTTCTTCTTCAACCCTCTTTTAATTTTCCTCAAAATGGTTCATCTTGAATTTTGTTCCACTAGCTCATCAAGCTTATCTTCCACATGGTTCACACAATCAAAGAAATCAAACTTGTCAACTCAGATTCATTGAATTCATGATCTTTCTCATAGTGCTAACACTTGGCATTAACTTGCTTTTGATGCTCAACACATACTGCATTTCTCGACATCCACTATCAAAACACTCGGCATGAACTAAATTTTAATAGTGCTCGACATCAACTAAACTTTACTCATCTTACACTATATCACTCTCCTTACACTAAAATTGAATTTGCTTAGCTCCAACTAATTTTCTGCTTGACTTACACTAGCTTTGCTTGACACCTACTTTACAGATTGTTAAGCTTGATAGACATACTTCATTTAACTTGTTCTTTTGAACTTAATTAGTGTACCCATCCTTTGCAACCTTAAATAGATTATCAATGCACTATAAAATCATTATCTTAATTGATCCTTATGTTGAATATATATATATATGATAGGCTAGGTTACTAAGAGCGGAGGGGTGAATCAGTAACCAATAAAACTTAATCCTTATTTACCAATTAATCCTTCATGTTTATTTAGATCTAATTGCATGCATAAGAAACTAAAAGCATCAAAATATTCATAACACTTTTAACAAACAATATTGTGACCTAGAAACCTTCCAAATAGAAAGTAAAATTAGGGTGGGGATAATACCCACAAGCTTTAGCACTGTAGTATAAAGTTGGCCTATTAAGGCTTACAATGATCACTTCTGATGATCTACCCTATTAGGAGCAATAAGGACTACTAGGTCCACCTTGCAAAAGGATTTACAAACATACAATGAAGTATGCACTCAATAGAGAGATTTACAAAATATTATTAAGTATATTGTGTGAAAGGATTTAACCGATCTACCTATTAGGATGAAATAGTGGCCAATCTATAATCTATAACTTGGTTTGCTAAGTGAGATTCCTTAGAGTGTAATGATCACCTTCCTATGATAGATAAATCTTTTCTACTACTTATACTATTGTATCCTTTTTATTTCACACTTACTACTCTTCTCTGCTAGTTACATTACATACTTACTTCTTATTGGATATGATACAACACATTACATATATACCAATACAATTTACAAATAAACAAAGTTAGCTAAAATACAAGTTTACACAAAATACACAAAGTTGGCTCAACTGTAGGAACTCAAGTTTTTAAGACTAGCTCGATGAGATTATGATACTCAACATCCACTATCAATGCTCAACATTGTCATGCATTCAATAGATGTAGAATCTCAATTTGTATTGATCACTTCCAAGTAGTTTGAACTCAGTCTACACTAGTGACTCGGTGAATACTGCAACACTTAGCATATAAATTGAATCACTTGATTCACACTACATAGCTTGGTCAATACTATCACAATGAGCTCAGTATAAACTAAATCACTTGGTTGACACTGAGTGGCTCGGTCAACACTAGATTCACATCACTATAACTACAAACTTGGTAAGCACTGTACAACTCAATTTGCATTGAGGAACTCGATAAACTTTATGAAGCTTGGCTTACATTACTGATCACCATTATTGTAGAAACTACTCGGTGCAAACTACATACTATTCCTTGAATTTGATAGCAATTGTAGAACTCGATTAAGCCTAAAATGCTTGGTTAACACTATTAATTGTACAATAAGCTTGATAGATACTATCTATTTGGATAAGTGTGTGTCACTAATCACAAACATGGCTGTAATGTCAACAATCTCCCCCTTTGGCATTAGTGACAAAAAAAAAAATACTTATCAGTCAAAAAGTGAATTCAAAAAGTTCAAGAACACCTTTTATTCTCCATCTTCTATCTCGAATTCGGTAGATACTTTGTTTTTGAGATTTTTCAAAATTGCTTTTGTAAGAGATGTTTTTCTAAGTATCTATACATGATGCTACTCCCCCATACATATATATACTTTACATCTTTTCACATCTTCTCATCTTTACATATGATATATATACATTTTCTCCTCCTTATATTATAACTTCTTCCATTTACAATATACATCTTCTCCCCATTTTTGACATTAATGCCAAATATATATGCTATATACTATATATTAATGCCAAAATGTGACAAGAAATTTGAATGTACCTTTAGAATCAGTGCCATTGTCTTGTCCCAATTCTCTTGCAACACCTTTCATTTGTGCAATGCAATCTACACTTCTGCTGATAGTTCTATCATGTGGTCTGCAATAGAGAAGTTGTTATCATGGATGAGCATTTTAGTATGCACAATATGTTTATGAAATAAATCCATGTTTAAGAGAATCATGCTATGCATATCTACTAGTATAGCTCTTATTCTGGCTTCTTCTCTTAGTAATTCTGCTTGCATATTAGTTAAAAATATGATCTCTGTATAGTGGGCAGAGCTGTAACTCGGGTCAAGTTGCAACTGTTGTGCACTTCCTCTCAGATATTCATCAGTCTTTAAAAGTTTATCTTTAATTTTCTTAGTTAAAATTGAAGTATCATAGAGTTTACTATATAAAGAAGTCATAATAAAGAAGTCACATTGTTGTAAGAGGTCTCCAATGAGCCTAAAATAGTAGACAAGTCTACTTGATGAATAGCAATATGTTGTGCTAGTAGTTCCAAAACTTTATTCTCAAACTTCTTCTCATCTCTCTGTAAAATTTTCTCCTATCCATTCAAATCTTCATTGAATTTATGGACTACCTCTTCTAACTGAACCAAAATTGGTTTAGAAGTGTCAACCTCTATGTTGAGTGCTTCTACTAGAATATTCCTTACATCTTCAAGCACTTGAAATTCTTTATTTCTTTAATCTCTAGGCCTCTGTTGCTTAGCTTTTTTCTGAAGTAGCTCTCCAAAGATATGCATTTGATTAGGATTAATACTAGATATATCTCATTTTGGAATAATAATCTCCTCATCAAGATCAATTTCTTCTTCTTTCTCTTTGCCTTCACTCAAAATTTTTGTACTCGGTTGAGGCTTCATATCAACTATCCTTGCACTTATTATTTGCATTCTCAAAATGGAAACAATGGTAGAAATAGTAGGACTGGCAGAAAAAGTAGATACTATACTTATTGAAGAAATACCTTGTATAACCAAAATTGATGAAGGAGGAAGTGTTGTCTACTTGGTAGATGAAGTACTTGTCACTTCTATCAATGAAGGATTGAGCTAAATAAGTGCACAAATTGATAGAGTGCTTGTACTTACAATGTTTGACACAATCAATTTTGTAGTAACTTTCTATGGGCTTAATGTTTTCAATGCTTCACTTGGAGAATGAGGAAGTGAGGCTATGACCACTGCTGCAATTTTCTCTGGGTCGGTCTCCTCAATGTTCTAAACTTTAGGTGGATCTTCCTCGGCAGCTTCCTGTTACTATTCCTCATCATCTATATTATCATAATGTGTTACTTCTTCATCATCAATTTCCTCATTTTTTCATGTTCCTCATCATCTCCATCCTTGTCATTAACATTGACAACAAAATCACTCTACTTGTGAAAAACATAAGTGTTCTTCCATGTGTTGGTGGTATTTCTTACCATAATTTCAATGTCATTCATCAATATAAAATAAGTGTTGAATCTCAAGGTAAGTTTTTCTTCATTCTTATTTAAGGATTCTCTTACTTCCTTATCACTTAAACTTGACATGAGTTTCCTCAAGGTCTGCTCATATATGTCTTTAGTCATTTTCATAGCATTCTCCCATCTTGGCTTGATTTTCTCCATCAAATCACTCAAAATTTGCTGAGAAAGCTGGTCTAGAGAATATTATCATGTCTTCTATTTGCTTCTACTCCTCTCTAGTCCTAGTCTTATACTTTAGTGATTTGAAGTTTTTTATGCCTAGTCTTAACTCTATTTCTTTCAGCCTTTCCTGAAAGGCGGGTGGAGGCTTCTTAAAAATTATATCATCTACTTCTTCAACCATCTTTTGTTTCTTCCTAGATGTCCTCCTTGTGAACATAATAGTAGATGGTTTGGCAGGTTTGGTTATAATAACCTTACCTTTCTTCTTTACTGGTTCTTCTTCTTCTAAATTTTCTTCATCTTCTACATCATCTTCCTCAATGTCATCTCCTTTGCCTTTAGTCAACTAAAGAGTGGTGCTAGTTTTCAATTTTGCAATTCTCTTCTTCCCTTTGTTGGCTACCTAACAGAGGTTTATTTCAAGTTCTATTCTTACCTTTGCTTCATCATTAGTTCCAAAGTATGAAACTTCTAGGTCAACAAGTTCATTAATTAGTGCTTCACTAATGTCCTTGGTTTCATCTATGTTTACGTCATAACCTAGAGGCTTGATCCATACAATTCTTGGTCTTACTACTTGAATATATACTTTATCACTATCAACCATGAAACAAATATCATCTTTGTAATCATCAACAATTTTCTTGGGTATCCTAAATCTGTTACTCATCTTGTCCTTAAATGCATCAAAGTAATTATCCATAATACTCACATAGTTTTCTCCCATTTTAGCTATATATTTATTGATCTGATAAAGAATAGGTACATCCTTCCTCCATATGACTGTACCTTTAGATGGGAAAAATTTTACACAAAGAAAAATAGACAAGTTAAGAGTGAACCAAACTTACAAGGATTGCTCTTTGAATTCTTATGCTCTCCATATTTTTGTTAGATTGATTCATCATTAGCTCGATAAGCTTAAGTGATAAGTAATTTTTGATCACTTTGTATGTGAGATCCACTACTTCACATGATACACTGTTGAGTGTGCTTGAGTTGTATATTTTGTGTGCAATGCTATGTATCCAAAACTTTAGTTCCATATCTGTGACACAATTGATCTTCATTCCCCTTCCATCCCACTTAGCTAGGGTTTTCTTTTCTAGCTTGACCTGACTTAGAGTTTTGGTTGTTTTAGATTTTGCTAGCATAGGAAGACTAGTGATCCGATTGCTCTTTGAATTCTTATGCTCTCCATATTTTTGTTAAACTGATTCATCATTAACTCGATAAGCTTGAGTGATAAGTAATTTTTGACCACTTTGTATGTGAGATCCACTACTTCACATGATACACTGTTGAGTTTGCTCGAGTTGTATATTTTGTGTGCAATGCTATGTATCCAAAACTTTAGTTCCATATCTGTGACACAGTTGATCTTCATTCCCCTTCCATCCCACTTAGCCAAGTTTTTCTTTTCTAGCTTGACTTGACTTAGAGTTTTGGTTTTTTTTTTAGCTTTTGGTTTTCTTTTCTAGCTCGACTTGACTTAGAGTATTGGTTGTTTTAGCTTTTGCTAGCATAGGAAGACTAGTGATCCTATCGATCATCTTCTTTGTTATAATAATGGGTTGCTCCAACCACAACTAACTATTATGCACATGAATAAGGATAAATCTTATCCATTTGATTTAAATCTCATGGCATGTGCAGAATGTGAGTCAAACCCTTTGCTTCATGGTGTTGATGCTCCAGTCTTAACACACCATTCACACACAATTCTCTCAAGGATTCATCCATTTCTAGGATTCCAATATCTTGAATAACACATCAAAAATGTGAACAAATGTCATTAATCAATAGTACCTTTGAAGGAATTTTTGATTGAGCTCTAGTTGGATCTAGGGTTTTTGTGACAACCAGACTCAACTTGAAGTCTGCTACCTTCCATTCCATGCCTCAAACCAACATATCAGATCCTTTCTTTTATTTTTTGCTAGTGGATACCATTTTTCTTGGAAGGGTTTGAGAAAAAATGAAAATATTTAATAGTAATTCACACAGATCACTTAGATGCACTAAGAATGCTCTACACAGATAGCTCTCAAAAATTCATGGTGAGAAATGAATTTGATTTCATCTCTTTTATCAAAATTTTCCTGTTGATCACCATAAATGCTTGGTATGATTGTTCACTCAAATGATAGACTATCTTCTACTTCACTTGAATTAAGTGCTCAATAGAGTTATCCATGACTTAGTTTTCACACAATAAAGAGTTACTCTGGACCTTGCTTGGTAGAGTCTTGCAACTTGACCTTGCTTGGTAAGGTATGTAACCTAACCTCACTCGATAATGAATGGCATCTTCTTAAATTCTCAGTGATCCTTTTGCATTTTGAATGCTGATATGAATCCTTCATTCTGCTAACTAGAACTGATGTGAGACATCTTCTTCAGAATCCTAGTTCTAGTTCTCCTTGTGAGAGATCAAGTGGAAATGCTTGAGTCACCCAATTCTTGAGTGACATTTGCTTCAATACTTAGACTTGCATTCTCAAAATGTTTTGGAATCCATTTCTATTTCATTTTCTTTCTAATGTTATCAACCTTGGATTTCTTTTTATCTTCAATTCTTCTAGTATTCATATAGTTCTTGGCAAGATGACCAAGTTCTATACAAATAAAACATCTTCTGGTAGTGTCTCTTGTCCTCATGTGATGTTTTATACAATTCATTCCAAGGTGTCCAAATTATAGTAATGACATCTGCACCAAGTTTTATAGTCCCAACCAAATGTAGTTTTTACAATTTACTTAGCTCGGTTCATTATCTTAGTTTTGTGTTATGAGGATTTGTCCCCATGCTTCTTGCATTTGTGACATTTTCCTTCAAATTTAGGTTTCTCTTTGTATTCATTAGCTCTATGACCATGTTGATTGCTATTGTAATATTTTTCATTAAATTTATGTGAGGCCTCACCCCGACCCTTCGTAGCATAGTTGATACCTTACTATTATTTTGATACTCATGACTTGAGATGTCAGGACATTTTTTGATGCTTTGAACATATTATATTATTTCATGTTGTGTGATGTTTACTTTCAGATATTTGAGTTTTTCATTTAATGCTTTATGAATATGTATGTTGACAAAATAAGTAAATGCAGGATTAACACTTTGATTAAGAGATTTTAATGATTAAGAATATGAGTAGGATGAGAGAAACCCTGATTGATTTGGAAGATGTATGCTTTAACTTATGTGACTTCTTGATATGTATATACATATGTGCATGTGATTTTTTTGGGACTACTGATGTGTGCAATGAGTGTGTAGGATATTTTAGACAAGAAACCCAACGAAGGAGCGAAACTGGTCCCTATGTGTCATTTGTGGAAACCTTGTTGTTCGTAACTTAATTGTTTTGTGAGATGTATAAATGTATCTTTTCGTGATCAGTAAATGTTATGTTTCGTAACTATGTTCTTTAGTGTCTCTTGACACTCATGAATTTGCATATGCATTCCAACAAGCTAGCTAGGGTTACCTATGTAACCTTTGAACCTAAGTCAGATTTAGTTAGCGTCTTTTTGCTAATTTGTTTCTTAATTGAGTTTAGTCACCCCTAATCTAGATTAGTGCTTAATCTGCATTTTGGAGTTGTTAGATGTTCCTAAATATTCCTAGCTTTTGTTTGGTCCCAAATCTATTTCTAAGGCTTTAAAACATGAAATATTTATACCCAAAGGGTATGGGTATGGGTTGGGGGCATTTTCCAACCCCTAAGCCCCTTTTGTTAACTTTTGAGGTCACTCAAAAAGTCTATTTTTGCCTTTGTGCGAAAATTGCAAGTGGCTACCATGAGTTGCATCACCTCAACTCCACTTAGTGGTTAACCATAGTATGGGTTGAATTAGGAACTTCTAGATTTGTAGGTGGGTGGGACAAGTTATTGCTCTTTTTGGTACTTGAGTTTGAGGCTTATTTAGAGGCCCTTCTTGGAGTAGTTTAGGTTGTTACCCAATCTCTACTTTTAGAGAGGAGTCTTGGAAGAGTGAAGGAAGGAAGGGAAAAGCTCTACTCAAATTGTTCATTTGCCATTACCTCTTTGTGAAGGTAGGAATTTTCATCTCCCTTGTTCAGATTTTCATGCTTGTTTCATGCTTATGCTATGGTGTTGTTATTTGGATGCTTGTATGTATGTTGGGTATGTTGGGAAGGATTGCAACCATGTTTTTTGAATGTTTTCCTTTCATGTTTATGTTTGAATTTTGATGTTTTCTTGTATGGGTGTTTTGGTATTACTCACCCTTGGATAGGGCAGAAGTGACCAATTTTGGGAAAGGTCTTTTTAGTTGGACTCCAACAAGTGTAGAATCTCTTCTCAGGATGAGAAGAGGGAGAGAGGGTAGGGTGTTATGGGCCCCTACCTGTCAGTACAAACCTCTATGAGTTTGGCATATTAAAATGGAAGAGAAAAAGTTCTTGGTTATAGCCTCGATTGGGCATCTATTTTGGTATTGTGTCTAACTTCTCCTATTGGAAGAATCCACCTTTCCCTAGTGTTCATTCATTGTGAATCCTATTGTGAAAACCTTGTATGAATATGCATGTTTGATTTGTTTCTTGGTCATGCTTGTTGACACCTGATTAGATTCTATTCTCTCTACGGTTCTTAGAAATGTGTTGCAGAAATTGATATAGAACCCTTGATGAGGGTCATGAAGGAAATTCAATTAAATCGTTGTAATTTTGGGGTTGGAATCCTATGTAATTTTTTTTTTCAAAACCTTGTTGTAATGGCAATGACATCGAGTTTTCTTCCTGGTTCTTTCTTGGCTGAGCCTTTGAATCAGGTTTGCCAATAAAATGGTGATTGAGTAATATTGCTTATCATGAGATTTAATCATAATTTTCAATTATATGGATGCACCTCAAAAATAGGATGGAAATGATGTTGATTCAATTAGGCAAATTTTAAGTTTTCTTATATGTTGGTAACAAAAATTTTATTATGAATGAAAGATTAGTTTTTGTGATTATTGGAATTAAATCAATTCTTGCATTGTGGTTTAAATGGATATCTAAATCTCTTGGCTTATCTATTTGCAAGTAGTTCTATTAAATGCACTAAAAAATAAAATAAAATAAATTCCCCCCTTGGTTATTAAATCAATTGGAAATTTTATACTTAGAAAAAAAAGAAAAAAAAAGTGTACCAAGAGAGTAAAAACTCTCTGGTTTTTGTATGGAGAGCAATTTAAATTCTCCCCTTGAGACAGAGAATCTTTAAAAGATTCCTTAAAATATCTTTAATATCTAATATATGTTCTATTTTAATTCAAAAAGAATAAGGGACAAAATATATATAAAAATAAAATGAAACAATATCTATTCTTACCTATATTACTTTGTCTTCAATGCTTTCCCATATCCCCTTGTTGGATGCAGCTCTTATATGAGGTTTGAAAAGACTTATGTTATAAAATATAAACAAAGTCAACAAAATGATCATGAGGGTGATGTCACCCTGTCCCCCTCATTCTGACCTTGTGCAGTAGTTAAGTCTCCTTGGTTTGCATTGGCCTTGACTTGCATTTGTTTGGGGATGTATTAAAGTATTTTTGTTAACTTTCTTTCCACCCTCAAAGTTTGGATCACCTGTTTCCCACCCATGATGTGCCTTGGTTGCCTCTTTCCCAATAATGTCTGCCCTTTCTTTGGCTAGAGCACTGTACAAAGGACAATGCTTGGAAAGCACATGCTCTTTTGGGTAAATGGTTGGGAGTAGGGGAAGTGTTAGTATAGGTTAGGTGTTAGTTAGTAAGTATGTTAGTGTTAGTATTAGTGTTAGGTTAGTTTAGTATATATTATGTTATGTTAGTTTTTTTTTTTTTGTTTTTTTGTTAATACTTTTTAGTTATTATTTTCATATAGGTTTGTTTAATTTTGTAATGTAAATTTAGTTAGTTTTTATATTAATGTTAATTTAGTTTTTTTGGAATATTATTTTAGTTATAATTTAAAAGATAGTTAGTTTAAATTTAATTAAGTTAGAATTGTGTAAGGTTTTTTTTTTGTGATGATAGTTTAAATTAATAGGTTCTAAGTTAGTCGTATATTGATAGTAAAATTTAGTTATTTTTGAGCATTAACTAGTTTTAATTTTAAGGTTAATTGACTATTTAAATAAATTTAAATGTAGATTTTATTTGATTAGATATTTTCAAATTAATCTAACTTGAATTCATTTACATTATTATTTAAATAATTTTAATATATTATTGTGAAGTTAATGTAATAACGTAACTAATGATCGTTATCAATCTAATAATGTAAGCTTCAAAATCTTAACGATGTATTCCTCCACAAGAGTTTATAAACTTAAGACATTATGTAGAGAACCTTTACTTAAACTATGATCACAACCATATCAAACTTAGGGCATTTTAATTATTAATTTAAAAAAAAAGTGTGTTTTTTCCTTGTAGTTTAGGCATGACAATTTAGCTTTCCCATTGCTCCAATATTTGTTTGATGTAAGAGAATGGTGACTGGGAGTGGGAGCAGATAAGGGAGAGGATGAGGGGATCCCTTTCAAAATTTGAAACCAGTGTTGGGCAAGAATCTTCAAAGAGGATGTAATCTAAAATCAAGTTCAAAGGAGGAGAGTCGGGTAGAGGGTGGAGAGGCACATAATGGGAATGGGGACCCATTTGATGTTGGTAGAGTCTAGGACATGCTAGTTTTGCATCCCAAGGTAGACAAGCCAGGGAATCTTCTGGCAAAATGGTCTTTGCTTATTGGTGTCAAATTCTTTGGTAAGTCTTCTTTCCCTCCAATCAAGATTTTATCTAGTCTAAAAAAGGGGTTGTGTGTGATTGCAATCCCTAATGAATTAGTCAATCACAATATTGCTTCGATGGCTTCAATGCTGGTTGGGAAATTTATTGGGCAAAGACCAAATATTAATGTCATGAAATTCTTCACTATGAAGAAATGGTAGCTTAAAGGTTAGGTTAATGTTACAACAATGGCAAATGGATTTCTTTCTTTTGATTTTACTTGCAATGAGGATCTGGCTAATATTCTCTGTGAAGGACAATTAAGCATAGGCCAAGCTACTCTGGTGCTTTAGAAATGGTCTTCTAAATTGGATCTAAATGAATCCTTCTTTCAGAAAGCTCTGATTTGGGTTAGACTCACAGAACTACCACTGGAATTTTGGAATGAGGATGTTTTTATGGGAGTGGCTAAATCTTTTGGGGAAATTTTATCTATAGATCCAATTATTGCTTCTAAGAGTAGACTAACCTATGTGAGAATTTGTATAGGAGTAAGGGAGGTGGGTGACAAGCCAGAAGTGGTGTGTTTCCACTCTAAACTAGGAACTCATACTCAGAAGCTAGATTAAAAAAGTGTCCCTTTTGTGTGCTTTCATTGTTTGAAGACTGGGCACAAGGCTTTTCAATGTTTGAAAGTTAAAATGGAAAAGAAGAAGTTTCCTTCTTCTCCCCATCAAAGGGAAAAAAAGATATGGAAAAAGAAGATCACCATTGTAGGTTAGAAGGAGGGGTCTCAAAAGAATAGTCAGATGGTTGTTGCTCTAAAGATTGATAAGAAGAAAGGAGATCCTAAGCAAAAACTACCCATAATTTCTAGAAAGATAATGTTGTTTTGTCTGGACCTAAGATCTTAGATCAAGATCCTAAATCTATAGTTGAGGAATACCCTATAAAAATTGAGGATATTCTAGAAAGAGTAGGGTTAATAGATACTGTTAAGCCCATTGATAGTCAAGAGAATGTGAATTCTTGTGTTTTTGTAGGGACTGATGTCTTTTAGTAGACTAAGCCAATGGAAGTAGTAGGAATTGATGCCATTCAGGCAACTAAGTAGGTGGAAGAAATAGAGGTAATCCCTATAAATTTTGGGAGGGAGGTCTCCTCTGTGTCCAATGAAGAAGTGTTGTTTAGAGGAGAGAAAGATCTTATTATTTTTCAAGGCTTAGAGGAAAATCTTGTTTCCTCACTTGCAGGAATGAAATGGTTTTGGAGGCACCTGAGAGAAGGAGGATACAATATTTAGGGTTAAGAATTTCTTTGAAGGTTGGGGTGGCTCTTGACTCAACAACTCTTTAGATAGAGAAGGGTAATCATGTTGAGTGGGAGGATATTCCTAGTACCCCAAGGAAAGTTCTAACTATTTCTAGGTCACTGGATACTAAATTGGAGAAAGAAGCATCTTCATCTCTAAAGCCTAAGAAGAGAAACATTAGAGAGCCTTGTTTGGCTTCACCAGTTGAGACTTGAAGTAGTAACAAACTGGATGTGGGAACAACATCAAGAAGAGGTAGGAGGTCTAAAAAGCAAGCCAGAGAGGAGGAGACTAGAAGATTTCTAGTGGATGGGCATTAGAGAACTCTTTTGGAGTGTTATACTATTGTCAAATGAAGATTATTTCATGGAATATAAGAGGACTAAATGGTGACCACAAATAGGAAATCATAAGGAACATGATCAAAGGTTAGAGACTAGATATATTGATGATCCAAGAAACAAAGATGAAGAAGGAGAGTTTGGGGAACATTAAATTTAGTAACATCATGAGTGGTGTAGCTTCAAAATTAGAGGGTACATCTGGAGGGATGCTAACTTTGTCTAATAATAAGAATTTTAGATTTGAACCAGAATACAATGATGGTAACATTCTCTTTTGTAGTAACATTCTTTTTTGTAGAGTCTATCATATGCATTCTAATGAAAGCTAGTTTTTGTTTAATTTATATGCTCCTAACAAAAAAAGAGAAAGAAAGAATTATTGGTCTAAAGTAGGAGAACTAGTGCAGACTAGTAATTTAAGGAAATGTATTATAATGGGAGATTTCAATACTCTGCTAGTGGATGAGGAGAAGATGGGTGGTCTAGTGTTGGATTGGGATAGTAAATAGGACCTCTCTAGTTTTATAAATGGCTTGGAATTTTTGGATTTGGATCTTATTGGAGGTGTCTTTACTTGGTCCAACAAAAGAATTAGATAGGAGTGTATTTAGGTTAGATTGGATATAGTGCTAATTTCTCCTGATTGGCTGCAGACTATCTCTTGTAAGTTATCTCTGCTTCCTAGAGTTGGCTCTGATCACTCTCCTATTTTCCTTTCGGTTGTTTCTATTGAATCAAGAAGGAAATTTCCTTTTAGGTTTGAAAAAATGTGGACTTCTCACCAAGATCTATTAGAGAAAGTGAAATCCTAGTGGGGGATTGATGTGGAAGGTACTGCTATGTTTAGAGTTACCAGAAAGCTAAGTAATGTGAAGCGAATGATTAAAGTATGGAACAAAATAGACTTTGGTCATATCTTTCATGATAAGGAGGATCTGTCCATAAAATTAACTTCAATTCAAGATAATATTCAGCAGGATGGCTATAATGAGTTATATAGGGAGGTTGAGTTGACTATTCTCTTAGACTTGCATAATATCATTAGTAAGGAGGAAAAGTTCTAGAGACAAAGATCAAGGATAAATTGGCTCAAGGATGGAGATCAGAATATGAAGTTTTTTCACCTTACCACTCTTAAGCATAGAGCTAATAAAGGAATTACTAGAATCAAGAAGAGGCAGGTTTTGCTGTCTAAAGAAAATGATATCTTTGCTGAGGCAGTGTATTTCTTTTCTTCTCTTCTGTCTTGGGACCCCTTGTTGTCAAGGGTGGATCAGGATGATATTGTTTCATGTATTCCTCAGATTATCCAACTCCACCACAATAAAATTCTTCAGGCTATACCTAATGCTCTGGAAGTTAGAGAAGCTCTTTTTTCTTTGCCTATTGATAAATCTCCAGGCTCGGATGGGTTTCCTACCTTCTTTTTTCAAATGTACTGACAGGTGGTTATGGAATATGTGGTGAAGGCTATTCAGGAATTCTTTGGAGAAAGAAGTATTCTAAAGGAGATAAATTCCACTTTCTTGGTCCTCATTCCTAAATCTCTTGGGGCTAATTCTTTGGATAAGTTTAGACCTATCAGTTTATGCAACTCTTTTTATAAGATTATCTTGAAGGTGCTAACTTCTAGGATGCTAAAGATTCTTCCTCTGATTATTTCTCAACAACAAACTGGCTTTGTCCTTGGAAGATAGATATTAGATTTGATAATGATGGTACATAAAGTTATTCATTCTATGGAAGCTAGTAAACATGAAGGTATGCTACTAAAACTAGATCTCTCTAAAGCCTATGATCGAGTTGACTGGTCTTTTCTTTGTTTGGTCCTTCAAGCCTTTGGATTTGATCAAAAAGTCTGTAAGATTATCTCTTAGCTTGTTTCAACCTCTTCTCTTGCTGTTTTGGTTAATGGAGCTCCTTTAGACTTATTTAAACCTTCTAGAGGTCTTAGACAGGAAGATCCCCTCTTGCCTATTCTTTTCATTATATTGGCTGAATGTATTGGTAGGCTTATTTAGCATAAAAAGAAAGAAGATTCAAGGGGATCAAGCCTTCCTCTAAGTGTGATACTTTCTCCCACTAGCAATTTGTGGATGATACAATTGTAGACACCTAAAAACCTTTAGAAAATAAAGTATTTTTATTTTTTGAAAAAGTCCTGATGACATCATCATTTATTAATTAATTATTTAATTAATTGATTAATTAATTAATTTTTATGCCATTAAATCCCTTTATCTTAATTAAAAATATTTAATTAAGGAATCCCTCCAAAAAATGTTTAAATCTTATTTAAACATTATTTCCTTATTTATTAATTATTTAATTAATAAGTTGACCAAAAATCCTAAAATAAATAAAAAATTTATTTTTTGCCCAAAACTTGGCCAATTTCCTTAAGACCACTAACCTCTTCCAAAATTTTCTAATCCTTCTTTAATTTTAATTAAAGGCTAATCCCATCATTTCCTACCCCTAATCCCAACTCAAAATATTTAATTAAGATTAAATATTAATCCTCATGTTTATTAAAAAAGTTTTAATAAATATCTCCTCAACCCAAACCCTTGAAATAAATAAAACTTTATTTATTTTCTAAAAATCTAATTTATCCTCACCCTAAGAAGTTCTAGACTCTTCTAGAAAGTCTTCATCCTCATCCCAGGAAATTCTAGACTATTCTAGAAAGTTTTTATCCTCATCCAAAGTCTAGACTCTTCTAGAAGATGTCTTTAAAACTAATCCTAATCCCCTCCTAACCTTGTCACATTACCTAAACATGGGTTAAGAATTACTAACCCAAGCCAAAGTTAACAAATATCTCCTCCTTCACCCACCCTCATTAAATGCCATCCACTTGCCTATCCCTAAGCTAATCCTAAACCATCCTAATCCATCCTCTAATCATTTGCACAAGCCTAAGCAAGCTTAAAACCCTCCTAATCAAGTCCAAGTCGAAATTTCTCTCATCACCCTGAAAATATCTCAACCATAAAACTTTATGAAGCCCACTAGGCCATAAATGACTCTTCCAAGCCCTTTTATTGCTCTTACAAGTCATTATGAGGGTCTTTATGAAGATTTTATCCCTTGACCCTCCTTTGTTGACTCATCCTTCCCCTTTCCTCCATCCTCTCACCATGTGACATGTGTCACTCCTTGATTGGTTATAAGGAAGCACAATCCATGTGCTCTCCTCTCATGCAATCTAAGCCCTCCATGAGCTTTTTCCCATCCTTGCATCTTAGCCCTCAATCCCTCAAGCCTCTTGCCTATAAATTGGATCCTTCCCCTTTGCAAAATAACACAATCCATGAAGTAAAGTTATAATGCTATTTTGAGAGCCAAATCCATACTAAAGCCATCTATCCACACCAAAAATCCACAATCATCCATTGAAGCCTTTGGAAGCATATTGAGCATACATCCTATCCATTTAGATAAAGCCACTCAACAAGAGAGCTTCTCATTGAGAGAGCCCATTAATGGCTCATATTCTCAATTGAGAGCTCATCTTAGTCTATCTTGAAGTTTATGAATTTTGTTTAGTTTGTAGAAGCTTTATTTAAATTTAGTTTCTATTAGCATACTAACATTGCTCATATACAACAATAATGGCAGGGGGGGGGGGGAGGCTTCTTTTAAGGAGGCTAAGGCTATGAAGAAGATCCTTGATATTTACACTAGAGGGTCGGGGCAACTGATTAATTGGGATAGGAGATCAATATTCTTTGTTAATACCCCAGAAGTTAGATAGAGAAAAATTGCTAGGATCCTTGGCTATGGAGTGAGAAAGCTTCCCTCTACTTACCTTGGGCTCCCTTTGGAATCTTCTCCCCTTGATTCCTTTTGGAATGCGATATTGGATAGATTCAATAAAAAGATGGTTGGTTGGAAAGGTGCTTTGCTTAGCCAGCCAGGTAAATGTGAACTGGTCAAATCTACTCTATAGAACCTGCCTATGTATGCTTTGAGTCTTTTTGGGATTCCAATGAGATTTGCTGAGAAAATGGAAAAAATTTAAAGAGACTTTTTATGGATTGGTCTTGAAGGGAGAAAAAGGTATCCTCTTGTTGCTTGGGAGAATGTTTGTCTCCTAAAGAGGTATGAAGGTCTTGGCATTAGTAAGTTAACCCATCTCAATAAGGTTCTTTTGGCTAAGCAATTATGGTGTATTTTTAACAGCACTAGAGAATGGAGAGATATCTTGGTTAATAAATACATTAGAAGGCCTTCTATTCATTTTGTTCTTAATAATGGGGACATCCCTAAAGGGTCAATTATCTAGAATGGTATTCTAAAGGCTAGGGATCTGGCAAGGGCTAAAGTTTCATGGAAGCTGGGTAATGGGGAGGATATTTAGTTTTAGTCTAATAGTTGGTTAGTTGAAGGTCATCTTATTAACAATCCTATTTATGAAGTTTGGGTGAATGAATGTACTCGACAATTTGGGTTAAAAGTTAGCAATTATAGGAGTGGCCAAGAATGGAGAGATCTTTCCCTCATATTTGAGGATCTGAAACTAATTATGATAATGTTAAAATCTATGGTTCTAACTAACAAGAGAGATGAAGTGATTTGGGGGGATAATCACAATGTTAGTTATTCTGTTACTTCAAGCTATAAATCTCTTTACTGTTTAAGGGAGAAACCCCCTTGGGAAAATGCTTGGCTCCTTGGTCTTATTTCAAAGATCAATATCTTTTATTGGCTAGCCCTTTAGAATAAAATTCTTACTTAGGATAATCTTATAAAAAGAGGACATGTTATGCCAAATAGATGTATTTTATGGAAAAACTAGGTAGAGTCAAGAAACCATTTTTTCATTCATTGTGTTTACTCTAGGGAAGTTTGGGAGTTTCTAACCTAGGATTTAGATATTAGTTGGTGTATGGTGGAAATCTTCTAGAATTTTTTGGTCAATGGAAAAGTTTGTTTAATTCTTCTATTTTGTAGGAATTAAGCACCTGGATTCTGCCTCACTTTTGCTAGAGTATCTAGAAGGAAAGGAATAATAGAATTTTTAGAGATAGAGAGGAGACAAATTTTGTTCTTAGGAGGAATATTTTAAAAAATGTTAAGGAAAACTATCAAGTACGGAAGGGGGGAGATATTGAAGTTGGTGGAAAAAAGATGGAGAAGGAAAAAGACAAGAAACAAAAAATACAGGAAGCCAAACAACTTCTTCCCCTGGAGGGATGGTATAAAGACAACTTTGATGGTGCCTCTAAAGGAAATCCATGTCCTTTAGGAAGTTATGGAATAATAAGAAATAAATTTGGTGAGGGTGTCATGACTTTTTCTCTTCCGTTGGGAATCCAAACCAATCATTTTGCTGAAGCTAGAGCAGTGTGCCATGTGGTTAAACTGGCTTTTGAAGTAGGAATAACTAAAATTTGATTAGAAGGGAACTCCAGTAATATCATTAATTGTATAAATGGAAAAAATATTCCATTTTGGTCAATTTCCAAATTAATTAAAGAGACATTTGACACATTTGCTAAATTTGATAGTGTCCACATCACACATTTTCTCTAGGGAAGCAAATCTTGTTGTGGATTGGTTTGCCAACACAGGTGTGGGATTTGACAAGTTGATTGCATGGAAATCAAGAAAGGATATTCTAGTAGAAGCCAAGACCATTATCGACCTAGAAAAAATTTAGGGGTGTACGGTGGAGATCTAATTGCAATTATGACTATTAATGGAATTTGGGGAATGAGTATGAGTCATAAAGGCTTTCTTGGAAATCGCAAGTAGCTGAGGTTATTAGTGTCTTTTCGACACATTTTTGGGTCAAAATTTTCATTTAATGCTTGTGTTTCTATAAGGTAAAATGTTTTGGTGCTCTTTAAAGGAACAAAGCCAAAATTTTGCCTGTGAAGGTGTTGTAGAGCTCAGAGTATATGAGAATTGAAGGAGCTAAAAGTGAAGAGATGGTGGGAGAAAAAAGCAAAAAGGAGCCAATGGGGGAAGTAGAGAAATGGAGAAATAGGGGAAAAGTTTGGAAAAAATTAGAATAGGGATAAAAACTCTCAACCAATGCAGTGAAGAATTTTGTGAAGAGCACTAAAGAGATGAATGAACTAGTTAAAAGTGAGACATTTTATGTCATAGAATGCATCAAGAAGCTTTGGAGGTATGTTTTGTGTACTATCATTGAATATATTACTCTGGATCCTAGGTTTGATCGAGTAAGAACCCATCATTTTGTTCTTCTAAATTGTTTTCATCATGATAGCAAAATCTCTTTCCCTTACTATTTATTTACCTCCATGAGTAAGGCAATGTCTAGTTTTAAGAAGAAACCTACTGTAAACCCTACTTTGCATGAGGGATTATTACTGCTAATCCATGACTGCTTCAAATCTTAGATGATTAATGAAAATCCCTCACTGAAAGTTAGCTCCAAGCACTCTTCTGATTTTGATGACATTCAGAGTATAAGCTCAGAGGGGGAGGGGAATAATTCTTTTGGAAAGAAAATTAAGGGTCAAGATAAGAAGTTTCCTTCTTCAATAAACCCAATAAGAAAGAGTCCAAGGGATCATGTCCAAAAAATCTCTAGTAAAGATGAGATGGATTATAATGAGGATGAGGAGGACATGGCTTTAGATGATGAGGGTAAGGAGAAGGAAGAGGAGAATATGGAAAAACATGTAGAGAAGAAATGGAAGATAGATGGTACTAATGATCAGAGGGTTTCAAATTAGGGGAAAAAATTTATGATTCTCCTTCTCTCCCTTGTCCATCCCCATTCCCATCCCGAGGAGAAGGAAAAGGCTGATATCAGTAGTAAAGAGGGGGAAGTGCTTGTCAAAGATAGGAGAAAAGCTTGGAGGAATTTCAATGTTAAGACAATGAAGATGGGAATTTTTAGAGAAGCTATGAATCCTTAGATTTTGGTGGCTAACTAGGAATAGCCCTAGCTTGAAGAGCTCATTAACGCAAATATTTTGGCTATTACTAATAATGCCAAGGAGACAGGAATGAATCTTTTGAACAATGCTTGTAACAACATGATTGATAATTTTAGATCAATCAAGTGGCTATACCATGAGCTGGAATAGGTTAGAGAGAAGGTTGGTTAGCTCAAGGGCAACAAGAAGAATACAAATAATTAGAACTTGGAGGAACAGGAGGAAAGAGTTAGTATGGTAAGAGGAGAATAAAGAATATGGAAAACTACAATCATAACTTGGCTAATCAGATGATTTCTCTCCTCAATTTGATCAATGAAAACATTCTCTCCTTAACTGGTGTGCTTGAAGATAGAGGCCTATTGGTTGGTGAGGATGGCAAGGATAGAGGTAGAGCTAGGTTAGATGAAGATATGGCCACTAAAACCACCTATATCAATTTGGACTAGAATATGCAAAAAGCCCAAGAGTAGATGGTTGAGGAGAACCAAAAGATTTATGAGGCAGCCCAGGCCATGCAGAAACTCGAGAGGAAGAATGAAGAGTAGTCCTCTTGTTCTATCATTTTGTTTTTTGTAGTATCTTTTTTGGCTTTTGGTTCTGGCTTTTGCTAAGTTCTGTTAAAAGACACTTTATTTTTTTGGCCTTTCAATTGGCCTCTATTTTTGGCTGGGCCTTGTGCTTATTATCAGCTATTAGACTTTTTTTTATTAGGTTGGGCTTCTATTTCTTATTTTCAGCCATGTTACTGTAGCTACTTTTGGTTTTCAAGGTCTCTGTAAAACTTGTTTATCTTATCAAAAACATTTGTTTGATGTATGACCTATCTTACCATAGTGACTTCAAGTAGGTCTTTGATTCTTTTGAGCTCCTTACTTGGATGATTCACCTTCTTTTGTATATCCAATTCCTACTTTTCTTTTTTTTTTGTAATGGCTTTACTCATTCAATTTATTCATGTCTACTTGAGATTTCATCATCCTTATTATTTTTTCTTTTAGTGTTTGGATCATTCTACAACCTTTCATTTTCTAATCTTAGAGTCATGATTTCTTCATTTGCATTGTAAGATGATCAATGAAGTCTACCTATTGAAGGGATAGGTTCTAGATTTCATTGTTGTTTCCTTCTATTTCTTCTCTTTTCTTTTTTTTCTCTTCCATGATTTTGCACAATCTTACTAGTTGGATTTCTTGTTCTCTTTTCAGTTTCCTAACTTCTTCTTGAAGATTACCATTTTTCTCTAATAGTTCTTTGATTTCTTCATTAGCTTCATTTGGATTGCTTGCTAAATGGATGTCTTCAATTATTTCTTCAATTTAGAGTTGGTCATTCATCTATATTGCAAAATCTTTTCTTCTTTTCAAGGATTGAGAGTGTTGCTCCTTTTCTTTCTTGAGTTGTCCAATAGCTGATTCAAAATCTAGCTTTTCATTATCAATAGCATTGTCAAGTCTAAATACCTCCATAGCCTCTGATCTTTGCTCAAACTATTAAACTTTTCTCTAAGAACCACAATTCTTTGATACCAATTGTTGGAAATATATATGATAGGCTAAGTTACTAAGAGGGGAGGGGTGAATTAGTAACCAATAAAACTTAATCCTTATTTACCAATTAATCCCTCATGTGTATTTAGATCTAATTGCATGCATAAGAAATTGAAAGCATAAAAATATTCATAATACTTTTGACAAACAATATGGTGACCCAAAAACCTTCCTAATAGAAAGTAAAACTAGGGCGGGGATGATACCCACAAGCTTTAGTACTACAATATAAAGTTGTCCTTTTAAGGCTTACAATGATAACTTTTGATGATCTACCCTATTAGGAGCAATAAGGACTGCTAGGACCACCTTGCAAAAGTATGTACAAACATACAATGAAGTATGCACTCAGTAAAGAGATTTACAAAAGATTATTAAGTCTACCTTATGAAAGGATTTAAATGATCCACCTATTAGGATGAAACAATATATGATATCTGATCTATAACTCTATTTGGTGAGTGAAATTCCTTTGAGTGTAATGATCACCTTCTTGTGATAGATAAATCTTTTATGTTCCTTATACTATTGTAGCCTTTGTATTTCACACTTCTGCTCTTCTCTGCTAGTTACATTACATACTTACTTCTTATTGGATATGATACAAACATTACATATATACAAATCCAATTTAGAAATCAACAAAGTTGGCTACAATACAAGTTTACACAAAATAAACAAAGTCAACTCAACTACAGGAACTCAGGTTCTGAAGACTAGCTCAATGAGGTCCTAATACTCAATATCCACTGTCAATGCTTGGAATCATCTTGCATTTGGTAGATGTAGAAGATTAGTTCATACTGATCACTTCCTAGTAGTTTGAACTCAGTCTACACTAGTGACTCAATTAGTACTACAAAACTTGACATATAAACCAAATCACTTAATTCACATTGCATACCTTGATCAAAGCTATCACAATGAGCTTAGTATAAATTGAATCACTTGGTTGACACTAAGTGGCTCGGTCAACATTGGATTCACATCACTACAACTGCAAACTCGTAAGCACTGCACAACTCAATTTTCACTGAAGAACTTGGTATACCTTATGAAGCTCAGTTTACACTACTCATCACCATTATGGTAGAAACTGCTCAATGCAAATTGAATACTATTCCTTGAATTCAGTAGCAACTGTAGAACTTGGAAGAGCTTGAAATACTTGGTTAACACTATTAAATATACTATAAGCTTGATAGATACTATCTATCTAGATAAGTGTGTGTCACTAATAAAAAACATGACTATAATGTCAACACCTTGTACACCTTTTCCATATCATTACTCAACCTTTCCTCTAGGTGCTATTATTACCTCATTTGATCAAATCCTCTTCATCAATCAAAAAAATGATAGTACTCAAATCATCTAAGAAATTTTCTTAACAACAAGTAGCATGTTTGACATTAGTGACAAAAATATGATTGAACACATATTCATACTTATATCAATCTATTTTCAACATGCAACTCCTATAGCGTGTGGCTCTACTAACCCAAATACTCTTGTATCAACTGTAGCTCCACTGCTATAGGTGAAAAGATGTTTGAGTGATGTCCAAAATCTTGCCTCTAATGTATTAGATATGTAAAGTGGATGAAATCCTTGCCTCTATGGCCCTGTCTATCAGGATATCCCTTACAAAGGATCTCCACTCCATACTAGTTTCACATATCAAAATTTATTAGTCATCTACTATATATCATTCTCTATACCATTCTTCTTACCTAGATCTCCTTTTCAAAACTCTAGATCTATATCTTAGATATGGGTAGCTGGGGGTGGTTAGCTTGACTCTCTACACTATCCCTATCTAGTTCTAGAAGGAGGGGTCCCAATCCAACCTCATGGTACATGATCATAGTGGTCTAGCTACTATAGGAGATGGCATCCTCTCATGTACTCTCATACTTGCTATTGATATATCTTTCCCACCCTCAACATCCATCATCTCCCCCTCTAGTGGAGCCTCATCATCATCTCCTTCATGTCATTCTCTCCTTGTGATACTCTAAAATATGGATTTGGATCACATGTATGGTAGTCATCTAGGAATATGGGTCTCACACTCTCAACACTAAAATACCATAGATATTCTCTAGATACTCCTACATCCTCCAATAGGGGGCACCTTTGCATTATCTGGACCCTCAATATCTGTCACTATTACATCATCTAATTTTAATAAGTGTTTGGTCCTATATGGATATCGGGGCACAAATAGAGGAGGACCTAGTTGAAGACAAAAATGTGACAATTCTCTATCATAATAGTAGGGAATCACTATGTACTTGTGTCTTCCCTCTAAATACCTTTGCCTTTGCATCCATCTCAGCTACACCACTAAGTTTGGCCATGCTACCATGAGACAATAAGGTCTCCATGTACCATCAGTAGAATTTAACCAATCAGATTTGATCCTTCACTATAATATATCTCCAAACTCCCATACATGACTCCATTAGTAAGCATACACTCTCGGTGACTCTACCGATATCTCAGTTAGAAACTCTAATCATCTAGTACATGCAAAATGCTCAAAGCCCCACACCTATAAGAATGTACAAGTCATCAAATTCACTCATTGGTATCTCACAAACTTCCCTACCTCATAGTAAAAATGTGCTATGATGTTACATCCCCATGCATATACTATTGACTCTCTCTCTCTCTCTCTCTATGCCTTACTATATGTGCTAGAGGAGTTAGGAACACTACACCCTTTGTGCTAGGTATGCGAGTAGTAAAAATCACACATAACATGATATTCCTAAGAAGAGGCATCCACTCAAGGATGATTCCCTTTAGGTACAACTCTTTTGGTCTCTATCTCTCTTTGTATGGAATACCCATATAATACTTGAAATCTATGCCTATCTCTACATGTTATCTATGTCCTTGAGGTCTTACTATCAATCGATAGATTGGCAAGTGCAAAATCTAGTACACATCCTCCAAGGTGACTGTCATCTCTCCCACTAGTAATTGGAATGAGTATGTAGTCTCATCTCATCTCTTTATCAATGCTAGTAGCATATACCTATGAAACCTCAGTTGTGGCTACTATGCTACCCAATTTAGCCTTGTATTGCCAAGTATTTAGATATCCAATGTTTCTAGATCTTGGATGTACTCTTGACTATATATCATCACATTTGACATGTAGTGTTCTCTCATGACTGGTGGATCCTATAATAACATCAAACAATAGATCTATTAGTCCAATATGCCAACTTTGCAATCCACTACCTAGTATGCACTTGGACTAGGTTGACCTCAAGAGACTAGGTCAACCTACCTTTGGGCTAGGTTGACATGACTCAAGGACACGACTAGGAAAACTTGACCTAATACTAGGCCAACCTCCTCCTTAGATTCCTAAAAATCATATATATAACTAGATCCTACACTAATAGAAGCATAATTGCAAAAAAAAGACATGAAATAATGTAAAGTATGGATCTGATGCTTACCCTCTCAAGCGCATAACCATCTGACACATCTTGTTGGAGCACCTCCATCTATGTGGTCTATAGTGCTTCATCTTCATAATCTCTTCCTTATTCTTATTCACTTCAAGCACAAGGTAACAAATGGGATTTGAAAAGGTAACATGAGTTTATATAACTTTCTTTTAGGTTGGATTTTGAATATGTTTTACAAAACCCTAACTTACAAGTAATACACGTATTCCTTCTTTTAATTATATCTTAAGCTTGGTAACTCTCATTCCCTCCTCACCACATGTGTTGGAATAATTATTAAATTACCTAACCTTTCAAGATTCTCTTAGAGAATTTAGAGCTCTTCTAGTAGTGCTTAGGAGGCTTCTTGTCATCATCTTATATCTACAATTTTCTAGATTTAGCATAATCCATTATTTCACCTTTTCTAAATGAGAAAGGAAAAATAAGGTGGTTGGGGGGGGCAGCAGGGGAGAGGGAGGGGGGTGCATAGCTATCCCCAAGCTTCACCATATTCTATAGTAAGTCCTAGGTGGTTTTTGATTATTACTAACTTGTGGTTTTCCAAGATGCCAGTTACTAATATTTTTGTGCAAGATTTGTACATATGGACTTTGCTTTATCTTTTTTACAAGTTATGATTATGTTTTCTTAATTTATATTACATATGCACATAAAGTCATATTCCACTAAAGTGGGGGCTAAATGTACCATCTTAAATAGGATGTACTTCAATTTAAGACCTTTTAGCTCCTCTTTAGTGTGTTTGCATTTCATATTGACACTTTAAGCACACACCCCACTTCTTTTCTCCTCTTTATCCTAGGTAAAATTTAGGTAGACCTTAAAGGTTGACCTTCTAGACAAGGTTGGTCTAGACTAGGTCAACCTAACCTAGACTAGGTCAATTAGATCAACCTAGTCCTAGAGCTTTCAATGATTTTGGTCTTGGTGACATTTAACTCTTTCGATAAAATCCTAGTTGAGTAGTGAGCCCTTGTGGAGTAATTTCATGAATATTATGAAAATCAACTATAAAAAGGCATTCAATCCCTCATTTGCACATGAGAGGAGAAAAGAGAAAGAATGTGTGGACACCCCAATCTAACATAGGGAAATTGCAAGATGAAAGAAAGGGTTGGTTTCGTATTCTTCATTGCAAAGTGAGGTTATTATTCTTCATCAAGCTTTCAATGTCAAATATATCAAACATGGAGTTGTGAAGGGATCTCGAAGATGATTAGAGTACTTTAGTCTTGGGGGCTTGGTATGATTTCTACATCATATGTCAGATCTAATTCTTTTTACCTTCATACATTTTACATATATGCACACTTACATGCTAGGGTTTCACTCATAACGTAGATTCTTAGTATTTTATCATATTTGCATCCTAGATTTACAAATCTAAGATACAAACATACACACATATATACAATTTTTTTTAATGACTATTTTTGGAGGTGGAAATCACCAAAATAGGTGGTCGGCTAAGGAAAATCCATTTATAGCACCAGCACACACTAACTTTTTATAGATTTGTAGGGTGGTAGTGAAAAAAATAAAAAAAAATAGAACCTACTCTTCAAGATCTTACCAGAGTTGTTAGTTACAAAGTGCTAAACAATGTCAACCTGGTGGAAAGGCACCCTTCCAACTTGACTTGTACTTTTGATGCCTATTTTTATGGATATTTATGGGTTTCATTCCATCCTCATTTAATTCTAAGATCTATGATTGGAAGTTCAAAAATAGTTCAAATATGTGAGTTTTAAACTGAAATTACATCATCCTCTATACATTTCAAGGTGAGTACTTTATCTCTTGTTTTACCTCTTAGCATACATTTACATTAAGATCACAATTGGGCTATTTGTGTGTATTTGAGATCTATATTTGTCATATCTTTAAGTTACATTGCATAAAAGAGGACTTACTAGCATACTTCCTTGACAAGTTTATATAATTTTTATTGGCATCCCTTTATCCTCTTTGGATTTTTTGCTAATCAAATTTAGGCCTTATAAAGAGTTATGCTTGGAAATCCCTCTTGCTCTTGTATTGAATGGATTAAGGAGGAAGTGTTTAACTTATTTAATCTTGTTTACATTTTTTTATCATTGATGTCATTTCCTCCCTAAACACATTATACAAAGATATCTAATGTAGTACATGTGGCTAGATTTTTCTTTAAGGAAGTGATAAGATTGCATGGTTTGGCTAAGACTATTTTTTTAGAAAGAGGTGTTAAGTTTACTGGTTATTTCTAGAGGACACTTCAGAAGAATCTAAATACAAACTTGAAGTTTAGTTCAACATTCCATCCACAAATAGATGGATGAACTGATGTTGTGAACTAAAGTTTGGGTAACTTATTAAGATGTTTGGTAGGAGATAAGCTTACTAATTGGGATTTGGTTTTGACACAAGAAGAGTTCACATATAATAATTCTCTAAATAGGAGTACTAAGAAGACACCTTTTGATATTTTTATTAGAATAAACCCCAAGGGAACTACTAAATCAATGGATTTAAGTAGTGAGGTAAAAATAATTGTAGAAGCTATGAAATTTGCATATATTATGAAGATATTTCATGAGGAAGTGAAAAAGGAATATAAATAGAGAGAATTTTAGAGGAAGATACATAAATATTTTGAAGTTGGAGATGAGGTTTATGATTCATTTTAAGAAAGTTATATTTCTAGTTGGTACCTATAGTAAGTTGTGTTGGGACTCAAATTTGAAGCCCCGATTTTGAGAACCGTTGAGAAAAATAAGCCCTATAAATAATTTTGATGCCTATGTACTCGACTGTGCCTTCGAGGCCTAAGAGGTGTTTAATGCTTCTAGCACCTTCTATTCAACATGTCCACTTGTTTCATGAAGTCAAATTGAGATTTTGAGCCATTTTGTGAAGTCCCATTTTGAATAATTGTCAAATCTGCATTTTCACCCATGTCAAACAGTGACAGAAGGGCATGTTTGCATGTGAATATCTCAAACCTAGTGATCTTTCATGACTTTCTACTTTGGGAGTATCTACTGTCCATACTTGAGAGCCTATGTTTCAGATTTTGAGTCATTTCAAGTCCGTTTGACTAGGTCTTGAATCCCTCAAATTTGGTCTTTTAATGTTGTCATGCTGATGCACTTTATTCTGAATTCTAGGAAGCCCTATTTGATGAGTTATAACTTTTGGGCAGTTGAAACAAATGATGAAATTCCTTTTGCATTGCATTTTAGAGGTCAGAGACATGTTATGTTTCAAGTTTGAGCTTATGAAAAACCCATTTTATAAGTTTTCAAACATGATTCAAAATGCAATTTCTAGTTTTTTATTGGTGTCAACATTTGTAGATTTGCCAGTACCCCTGTTCGTGATGTTATAACTCCTAATCTATGATAGGTGAGATCAAATGGATTATATTTCTATGTTGTACTCTAAAAATACTTTAAGTGTACCAATTTTCAAGTCTTGATGAATCTGTCTACACACTTTCCCAGGTCAATTCCATTTGCAAAAAATCTTTCCTATTAGTGTTTCCAGTTTGCAAATTTTGAGTAGCCTACTTTGACCACTCGCCATTTGCACCCATCTATTCATCATGAGCCCAAACCATAGATTTATACTCTCCCCATGACAGTGAAGCAACACCGCACTTTCTGTTATCCCAAGTATCAATTTTCCTAGCTTTCGAAGCCAAATCCAAATGCAATTTATTATTTTCTAACATGTTTGTTTGTAGGCAATTCTGAGAGGGAAAATTTGATAGTCAATATCTTTTGATTGGGAATTCGTCATGAGATGAGATTTGACAAGGTAAAAGTGTGTGGAATAGAGAATCAATGTGTCTGATTTCAGAGTCCGATTAGATGTTCAGGTTAGTTTTTAAAGCCAACCGATAGGCCTTGTTAGTAGAAAGTTGCAGTTTGCAGATAAGTGATAAAATGAGTTTTAGTGATGGATTTTGATTCAAATTAGTTCAAGAAGGTCAATAGATTATTAGTTTGAGACTTCAATCATTTGATGTTCTGATGGTATCCACTTTTGATAATGTATACATGGATTGCCTTGCCCTATTCCAAAGCTACTAGATTGGCTCATGATGGAAGAGCAAAGGTGTCAGAGCATGGTTTTACATTAGATAGTATTATTTGTTGGAAAATATCTAGTGCCTTCTCAAAATGCCCATTTTGTGCACACCCTGCAATCATTGCATTCGAGATGCTAAAAGCCAAAAGTAGAGGTGTTGCACATTGAAAGGCAGAACTCAACCATAGTTTATAGGAAGGAATTAGCATGTGTAGGAAGAAAGCTATCCAAGGTGAGGAGACTTAAGCAAGAGGAGTCACATGCTGTGAAAAACCAACACAACAAGGCAAGTTTGAAAAGTCACTTGCAGGCTAAAATAGGAGACAAAGAATTCATAGGAGAGGCGTTAGAGGAAGTAGCCGATCCATGATTTTGCAATGAGGAGAACAGTCAATGCAACTGACATATAAAAGCAGAAGAACCACTACAAGAAAAGTGGCAGGGGCATGTGAAAAGGACAAAGCCATAATCTCGAAAATACACCCAGGTGTCAATGTAAAAAAGGAACCACCCAATGTAGCATAAGGAACCACAACTAAGAAGGAATGAACCCACAGTAAATTTGAAGCCCATAGATAAGTTAAGAGAGCTTCCATGTAGAGAACAAAGAAGTTGTGGCAGTTCAAGCATGCATAACAAAGCAGAAGTTAAGGAAAATAGCAGAGCATCCATGTTTTCAATGGTGGAAGCCGCTAATGAAGGAGAAATTACATCCAAAGTGCCATGGAGGGGAGCTTTGCTAGGGTTCACATCAACAACAAGGAAAACCCATACATTCAATAGACCCATGCATTGAAAGAAAAGGATGAAGGTTTATGAGCAGGTATATGAAATGCATTTCACATGGTCAAAGGAGGAAGTGGAAAAAAAAAGAGCCATAGGTCAAAGACATGAGTAAAGAGGAAAAACATGAAAGATAAAGCTGTTAACTATAAGCAATTCACGCCATAAGCAACATGGGCCAAATGCAGGTTAAACAGTTTATCCCACATTGGGTATGTAGAATTTTTTTATCCTTTTAAATACAAAATGACACAGCATGTATTGCGTCTTAAGGACAAGCAGTTTTTAAAAGCCATGATCTCTATGTGTGGAGGGGCTCATAGGTCTAAGGTCAAACATATTTTAACTTGTGACATGGTAATGGCTAAGCATATGCGCAGAAGTTAAAAATAAAGCCTCTATGTTGTTACGCTTACTCGTATTATCGCGATGTGGATGATAGAAGTGTTATGCCTATAGAAAATGAGGTCCAACATATGAGCATGAATCAAATTTTAAAGGGGTCTAATGTTCTTCCTGATGTGTATGAACATAAAGGGATGGCCAAGCATGAGAATGTAAAAGAATTTTTGAAAGCCCCTGCTATTACGTTTCTAAGCCAGTGTATGAGTGTAAATGGAGATATTCAAGGGTTCAAAATTCTATGGGATGATGATATGAATATTAAAGGATTAATTAATTAATATTTCAAATTGCACAGTCAATAGCAGATTGACACATGGTGATGGTAGATTGAAGGAGAAAATAAAATAAGGATAAAATGAAATTCAAATGTATGAAACCTCAAAATGATAGATTTGAATTATTTTGAAATTCTATATAGTTAAGACTATATAAATTTTTTAAATTTTTCCATTTTAAATGCCAAAGCCATAGTCCAGGATCTAATTTTTCAAACTACTACCAGGGGGGCATTTTTTGTCCAAAATAGACCCTATAATATACTGTTGGAACCGAGAGAAGCTAAATTTTCTAGATTTGAGATCATATTTTGCACAACAATCCACTGGTTCAAGTTATAAGTAGATTTGTAATTTTTGGAGTATTCTCAGTGAAATAGGTAGAATTCATCATGGGATGTCAAAATCAGTTTAAAGGTAGATATGAAGGATTGTTGAAGTCTGAATGTGAAGAAAATTGATTCTAAAGGATTTTCTTAGCTTTTAGAAGTCATTTTTAAAACTGATTTTCATTTTTTACCATGAGTAAAGATCAGACATCAAGTCAATTACTTGTTCAATCATATATTTTGTGCTTTTGGAGGTAAAACTGATTGAAGATTTGATATGTCAGTTAAGGGGAGATATTAGAGAGATGTTTTAACTTGTTAGGAGAGGTTTTTCAAGTGGACACATTCCATGTTTTGATCAGATCTGAGAATTAACTCTTCTCCTATATCTTTCTTTCTCTCATCTTTTGTAAGGTGGGTTCTAGTCTTTGGAGAAAAACTAGTCACTGCTGTGATAGCATGTTTTGGATCTAGTTTTGATGTGTTCCCATACTATAATACCACATATTTTTCAACAATTTCTCTTGTATGATTAACAGTAAGAAATATAATATAGCTCATTTTGATATGTTAGGTGTTTTCATGTTTTGATTTCATGCATTTGAATATATTATTTCAAGGAAATTAATACAAAGGAGCAAGAATTTTGTTAGTTTCATTCTGATTCTCATCCCTTGTTTCAATGAATTTTCAATGTTTTATGATCTTTGAACAAAGGGCCTATGCCATAGTTGCAGTCCCTTAGGCTATATGTTGTTTCATTGTTGCCTATAACTCAAGGGGTTATGCAAATGCTTCAAAGAAATTGGCAGGGTTGTTTCCAGGATCACTTGTTCATGTTGTTGCATATTAGAGGTTTTGTTGAATTCAACATTATTAATCAAAATCAATTCAACATTTCTTGTTTTGTAGTGGGCTGAAAAGAATTAACCCTCAATTAGCTTATGAGTTCATAGGTTATGATCTGTAGCTATTTCATTCCTATGTCATTGCATAAGTGTCAGAAGATAAAAGTGGTTTCATCTGCTATTATTAGGTTTAGATTTATGTTTAATTGCACTAGTACCATACATCAAAACCTCAAGGTTAACCCACCTAGGTCTTGCAGAGCCTGAAGTAAAGAAGGAGTTATGCCTTGTAGTTAGCCCAATATTGCAGTTAGGTACATCCATCATAAGAAATTGCTAGCCTTAGATGCATTTGTTTGGTTTCTTGGTCATTTTCAAAATTGTTAAATCAAGAGCCAACAAAATGGCAACTTTGCTGGGGATTTGTGTTGAGATTCATGATAGACAAACCTTGAGAATTTAAAGGGATTCAACACAATAGAAGGAATAACATGGAGAAATTTTTTATACAATAGTAAGTTGATGTGTTTAGACCATTTCCTTGCTACATTTTTGTGTTCCCTAGTAAGCTTTGTTCTCTTACAGTAGTAGTTCTCAAATTGAATGCAAATTATGTTGAGAAATGAGCATACCTTCAGTCAGTTCAATTTGGTGTGAGTTGCTATTGTAATTTCAGAGTCAAGAAAGTTATGTTTCAACTTTGTGTAGAGGTTTCAAATTCAAGATAAATCTGAAGAGGTGTCTTCTATTTGCTATTGTTTTAAATCAGTTTGAGGTATTTTTAGGACTGATGCAATTCATGCCTCACTTAATGTGAATGGTGACTCAAAATTAATCTTTGTAACAGTGCAGTTCTATGCATGAATTGTGATTAGTTTTTGCAGGAGAAGAGCAGATTCGAAGAGGTTGAAGCATTCAAAAGCCTAGTAAGATTTGTGATGTGATGATTCAAAAGGTTCAGTAAGGATTTGATAAGATTTTGGGTCTGCTATTGTAAATAGTAGGCAAAGAACTTCCAGTCATCCAGATCTTGAGGTATTTTACTTTCATGTATTACCTTTTCATGAAAATTGGTTGTTAAAAGGTAGTGTTCTCCATTAAGTGAGTTTTAACACTAAGAGGAGAAGAATAGTTGATAAGTTTCACACGCTTCATTAGATTGGGTTTCAACTATTTTATTTAAGCTTGTGAAGTCTATTTGAAGAGAGGTATTTAATAGAAGGTTGTATAGATTTGTTGTAAGTTGTGCATATGCAAGATGTTCCATACTGAAAGTTTGGTTCATAATTTACAAGTGGTAAATAGTTTCAAAATCTTTTCTCACTAAGTGTGAGTGGTGACTCTAATCAAAATCTCTGTGCCGGTGCATGTTTTATTTTAATATTAGAGGCTTTCAATTTGGGAGCAGATCCAGTTTGTTGGAAAGATGAAGTATTAATTTCTTAATTAATGGTTTATGTGGTTGCTTGTATCTACTGAAGTAGTTGATGTCAAAAGATTGAATAACGGTTGTGATTCCATTTTCCTTTTCAAGGAGGTGGTGGTTCTACAAGAATTCTATCTACAGTGTGAAGGATTTCTTATTTGCACCTATGCCACTCAGTAGATTAGAGTTTTCAAACAAAAAAACATAAAGTTATTTCAATTTTCATATATTTTTCATTCATGAAAGTTGAATGGTAGAAATGGTTGCCTCCATCTAGTGGTTTCAGCACTAAGAAAGTAGAGGTAGGAGTTTAATATTTTGTAAGATGGAATTGAAATCTAGGTCTGAAAGTGATGTTCCAACCCTTAAAGGTGCTCATGCAAACATTGCTAGTTTGAAAAGAAAGACTCATGATAAGACTATCATAATGATAAGAAATACAATTGGTAATATTAAGGGTCTTAGTGGATTTCAAATTTATATGAAGTTCAAATCAGTAGTTATGATTCTTGATGAGTTTTTTAGACCTTAGGAGTCTTCCTGGCCAATGGTACTCTTAAAAGTTTTTATGCTGCATTTAGTTGATTGGTCAGCCAAATCAAGATTAGATAAGATTTGTGAAATCCAAGATTTTATCATGGAGATTGAAAATGCTTTAAATGTTAATGAATCTAATCATAGTAGAAATGAAAATGCTACAAATAATAGTGAATACAATGAGTCTATTGAAAATGATGTTAAAGATGAAGAGTCTTAGTTTTATGAATTAGAGGATAGTAATCAGTAGTGTGATGATATGCATAATGTGGATTCACCTTGTTATGATGATGATTGTATGGAAGAGGAAAAGTGTAACAACAATAAGAATTTTTCTTCTAGTGATGAATGTGAATGTGTCATGATACCAATTATTGAGGTGTTGTCTAAAGAAGAAGATGTATGTGATGATCAGAGTTTTGATTTTTGAGAATGTATTACTAATGAGTATGCTATTATAAACATGTCAAGTCATCAAGATAATAATCACAATCAAGGAGAAGAAACTAGGGATGAAGTCTTGTTAAGTTTTGAGGAGATTTCTGATTTGTTGACTCACTATTTTGAAAGGTATGCCAATTTACCCAAGGATACTTGTGCTTTGCCACATTTTGCAATTTCATATAGTGAAGTCTTTCTCCTAAATTTAATGTTGAAGAATATATAGTTTCAGAATGTTCTCTATCAAGATTGGGAGGTGTATGTGATGGTAGTTTGTACATAAATGAACATGATGACTTCGATGTAGAGATAAGGTCTATTGCTAGTTCATTGTCTTCTTGTTTTTATGAGATAGAAATACATCCAGATTTCTCATATAACAAGGAAAATAATACTAATGAAGTGATTTATTCTAGTGAGTTATTTGGGGGAAACATTGATACAGATCAACATATTGTGAACGTGTAGTTTCATGATGATTCTTGTGATTTGGTATCTAATGAGTTGTTTGAGTGTGAAGAGGTTACCGAAAATGCTTAGTCTAATTTTTGGACTATTGATGTTGCAAATGAGGGGTAATCATATTTTACATACTCTTCACATCTGGAGGCATAAGGTGAGTTACAAATTGATTCATGTAACTGGTGGAATGGAGTAGAGTACTAGACTTTTGTGTTTTTGGTTGAAGGAATTCATGATTTAGTTAGTACTAATCAGTTTTAGTTTGCTGTCAGTTGTTATGATCTTGCTGATTCATATTTTCATAGTGAGCAAGATGAAGAGAGTATGTCTAATTTTTATATGCACTATGGAAGTGATGACAATAGTTTTGTTTTGCCTAATGAAATGATTGAAAGTGCTGATGTATTGGGTGAAATGGGGGAGAAAGATAATTTCAATTTACCTCAAGAGAATGTCAATGAGAATCAGGTATATGATAGAGATAAGGAGATTTGAAAACTTTTTGGTGGCCTGGGGCCATTGTTTGTACATAGTAGGTAGTTGTTTCTTGCTTTCAATAAAGCTATTCGAGAGGAGTTTTTGAAGTTAGGTGTGTGGTCTACTTCTCCCAGAGATCTGAATCCTTTCCATACTCGCAAGTGACATGCATCCCTAGACAGAGCCTATTGGGATTCAAATTTGAAGTCCCAATTTTGAGAACCTTTGAGAAAAATAAGCCCTATAAATGCTTTTGATGCCTATGCACCCAACTATACCTTTGAGGCCTAAGAGGTGTTTAATGCATCTAGCACTTCTATTCAACATGTCCACTTGTTTCATGAAGTCAAATTGAGATTTTGAACCATTTCGTGAAGTCCTATTTTGAATAATGGTCAAATCTGCATTTTCCCCTAAGTGTCAAATAGTGACAAGAGGGCATGTTTGCATGTGAATATCTCACACCTAGTGATTTTTCATGACTCATTGCTTTGGAAGTATCTAGTGTCCATACCTAAGAGCCTATGTTCTAGATTTCAAGTTTTTTCAGGTTTGTTTGACTAGGTTTTGAATCCCTCAAAGTTGGTCTTTTAATGTTGTCATGCTGATGCACTTTATTCTAAATTTTGGGAAACCCTGTTTGACGAGTTATAACTTTTGACTAGTTAACCCAAGTGATGAAATTCCTTTTGCATTGCATTTTATAGGTTAGAGACATGTTATGTTTCAAGTTTGAGCTTATGAAAAATCTATTTGATAAGTTTTCAAATGTGATTCCAAATGCAATTTCTAGTTTTTTACTAGTGTTAGCATTTGCAGATTTGCCAATACCCTTGTTTGTGATGTTATAACTCCTAATCTGTGATAGGTGAGATTGAATGGATTATACCACTATGTTGTACTCTAAAAATACTTTAAGTTTTCCAATTTTCAAGTCTTGAAAAATCCGTCTACACACTTTCCCAGGTCAATTCCATTTGCAAAAAATGTTTCCTGTTAGTGTTTCCAGTTTGCAAATTTTGAGTAGCCTACTTTGACCGCTTGCCATTTGTGCCCAGTTATTCACCATGAGCCCAAATCACAATTCTATACTCTCCCCATGATAGTGAAGAAACACCCTAATTTTTTTTATCCCAAGTGTCAATTTGACTAGTTTTCAAAGCCAAATCTAAACGCAATTTATTGTTTTCTAACATGTTTGTTTGCAGGCAATTCTGAGAGGGAAACTTTGACAGCCAATATCTTTTGATTGAGAATTCATCATGAGATGAGATTTGATCGGGTAAAAGTGTGTGGAACAGAGAATCAATGTGTCTAATTTCAGGGTCCGATTAGATGTTCGGGTCAATTTTTAAAGCCAACCGATAGGCCTTGTTAGCAGAAAGTCATAGTTTGCAGATAAGTGATAAAATGAGTTTTAGTGATCTTTCAATGATGGATTTTGATTCAAATCAGTTCAAAAAGGCCAATAGATCAATTTGAGACTTCAGTCATTTTAAAATGAAATTTTTTTAGCCGGACCCACTTGGGGTTTGATTGAATACTTGTGACATGTGCACCAATCTCAATAGGAATGGTACCATTCATTGATAGGTCTACCACATTAGAAGCATGAAGCAATTAGGAAGGCACACCTCAAATTTGATGATGTCCTCAATTCACCATCTTTGGAAGTTGCACGTAACAAAATAAATAATTTGTCCAGGAATAACCAACTGGATTCAACATTCATGTTGACTGTCTCTAAGGCATGGGCAGCTACCAAAGAATCAACAATGATGGAGGAGGAGTGCAAAGGTGTTATGTTCCATTTGTATATGGATGTGAGGCGGGAACTTTAGAAGCAAGTACTAAAAGAAGTACGAATAATCAAGAGTCTTCTAGCAATCAAAGAATCCATAAAACAAGGCTTCTAGATTTGAGATTGCAGAAAGAACTCATTCTTGAAGAACTAGAAAAGGAGAAAAATATACCTATCTACTGGAACCCATGTCTTGTAAATGATTTTAAATCTTTACATGTAGTAGATATTTCTTGTGGACTTGACCATTCCCTTGTACTTTATGATAATGGGTTGCTCTTTAGCTTTGGAGAAAATACATATGGTCAACTTGGAAGAATGTCAAATGGATCTCATCTAGAATTAGTGGATTTGAATCAAAAGGCAATATCAACAACAACAGCTAGTTAGAACACCAACAAAGGTAACTGCATATAGAACTGTGCCAAAAGGTTTCATTCTTCTAAAGATTTTCAAGGCTTCTTACCCAAATCCATGAATGGCATAAACCATGATTATTGTAGTCCATGAAATTACCTTTCACCTAGCCATTTTGTCAAATACCTTATAAGAATTTTCAATATTACCACATTTTGCAGAAAAGTCAATGAGAGCATTCCCCACATAGGTGTTCTAATGGTATCCACTTTTGATAATATATACATGGACTGCGTTCCCTTGTTCCAAAGCTATCAGATTGGCACATGATGGAAGAGCAAAGGTGTTAGAGCATGGTTTTACATCAAACAATATTATTTGTTGGAAAATATCCAGTGCCTTGTCAAAATGCCCATTTTGTGCACACCCTGCAATCATTACATTCCACATGCTAAAAGCCAAAAGTAGAGGTTTTGCACATTGAAAGGCAGAACTTAGCTGTAGTTGATAGGAAGGAATTAGCATGTGCAGGAAGAAAGCCATCCAAGGTGAGTAGACATAAGCAAGAGGAGTCACATAGTGAAAAACCAACATAGCAAGGCAAGTTTGAAAAGTCACTTGCAGGCCAAAATAGGAGACAAAGCATTTGCAGGGGAGGCATTAGAGGAAGCAACCCATCCACAATTTTTCAATGAGGATAATAGTAAATGTAACCGGCATATAAAAGGAGAAGAAATACTGCAAGAAAGGTGGTAGGGGCATGTGAAAAGGACAAAACCATAATCTCCAAAATACACGTAGGTGTCAATGTAAAAAAGGAACTATCCGATGCAACATAAGGAACCACGACTAAGAAGGATTGAACCCGTAGTAAATTTAAAGCCCATAGATAAGCTAAGAGAACTTCCACGTAGAGAACATAGAAGTTGCAACAGTTTAAGCATGCATAATGAAGCACAAGTCAAGGAGAATAGTAGAGCATCCACATTTTCAATGGTGGAAGCCACTGATGAAGGAGAAATGATGTCCAAAGTGCCATGGAGGGGAGCTTGACAAGGGTTCATGTCAATAGCAAGGAAAACCCATACATTCAATAGACCCACATGTTGAAAGAAAAGGATGAAGGTTTATAAGTAGGTATATGAAATGCATTTTGCATGGTCAAAGGAGGAAGTGGCAAAAAACAAAGCCACAGGTCAAAGACATGAGCAAAGAGGCAAATCATGAAAGATAAAGCTACTAACCATAAGCAATTCATGCCATAAGCAACAGGGGCTGAATGCAGGTTAAACAGTTTATCCCACATCAGGTATGTGGAAATGTTTAATCCTTTTAAATAAAAAATGACATAGCACGTATTGTGTCTTAAGGACAAGTGGTTTTTATAAGCCAGGAGCTCCATGTGTGGAGGGAGCTATGGGTCTAAGGTCAAACATATTTTAACTTGTGACATGGTAATGGCTAAGCTTATGCACGGAAGTTAAAAATAAAGCCTCTATGTTGGTATGCTTACCCGTATGATCAGGATGTGTATGATAGAAGTGTTATGCCCATACTAAATGAGGTCTAGTGTATGGGCGTGAATCAAATTTTAAAGGGGTCCAGTGTTATGCCTGACATGTATGAATGTAAAGGGATGGCTAAGCATGAGAACGTAAAAGAATTTTTGAAAGTGTAAATGGAGATATTCAAGGGTTCACAATTCTACAGGATAATGATATGAATATAAAAGGATTAATAATGAATATTTCAAATTGCACAATCAATAGCAGATTGACACATGGTGATGGTAGATTGAAGGAGAAAATAAAATAAGGATAAAATGAAATTCAAACATATGAAACCTCAAAATGATAGATTTGAATTATTTTGAAATTCTATATAGTTAAGACTATATAAAATTTTAAAATTTTTCCATTTTAAATGCCAAAGCCACAGTTTAGGATCTAATTTTTCAAATTGCTACTAGGGGGGCATTATTTGTCCAAAATACGCACTATAATATATCGTTGGAACTAGGAGAAGCTAAATTTTCTAGATTTGAGGTTAGATTTTGCATAGCAATCCACTGATTTGAGTTATAAGTAGATTTGCAATTTCTAGGGCATTCTCAATGAAATGGGCACAATTCATCATGGGATGTCAAAATTAGTTTAAAGGAAGATATGAAGGATTTTTGAAGTATGAATGTGAAGAAAATTGATTCTAAAGGATTTTCTTACCTTTAAGAAGTCATTTTTTTACCATGAGTAAAGATCAGGCATAAAATCAGTTACTTGTTCAATCAGATATTTTGTGCTTTTGGAGGCAAAATTGATTGAAGATTTGATATGCCAGTTGAGGGAAGAGATTAGAGAGATGTTTTAACTTTTTAGGAGAGGTTTTTCAAGTGGACACATGTCATATTTTGATCAGATCCAGGAATTAACTCTTCTCCTATATCTTTCTTTCTCTCATCTTTTGTAAGGTGGGTTCCAATCTTTGGAGAAAAACTAGTCACTGCTATGATACCATGTTTTGGATCCAGTTTTGATGTGTTCCCATGCTATGATACCACATATTTTTTAGCAATTTATCTTATATGAACAACAGTAGGAAAGATAATACAACTAGTTTTCATATGTTAGGTGTTTACATGTTTTGGTTTCATGCATTTGAATGTATTATTTCAAGGAAATTAATACAAAGGTGAAAGAATTTTTTTAGTTTCATTCTGATTCTCATCTCCTATCTCAGTGAATTTTCAATGTTTTATGATCTTTGAACATAGAGCCTAGGTCATAATTGCAGTCCCTTAAGGCTATATGTTGTTTCATTATTGCCTATAATTAAAAGGGTTATGTAAATGCTTTAAAGAGATTAGCAGGGTTGTAGGTTTATTGAGGGGGATATCATGTAAGAATGAGATTTAGACTGAACATGGATGTCTATTTACAAGGTGAATGGATAGATCGTATATCTGAATTCATGAATAAGTATCAGGTATCTATATGTATGTGATTAATTCATGAAATTTCCCAATAGATAAAGCACTGATCATTTCCAAGATCACTTGTTCATGCTATTGCATATTAGGGGTTTTGTTGAATTCAACATTATTAATCAAAATCAATTCAACATTTCATGTTTTGTAGTGGGCTAAAAGGAATTAACCCTCACATAGGTTATGGGTTCATAGGTTATGATCTGTAGCTATTTCATTCCTATGTCATTGCATAAGTGTCAAAAGATAAAAGGGCTTTCATAAGGTATTATTAGGTTTAGATTTATGTTTAATTGCACTGGTACCATACATCAAAACCTCAAGGTTAACCTGCCTAGGTCTTGGAGAAATTGAAGTGAAGAAGGAGTTATGCCTTATAGTTGGCCCAAGATTATAGTCAGGTACATCCATCATAAGAAATTGCTAGCCTTAAATGCATTTGTATGGTTTGTTGGTCATTTTCAAAACTATTAAATTAGGAGCCAAAAAGTTGAAAATGAAGAAATTTGGTCCTTTTAAGATCTTGAGAAAGTTTGATAGTGGAAATGCTTTTGAAGTTGAATTACTACAAGATATGGATATATCATATATGTTCAATATTACAAATATCTTTGATTATTTTGAGTTAGATGATGAATTAGAAGATAACCATGATTATCCTAAGAAGAAGACATAGTAATAGTAACATTGAGAGGATCTTGATTAGAAGAATAAGTAAGAGTACCAGAGGAAAAAACTATATGGAATACCTAGTTAAGTGGACATACAAAATAGTTGAAGATAGTTTTTGGATTATACAAGATGAGTTTGATCATTATGATTTAGGTCAAAATATTAGGAATTCCTTATGTGGACATCAATTCTTACTAATCCCAGTTGTATAATGTAGGAACATCTTGGATCTTTGATAAATCTTTCATCAACAAAAAAATAAATTTCTTGTTTTTTGTAATAGTCTGGTGTTCATGAAGTTGCCATTATTGCTTTTGGTTTTAGGTTGTATAGAGTTGAAATCATATCGAGGACCTATCCTAGATATTTCTCCTAAGTGAGTATACTTTAAGGTTTCATATTCATCAATTTTATGTTGTTCTTTGCGGTCTCTATTTTCACAATTTTCATCCAATGAGGCATGTTGTTTCTATTAGAGAAGTTTCCTATGATAATGTGGCATCTTACATAGTTGGGGGTCAACTCCTAACTCCCATGTAGACCTATTCTTAAGAGTACATGATCTTATGTTGTCCTTTGCTTGGGTTTTGGTTTACTCTTCCAAGAGTGGACATATAAAGTAATTAAATACTTGAATAACTAACTTGTGGCTTAACTGATTATATAAAAAGGCAAAAATTGGTAGATCTTAGAGACAAGAAGATAGAGGATTCAAGATTAGACTTTGATTTTTTAATTCTTCCTTGTATAAGGCCACAACCTAGAAGGCCTCAACCTAGAAGGCCTCAGAACTGGGCATGTTGCTTTCTTTATATGTGAATTGAAATAATTACACTTATTGAATGATGCATATGGCCTCTTGTTCCTTGTTGTATATTTGATTAAATTTTTTGTAACTCTAAGAAAGGGGTGTTTGTAGGTTTAAGTTGGGTTTATTCCATCCTAATCCTGCCTATATCCTTCCTTGTGTCAATGGGTTTTCATTAGCTGAAGACAAGACATAGTATGCAAGATAAAAAGGTATTATATGGACTAAAGAAAGCACCTAGAATCAATGAGGTTGAAGTAATTTCAATGATTTGGAATAGTAGTTGAAGAAATTTTCATGATGCTATGTTTTGATAGAAATCCTTAGAGATCATTATGGAAAGGTCACTGAAATAAAATGTGTGATGAGTTTTACTAGAAGCCAAATGTGCTAAGTAAACATATTGATCTTCATTGTAAAATGTATTAATTATATTTTATCAAGAAAAAAACTTAATGTAAATATTATAATATTATTAAGAATGCATGTATGGTTTGGTGTGGTCTTATGTTATTAATTTTATACTGGGGAAGCTCCAAGAGATTGACCTAATTAGTTATTTCATAAGGATATAAAGAAAATTTATTTTCCTTGGTTAAAGCCTATCACATGTATCATGAATCATGGATATGGTAAGAGGATGCAATGAGTATATACATAGTTGGTATATTGTATAGGGATTGTAAGAAACTATTTTGGTAAGTTATAGATCAACCAATTCACCATTTTGGATATGTTATCCTCAAGTGTTGATCTCCATATAGTTGAAGCAATTTAGCTAGTGGGTCTAATTTTTCCTCTACTAATCTTTAATAAGGTTAGAACCTTAAAACAAGGGTTCAAAATCTCCTAACATGGATTTATCCTCTAATAAGGACTATTTTACTAAATTCATTGTAATTGGCTCCTAATAGGGTCATATTCTTTCACAAGGAACATGATTATTTGTAGACTATATTGTGAGAACTATCTCAATTGGTGATTTCCCTATGATCAAGGGTTTCCCTAGTCAAAAAATAATTGTGTAATGGTGTATGGATTTCTATTATTATGTATCATTAATTTGATCGTTGGAGTTGGAATTAATAAGTTTAATTGATCTTAACTGATTCATCCTCCTCCCCATCTTAGTAGTGTGTGAACTTCACTTCTTGATGAGTAAACTTTAGCCACCAAATTATTTGAAAGGTGGTGTGTATAAATAGTAAAATGAAACAATTAATATTTTTTCATTTCATTCTTTTGTAGGAAGTTGAAATAAAACGTTCAATGAGTTGCAAGTATCAAATACAACCAACTAAAAATTTGTGCGACTAAGGTAGAACTTATGATTTTATTGTAGATGAGGATGAATATTAGGATTATTTTCAAAACATATATTTATTCCCAAATTGATCTTTATTTTTTCTTCTCTAAGTGAAATATTTTTTGTAGGTAGGCTTGGAAACAACTAGTTTTGGTAGTTGATTGTGTGGCAAATGTAAGACAAAGAAAACTATGAAGATCACATGCTCTCAATAATGTTTTTTAATTTATAGTTATATTAAAAATATGAATTTTGAGGATGTTCAAAAATGGTTTGGTGATGTTAGGTTTTTTAGGTATTGTGAATTATTTTAGGGTTTTAAACCCCACTATTTTGGGTCTTGTGAGAAGTAGCTATCCAGTTGAAAAAAAAGCATGAGTAAGTAATTAGAGAAATATGAAGGAAAATAATAAACATTTTTTAGAGTAGACCCTGTCATGTCACACTCCATAATTTTTTCATAAAAGAGACAAGTATTTTAAGGCTTTAAAGCCTTGATATTGCACACTAGATAGTTGTTTCACAAATAATGTGTTATCATTTTTTGTTCTATTTTTATTTCTTCTCTTGTTTTAGGGTTTTCATCCTTAGATGGTGCGTTTCCATCCCTACTAAATTCTCAAACCACATTTTCCTACCCTACAAAAAATTACATATCCAAAACTAGAAAAAATTAGGGTTATAATATTTTGTATCATTGTAATGTTACATATACATCCTCATATACATATCTCAAAATTTGCTCTTCCTTAAAAAGCATTAAAATTGATAGAAGTAATAGAAGAAACACTCCCATTTTTTTAAAAATGCATGTAAAATTAATATTAATTAGGTAATAATAGAAATTATGGCTTATATTGGGATTGCATGAACTAAATAGATTTTTGTAAAAGCTCAAAATATTTATTGCTCTAACACTCAATTTGAAGTTAGGGTTTCTTAACAAAATCATTGGTGAGAAAATGGTAACTAATTTATTATCCTAACATTTTTTCTTTCATTTTCTATAAGTACAAATAGTTTTCATCTCAATCCTAAAAATTAAGGAAGCAAACATCCCACTAGATCTAAGACAAGTTTGGGCAATTCTAGTATCAAAATTTTGAATGGCAAGCCAATAGCTCTTCCATCGAGGAAATAGTAACAAAGTTATCTTGATGATTTTGGGCTTCAAATAGTTTTTATCAGGAATAGAAGATTCCTAGGCTCACCAAAGATTCAGTAGAGGTAGGCCATGATAGTTGGACCACTATTTGGGGTAAGTAAAAATACAAAAACCCCTACAAAAGTCTTCTCATAAGAATTTAAGAATTTCAACAAAATTAAAGTGGGCTACCCCCATTATTGGTAAAATTTTGGAGCTAGCATCTAGGGAAAATAAAATTCCATTGGGAAATCCATCCATTATATATTTATTACATAAAGGTAAGGGTAAGGTTCCACTAGACAATGACCTAGTTGTCAACCCTCGTTAGAGGCTTGAGTTAACACAAAGTGTCTCAATTCTAGTGGAAGTGCATCTTGAACCTAAAAAAGTATTTTAGGGAGAAATATTGAAAACCCTAAGTCACAGAGGGTTCCTCTAAAGAATATATATAATTATGCAAGAAATAATTATTATTTGGAATATTTTGATTAGAAGATTTTTAAGGACGTTACATATGAAAACAAAAACCCTAGTGTTTCCTTGAAGTTTCTTGATAGTGGGAAACACATAAGGAACACAAAGGAGAGACTACTATAATATTTGTTATTAATATTATCTATATGGAAGGTATTTGGAGGTATTTTTAAAAACATGGATTATATTCTAAATGGTGTGGACCTAGTTCCTCGGTGGATGACATTGTCAGTTAAGTTTAGGAATCCTTCAGAGATTAAGAAAGTATCATTACCCTTTTAGATAGCTTTATTTACATAGTTTTTTGGAAAGATTCCTTTTAGAAAGTTCTTTTAAATAAAATTTTTTTTTCTATGAGGGATATTGCATTAAATTTTTAGATTAAGAATCAAAGTCTAATCCATTATTTTGGTAATGTTAGTGCACTAAGATGGGTAGTCATTGATAAATTTGCTCTAGAAGTTATCCATAATATAATATAAAGGAAAGTAGGAAGTTCAATGGGAGGAGTTGTAGGCATCAAAGAAATTTATCTTCAATCTTGTATCATCTTGAATTGAAAGCACTCCAATTTATTAGCAATTTAATGTGAGATCATCATCTCCTTGCATCTCTCTTCTTTTCTTCCCTTTTCTTCTCTTTTATCATAGGTGGCATTGGGTTAAGACCTAATTGATCTTCTTTGAATAGCTTATTTTCATGCCGTATGGTGGCTAGATTTTTCACCTACCTAAAATTTTGTCAAAACTTGAGAAAATTAGGTAGAATTTCATAAAACTTACTTAGGGTTTCTAAAAATTGTGCTAACCGTCACAAAACCATAAGGAAATATACTATCTTTTTACTTCATTGGAGTTCATTCAAAATTGACTTGCAAATTATTAAATAGGGATATGTGAAAATGTCTTATTTACAACTTTATATCCCTAAGTGTTGAGCTAATATTTCTTTATAATTTGTACCCTTTCTATTTCTTAAGTTGCAATATTGCAAATTCTTTTTAATTATAACATCACTCTATTTTGATCACTAACCATGTTGAAGGGTGCAACGATGTGAAATGGTCTATCAACATGGTCAGTACAACTTCATAGATATTAAGGTTAAGTCGCAAGTTCATGTTGTGAAGGAGCGATGGCTTGGAAAGCACATGATCACAAGTTAATTTAGGCATGTCACATTTTAAGTTGTAATGGTGTGCATGGAATAAACAAGAGTCTAAATGTGAATCAGTGCATGATCACAAGTGGTCAGATAAACTATGAAGGCAGAGTTGCAAAGATGCAAAAGACAAGAATGGTAAGTGTTAAGATTAGCGCATCTTCATAGGTTGTTAAGAGAAAACCTAGGTTAGCGTAGTTGGGATGAAGAGAAAATAGTTAATAGTTAAGAGTTACTTTTTGAGTTAATAGGTAACTTCTCATAGGGTTACTTTTTGAGTTAAGAGTTTATGTTGTGAATTTGGGATGAAGAGAAAATAGTTAATAAGAGGGTTATAGCATGATCACATAGTTAAGCCATGAAGAAAGATTATAAGCTGCCAAACCACAAAAGACATCTAATAGTCACAAGATATGCTCCTCTCTTTCACAAGGGTTTGAAAAAATGTGGCAGATTAATTTGTGATAGCAATGAAGTGATCAGGTATTTAAGTTTTAGATTCTCACAACATTGCTAAGGTTTTTGATTGACTCAAGTCAAAGCTACAAAGTGGCAAATGCTTAAGATCACACTGTCACAAGGTTTAGTTGCAGTTACCTTTTTAAAGTTATGAGATTGCAAGATGAACTTAGATAAATTAAAGTTAAAGGCTAGCACAAGATCACAAGATTTTCAGTCATAGTTAAGATCTTTGATGTGAAGTTGCAAAAAGAGGTGATGATCAAACAAAGTAGCAATCACATCTTCATAGGAAAAAAGCTAAGGTAAAGAAATGAAGTTGCAAGCTTATGAATAACCAAAGTGTTATAGTTAAAAGTAAACATCACATCTTCACATGGTTTCAATTTCTATTAATATATTAAGTTGACAAGTGGCAAAGAACTAATGATCACATTTTCATAATCGCTCAAAGATAGTTAGATTATTTAGTTGTGATGTTGCAAGATGAAGTAGCTGTCAAAGAAGATGGTCAACGCAACATCAAATGGTTAGAAGGAGCATCATGTTTGGAAATTGCAAAGAAGAAAATAATGATAAGATCAAAATAATCACAAAATCACAAGTAGGAAAGATGTTAGGGGCTAAACATGGCAAAGGTGTCAAGTAAGGAATAAACAAGTCATCGCTAGATCACAAGAATTTTTGCAAAGTCCTGACAAAGCATAAAATCAAGTGATCACTATTTCACAAGCCCACTTGATGAAAAATGAAATGGAGTTGCGAAGAAGTGGTTGGAGGCAACTGCAATGTCAGAAGCTAGGATTAGCAATCAAGGAAAAGAGATGAGAGGTTGTGAAATAGTAGAAATAATCATTTTTCGCATGGTCACATCTAGAGATAACAAAAGAAGTAAAAACATGGTGAAGCAGCGATAAGGTGGTAATTACATCATCATGATAAGGATTTAAATGCCATTAATGCCATGCTACTATTGCAGAAACAAATAAATTCTGAAGGGCACGAAGATTTCCATTACCAATTTCATTATTGTTTAAGTTTTTAGAGTGAATTTGAATTTGCAGAGTGTTTTAGAGTGATTATGTAGCATATAGAATACATAATTGATTGAATTACTTGAGAACTAGGTTAGAAAGAAGGATAATTAATTGCATAGGCATAGATTGAAGAATCAACTTCACAAACAAAAATCCCTAGCACATTTGTTTAAGAATAGATACATATATTACCTAGTTCTACTAATGCATAGGCTAAAAATGATCATACCTTTAGATTTCCATACGTATTTTGTAGAGATGAAAAAGTTCTAGATAGAAATGGAAATGCATTATTTTGGTTCTTCTACAAAAATAGAATAGAGAAGGTTCCTATTTGCAACCCTTAGGTTAGAAATTCAGGTAAATTGATTATGCCAGTTGTATTTTTGGACATGGATGTGGTGAAGGAATTAGTCAAATGTTACAACCCAACTAGTAAATAATTCCATCAAAGAAACAAAAGCATCTTCCTAGCCCTAGATAAGGAGATATTTATACAGGCATTTGATTTGAGAGGTCTAATGTTATTGCTTATTGACATTGATGACCTAACATAGAATTTCAAAAATGTGAAGAGTTTTTAGATGGGTAGGGAAATGACAAGGCACATCCCTATGTCCCTAAAGAAAAAGGGTGAATTCCAAAGAAGAAGGAAATAGAAAAGATCATTCCTCTTGAATTCTTTGAGAGCTATTTCCAAAATACCGTCTTTGGTCTAAATAAGGTCTTAGGTTTAGATGGAACCATGAATGTATCGGGAGGATATTATGTTATGGCTTTGACTATTAAAGATACCAACACAAATGTTGGGTATGATTATGTCACATACATAATTTATAGGATCCATGAGGAGATCACTACTACTCATCAAGGACTACTCTTTGATTATACATTTAATCCCATTCAAGAATGTTGATTCATTTGATCAAAGTATCTTCTAATCCACATAGAAATGGGGAGAAATATTACCAATGTAAAGTTTATACTAGGGTATGGAAAATATTCTATCTATACTTAAATGTTATTTCTTTTTATAATGATTTTGTTCATCCTATTTTAAAAATGATAGGACTAGCTAATGAAAGAATGCCTAGAAGTGTTAGGAAGGTTGTTAAGCCTAAAATGTGTTATAATGTTGGGAATAAAGTGACACATGATTGGGGGAGTGTTTTTCTTTTTGAGGAGAATAATGTCATTAGAACATATAGATGCCCTCAACCTCCCCACATTCTACCCAAATATGTTCCATAGAGACTAGGGTTTGTAGAGGTTTTCTGGCAGCTGATCTCATTGAACATAGAGTATTTGGTAAACTTGTCAAGAAGGGAACATTTTTGTGTAGATGCACTAAGGTAGCCAATTTTGAAATAGAAAAGAATTCCATTGAAGAGATTAATGCCTATATGAGGGGTTACAAATTTTAACCTAGACTAGCTAGAACATATGACCCCTACAATGTAGTTAGACATGCCTTAAAGAATATGAGAGGATACAATTTACCTCCTACAAAACCTATGTGGGAAGTGGATGTTATTGATGATAGGATAAATGAGGCTGTGTGTAGAGAAAGAACAATAAAATATGGTGACTTTCTTAGTTTTGAATAGGAGATGAAAAAAGTAAATCCATCCTTTGAGGGATTCTATCTTGAATAGGACTATTGATCAAGATTGGATAGGTGTGTAGAAAATTTTGATGAGATCTCAACACAAGTGCCTGAAGCAATAAGGAAAAAAGTTGACCCTCAATATTCTAAAGAAAACATAGTTGTTGAAGTCATTGATGATGAAGAGGATCAACTTGAAAGCTCAGAGTGGCTAGAGCAAAGAAATAAGAAACAAAAGATGGTAGAAATACCACAAAAGGCTCAATAGAAAGCCTTGAAAATCTTGCCCAAGGGTAGCTAATATTTTGATAATGTTAGAAGGAGATATCCGATAGCTCAGGTCTCTAAGGATGAGTAAAGGGTTAAGAAGCTACAACTACAAGATCAGATGATTAATGACAAAATCATAGAAGCAAATGAGTTCATGAGTGATGATAATTTAATCAAGACTAAAGAGTTTAAGAGCTTCTTGCTTAAGTTGAAAAAAAATGAGGTGTCTCTACAAATGAAACTAGGTGATTTTGATGAGGTGGTTGCTAAGTTAGTCTAGAAACTACAAGAATATGATCTTGCTAATGAACCCTCACTATGGAAGAGGCCAAGGACCTAGTGAGAAGAAGTGGTATGATTGTCTATCTGGGATGGGATATCAATTCATCCTTTCTACTCGACCAAATGAGAAGACAAGAAAAGTCTATATCTTTTGAAGATGAGAACCAACTAGGAGATTTGAGAGGGTTAGGGTACGATATTGATGCTCAAAGAATGGCAATATGGAGTTTAGTTGTAGAGGACGAGAAATCTACCCTTATGGGAATCAAGGAATCTCCAAGGGGGAATGTGATATTTTTGAATGTAGACTTTGTTGGAACTGAAAATTGCATGGTCAATTTTTAGTCATATATTGAAAATTTTGAAGTATCAATGCCTTAAAGTGCTTTTTGTGCATATGTAGTCGGTTGTTAGTTTGAGGCCTAGATGGTGTTTGAGTGGCTTAACACCTTTCATTTGAAATATGAATGTGATCCACAATGTTATTTTTCCATCTCGAATAGTTCAGTGAAGTCCAATTTTGAGCTAGTCTCAAAATTCACAATTTTGCCCGTGTCAAAATGCATACAGTAGCCCAGTTTGTCTCTAAATATATTTTACCCAAGAACGTTTCATGACCCACCACTTTGGGGATGTTTAGTATGAATATGAAAGAACATGTGTTCCAGTTTTCAGCTCATTTTGAATCTGTTTGGCTAGGTTTTGAACCCCTCAAAGTTGGTCATTTACTATTTCATGCATTTGTGTAGTTGTTCACAATTCTGAGAAGCCCTGTTCGACCAATTATATCTTTGACCCAGTTGAACCAAATGAAGAAATTATTTTTGCATTGTGTTCTAGGGGTTAGACACTTCATATGTTCCAATTTTGAGATCATGAAGAATCCATTTTATCAGTTTTCTAACATGATTAAAAACCTAGTTTACATTGTTTTGTTATGACTAAGGTATTTAGATTGATCCGTACCCCTGTTCGGCACGTTATAACTTTGATCTCGTGATTGGTAAGCCTCAATGGATTGTACCATAATGTTGTGTCCTAAAAATCCTTGAAGTATTCCAATTCTCAAGTCATGACAAATCCATATGCATACTTTCTTATGTCCGTCTGTTTACCAAAAAATACTTTCTGGCACATTTCCCAGTTAAAAATTTCCAAGCACCTATTCTCGAAAATTTGCCAAATTCATCTTGTTATTTTTCATAAGTCCTAATTATGGATTCTTATCCTTTGAATGGAAAATAACCTATATCCTAGTTTTTAGAACCCCAAGTGATCAATAAACCAGTTTATATTGTCAAACCCGAGCCTAGTTTATGTTTTTTAACACTGTTTGCCTAGAGGATAATTGAAGTATGGATGTTCAAAAATTATAATATTTTTGCTGGAAATTTTTCATGGGTTGAGAATTTTCAATATGATAGAGTGGGTAGGATTTAACACTCATTGCAATTTTTGTGGCCTGGTTACTTGATTGAATAAGTTTTTAAGGCCAGTTGGCAGGCCTCCAGACACAAATCCACAATTTACTGAATTGATTAAAAGTGAGTTTTAAATGTTGAATCAATGATTGAATTTGAATCCTATTAGTTTGAGATGTCCAAATGGGTCAATTTGATGGATCAGTTATTTGGAAGAGAAATTTTTTTTAGCTGGACCCACCTTGGGTCCAACTATTCTCATCAAATTACAAAATCATATTTGCAGCATAAAAGCATCTTGAAGAGCTTTAATGATTATGATTTTTTAAAGTATTTTTTATACAATTTGCAAATAAAGTTATACTTAAAAGTGAGAATGCTAAAGGCCTTCAAGTGTTTGTATTTTAAGAAAGCTATTATGTAAGACTTCATGGAATGATGTAATATGAAGATAAAGCTTTTTACAAGTCACTCACCAATAAATGGCAAAGCAATTGAAGGAGATGTTTAAAGAAAAGCACCATGAAACAAAGGACTTCAAGAGTCTTGAAAAGTGGATGTTTCCTTTCCCTACACAACATTAGAGAGTTTAATTAGTTTCATTTAAATGCCAAATTGACCTTATCCAAAAGTTGTGAGATTTGAATAATATAAAAGAGGGCTGCTTACAACTGCTTTATCCAAGTTAGTTTCATGCAACAGATAGAGTTTTTAAATTTATGAGAGATGATAATATGCAAAGTGTTTTTGCTATGGCTTTGAGATTTGAATAAAATAGTCTCCCAATAGCATCTCAAACGACAATGGAAGAAGTCAATGGTAGGAGTAAAGTTTAATTTCCCTAGTAGAGGTTTGAAAAATGTTGCCAATGTTTTGTCTAACTTTTCTCTTGTAATCCACCCAGCTCCATGTCTAAAAAGGAGGTTATCTACATGTATTGAGCAAACCACAGTGGATGAAAGCTTTTGAAGATGGGGCAGGCATGACTCAAATAGCTAAATCACAACTGACAACAGAAAAGGACAAAGCCACAGGCCAAGAGAGAACCCATAGCAAGGATAAAAAGAGGTATTTTTAGTGTCACTAATAAAATAGGAGTGAGTTATGTTCTACACCAATTAAAAATCTGCAAGTCTTTTAAAAAAAAAAACATAACCAAGCACCATTTGTAGGATATAGCCATCAGATGGAGGAAGCCATAGGGAGCCGGCTAGTAGAAGAAGCTGCCAAATTCTAGGGAGGATATTTCAGTTTTACCTTGCAATTGCGACTGAGTGGTAAAGATGGAAAATTACCAGAAAGAAGTTGAAATCAATTCCCCAAGGAACTACTGAGTTTATGGGTCATCAAATTGCATGTATAGAGGAAGTATTATTTTGTTCAATGTTAGGGACTCAATTGACAATATCTTACCTGCAAATTTGATATAGTGATTGGCAAAAAGGAGAAACATTGTTGTGGCAGTTGGCAATTTTGGTAATCCTGGGTTGGGACATATTCTGAGAAAGTCTCAAGAAGAGATCAGTGGCAACACATGTTGGACAAAGAGTACAACTTTTTAGCTGTGTGAGTGTTTGTTGGGCTGGTTTCAACTTTCAAAGATGTATATAGACTAGCAAAGTTCCTATGTTGCTTCAAAGTGAGGACTACATGTATGAGTCCAATAAACATGTATGTTTTTTTTGCTTTATGTAACAGTTTATGGTTTCTTGGCATTGAAATTCTAAGGAGAGAAGTCATTGAAGGAAAATCATGCCAAGAAGGAAGCATAAGAAAGCATAGGACAGATAAAAAGCATAAAAGCTTTATCCCACATTGGCTATGGGATGGGACTTTTTAAAGTTTAAATACATTCCCACTCAACATACATAATGTCTTCAAGAAAAGAGCTTTTGTGAAAGCCAAGCTCATGTGTGGGACCCAACCTAGATGGATAGCTGGTGCACAAACAAAAAAAAATATTAAACAAAAATACAAGTGAGCTAACATGGTGTCAAGAATCCAAATGCACCCAGAAGCTAACATGTGGTGAGATTGAGCGGTGGGCACATGTCCGCAAAAGAAAAGAAAGTTGCCTGAATGTTAAAAATGTGGGAATGCGGGGATGTGCCAAAATGGTAGTAGGCCCATCTAGTGATGATGTGGTGATGATGATGTAGGTGATATCTAAGTGATGATGTGTGCAGAGGTGGACCAATCACAAAGTGACACGTGGCACTTGGTCAAAGGAGGGTTGACCCTGAAGTTGTAGGGTGAAGACGAAAAGGAAAATATTTTGAAATCTTATTTTAAAAAATGTTTTTTCAAAAATATGCATGTCAGATCTTTTATTTTCAAAAAGGAGATAATCTAAAGTTTTGACTTTAGATAATTTTAATGTTTTTTTTTGAAAATTTAAAACTTAAAAGGTTGCACTCAAAGTTTCATAGCAGGAGGGTGTTTTTCGAAATGGCTTTCTAGAGGTTCCCAATAGGTGAATATAGTGATGTTATATATTATCGAAATTGGGAGAAATTTAATTTTTTGAATATGAAGTTGGTTTTTGTACAAAACGTCACCAGTACATGCTATAGGAGGTTTTGTCTCTCAAAGTGCTTTACATGTTTTTTTAGGTGTTTTGAGTTGCTATTGTAGAATTCATTGAAAAAATACCTAAAACACATTCAGTGACTCTTGTATTTGGTTATTTTGAGTACAGTGGTGTTTTGGCTTCAATTTGATCAATTGGCACATATCTAGGTTCAATTAGAAGATCTTTGTCTTTTGCTGAGATACTTTGCATTTGGAAAGGTAAAACAGAAAGGATATGATTAGTAGTTGATGGGAGAAGGTAGAGAGAGGTTATTTAGTTGTAGGGGATGGAATTCCAAGTGGACAGATGTCAGTTGCATAACAGATCCAAGAATTCACTTCTTCCTATATCTTTCTTTCTTTCATCCATTGTAAGGGTTCCAATTTTTCCACTGTAAGATCATTGTTGGTTCCAATTTGTTGGAGAAAAATTGCTCATGGCTATGATACTAGGTTTTGGTTCCATTCTTGATGTATTCCCAATACTGAGACACCATTCTTCAACATAACTCTCTTATATGAATAGCAATAGTGCAGATTATAGTATAAGTTTGGATCTATTAGGTATTTTATGTTTTCATTTCATGCATATGGATGTATTGTTTCAAGAAAATTAATACAAAGAACAATAGGTTGAGTTTCATCTTAAATGTTCTATGATCTTTGAACAAAGAGCCTAGGTCATAGTTGTAGTCCCTTAAGGTTGTATGTTATTTCATTGTTGCTTATAACTCAAGGGATTATGTAAATGCTTCAGAGAATTCAACAGGGTCGTAAGTTTACTAACCAGGATATCATGTATGAATGGGATTTAAATTGAACATGGATGTCTGTTCATAAGGTGAATGGATAGATTAGATATCTGAATATATAAATAAGTATTAGATATCCATATGTATGTATTTGATTCATGGAATTGCCCAATGGTTAAGGCACTAGTCAGTTATAGGATCACTTGTTTATGTTGCTGTATATCTGAGGTTTTGTTGAATCAACATTATTAATCAAACATTTTTCCCTCCATGTTGAAGAGCTATAATAGAATACCCTCACTCAACTTTTGAATTTCCTAGATTTGCAATTTTATACTATAGATCTATTCCATTTCATGAGTCATTAGGAGATATACCTAGGGGTTTCCTCTGCTATCATTAGGTTTAGGTTTATGTTTAATTGCACTAGTACCATGCATTAGAACCTCAAGGTCAACCCGCGTAGGTCTTGCTAATCTCAAAGTGAAGAAGGGTCAAGCCTTATAGTTGGCCTAATGTCTGAAATAATGTGTTAAAGATGGGAGTTAGCTGCCCCTAGATGTGTCATATTCTCATCAAGGTAATTGGAAACCGATAACATTTTCAAACTCCAACAGACTCCACCTCTAGTAGCTAGATATAGGGGATGCAAACATCTATGGCTTTGCTAGAAAAGAACAAGATGGATGTCCTTCAAGCACAGTTGGAGGGTGCCTATGAGTAGTTTATCAAGACTAGGAGGCACTATGAGGAAGAAATAAAAAAGACTTATGTCTTAGAGTAGAAAACCCTCAAGCTAGAGAATGAGATAGTAGCACTGGAAAACACTGTCAGATTAGTTGCAAAAATCCAGGACAAAGGTGTGCAAATAGAGGACCATGTACTTGAAATAGGGGAGGCATCAGGCCAAGCAATGTTAGTTGATGAAGAGGACTTAGAATTAGGCAAGGATATTGAGATTAGAACTATTAAGAACTTGTTGGTTCATAAAATAAATGCATTGAAATTGGTTTCCTAGAATGTGTATAGAAACTATCTCATGTTGCAAGGGGTAAAATAAAGGTGTTCAAAGGTTGTTGCCATATTGTATCCACTTTTCATTACATGGGGTCCATATACTCCATTTTTGATAGTTTTGTACCCATGCTGGTACAAAAAAATGATCTGCCTAAGGTAACTATTATAAACACGAGAAAAATTATCAACAAGGTAAAGGATTTGAAAGATTTCTTTGGTGGAAAATTACAATTAATCCAAAATAAAAATGAAAGAAATTTCTATAGGAACACTCAATTTTGTGCCTACAATTTTGGAGTGTGATGGAAAAGTTAACAATTAGGTAGAATGGTCATCATCTTTTGATAGTATTATAAACCATCCTAGATTCCTAGCATACTGCAATGATGAGGCAAGTTAGCAATGGTGCATGATTTGATTGACATGCTCTACAAATTAGAGTTAGAAATGTCAAAATTAATTGTAGAGTTAAGGAAATAATAGATGTAAAGTGGAAGAAATGCTTTGAATATTTGGATGGAGTGAGGGATACCACTTGATATAGATACAAATATTACCATATGGGAAATCATTGCAAATATCGATGCCCTACCATTTGGTGACAGTGAATAGGTAGTGCAAGCATGCAATTAGGATATGTTTAGATGCAAGATGAGTAAAGTAAAGGCAAAGAACATAATAGGAGCTTGAAGACCAACAAAAAGATGCTCAAGACACTTGCTGAAAGTGCCAACTACAAATTTTGCAACTGCATCTAGAATTTTGATCACGGATAAAGAATGTTTGTATTTGTTTGTGTAAATAAATATTCACTATTTACACTTTACTTAAGTTTGCTTAGGTTATTGCATTATTTTATTATTTATTTTGTGAGACACTTAGGATTTTGCATACTTTTATGAGTTGTCATGTTGACAACATAGAAGTAAGCAACTCTAATTTAGCACATGGTGTCTACAACACTAGAGTTTGCATCATGAACTAAGTTGTCATGTAGAAAACATAGTTAATTGCACTCCTAATTCAGCACATGGTGTCTACAAAATTATTTTTCATGATACACCTTTGTAGGCTTATCCTCTCATCATTGCACTTAATCCTATGCTTAATGGAGGATAACCCATATTTGGTGGACATGTGCCTAGTTGTATGACTTATCATGATGCTGCTTCTTATGCATTCTAGAGGCCTTTATATATAGGAACTCCTAGTGTACTTTCACATTGAATTGAATATATATCGATATTTTGATCATACTCTTTTTGGTCTACTATTGTGCTTGTGCTTGAGTTCTTTGATCTTGGGTGAATTTTTCCCTAAGGAAAATTCTTACATGGTATCAGAGCTTGGAGAATTTATCTTCACATAGCTATTTGAGACCATTGTTTCTTCAACAGCTCTACCCAAATCTAGAGTATCGAAGTCATTGGGAGCAGCTAGAGCAAGAACAAACCTTGCAATTGTGTCCAAAATGTTGATTCAGTCAAAATTTGCTATAAATTTTCTTACCCTAGGCCAATGTCAATTTTGAGGCAATTTTTTTTGCAAATCAGCATTTGAAGGGCTGATTTGCATGTTTGGTATGGTCATTGTTCAAATCTGCTTAATTGTTTTTTGGATCTAATAATTTATTTTTTCTATTCTTTTTCAAATTCTGCATTTTTTGAATTTTTTTTGGTGCCCTTCGGGTAGGAGAGAAATTTTTTTGTACAGGCACTAGGTAGTGACACCTTGACCCTGTACCCTATATAGAATATTTTATTTTGTATTGTAGGAATATTCCATCAACATTCGGGGGCTTATACATTTATTTTGGTAAGCTTTAGCAAAATTTTCATACAACATCGATCAAGGTTTGACATCAAGCCCATCATCCACCGATAAGCAACACAATTTTCGAACACACCTTGCCTTTGTTTATTTTATGTTTGTTGGCCCTTTATTTTATACACCCATAGGTGTTAACCCACACTCAATGTGGGACTAAACTTGTGATATTCTGGCACTGTAGTTGAAGTTTCCTAGCACTGTAAACCTATATTTTGGCATGTCAGTCCCTAGTCTACAGTTCTCCTTCATTTCCAATTTTTGTACTCCCATTGCGATCAAACTCTAGCCCAACACTATTGCATATGCCACATGGCACCTACCGAGCCCCTAAACACTGTGACATATCGAGCAATATGCAGTGTCCTATAGCATACATGTGAACCCATCCTCCTAGCCACTAGTGAAGCCCTCCATGTTCCTAGTGCCTCAACTACCAAGTGTGCACCACATAGCACCTGTATCAGTGCCTTGTTAGCCCAACCTTGTAGACCACCAACTAGACACATTTGCACCCTTGCCACATTAGCATTGCAAGCAAAGAAATTGACATGTGGACCAGACATCCTATCATCACTAAATCACCTTATCTATATGGTGCCACATAAAATTTTGTACCAGTCTATACTGTATGGCCATGCCACATCATCCAAGGGGGCTTTTTTTTGCTGTTGTCATCATTTCATGGTATTAAATTTGATGGCTATTTGACTGTCATTTCCTAGCATTTTTCAACTACTGTGATAGCCATTTGACCATCAAATTTAAGCTCACAATTTTCTGCCTAGACCCCTCTCAAATGTAGTTTTGATTTGACAGTTTGACTTTGGGAGGCCATAACTCAGTCATTCGGACTCCAAATCAGGTGTAATTTTTTTAAATTTTGGGTAGAATTTCCTAAAATTTTTAGTGGTGGTGTTCTTTTCTAGTTTTGGTGCACAAATTTGTCAAGAATTGCATTTTTTGGTGACTATACCTATTTAATCTTGAATTTTGCAACTTCAAATAGTCCGTACGAGCTCATCTGGACACATTTTTAGGTTTTGTTTTTTTGAAAGTGCATGATTTGTTATCTACTTTTGAGATCTTCAATTAGATTATAGAGTTGTGTGGACAAAAGTCTCACTTTTAGACTTAGGGCCTTTTCTACATTATAATGCTTTAATTAGTTTTCTAAATTTTTGTACATTTGAGCTATAGTGCTTAGTGATAGATTTGGGCCTCAAAAGGTAGTTGTAAATAAAAAAATCAAAATTCCACTTTCTACAGTTTGACAAGTCACCTATTGTACATGCGCTACATATAAAGTGCCAAAAGCATCTTTTTTGGGGGGTCTTTTGACTGAGTGAAAAGAGGGGGTGTGTATTGTGTTCTTGTGTCTCTCTTTTGTGCTCTTTTACTTTTTTGCATCATGGGTTCACCTAAAGGTCCACTTCTAACTTCATGCAATTATTCTACATGGAAAGATATTGTATGAAGTAGATTAATGGAAAAGGGTCTAAGTCTTTATATTGATGGTTCAATTGAAAAACTCACTGATGCCACCAAACTTGATGACTGGAGAGTTAAAGACCAATAGTATTTAGGAATTATCAGGACTTGTGTACATAGAGATCTCTTCTTCCACATTTCCAGTTTCAAGGAAGCCAAACTTGCTTGGGACAAACTTGAATCATTGTATGGTAAGGTAGATGAGGAAAAGGGATACCAGATTGAGTATGACGTACTTCTCTTGTATCCAAAGAACTTTTACATAATTCAAGATTATATCAACAAAGCCAATAAGTTTAGAGCACTACTTAAATATTGTGGTAATTCCATAAATGATGATAAGTTGATTCATCACATCCTGAAGAGGCTACCTTCAGAGTATGCTTCCTTTTTTTTGAGTTATAATACTTGTTAGAGTAAATAATTAATATTTAATTATTTATTCTATTGCTTAAGTTTACTTAGGTCATGCATTTATTTAATATTTCGTATTTAATGCATGTAGTGGTTAGTTGGTGACAACACGGGAGTTTGTTCCCTTCTAGTTGTCACACTTATCTTCCAGCTTGTTCTACAAGCTTCCATGAGCTCTTTATATTCGGGCTCTCTCTCATTGTAACGTATCGAACATCATCACATTATTGTAAATACATTTCTCATTGTGTTTGCATTCATGGTGTCTCTCATGTCCGTTTAGGGTTTTGCCCGTGCTCCATGCTCCTCCCCTTCTATGGCTTCTCTTTGACAGGTTTGCATGCAGGTGATCTTGGCGTCTTCGGAGTTGGCTTTCCTCAACTCCAACATGGTATCAGAGCCTTCCTGCTGCAGCTTCGTTGAAGAAATTTTGAAGCCGTGATTTGAAGTCACAAACCCTAGTTTGTTTGTGCATTTTTTCTTCAAATCAGGGGATCAGAAATTTTTCGGAGCACTTTGGGCCCAAACGGACATCACCATTGGATCCGAAAGGCCGTTTGCAGTCAGGATTCATATAAAACTTGTCATTTTTGGAGACAGGGCAATTTTGGCAATTTTTTGAGGCCTCTAGGAGTCTGCCGTATGGTCGTACGGACGCAGCGCGGATTTTTTTTAAAAAAAAAATATTTCCGGCAGCGCCGCCGCCGCGCCACCGCGGGGCCACCTGCGTGCCGCCCACAGCAGCCGTAGCTGGCAGTGCCGCCCGCGCTCCGGCCTCCTCCTGGCCGCCGCCCGTCCGCCACCTCCGCCGGTTGCTCTGCCGTCTGCGGCCACCGCCTCCCGGTTCCGCCGCCCCTGCGGTCGCCTCTGCCCGCCTCTGCTTAGCCCGACAGCACTGCAGCCCACTCAGCCTTTTTGCTGACTCAGCACCAGCGGGGGTGACACGTGGCATGGGCGCCACGTGGCACATTGCCACGTGGACCCGCCACGTCACCCCTGCCACGTTAGCTGCCACGTGGCACTCTTTTTTTGCTGCGACGGCCATCAAGCCGTCAAATTTAATCGGTTGACTTGCTGACATCAGCGCTGCATCAGCCCTTGCATGCACCTCTCCCATTCTCTTTTGGACCTACTTGTGGTTTTTTGGCCATAACTCTTGCATACGGAGGTATTTTTTCGATCCGAAAGAAGCGCCGAAAAGCTGGTTCCGAGACGGAGATTTTGGTGCAGGTATTTTTAGGTTTTAATGCTTTTTTATTGCTCATTTTTTCTATTGAAGTTTGAAGTCCTATTTTTGACTCCGGCATGCATATCTTTTGCGTCCCATGTCTGTTTTTGGAAAACTTTATATTTTTGGAAAGCTGGTCTTCTCATCTTTTCAGAAATGTAGTCTTTTTTCTTCTTTTTTGGCCTCTGCTCCTTCTATCATAGTTTTGGCATTTTTGCTCTATGGTGAATATTTTGAGTGTTTTAGGCTCGAGGATCGTTTTCCTGGCATGGTTTGCTTTCTTTTTGGCTGTACTTTCTTTTGTTTCAGCTCTTTTTCATTTTTGATCATTGTAGCTATCATTTTGAAGCACTTTTTTATTTCGCACTGAGATAAACTGTCACTTTTGTATTTCGGGAGTCATGAACGTTGTTTTGAGTCAAGTGTACTTGCACTATTTCATAAAGCACCATGGGGGGATTATTGTTTGCTATTTTAGGCATTCTCCCTTTGTCAAGTGAGTGTCCCTTCCACGACATTAGCCCATGCAGAGTCAGTTAGACCGTGTCTTTATCGGTGTCTATACTTCTTTTCCTCTCTCCTCGTTCTTGGTTCTTTTGCAGGAGATTTTGGCTCACCTTCTCAGCTGCCTGTCATCACACCCCGTCTGCATTAAGGGGGGGTTATGCTGTGTTCTAATGCATCCATGGTTCAATGGTTCGATAGTGTGAACTATGTATTCAGTGGTTGATCCTACATACAAGGCGATTGCAGTGGCTGGCTACCTATGGATTTCGGTGAGATGGATCATCTACCATATAGACATGCTCGGCTTGTGCCTTCTTCTTCCATGGAGGTTTCTTCAGATCAACAGTTTGACAGATTTGCGACTTCTTCATGCTTCAGTGATGCTGCTTCTTTATGATCACTCTTTGTTCCTATTTTAGGGGACATTTTCCCTAGTTGGAGACTTCTTCAGCTCTTCACTGGGTTCTTACCTCTTTTTAGGGGAGGGTTTTTCCCATGTGGTTTTTTCTCTTTCCCTGCTTACAGAGGTTTCATTTTTCTTGCATTGTACTTGGGTACCTAAAATGGCCTCGTTGCCGGGACCCATTATGCATTCATCTTAGCTTTGTGAGCTTAAGGCATTTCCCTAAGTTGCACTTAAGGGGGGGTGTTAGAGTAAATAATTAATATTTAATTATTTATTCTATTGCTTAAGTTTACTTAGGTCATGCATTTATTTAATATTTCGTATTTAATGCATGTAGTGGTTAGTTGGTGACAACACGGGAGTTTGTTCCCTTCTAGTTGTCACACTTATCTTCCAGCTTGTTCTACAAGCTTCCATGAGCTCTTTATATTCGGGCTCTCTCTCATTGTAACGTATCAAACATCATCACATTATTGTAAATACATTTCTCATTGTGTTTGCATTCATGGTGTCTCTCATGTCCGTTTAGGGTTTTGCCCGTGCTCCATGCTCCTCCCCTTCTATGGCTTCTCTTTGACAGGTTTGCATGCAGGTGATCTTGGCGTCTTTGGAGTTGGCTTTCCTCAACTCCAACAATACTCATAGGTTGACCATGGGAAGTGCTTTCCAAAAGCCTACATTTGATGCATTTGTAGAAATGTTGATTTTTGAAAAATCCCACTTGATAGATATGGGACTTCTCATGTCATCAAAGAGCAAAGCATTGGTGGCTAGTGATGAGAACCAATCAAGTCAACAAGGAAAAAGTTCTAACAATAGGAAGAAAAAGAAATGGAAGCAAAAATCACAATCTGAGACACAACAATCCTCCTCAAAGCAAGGCAATTCTTCTTCCAACAAGAAGGGAAGTAATGAAAAGAAAGACAAATTTTTGTGTGCATATTGCAAGAAACTAAATCATGATGAGCATCATTGCAAGACTAAGAGAATTGATGAGTTGGAAAACCTACTCAAGTAGAATAAAATTCAAGTGCCAAATGCTACCAAGGATTCAACTCCAACCACTTCAAAGGGAAAAGGACAAGCACTTATGGACAATTCAAGTTCTTCATCGGAATGAATTCTTGACTCAGGTGCCTCCTATCATATGGGTTCTTCAAAGGGAGACTTTTCTTCATTGAAGAAGTCATAGGTACCACACACTTTGTGGGATTTGATACTAAAATGTAAGTTGAAGGGAAAGGACATGTGGAGATGGAAAGTGTGGATTTCAAAGATGTTCTCTATGTTCCAAACCTTAGCTCTAATCTCCTCTCAATTTACCAAATCACTCACCTTGGAGATGGCAACAAAGTTGAGTTCCTTCTAGATTAAGTAATGGTGCATAGTCTCAAAGATGATTCATTGGTTGTAGTGATGAAAGTCAATCATGATAGGAGGCTTTATTCTTTCTCCTACTTTGTGCTTAAGTCTCCTTTACATGCCTCATTAACTCAATCACATTCACAAATCAAACTATGGCATGAGTGGTACGGTCATGTTGCCTTCCGCTATCTTCAAAAACTTTACTCCAAAAACATGGTCAAAGGTCTACCTAACATCAAGTTTTCTAAGGGTGAGTGTTCATCATGTTTAGTCAATATGCATCTAGAGGAGAAGTTTTATAAAGGGAAGCCTTCAAGAGCACTAGTTGTTCTTTGGTTGGTTCTCATGGTACTAGTAGGTCCTTTCTTCATCACAAGAATGAAGTAGTTGATAAGTTTCAAGCCTTCAAGAGTCATGTTGAACAACAATCAAGGAAAGTGATCAAGGTTCTTCAAATGGACAATGAAAGTAGATATGTGAACAAAAGACTTAAAGAATTTTGCAAACTTGAGGGTATTGATCTTTAGAATCCACAAGCATTCAATCTACACAAGACAGATGTTGTAGCAATAAGGATTAGAACTCTTAAGCCATGAAAAGTTGCATGATACAAGCCAAGTCTCTTGATCCAACACTTGAAGTCAAAGCTATAAGAAGTATCACTTACACAATTAATAGGTCTCCTCATAATGCCTTCGATGGAAAGACTTCTTTTGAGGTATGGTGCAACAAAAAACTAGTTGTGAAACACTTAAGAGTCTTTAGTTTTCTAGCATAGGCAAACATATCTTCCAAAGGATGCAAGGCACCACCAACTAGGCCTTATACTTTCATTGGATATGACAACAATGTTAAGGCATATAGACTTATGGATCCTGAGACTCATGAGATCTTTTTGGAGAAGGATGTACACTTTGAGGAAAGTTCACCAAGCTTATCCTCCAATCCTTTTCACACTTCATACATTGTGGAAATTGATAGTGACACCAGCAATAGTGCTTTAATAGATTTTGGTATGTGGGGTTCTATTGACAGTTGCAACAAGAGGTCACAAGATCAACATAGTCCATATGCATACATTGCCACAATGATAGGTCCAACACAATAGGGTACACCTTGTCTTCTAGCTCTAGCAATAGGCAATGATGACATAGTAGATATTTCAAGTTTGTTTGTGGAGTCATACATAGCAGACTTGGGATACATCATTGATGATATACAACTTCTCTTTGATGAAGAAGATGTTAGATTGTGGTGACTGATCAGGAAAGTACTGTACATACTTCATAAATAGTGCAGTTCGGGGCATCGCCCGAAATTTTTTTTTTGGATAGTAGTCGACATGGTAGCTGACATATTATGGCTGACATATGGCCGACATGTTATAACCCTAAAGCAATTTAATACTTGTATAAAAGGGCTTAGGGTTGGGTATTTTTCATAATGTTGTGATACAAAATTGGTTCTTGCGGTGGTATTGAGCTGTAAGGGATTACAGATTGTAATTAGGTTGTAATCACTGGATTGTAATAAGATCAGACTTGCTATTTGGTGGACGTAGCCTAGGGATTGGGTGAACCACATTAAATCTTGGTGCCTTGTGTTCATTTCTGTGTGTTCTATTATTTTTTCTGTTATTGGTTATATTTGCATGTAGTTTTTATTTCTGTCCGTGGTTTATCCTAACAAGTGGTATCAGAGCAAGGTTGTCTTTCAGTTATCCTCTGCAGGAAAGTCTCATGGTTATGTGGGAGTCTCACAGTTGAGTGGCAGTGATGGCAGATGAGGTTAAGTTGAGGGTTGATAGGTTTAATGGGCAGAACTTTCAGTTATGGAAGATGCAAATGGAAGACTATTTATATTAGAAGGATTTATGGAAGTCGTTGGAAGGAAAAGCCAAGAATCAAGGAACTATGTCAGAGGCTGAATGGGATCTTTTGGATAGAAAGGCACTAGGAAGCATTCAGTTATGCTTGGCACCATCAGTGGCATTTAATATTACAAAAGCAAAGACGACAGAAGATTTGATGAAAACCCTAGCGACACTGTATGAAAAGCCCTCTGCTTCAAATAAGGTATTTCTCATGAAGCGTTTATTTAATATGAAAATGGCAGAAGGTGGATTTATTGCAGATCATTTAAATGATTTTAATACTATTACTAGTCAATTATCTTCTGTGTGTATCAATTTTGATGAAGAAATTAGGGCTCTCTTGATTTTGTGTTCTTTGCCTGAAAGCTGGAATGGCGGTGAGTAATTCTATTCCTAGATCTAGTACCCTATAATATGATGATGTGATCGGTGTTATTTTAAGTGAAGAAACTTGTAGAAAATCCTTAGGTGGATCTACATCAGGAAGTGCTTTAAATGCACAAAGCAGGGGCAGAACGACTGAAAGAGGAAGTAACTCTGGAAATCGTGGAAAATCAAGAGGAAAGTCAAAGGGGAGGAGGTCTCAATCGAGAGGGCCAAATGATTGCTGGTACTATGGGAAACCAGGGCACAAAAAGAAAGATTGCTAGAATCGAAGGAAAAATGAAGGAGATAAATCAGATGGAGACAAGGAGGCAAATGTGGTAAGTAACAAATCTGAAGAGGATGCTTTGCTTCTATCTTTAGAGAGTGTTGATGATTCATGGGTTTTAGATTTTGGTGCTTCATTTCATGCTACACCTCATAGAGGTTATTTCATTGATTATGTCCAAGGGGATTTTGGGCTTGTTTATTTGGGGGATAATGAACCTTGTCAAATTGTTGGAAAGGGAAAAATTAAGATTAAGTTGCAGAATGGGAATCATTGGCTACTACATGAGGTAAGACATGTTCCAAAACTAAGTAAAAATTTAATTTCAGTAAGGCAACTTGGTGATGAGGGTTGTGTAGTTACTTTTAATGATAAAAAATGGAAGGTTTCAAAAGGTTCCCTTGTAGTAGAAAAAGGTGTGAAAGTAGGCACCTTATATCTTTGTACAGGTCATATTGTTCCTTCTACTTTGATTGTTTAAGAGAAAAATGAATATTTAGGAACAATTACTACAGTTGAGCAGGGAGAACAAATAGCTGCTGTAGATTCTGATATAGCATTGTGGCACAATAGACTTGGGCACATGAGTGAGAAAGGTATGAAAGTAATTCATTCAAGAAAAGTTTTACCAGGTCTAAAATGTAAGAATATTGATTTCTGTGAAAGTTGTGTGTATGGAAAACAAAAGAGAGTGAGTTTTGTAAAGACAGGGAAGGAAAACAAAAAGGAGAAATTAGAGCTTGTGCATACAAATGTATGGGGACCAGCCCAAGTATCTTCCCTTGGTGGCTCTCATTATTATGTTACATTTATTAATGACACAAATAGAAAAGTATGGGTTTATTTCCTTAGACAAAAATCTGATGTATTTCAAACTTTTAAGAAATGGAAATGCTTGGTTGAAAATGAAACTGGTAAGAAATTAAAATGTCTCAGATCTGATAATGGTGGTGAGTATTGTAGTCATGAATTTGAAGATTATTGCTCCACTAATGGTATTTGTAGACAAAAAACTGTTCCAAGGACTCCACAGGAAAATGGAGTGGCTGAACGCATGAACAGGACTATAATGGAGCGCACAAGGAGCATGAGGTTGCATGCTGGGTTGCCCTTACACATGTGGGCAAAGGCTGTCAATACTATAGTATATTTGATTGATAGAGGTCGCTATACTCCTTTAGGCTATGTTATTCCAAAGGAAGCATGGAATGGTAAGAAGGCTAGTTATTCTTTTCTCAAGACCTTCGGTTGTGAAGCTTTTGCTCATATAGACTCTGAAAATAGAACTAAGCTAGAAGCTAAATCAAAGAAATGTGTCTTTGTTGGATATGGAATTAATGAATTTGGTTATAGGCTTTGGGATTTTAAAAATATTAAAATTATTAGAAGTCGGGATGTCATATTCAATGAGAAAGTGTTGTACAAAGATCTGTTGCAGCAACATGAGAAGAAAGAAGATGATTATGTAGTGCTGGATGATACTCCAAAAGTTGATGTTCCAGCCATTCCTCATGATGTGCAACAACCGAAACAACAAATACCACACACACCAGTGAATGTTAGATGGTCAACAAGGCAAATCAGACCTCCACAAAGGTTTTCTCCCTCTTTGTATTTTTTTTTTACTTACTGATGCTGGTGAACCTGAAAGTTATGATGAAGCTATGCAGGTGGATACTAAGATTCAGTGGGAGTCTGCAATGAAAGATGAAATGGACTCTTTGCTGAAAAATAAGACATGGGATTTGTGCAAGTTGCCTGCAGGTAAAAAGGCTTTACAGAATAAATGGGTTTACAGGATGAAAGAAGAGGAAGGAGGTAAGAAAAGATTTAAGGCCAGGTTAGTTGTAAAAGGATTTGTACAGAAAAAGGGAATTGATTTTGATGAGATATTTTCTCCTGTTGTTAAAATGACTTCTATTCATACTATTTTAAGTCTTGTGGCTACTAAAGATTTGCATTTAGAGCAGATGGATGTTAAAATAGCCTTTCTTCATGGTGATTTGGATGAAGAAATATATATGGCTCAGCCACAGGGTTTTGAGGTCAAAGGTAAGGAGAACTTAGTGTGAAAATTGAAGAAAAGTTTATATGGCTTGAAGAAAGCACCTCGGCAATGGTATCTAAAATTTGACAGTTTTATGTATAAGCATGGATATAATAGGTGTCATTCAGATTACTGTGTTTATTTTAAGAGATTGGATGATGATAGCTACATTATTTTATGTTTATATGTTGATGATATGCTTGTAGCTAGGTCTAACATGGATCATATTAAGGGGCTGAAACACCAATTAGCACATGCATTTGCTATGAAGGATTTGGGGGCAGCAAAACAAATCCTTGGTATGAAGATTTGCAGAGATAGGAAGAACAGAACATTGATGCTATCTCAAGCTGATTATGTTGAGAAGGTGTTGCAACGTTTATCTATGGAGAATGCTAAAGCTGTCAGCACACCTTTACCTAGTCATTTGAAATTGACTAAGGAGATGTGTCCCAAGACACAGGAAGAGGAGGATAAGATGTCCAAGGTACCCTATGCTTTAGCTGTAGGAAGTTTGATGTATGCTATGGTATGCACTAGGCCAGATATTGCACATGCAGTGGGAGTCGTTAGCAGGTATATGAGTCATCCAGGATTTGAGCATTGGAATGCTGTCAAGTGGATTCTCAGATATTTGAGAGGAACATCCAATAAGTGTTTACACTTTGGGGGCTCTACTACTGATTTATAGGGCTATGTTGACTTAGATTTGGCTCGGGATATTGATACCAGACGAAGTACTACAGGTTATGTCTTTACTGTTGGTGGGGCAGCCGTGAGTTGGGTTTCTAGGTTATAGAAGATTAATGCTCTCTCCACTACAGAGGCAGAGTATGTTGCTGCTACAGAGGCATCCAAGGAGATGATATGGCTTCACTTCTTCTTGGAAGAATTGGGACATCCTCAGAAGGATAATTATTTGTTCACAGATAGTTAGAGTGCCATTCATCTTGCTAAGAATTTAGCTCTGCATTCTAAGACCAAACACATACAGTTGCGGTACCATTTCATTCGGTCAGTTTTGGAGGATGGACAGTTAAAGCTAGAGAAGATACATACCAATGACAATCCAGCAGATATGTTGACAAAGGTTGTAACACAAGAGAAGCTAAACTCCTCTTCAACTTCGGTTGGTCTTTTAGACTGAACATGAATAAAAGAACAGTAGAGTCCAAGATGGTTTGATCTAGTGGGAGCCCCATGTGGTAGTGGTATTGCTATGGGATCAGTCTCCAAGTGGGAGATTGTTGTTTAGTGTGGAGCCTGATCAGTCCCCAAGTGGGAGATTGTTAGATTGTGGTGACTGATCAGGAAAGTACTATACATACTTCATAAATAGTTATGGCCGACATATGGCCGACATATAGTTTAGGAAAGTGGGAGATTGTTAGATTATGGCTGACATATGGCCGACATGTTATAACCCTAAAGCGGTTTAATACTTGTATAAAAGGGCTTAGGGTTGGGTATTTTGCATAATGTTATGATACAAAATTGGTTCTTGTGGTGGTATTGAGCTGTAAGGGATTACGGATTGTAATCAGGTTGTAATCACTGGATTGTAATAAGATTGAACTTGCTGTTTGGTGGACGTAGCCCAGGGATTGGGTGAACCACGTTAAATCTTGGTGCCTTGTGTTCATTTTTGTGTGTTCTATTATTTTTTCTGTTATTGGTTATATTTGCATGTAGTTTTTATTTCTGTCCGTGGTTTATCCTAACAGAAGATCCTTCTCTAGTTATTGTGAGGGCTCACTCTGACCCTCATGTCCATTTTCTACATGATCAATCTTCATTAGTTGATGTGATCGTGGATCCTTATGTCAAAAATTATAGGAGGTCTCTTTATTATTAGACGAGATAGTAGGTTATTTGGGATAGGTTCTACATACATCCTTGCTAGATCTGCATGTTTTCTTTTCAACAATGTTGGAAGGTGCAACCATCAGCATCGACACAAGGATAGTTGAGTAGGTTTTAGGGAAATCATTCATTGAGATTCTTTCTACACATAGGGGAAGCATCTCACTTGTACCTTTGCCATTATTTCTTCCAAAGGGGAGGAACATTATTCAACACTCATGTACTAGCTTCTACCTTGGAGCAGCTATCGCTGGTTAGCACTCTTCATTTTGGGGGGTGGGGGGGACTACCTTGTCTCTCTTCTTCTTCTCTTTTGTGGGGGGACCTTTTCCTCTTTTGGGATTGTGTTCTTCTCATATTTCTCTATTGTATATATTTAATGTATGTCATAATGGTGGGATCTTGATTACTCCATCCATCCATGCATCTTGTTTTTTCATCTATCTTTTTGGGGGAGGGTTTTTCCCATGATGTTTTCCCTCTTTCTCCATTTTATGAGAGATTTCATTGCATTATGTACAAGGGTACCTAAAATGGCCTAGTAGCCAAGACCCATCTTGCATTTCATCCTACTTTTTTTAAGATTAAGGGCATTCCCCTAGGTTGCACATAAGGGGAAGTGTTTGTGTAAATATGTATTTACTATTTACACTTAAGTTTACTTAGGTTAATGCATTATTTTATTATTTATTTGGTGAGGCACTTAGGAGTTTGTGTACTTTTATGAGTTGTCATGTTGACAACATAGAAGTAAGCAACTCTAATTAAACACATGATGTCTACAACACTGGAGTTTGCATCATTAACTAAGTTTTCATGTAGACAACACAGTTAATCACACTCCTAATTTAGCACATGGTGTCTACAACATTATTTTGCATACTACACCTTTGTAGGCTTATCCTCTCATCATCACACTTACTCCTGTGCTTAATGGAGGATAACCCATATCTGGTGGACATGTGCCTAGTTGTATGACTTATCATGATGCTAATTCTTATGCATTCTAGAGTCCTTTATATATAGGCACTCATAGTGTACTTTCACATTGAATTGAATTCATATCAATATTTTGATCATAATCTTTCTAGTCTACTATTATGCTTGTGCTTGAGTTCTTTGATCTTGGGTGAATTTTTCCCTATGGCAAATTCTTATAGTATTGTAACACAATATAAAATATCTTTGTATTTGTTTCAAATAGGATTTTGACATGTTTCCCTCCCATCTGAAGCTTGTTGCAATCCTTCCTATAAAAGGATTTCCAAGATGTGGAGTTGATGGCTGAAATTTATATAATTTTTGGTGTTATGCTATTCTTGTAGTCAGTCTAGTAAGTCTTTGTGTCAATTTGTGTGTGATATATTCATTTTGCAAAATATGAGAATACAAGTGAACATTGAATGAAAGTTTTTCATATCTTGAGTTATGTTAATACCAATATTGCATGATTTGCAAGGAATATTGATACAAAAGGAATACTCTTCAGTATCTATGTCTATAATTTTGAGATTGAAATGAACAAGGTTATTTCATTTTAATGCAACTTGGATGGGTTGTATGTCTTTTCATTGATTTCCTCTAATTCAAAGAGTTAAGTAAATGCTTTCATTGAATTTTTGGGGTTTCTAGATATATGGGAGGGATATTAATAAGAATTAAATTCAAGGGTCATTGCTAATAAAATTAATTATTAGGCAATTAATTAGGTCAAAGGTTTTTTGGGTAGACTCTATGTAACAATGTATAAGACACTAATAAAAAATTCATATGCAAATTGTTAAAGATCATGTAGTTGCACAATGTACGATTTTAAATCAAATTATTTTTTATATTTTTGTATGGAGAAATAAATTTCTAATCAAAACTTATTTCCAAATAGTTTTCTATGAGTTATAGTTAGTTTCTGTAATCAATAATTACTTGCAAATCTAAGAAGAACTGTGATCCTTATTTTCTATAGGGGATAAATATAAAGAGTAGTGTGAATGAGTGAATTGTGAAGAAAGTATCAAATATCTAGCCATTTCATCCCTAAGATGCACCTACCTAGGTCTTGCAGAGCCTGACATGTAAAGAATCCTTGTGATTCTATTGAATTTGTTCGAGATCTGAAGAAAATCCTATTGAAAATAAGATCTAGCTAGTCCTTAGGCACATTTAGGTCTTTTGAACCCTAGTATTAGGTCCTTTGTAACCTAGAAGTTTTAAAACACCAAAAAAATGGTGACTATAGGGAGCCAATGAAAGAAAGAACTCTAAAATGCTAAATCTCTAATGTAAGCTATGCATTTGCAGTTGTTAGTTTGTGGTGACTGACCATGGAAGTATTGAACATACTTCATAAATAAATTTTTTTGGGCTATTATTCACCAATTGGCTATTATTCATCAATTTATGGCTGATTATTTGCCAATTTATAGCTGACATGTTGTAACTAATTTTAACCCTAAAGTGGCAAAAATAATTGTATAAAAGGGCTTAGGGTTAGTGATTATTTCATAAGGTGTGATGCAAAAATTTCTTCTTGTGGCAATATTGAGCTGTAAGGGATTACGTATTGTAATCAAGTTGTAATCACTAGATCGTAATAATATTGGACTTGCTATTTGGTGGACATAGCCCTGGGTTTGGGTGAACCACATTAAATCTTGGTGTCTTGTGTTCTCTTCTATGTGATTTATTAGTTTTTGATATTGGTTATATTTGTGTATAATTGTTATTTCTATCTATGGTTAATCCCAATAGCAGTCATACATTTGCTAGTGTTTGTACCCATGCTTTGGTATCAATTATTGTTGAGTGACAAGCCTTGACAATCTATAATTTTCTAATAACACGAGAATTGTGTGACATAGAGCCAGCTTGAAAAAGTGCCTTGTTGGCCATATAGAATTGTATTTCTAAAGTATACAATATAAAATTCATTAGGGTTGGGTCCCTTTTATCAGATCTATTTTTAGAAAAGTTCCCTCATAAAGTTTCTTGTCTTTTAGCCATTATAAAAGATATTTTCCCTTGGTGGGTAGCGACTTAGTCTTAGGTTTTGTTACTAGTGCTTATTTTAAAAGTGAAAGATGACTGATAAGAGGAAAAGTATGAGAGCTTATGTGAGGGAAAACCCTAATTCCTATTGTATATAGACCTACCAAAAGGTGGTAAAAAGAATTGGCCTAAGAAGAAAGGAGAGAGCAGTCATGCTTGGAAACCCAGAGATAATTTCCAATTCTAGCCCATAGTTGGTAAAGAAGTTTCATCCCATAGCTTAAAATCTAAAAATACCAGACTTCTAGGAAGTTTTCTTATTACACCTTTCCATAAAGAGCAACTCTACCAAGATAAAATGGTATCATTTGTGGAAGACACAATTTTCAGATCTAATATTGTAAAAGAAATGAACCAATGTCTCAGACCTAGAGTGTTCAATCTAATAGTCCAAATCTTGGAAAAGTTTTATACGTTGAGAGAAACTTGATAGATTTGGATGACCTTATAGAATTTTAAGCTACAACCATAGATCATGATGACTTTCTTTTTGAGGTAGAAGTCCTTAGAAGAAGAGTTATTGAAGAAGAAGCCAAATGTATTCGTTTGGAAAAAGAGAAAGAGTAAATTACCATGAATACTCTCATTGAGAGAGAATTTTCTTAGGAGAACAGCTACTCTAAAGGAGAAAAACAAGAAATTGGAAGAGAGATCCTCCAAAATACATTTTGATGTATTTGGAGATGTTGAAGATCTAAGAACTAAAGTCCAAGAGTAGGAAATTCTCCTAAAAGAAAAAGAAGGACCTATTATATCCCAAGTCCAACCACATAAACTTGTTGAATATGAAATCATAGATTTAACTATGAAACATTCTAATAAAGGAAAATAGAAGGTTGTAGGGATCCAAATAAATGAACCTCAAATCATTCCTTGCACATCTGCAAATCCTTCCATGTCTAAATTAGATTTAGACTTAGATAAGGCTAAGAAGGAGAGGGAAGATTTTGCTGAAGAGCTAGAGAATGTTGAGAATGAAGCACAAGTAGCAAAAACTAGAAGAAAAATCCAATTTATTAAATCTAATTCTGTTTTAGCTTCTTGGTCAAATTTGTCTTCACAAGCCACAAATTCTATCCCTACTTGCATACCAATAATTGCTAGCCAAAACATTTCTCAACTAGCCCCTACTTCATCTTCAACCACAAGTAGCCAAATCCCTACTATTCAGCAAATCCAACAACCTTAGATCCCTATCCAAATCCAAACAGCTACAACTAGTACATCAAATGCTGCTGGTTTTCAAAGAAGACCCATATACATGGAAAAGTATAAAAAAATGTCCTTTCTAGGCATCCTTGGTTCCCACATCCTTTTTCTAATGATCTTAGAGATAAGGCTATAAAGTTTTCAGGAAATAATGCCATCATTGGTGAAGAACACCTAATAAAATTTGTAGGCATGCTCAATGATTATGAAGTGGAGCATGAAGATGTATTCAGGAAATTGTTCATACATTCAATGACTAATGATGCCAGGGGTTGGTTTAGAAGATTACTTGATGATAGCATTAGTTCATGGAGTGACTTGGACAATTTTTTTAAAGATTAGTATGAGGATAATACAAATGCTAGTTTTATGTTGAATGAATTCAAACACATAAAAAAAAACTAGAATGAGTCCACGTTTGATTTCAATGTGAGATTTCAAAAGGGGATGTATAAGCTATTCCAAGTCATGATACTTGGTGAATATGTGTGCCTCACTACATACTTCAATGCTTTTGATAACAAGATGGCATACATATTAAGGGACAAAGATCATAGGATACTAAGAGATGCTTACAAGATGGTAGTGAAGATTGAGAATAACATGAAAGCCTCTTGTAAGTTGGGAAGAAGAGATGACCTAAAATTGTTCAATCGAAGGAACAATAAGAAATAAGGTGAGAAGCCTACTGTAGGGAAAAAACTTGAAGAGGATACAATGGGTCAAGTTCTAAATCTGTTAAAGGACACAAATCCAATAACCAATAAGTAAAATAAGCAAAATAGTGGTGATAAACCTCAATTTAACAACCATTACAATAGGTAGCATAGAATGAAGAATTATACATATACTACTTAGTGGAAGGATGACAAAACTATCCCCAATCTTGCTCAAGGCACTAAGGACAAAGGTACACCAGATCCTTTACAAAGAAATTTTGTGAACATGATAGATGATGTACCTTGGTGTATTGTATGCCAATCCCCTCACTCCCCTGACTATTATGCATTGGTAAGTCTTTCTCTACAAACCAACATGCACAAAATGAAGAGAGAGAGGAAGAAAAGGGTCATGATGATGTCAACAATAATATGGTAAATTTATGTGATGACAGGGAGGAGTTTGATTTAGAAGAGTTTGAGAATGATGTTGCTAGTCAGAGAAATGTTTATTAGTTACATCATCAACAAGTATTTTTAGATGATGAAGATCATGATGAAAACAAGGTTTACATTGAATTTTTAGGTGTGGATCACATAAAATTGAGAAAACCATCCAAGGAAGAGATTGACAAATTCACAACAAAGATGATATCCCAAGTATACAGTAATTACAATCTGAGAAAAAATTGTCAATAGTGATACTAATAAGCCATCTGGCATCTTCATTAAAGACATTACTCATAAGATGATTGATGATGTGGATAGTATAAGTCAAGGATAGTAAGAACAAAAAATGGGAGCCTAAAAAGAAAGTACAATTCCAAGCAGTTGAAACAATAAAGGTCAATGTGCAAGAAAATAAATTAGAACTTGATGTCATCAAGCAAGTGGTAGGTGGTAGGGCCTACTACTCAAGCATTGACAACTGTAGGTATTTCTATTAAACCTACTATTTATGATCCTATTGACATGATATCCATGTTATCTTAGATTGCTATCAAAGTTCCCTTGTTTGAAATATTTACAATAGAGGAAAATAAGAATAAGGCTTTTTCTTGGTTGAGTGGGATAGGAAATAATAATGTTATTGAGCAACAACCCACAATCATGCAACAAAAACCACTCATAATAGAAGATAAAGGCCCCAGATGTATTTGGACAATTCATCTAAAGCCTACCTACAAGACATTATCCTTTCTTTTTTAGTTTAGTCATAAATGACATAGTTAAAAAAATTTGCATGATTGACTTAGGGGCATCAAACACCATAATGCCTTTAAAAGTTATGGAAGCCCTTGGATTAGAAGTAGACACCAAACAAGGTAGGTATAGAGAAATGGATACAAGGGAAGTTCTTATCATAGGTATAATTAATGTATTACCTTTTAGATTAGTTGCCTTTCTTGATATTGAGATGATCATGACAATCCTTGTAGTTGATATTCCTCCCCATTATGGAATGCTACTCTCTATAAAATGGAGTGTTATGATGGGAGGTAGCCTGTAGTGTGACTTGTCATATGCTACTTTCCATATAGGAGATAAGGCTATCAAAATTGATAGAGAACCAAGGGTTACTTATGTGGTTGAAGAAAATGTTGACAAAGATGCTACATGTTTCCTGGATACAGAGGTTAATGCATTTAGAGTTGAACTGGTCATTCAAGAAATTTAGAAGTCACCACTACTAATTGCACAAGAGGTGACTTTTTTGGACTTACAAAATTTATGGATCATGTATTTTGATGGAGCAAGTTCTAAGGAAGGATCAAGATCTAGGGTAGTATTTATATCTCTAGAGAAAAATAAATTTAGATATTTATTTACTCTAAATTTTACATGCACCAATAACATTAGAGTATGAAGCACATTTACTAGGATCAACAGTTGCAACAAGCCATAGAATTAAGAAACTGCATGTTATTGGTGACTGTAAATTAATTGTTTCCCAAGTTAGAGGAGTATATGCTTCAAAGAATACAAGATTGAAATAATATAAGAATGCTATTTGGGATATGATTGAATGTTTTGATGCTTTTTTAATAATCTAGAAAGATAGAAGTAATAACAAAATGGGTGACCTATTAGCTTATGTAGCCATTAAGCCAAATGACATATCATATGATGGTGTGTCAAATATTGAAGTACAGAGTAGGCCATCAATTTTTTACAATATTCAGAATTGGCAAGTTTTCATGGAAGATAAGGATATAATCATATTTTTGAATTGTGAGGACTAGTTTTGGGGGTAAGAAATTGACTGTGCAACATATGTTGAGAATGTTGATGGTAAGGAAATTGTATTTGGATAGGAGGTTGTGCAATTGAAAACCAACAAGATTCCAAAAGGCTTGGTTGTTTTGGAAACCATCTTTGGTAGTCATGATAGATCTAATTTGGAAAATCGAGAATCTATTGCTAGGATCTAGAAGAAGTGAATCTAGGAACTAAATTGGTAAAAAATTAGCCCCCAAGATTAGAAAAGAGCTGATTCATTTGTTAAGAAAATATGCGCACGTATTTGCTTGATCTTATATGATGACTTGAAAACATATGGAGAGGATCTCTTTTAACATGAAGTTCCATTGAAAGAAGGAGACAAACCTTTCAGATAGAAGAAAAGGCCAATCAATCCTACTCTTTCACCCAAGATGTAGGAAGAGTTGATAAAGCTAAGAGATGCTGGGATTATCAAACCTATCATGCATTCATCTTGGTTGTTGAATTTGGTTTCTATGAAAAATAAAAATGGAGACATCAGATTATGTGTCAATTTTAGGAACTTAAATATATCATCTTTGAAAGATAACCATGAATTTCCAAACATGGAGGCCATGCTATAGAGATTAACTAGATTAGAGATCATGTCCATGATGGATGGATTCTCAGGTTATATTCAAGTATTTGTAAAAGAGTTAGAACATTATAAGATTGTAGTTACTACACCCTAGGGAACCTATGTATACAATAGAATGCCCTTTTGTTTAACCAACACTGGTGCTACTTTTCAAAGATTTATATATGTAACCTTTGTAGATATTATTGACAAATTTCTAGCAGTATACTAGGATGATTTAAAAACTTACTCAAAAGATGAAGATGATCACTATATGCACCTAGGAAAGGTATTCATTTGAGCTTTAAAGTTTGGTATTTCTCTGAATCCTAGAAAGTGTGTGTTTTCTATTACTGAAGGTAAGTTATTGGGGCACTTAGTTGGAAAAGGATTCAAAATAGACCCTGAAAGAGTTGAGGCCATAGATAAGATTTAGAAGCCAACAAATGTAAAAGGTAGTCAATCTTTCTTTGGACAGATAAACTTTCTCAGAAGATTTGTTACTAACTTTGCTATGATAAGTAGGCCTATTTCTAAGATATTGAAGAAGGGTTTAGAGATCAAATGATATGAAGAACCAAGTATGTCATTCCATAAGCTAAAAAAACCTATTAAGGATGCCCCTATTTTGAGATCTCCTAACTATTCAAAGCCCATGCACATTTTTCTATTTTTCTTCTTTTCACATAGTTGATCTAGTATTATTACAAAAGAATGAGGATGGTTTTGAACAACCTATTGCATTTTTTAGCAAGTTTTTGCAAGATTGTAATCTTGAATATGATATAGATGAAAAAAAAGTGTATGCATTGGTAAAAGGTGTAAGGGAATTTAGATTTTACTTAATGAGATCCACTATAATTACATTTGTTCCAAGTGCTGGAGTGAAAGACATCTTCTCACAGCAAGAGGTTTTAGGGAGAAGATGTAGACAGATCAATAGGATCCAAGAATTTAATATTGATATTCATGTTACCAAGTTGGTTAGAGGTCAAGGCCTTACTAAACTAATGGTAGAGGCCAACCTTGAAGAAAACTAGATTAATCAACTTGATGATGGGTATAGGAGTGATCTATGTGATACAAATACTTTTGATTGGTACAAAGGTATACTATTTTACCTACAACATATGAAAGCTCCATCAAAATTAACTAAAAATTAGTAGAGGGATCTAAATTTGCAAGCCATTAGATAAATTATTTATTTAGGTTAGTTATGGTAGAGAGACATGGAAGGTGTTATTCTAAAGTGTGTAAATGAAGAAGAATCAAAGAAGATCTTGAGTGACATACATGAAGGAGTGTGTGGGGGTCATTACATGGAAAAAAAAAATATCCCACAAGATCCTTAGGTCTAGCTTGTGGTGGCCTACATTGTTCAAAGATGCACAAGAGTTGGTAAAGAAATGTGATACATGTCAGAGATTTATTGGAAAGTTGAAGTTTTCTAGAAATATTCCCTTGAGACTAGTGGAGGTGCAAGTGCCTTTCCAGTTGTGGGGTATTGATTTCATTGGTGAAATCTCAAATAAGTCCAGTGAAGGGCATTCCTAGATTCTAGTTGCCACTAATTACTTTACAAAGTGGGTAGAAGCCATTCCTACTAGGAATGCAAGAAGTAAGGTGGTAATTAATTTAATATTGAATAATATAATTATTAGATTTGGATTCCTAGAAAAAAATGTCACTGACAATGCTATGTGCTTTAGATAAAATAAGTACAATTTTTTTTACAAGAAATATAGCATCATTGGATCTACATCATCACCTTACCATCCCTAGGGAAATGGTCAAGCTAAATCCAACAATAAAAGTCCACTCAAGATTATCAAAATGATTTTAGAAGAAAATAAGAGAGCATGGGATTCCAAGTTGCCTCTAGCATTATGGGCAGATATGGTTACAATTAAAAAAGCCATTGGTTGTGCCCCTTTTGATTTAGTACATGGGATCTAGGCAAGATTGCCTTAGAACAATCTAAATGAGATGTATAAATTCATCCAAGTTTATGATGAAGACATTTTTGATAAAATACAACTGAGAATGGATGATATTTTATAGTTGGATGAGACAAGGAGGGATGCTTCTACACAAAATGCAAAGTTACAAGCATAGATGAAGTATTTACATGACAAAAAGGCATTAGATAGGAAGTTCTAGCTTGAGAAGTTTTTATTATTATGGAATGCTAGACTTGAAGACAAAGGAAAGCATGGTACAGTTTATCCCATTTGGCTCAGTCCTTATCAAATCCATGGTAATAAAGGTAAAGATTCCTATTTCATAAGAGAATCATCTGGTGATATTCTTGAGGTGCCAGTTCATGGAAAGTTTTTGAAGAGGTATATTGCTTAAAATACTTAGCATTTCCATGAATAGTAGTTAGGGTTTGTACATTTTTTGAAATTTTTAAAGCCTCTATATATTTGTGTATATCCTTGTATACTCTATTTTTACTATTGTTTTGTGTTCTCCCCTACTTTGTCAAGTGTTGCTCTCAGAAGTTGTCATCTTTTGTATCAAAGTATGTGGTCTACTTCTATAAGAAAACTTGCATTCTTACATGGATACAAGTTATCCCTCATCCCCAAATAGAGCCACTAATGGCCTGATCTTTTACCTACCTAAAATTTTGTCAAAAATTGTGAAAATTAGGTAGAATTTTGTAAAACTTGCTTAAAGTTTCTAAAGATTGTGTTAACCCTCATAAAAAACCTAAAGCAAAAGCATGTCTTTTTATTTCATTGGAGTTCATTTGAAATTGACTTGCAAATTATTAAATAGGAATATGTGAAAATGTTTTGTTTATATCTTTATATCCCTAAGTGTTGAGCTAACTTTTCTTTATACTTTGTACCCTTTCTATTTCCTAAGTTCCAATCTTTTAAATGCCTTTTTATCTTGATCACTAACCATGCTGAAGGGTCTAAGGATACAAAATGGCCTATCAACACATTCAGTGTGGCTTCACAACTATTAAGGTTAAGTGGCAAGTTCCTATTGCAAAGGAGTGATGACTTGGAAAGTGCATGATGACAAGTCAATGCAGTCATGTCACATTTTAAGTTGCAATGGTATACATGGCATAAACAAGAGTCTAAATATGAATCAGTGCATGATCTCAAGTTGTTAGATAAACTATAAAGGAAGAGTTGCAAAGATGTGAAAGAAGAAAATGGTTAAGTGTTAGGACTAGTGAGTCTTAATAGGTGGTTAAGAGAAAACTCGAGTTAGCATAGTGAGGCTATGCAAGCTTGTAATCATGCCTTCATAGGGTTACTTGTTGAGTTAAGAGTTTAAGTCATGAAGCAATGATGAAGAGTGTTAGAAATGCTTTAGAATAACTGAGGGGGTGGGGGGGGGGGGGTGAATTAGTTATTCAAGGTCCAAATGTCCTATTAAAACTTTTCACTAAGTATAGTGAGCCCATTCAACCATTTATTCATCCAAGTTTTAACTTATCTAACCAACAAGTTACTATAAATCAACATGAAAGCATAACACACAAGAAATCAACACATGACACAATGATTTATGTGGAAACCCAATTTGGGAAAAACAACCAATAACATGTTACTCAATTCTCACTCTTATGAAGTGATGCCCTATGAAAGGCTTGCCCTGTTAAAGGCTTACGACACACTGTTAAATGTGATCTTGTTAGAGGATTTAACCACCTTGTTAGATGTTGGCCTACTTAAAGGACTTTATAACATTCACTTGGAATGTCACCCTGTTAAAGGAGTTACAAATGGCTATTAAACCAACCTAAGTCCATAGGATTTTTAGATCTAATACAATTGCTAGAGAGTATTAGAAAAATCTTGACCTAACTACAACATACAACTTATCTTGTAGATCTCAAATCACTTCTCATCTCATACCCTTGCTTGGCCTTCAATCTCTGCAACTTTGACAACTTGCCCTCCTTTCAAGCTTAGTCTCCTTGAGTCTCCATGCTTAATTTACTAGTGCAATCATCTCTTCATGACCAATTATAGAAGTAGAGCCTTTGTGATCTTCCTTCTCCTAGATGTCTCCTCCTTGACACCCTTCTAACTGCTTCATAGATTTGGCTCTTTAGCAACAACAATATTAGTAGCTCTTCACTTCTTGGTCTATGAATCCTTAAATAGAAGTCTTGGAGTTTCTTTTCCCACTCAATTCTTCCATTCTTTAATTTTAATTCATATGGATTAGGTAGGATTCATTGCATCTAACCCATATTTTGTTTCCTCTAGAAACTTCTTGAATAATCATTTAGAATTCACTCAAAAATGGTTTACATAGGATTTTGTGCCACCAACTCATCATCCTTATCTTTCAACTCATTCACAAAATTCAATCTAACCATTATGTCAGCTCAAATTTGGTGAATTTTCATCTTTTGAAATAATGCAACAGCTCGACACTATTGAAATACTGATGCTCAACACATACTATATTACTCAGCACCAACTATGTTTTTCTTGATGCTTGGCACCTCAAGATCACTCGGCACCAACTAAGAATTTTTTGATGCTCGGATCCTACTAAGAATTTTCTCAGCTTCAACTAACTTGCTTGACACTCACTAATGATCTTAGTTTAAGCTTTGCATTCCACCTTGTTACAACTTCTTTCTCAAATGTTTCTAAGTGTGACCAACCTTTATATCTTTGAGTATGTTATCAATACATCATTTAACCATTGTCTTAATTGATCCTTGCACTTTATTACAACATCATAACTCAACCTTTCACTTAGGTGCTCTTGTTACATCTTGTTGATCAAATCCTCTTCATCAATAAACTAAGTGATAGTACTTGGATCTTATAAGAAAATGTCATTAATACAAATATCAGGTTTAACATCAATGACAAAAAAATGATTGAAAATAACAATCTTCTTTCTTTGCAACAATATCCCTCTTTGATATTCAACATTGAGCTTTTCAATTAGATTTCCAACAATCTCCCTCTTTAGCATTGATGTCAAACCAAACTGATCAACCATTAGACTAAACTATTCAACCAAATGCTAGCTAGGTTGGAACAGTATGTTAAATGCCAAAAAAGTAATTTGTAGTTTCACATCTCCTTCTACTATTCTGATTACTTCATTTCTACTCCTTTTTTGTTGTTTCCTTGTTCTTTGTCTTTCTCCTTCTATATTACTCATCTTCTACTATTCTAATCAACCTCTGATTATTTCTATCAATTTCTCCCTCTATCTTCATTTGATCAATTTTTTTTCTATTTCTCCCTCTTTATCCTTCTCTTGTTGATCCAATTTCAAACATCTTCTCCCTCTTTGACAATAATGCCAAAGACATATAAGTATCTTAGTATGCAAGTGTAGCTTTTATATGTTCATTCAATGTCTCCCTTTGTCACCTTGCTTGTGACTGATTTGGAACTTCAACACTTCTACTACTTTAGGCATAAATCCCAAAGTAAACATCCTCTGCATCAATGTGTAAGGTCTTCAATAATCAACTTATTTGATGTAGGGCATACTTTCTTGTGCTTCAAACAACCTTAGCTAAGGATATCACCCCTAACTTACCTCTAAGATACTCAAAAGCATCTTTAGGTATTTTTTTTGTGAAGATATAAACAATATGTTCCTTTTAGCTAACATATTCCATCTTCACTTATTTGTCTTCCACCAACTCTCTAACATAGTGATACTTGATTGCAATATGCTTGATTTTGGCATGCATTAAAAGATTCTTTGATATGTTGATAGCACTTTTATTATCACAATAAAGTATCACAGGCTCAGTTACCTCTTACTTCATACCTTCTAACAAATGTTTGATCCATACAATATTGGTGCAATTTAGAGCAGTTGCAACATATTTAGCTTCAATAGTGGACTATGAGGTGCATCTTTTCTTTTTACTAGTCCATGTTGTATGCACCCAAAAATGGTCGCCTAGACTATGGGCCCCCATTATTCAATTTATCAATTTATCAAATTTTCTGAATCAATGGTTTGTAATATTTTATTAAATCAATTCAAATTAATTTCCTTGATCAAATTCGATTTATTTCATTTCTAAGATTGATCATTTTATTTCAAGTCTTATTTAATTAAAAGAAAATCTTCTCTTTTAATTAAATAAAATAAAATCCCCATTCAATTAAAAGAAAACCTCTCTTTTAATTAAACAGTTCATCCACATTTAATTAATTAAGAGAAAAACCTCTCTTTTAATTTAATTAAATATCTTCTATTTAATTAAAAAGAACTTGCTCCCTTTTAATTATATAAAAATCCCACTTAAATATCTCTTTTGATGAAAAAAGGAAATAAAATAAATTCTTTTTATTTAATTTCTCTACACTTAAAAATGTGATCTAAGTGGGATTTATCTTTCCACTTTCTCCTCAACCACTCCTCTTTTCTAATTGGTGGAATCTTGTCTCACATGGATCACCACTTTCTTCTCAACCACTCCTCTTTTCTCATTGGTGAAATTTTTTCTCACATGGATCAAGCTCTATTATCCCATATTGGTTGTGAGAAGCCTCTCACCTCCATAATTTCCTTTATAAGGGAGAGCCGTCTCCTCATGTTAGACACCCATGATTATGCTATCGTTATGCTGCAGGTTTGAAGACCAATTTTTGAAGGAGTTTGAATACAAAAGCTTTTTTTGTGGAGAACTTCTATTTTCTTGTCTTTTTCTCTCTTGCACCCCTCATGGGCTTTTAGCTTAGATCTTGCATTTATAGATTAGATTTTGCTTTCATAGATTAGATCTTATTTTCATGCATATTTGAAGATCATGGAGACTAGCATTCTTGCTTTTCCTCTTTGAATCTCTCATCTCATGGTGTACTTGCATGGGCACAAAAATAGGTCAAACTGAGGGCCTCCATTTCAAACCTTTGCACTCTATGAGTAGAGAGCTATGGATCGATTTGTGAGGGATCATTCTTGAGTTTTCTTATATGTAATGATTCATAAAAGTGTGACAACATTTTAGCACACATTTTTGGCGCCCACCGTGGGGCTTGAATCAAGTTTCTAGCTCCATTTGCTTTTATTTTTCATCTCTAATTTTTTACAGCAACATATTGGATTTAATCAAGTGCTTTTATAAATTTTTCACTTTGGTTTTAAGGCCAACCCATATATAGATTGGTTTGCAAGCAAAAAATCTAGTTGGTTTAAAGATTCAATCATATATTTTAAACCACTTAGAGTTTGGTTCTGAAATGTTTTTTATGGGTTGGGTATGTGCCCAACATATCTCAGTTCGATTTGCAGAGCATTTTGACATAATTTGCGTGAGTTATGAATTTCTCTTTATTTTTCATAAAAAGCCATTTCTGATCGCAAATCAGTGTATTTTTCAGAAAAATTTACATTTTCAAAAATCTTTTTGAATTATAAGGGGGGTTTTTTCTTTGTGTTTTGAATTTTAAGGCCGTATTAAAGATCAAAAATTCGATTTGATGAATCTGGCCTATTTTGAAAAATTGGGTCCCTAGGGCACAAATGAAGAGATTTTTTTGAATTTCTTACATTTTTGGAAAGCTCTTTAGTTTTTAGAAGGGGTCTATTCTTTTCATTTCTATTTTTGGGTTCAAAATCATAGCAAAAAAAGGTCTAATCATGTTGACTAGGTTATTCGTATTTTTTTTGCAGTGATTTTCGTGTTTTTCTGGGTTTTTTCTGCTAACTGCTCAGTGTCTTGGGTTTTTCTATATTTTTTGATTTTTTTGGAACAACATAGCAGGAAGTTGTGATTTTATTGGAAAAATGTGCTAAATTTGTTAAAAATAGGTAAGATCTACTAAGTGCATTGCGAGGACTTCAGGTATTCTTCTTTGGCTGATAAGACTTTGATTTGGAACCTTAAAATGAACCTCTCATGTTTCTAGCTTGTGTGTTTTGCTTATGCTTTTATTTTTCAAACACATGCATAATTGATACTAGGTTGTAATCTCCATTGATTTTTATTTAGCAAGCTTGATTGTTAGTGATACATTTAGATAGCTATATTGGGTTATTGGACTCGCTGAATCCGCCGGCCCCTCATTCCACCCCGTAGTTGCAAGATCAGTGCCACATTAAAGGGGAGGGTCTACAGGATACAAGCGTTAAGTGCTCCACTTGGCAACTCTCTTGTGCTTTCTAAAACTCACTAATCTTTGAGTTGTGGACTCGTTTTGGCTTGTGTGAGGGGTTAAGTGTTCCACATATTTGGAGTCACCTTGCATTAGTTAAAGCATTAAGTGTACCACCTTGTGCTTTTTGATTATTCTTGAATAGATTTGCTTTTGGGGAATTAACATCTGTACACACATAGTAATTAGGCCCCATGAATACTATTTGTGGATCTTGAGGGAGTGAGTTCCTAGTGAAACTCCTCTCAAAGATGGATTCCTTGTAGGTGGGGAGGATACTTTGAGAATCTCTTAGATAGATGGATCTTCAACTTGGTGATTGAGGCATCCTTTCTCCGGAGAAGTTGATAGATCACTAGGGGTTGATATCATAGATCTTGAGATAATCTTAGTTAGCGTGTCAGATTAATCTACTTGCTTTGATTGGGCTAAAAGTGAAAAGGTGTCAAAACTTTGGATCTGAAAGCTAAGCCCCCTTGTGGTCCACTATTGTGATTCGGTCACCTTTAGAGAGGGTTAACCATAGAAGACAATCCCTATACAGGGAAATCTACGGACGGAACCTCAAGCGGTAATAGCCACTTCTACCGTGGTTGCAACAATCACTATATAAATGTCCTCATGGAAGAAATCTCCATGGGGTATGGTTCATTGTGGATTGTCAGATCTCCTTAGTAGCTCTTGAAGATTAAGTTCTCAGACTGTGTCAAAACCTCAGTGCGTCGAGATTGGAGATCACCCCTGTAAATCATAAAAGTTGCAGAGTCAAACCATTACTAAAAACTTTAGAGAGGCCAACTTTTATTTTCTAGGGATGTATGCAATGATTGTGAAACTCTTTGAGAACATACACAATTAGCTCTCCTAGGGATTGGCATAAACTAAGTCACTTGATTGCTCATGCACAAGGTTGCTTTGCCCCTTGTTCATTGTTTGAAGATTGTTTGCTTGAAATCCCTATTTTCTATCTTGCATGCTTGGTTTATGATAAAGAATCTATTGATACATCTAGTTGGATATTTAAAATGAAAAAAAATTGAGTTCTTGAGTTGAGACTTTACGATCGAATAACTTTGTTATCCCATTATTTCTAGTCTCCCTAGGTTGGTCCTATTTGGATTAGGCTACTTAACCCATTGTTAGAAGCTTTTTTTTCACCTTAGGTTATTGTGCTTTGACCTCTTGAATTAGTAGTCATTAATTTCACAAGAGACCTTGTTTGGAGTTGGTAAGATAGAAATTGTCCTTATTGAGAAAGATATACACTTGGATCCTTTGATATTAGACTTGGAGAGTTTTAGTAATTTCTTGTCCACACTTTCAAAAAAAAAACAATTCAATTTTAATTATTTATAATTTGGGTAAATCATCCTCCTAGTCCATATGTGCTAGGGTATTCACCCAAAGTTGTGAGCACCTCTGTGGCAGTGTTGGTTTATGCCTATTGCAAAATCCTATCTCATCACATCTCTTTTGGACAAGTTAGTGCTTTTACTATCCTAGTTTGATACCAATGTTTCTTAGGGTTATCCTATCAACTAGTACATTTTCTTTCATGTTGATTACAAGTGCTATTACATGTTGCTCAACATTCAAATGATCTCAAATGGTATCAAATTTTCCAAAATGACTCTTGGTCTTCTTTCTTCTTCATCTTTCATGTCTTTCTAATCTCCCATTTCTATTCTTTCTTTTCTTCATATCTTTTTGATTCTTTTCCTCCTATTATCATATAGTCTACCTTCTTCTATTCATTCTTTCTCTTCTTCCATACTTGATTCTTTTTCTTCTAGAACCATGGATCTTGGATATCTTTTTAGGGATCCTCATTTGAGCTTAGCTTAAATCCACCTCCTTCTTGAATTTGAAAAGTGTTGTCACTCCAATAGATGCATGGATGCTAACGTTGCAACAAAAATGATTAAAAAAATGGAAAAATCAGACACTTTTTCTAGGATCATGTGCAAGATTAGATCACAATATCCTTCTTCCAAATATTTTCCATCTTCCAAGTCTTATCATGATTCTTCTAAATATCATATAGATTCTTCATCCTCCAAGTCTTATCATGATTTTTCTAAATATCATTCACATACTTCATCTTTTAAATCTTACCATGACTCTTCTAGATATCATCCATCTAGGTCTTCACCTACCTCTTTTTCACGATATCATTCTTCTTCTACTTCTACCAAGAGTCTTATTCCTCTTATTAAGACATATAATAATGAACAACATGAAAAGTCTTGTGATATGCCTATCCATAATTCTTCTAGTGACAATGATTATGATGGTGATGATCATTATATTCCAACAGTTCCTAAAAGTCCTCCTAGTCCTATGCTTGTGCTTAAAGGGGATGAGTCACGAAAAGATATTGATGGTAATTCACATGAATCAAATCTTGAAAATAACATTGATAAATTTTGTGAACAATACCTAAATGATAAATCTGCATTTTTTGATGAAGAGAAAGCATTTTTTTGTGCTGAAATACAACATCAATGGGATAAGAGTTCCTCTTCTAATAACCCTCATGCTGAAAATAAAGATTACACTCTTCAGCAAGATCATGTTAATGTTGAACCTTTTTCTTCTAATGCTCCCCTTCCATCCTCTACTTCCTCCACTATCCATACATTCCCTAAAGATTCTAAGACTCTCAAATCTTCTACCAATCATTCATCCAACAAAGATCCTAATGCTTTTCATGCAGTTCCCTATAGTTATCCTCAAGGGCTACCTCTTAAAGAAACTCAAGCTAACCTTCACCTGGCTGCAAATACTTTTGATAATGCTAAATCTAAAGATCCTAAGCTTTCATGTGCTATAATGCCTACTTCAGCTAGTCCTTCATCATCTATTCCAAAGTCTTCCATATAATTCCAACATGCTTCCTTCTCCTTAGGAGTGGTTTCATGTCAAGAGGACTCTAAAAATGATAAAGAAAAAAATATAAAGAAAGATCAAGATCAAGAACCTTCCATGTCATCCAATTATTTTCACAATGTTTTTGATACATTTCATGGTTCTTTTGATCCCTTACACCCTTTCTCATTCATTCCACCATGTCTTAAGTCTTCTCCTAAGCAAGATCAAGATACTGCTTGCACCACTGAGCTTATTGACAATAAAAATGGCCTTAGTACACTTTCTCCTTCCAAAGATGATACTTCCATTAAGGTTATTAAAAATGATGCTATTACTTCCAATGTTGAGCCTATTGAAAATCAAGAGAACAATTCTATGCTTATGTTATCCAAAGATCCTTGTCAAGATCAAAGTATTCCATCTTCTTGTTCTACCACTCCATGTTCCCTTCCACTTTCTACTCTTCCTAAGTCTTCTCAAGCTATAAGTTCTCCTATCAACGAAGTTGCTCATATTAAAGATGTTTATGTTCCTATTGAAAATCTTGATGCTCACTCTAAAGATGCTGATGTCCTTGATTGTCATATAGATGTTAATGAACTTATTGATTATCCTTTTGCATCTTCCGCATCCATCCTTGGACCTCCCACACCAATACTAAATCCTTCACATTTTCCTTCCATCTTGGGTCCTTATGTCCCTTCACTTTCCCCTCCCAATTTTCCTAGTTCTTCATCCATTTTGGGTCCTTATGTCCCTCCCTCTCCTATCTTTCCTCAAGATCAACATAGATGCATATCCTTGAATCCTTTTCATCCACCCACTCACCTAAACCAGTCATATCATCCTTCTTCTTCCACAAGTCCCAAGTCTTTTGGAAGTAACTTGAATGTTCAATACAAGAAAAATAAGCAATTCAAGAATTCATATAAAAAATAAGACCACCATGTCTCTTCTAATCGACATGGGGGCATTAAGTACAAAGAGATATCTAAGAAAAAAATTACAAGACAAGTATGGATTCCAAAATCCATCATTGAAGATATTATCTCTAAATCATCAAAAAGAAATGAAAAGAAGCCTAAGGCTATATGGATTCCAAAATCTCTCTTGAGAGAGTCTAATGTTGAACAACAATTAAATTTGACATTCAAGCTTCCAAAGAATTCTGCTTCATCTTCTTCCAAAAGCATTCTTCCATTCCATGTGCCTAAATTGCAACCTTTTCTATCCACTCACCATATTCCTTCACATATTCCTTCATTCAAATTTTCTCCATCCTTTCGCCACCCTTCAAGGTGTGTGTTGACATTGATCTTGCCTTCATTTCCCTCTTCCAATCTCACTCACTTTGCATAAAGCCATATCCTCCAATTTTGTCTTCCATCCTCTTTTCCCTATTAGCATCTTTGAGCATGTCATTTCAATTCCTTTGTATATCATAGTTTAAAAATTCAAGGAGCATTATCTCAAAAGCTTGACTTCTTCCAAAAAAATTGAAAAAAGATTGAAAAATAAAAAAATAAAAAAAAATTGAAAATGTGCCTTGGTGAAAACCTGGTAATCAGGCACCTTGGTAGCAAAAGTAAAGAAAAATAAATTCATCTTATGGTGAAAACCACTCCCTTGTGGTGCCTTGAATAAGTACCATGATGAAAACCTAACAATTAGGCATCATGTGTAGTTCTTCTACATCTTTCATTCATTCTGTCTTCTCTCTTTGATCTGGACAATATTAACCTATAGAAAATCATTTGGCTATCTTGTGAGATATCTTATGATGATCTTGTTTTCATTCCTTTCATGTTTAGCCTTCATATCTATTTTCCTCCATTCATTCTAGTCTTTCGCTACCCTTTTCCCATTTACCCCTTTGGTCTTGATCTAATAAAATAGAGTAAAATATGATGCTATAAAGTCTCTTGACATGTCTACTTCTTTGGATTGCATCTTTCTCACTTTTACATTATGCTTTCTTGAATTATCCTATACTGGCCTTTCATTTCTTGTTGAAATGTTTTTTACATGACAAATTTTCCCTAGCCTGGGTACTCTTGAGGAGTCAACCTTTGAAGATCACTTTCACTTGCTTCATACACTCCTTGCTTATCCATAATATCTATTAGTTTATTGCTTCATCCTGTCCTCCACCTTGTTAGACATTGGGACTGCATGATGTGATCTTGCTTAAGAGTTTGATGCCCATTCTGTCTAGGGGTATCTTTGTACATATTTATTGATCCTGAAAAAAATCCAAAAAAATTGATATATTTTAAAAAATCCAAAAAAATGATATATTGTAAAAATTCTAAAAATTGAAAAATATCCTAAAAAAATGATCATCTTAGTGACAACCTAGCAAAAGGCACTTTGATGTATCTTCAAAAAAATTATATATTCCAAAAATACAAAAAAAATAAAAAATTCAAAAATTCAAAAAAATAGAAAAAGTGCCTTGGTGAAAACCTGGAAATAGGCGCCTTGGTAGCAAAAATATAAATTTTTTTTAATAAAAAGTCTTGAAAAAAAAATAAAAAAAAATCCAAGTGGTGAAAACTTGGAAACGGGTGCTACTTGAGGCCTTTGCACCCCTATTTCTTAGCACATGTCCTCGACACTTAGCCTTTCTCCACCTTGCCTTGTCCTTGTTAACTTGGTTTGGAATTGGTCTTTGTCTATGGGGCATAACTGTGTTAGCTTTGGTTTCTTAGATGTGTGAGTCTTTAGGACACCTTGCAAATGGTGTTTTTCAACACCCATTGACATCGAGTGTTTTTCAACACTTATTGGTTTGGTCTTACCCAGTATCATCATGTGATCTTACCTTTCTGCAAGCATTTGATCCTTGTCCTCAGAACTCAGTATCAGTTAACACACTTAAATTTTTAAATGCAACACTTAATGCTTGACTTATGTCATGATCTTTTTTTCTCTGTGTACTAACTGTTATTGATTTTTGTTGAGTGTTTTTGTCTGATAAGTCTCTCCATGATGCATTGCTAGAAGACTTGGGGCATGAGACATGTTTTTATTTATTCATTTTTTCTTGTGGGTGTGGTCTTGAACTCTAGAGTGTCTTTTGTTTTCCCCTTGAAACACTTAGGAGATTTGAGACATCATCCTTGATTGTTTTTGCACAACCATTCTTATAGTCATCTTGGCATCTATGCCTTGATGCGAGCATAGTTTTTCTATATTAAATTGGGTAAGCTAACATCGAAGTCATATTGAACTTTATGTCTTTGATGCTTATGTTAGAATCTTTCCACATTTCAATCCAATATAAATCACATTCATATCTTCATAGTTGCATTTGTAACTAGTGATGATTGTGTGATTTTTCGATGTTTGTTAATAATGGCCCAATGATGAAAATAAGTTCTTTTACATTCTCTAATGAATGATGAACACAAAATCCTATGTTACAGTTTCTCTTTTGCAAGTACACCATTACATTTCATGTAGCTTTCATTATTAGACTTCATGTTAGTTTGCATTTTTAGGCTGCATTATGAGTTTGAGGGGGTTCTCCTTTCATCTTTATTGTGGACATTTAATCAATTGTGGTCACATTTTGATCTTCATTTCTTTATTTTCTTTCATGATCTCAATTGAAATTTCTATCTTAAACAGTTGATTAATTTTTGGAGCATTTTCTTTTCTTATTTCTATTTCTTTCCATATCTTTCAAACTTCTATCTTCCATTTTCTTTTTCCCCACTTCTTTTCTTCTAAATCATCTTTGGGGCATAATATTTCATGCTTGATGATCTACCTTGGTTCTATGATTCTTATATCTTTCATCTTACATCAAGAACCTTATCTGTTGTTTGATTTGATCAAATTTATCAATTTGTTGTTTCTCCTCTATCTCATTTCAATTTCGATCACGAGGGGGCAGTAATTATCAATTTCAATCCTTGATTCAGTTTTATCAATTTTATCCTCAACTTTTTCAAGTTAAAATTTATTTGTATTCTTTGTCCTGATGTGTTCTCAAGTCGACCACACATTTGAGTTGTTTTGTGATCCCAAATTGACCTCACACTTCAATTTCTTTCTTTGACTACATGTGTTCCCGAATCGATCACACATTAGTCAAAGAGGGACAAATGTATACACCCAAAAATGGTCGCCTAGACTATGGGCCCCCATTATTCAATTTATCAATTTATCAAATTTTCTGAATCAATGGTTTGTAATATTTTATTAAATCAATTCAAATCAATTTCCTTGATCAAATTCGATTTATTTCATTTCTAAGATTGATCATTTTATTTCAAGTCTTATTTAATTAAAAGAAAATCTTCTCTTTTAATTAAATAAAATAAAATCCCCATTCAATTAAAAGAAAACCTCTCTTTTAATTAAACAGTTCATCCACATTTAATTAATTAAGAGAAAAACCTCTCTTTTAATTTAATTAAATATCTTCTATTTAATTAAAAAGAACTTGCTCCCTTTTAATTAAATAAAAATCCCACTTAAATATCTCTTTTGATGAAAAAAGGAAATAAAATAAATTCTTTTTATTTAATTTCTCTACACTTAAAAATGTGATCTAAGTGGGATTTATCTTTCCACTTTCTCCTCAACCACTCCTCTTTTCTAATTGGTGGAATCTTGTCTCACATGGATCACCACTTTCTTCTCAACCACTCCTCTTTTCTCATTGGTGGAATTTTTACTCACATGGATCAAGCTCTATTATCCCATATTGGTTATGAGAAGCCTCTCACCTCCATAATTTCCTTTATAAGGGAGAGCCCTCTCCTCATGTTAGACACCCATGATTATGCTATCGTTATGCTGCAGGTTTGAAGACCAATTTTTGAAGGAGTTTGAATACAAAAGATTTTTTTGTGGAGAACTTCTATTTTCTTGTCTTTTTCTCTCTTGCACCCCTCATGGGCTTTTAGCTTAGATCTTGCATTTATAGATTAGATTTTTCTTTCATAGATTAGATCTTATTTTTATGCATATTTGAAGATCATGGAGACTAGCATTCTTGCTTTTCCTCTTTGAATCTCTCATCTCATGGTGTACTTGCATGGGCACAAAAATAGGTCAAACTGAGGGCCTCCATTGCAAACCCTTGCACTCTATGAGTAGAGAGCTATGGATCGATTTGTGAGGGCTCATTCTTGATTTTTCTTACATGTAATGATTCATAGAAGTGTGATAACATTTTAGCACACAGATGTAATCAACCTTTTTCCTAAGAAAAGTTCTCCTCCACTGGTGCTTTTTCTATCATCAATGCTACCTCCCCAGTCTACATCAGTGTAGGCTCTCAATTCAAAATTTTCTCTCCTCTTGTAGTACAAACCAAAGTCATCAGTTCCTTTTAGATATCTCAGTATTCTCTTTATTACCATTAAGTGATTTTCTCTTGGATTTGGAAAAAAGCCTACCACTATTCCAATAGCTAATGCAATATCTGGTCTACTATGTACAACATATTCTAGCTTTCCAATCATTGATCTATACAATGTCTAATTTACTTTAGTAGATTCATCATTCTTAGATAGCTTATGTCCGGTTGCCATTGGTGGGATGATTGGTTTTGAGTAGCTCCTTGATGTATTTGGATTGGGTCACAAATATTCCATGCTTCAATTGATGAACTTGTAATCCAAAAAAGAATTTGATTTCTCCAAATATTGACATCTCAAATTCATGCTTCATTTGTTCAAAAAAATCTTTGCAAAGTACATCTTTTCCTCCAAATATTATATCATCAATAAAGATTTTTGATATCAAATTTCCTTTACCTTCTTTAGTTTTAATGTACAAGTTGCTGTTGTCATCTATTCTCTTAAATTCAATCTTCACAAGATATTTGTGCAACATCTCATACCATGCTCTAGGTGCTTGCTTCAATCCATAAAGTGCTTTGTGTAGTTTTCATATTATATCCTTATTCTTCTCATCAAAAAATCCCTCTGGTTGTTCTATGTAGACTTCCTGTTCCAATATACCATTTAGAAAAGCAGACTTCATATTATTTGGTAGACTTTGAAACCTTTGTATGTAGCATATGTAGGTAATGTTCTTACTCCTTCCATTCTTGCAACAGAGGAAAATGTTTCTCCATAATCTAGTTCTTCTTCTTGTGCATAGCCTTTGCAAACTAGTTTGGCTTTTTTTCTTATTATCTCACCATTCTCATCAAGTTTGTTTCTAAACACCAATTTGATACCAATCACATTCTTATCAATTGGCCTAGGAACTAGAGACCATGTTTTGTTCTTCTCAATTTGATCTATCTCTTTTTTCATGGCTTTATACCAGCCATCATCTTGTAGTGCATCTTTCATTATTTTTGGTTCAACCTTTCTTAATAAACATGATTCATTCCTGAGCCTATTCCTTATCATTGGTCTAGCATCCTTGTCACCAATGATTTGATTTGCAGGGTGATGTCTTCTCACATACTTGGCTAATATTGGTTTTGTCCTTCTTTCCATGTTTGGTACTTCAGCTTCATGGTCATTTTTCTCTACTTCATCTAGCACTTCATCATTCCTCTCATGTATACTATTTTCAGAGTCAAAATGAACATTTTCTACATTTTGTAGCTCAACTTCTAAATGCAGCTCAACATTCACTAGTTGAGACTTGGTAGATACTGAAGTTTGTTACTGATTCTCAACTTGATTTGCAACATTTTCTTCAATAGTCATTCCTTCATAAAAGTATACAAAGGATCTATAATCCTCTATTTTCTTGAACTCATCAACCTAAACTTTTGCATGCTCATCATAATTTATATTTTTACTTTCCATAATCTTGTTAGTGTTAGTGTTTAAACACTTATATGCCTTACTTCTAGTGGAGTATCTAAGGAATATGCCTTCATCACTTTTAGCATCAAACTTTCCATTTCTAGTATCTTTTAGAATATAACATTTACAACCAAATACTTTGAAATATTTTACGTTAGGTGAGTGACCATACTATAATTCAAAAGGTGTTGCATTTGTACCTTTCTTGACTTGAACTCTATTCACTGTGTAGATTGCAATACTTATAGTTTCTCTCCAGTACTTTAGCACAAAATTTTTCTCCATCATCAAGGTTCTAGCATAGTCAATCACTAACCTATTTCTCCTTCCAACAATACCATTTTGTGGTGGAGTTCTTGGTGCTGATGTTTTCCTTTTGATACCTTTGTCATTGCAAAATATTTCAAACTCTTTTGATGTGAACTCACCTCCTCTATTTGACCTTAGGAATTTCAAATTATTTCCAATTTCTTTATGAACTTTGGCCAAATACCACTTAAACATTTGAAATAAATCATATTTTTCTTTAAAAACATAGCAGTTATCATCCTAGAATAATCATCTACAAATAGCATTATGTATTTGTCTCCGAGGTAGCTTTGTATTTCTATTAGATCACATAAGTCTGTATGGACTAACTCTAGTACTTCATTGGAAGTGTATGTTTTGCTTTTGAAACTAGACTTAGTCATCTTCCCTAGTTGACATTGTTTGCACATTGTGTTTTTAGGTTTTTTCAACTTGGGCAACCTTTGACCTTCTTCTTCTTGCCGATGCTAATAAGATTATCAAAGTTAACATGACACAACCTTTTATGCCACAACCACACATCATCAAGTCTAACAACAAGACATGTTGTATCTTCCATATCTAGGTAAAATAGACTACTCCTAGTTCGTTCACCCTTTCCTATTAGCTTTCCATCAATGTCATAGATCTTGGCAATTTTGTTTCCAAATTCAACTTTGTAACCTACATTGCCTAACTATAATACACTCAACAAGTTGTAGTTTAATCCTTCAACATAGTATGCATTATCACATGAAATTTTCTCTGTGAGCTTAATAGAGCCTTTTCCTTTGATTTGACATGGAGCATCATTACCAAATCTAACAGTATTTCCATCATATTGAGTAAAGGTAATGAACTTGGTTTTGTCTCCTATCATGTGATGTGAGCATCCACTGTCTATGATCCACTTGTCATTCTTGTTTATATAGGTAACCAATGCTATTGCTTCATCTTATTCTTTCTCTAATTCATCCTTCATGGCTACATAGACTACTTCATCATCATTCTCATCAAAATCTTCTTCAGTTATGTAGCATCTCTTGCCTTTCTCCTTGTAATCTTTTCTATCATCTTTTCTTTTTGTTCCTATACTTATTTCCTTCTTTGTAGTTCTTCTTCTGTGTACATCTTGCAGCAATATGACCTACTTCATTGCAATTGAAACATATGATAGGGAGCTTACCTTTGAATTTTCCTTTGCCTCTAGGGAATCTTCTAGCCAGTAGTGCTTCTAATTGTTCCACATCTTCCTCATCCATACTGCTATCATTTGATGCATGTTTTCCTTTTTCTCTCTTTTTTCTTGATGTCTCCTCCTTAGTGCCTTTTATTTTCATCTTGGCCTTGAAAGCATATTCAAGGTTCTTAGATTTGTAGTTATCAAAATTGGGCAACTCAAATGCAGTAAGTCTTCTCACTATTCCTTCAAAGGTTAGTGTGTTCCCTTGTACACACCTTAGCTCTTGTATGGTTGAAACTCCAATAGCATAGATAAGGTGTAGAGTTCTTAAGTATTTTTTGATTGTAGTTTCTTCTTCCAATTGACCACCTAGGCTTCTTATTGCACTTACCACTTCTTTCATTCTTGCAGCACACTACGTAACATTTTCACCTTCCTCCATTTTTATGTCATCAAACTTTCATCTTAGGCTTTCTCTTTTTTCTCTTTGGACATTCTGATCTCCTCCATAGATTTATGATAAGGTTTTCCACATCTTGAATGCCGTGTCACAATCTTTGATCTCATTATATTGTACATAATTAAGTGCAGATGCAATCCCTAGCATTGCTTGATTGCGCTCCTTCTTTTGGTTCAAATCATCTGTAGTAAGATGTCCTACTAGATTTACATGTTCTGTTCCAATTAAGGTTTGTGCTTAGTCACTTATTGACCCAAGGTGCAATTTCATCAGACTCTACCATGCAACAAAGTTATCTTTGTTGATCTTGGGAACTTCTCTCTTGGACATCTTGATCTTCCTGCTTCTAGTACCTTGAAACTAAAGATGGCTCTAATACCAATTGTTAGAAATGCTTTAGAATAATTGAGAGAGGGGCAGGGGGGGGGGGAGGGTGAACTAGTTATTCAAGGTCCAAATGTCTTATTCAAAATTTTCATTAAGTATAGTGAGCCCATTCAACAATTCATTAATCCAAGTTTTAACATATCTAACCAGCAAGTTACTGTAAGTCAACATGAAAGCATAACACACAAGAAAGCAACACATGACATACTAATTTATGTGGAAACCCAATTTGGGAAAAACCATCAGTAACACGCTACTCAATTCTCACTCTTCTGAAGTGATGCCCTACGAAAGGCTTGCACTATTAAAGGCTTACAAAAAATTATTAAATGTGACCTTGTTAGAGGATTTAAACACCCTATTAGAAGTGGGCTTGGCTAAATAACTTTAGAACATTCACTTGGAATGTCACCCTATTAAAGGATTTAAAAGTGGCTATTAAACCAACCTAAGTCCATAGAATTTTTAGATCTAATACAATTTCCAGAGAGTATTAGAAAAATCTTGACCTGACTACAACATACAACTTATCTTGTAGATCTCAGATCACTTCTCAACTCATACCCTTGCTTGGCCTTCAATCTCTGCAACTCTAATAGCTTGCCCTCCTTTCAAGCTTAGTCTACTTGAGTCTCCATGCTCAATGTACTAGTACAATCCTCTCTTCATGACCACTTATAGAAGTAGATCCTCTATGCTCTTCCTTCTTCTAGATGTCTCCTCCTTGACACCCTTCTAACTACTTCATAGATTTGGCTCTTTAGTAGCAACAATATCAGTAGCTCTTTCCTTCTTGGTCTATACTCCTTAAATAAAAGTCTTGGAGTTTCTTTTTCTGCACAAGTCTTCCATTCTTTAATTTCAATTTGTATGGATTAGGTAAGATTCATTACATTTAACCCATATTTTGTTTCCTCTAGAAACTTCTTGAATAATCGTTTAGAATTTTCTCAAAAATGGTTTACATAGGATTCTATGCCACCAGCTCATCATCCTTATCTTCCAACTCATTCACAAAATTCAATGTAACCATTATGTTAGCTCAGATTTGGCAAATCTTCGTCATTTGAAATAATGTAACAGCTCAACACTATTGAAATACTGATGCTCAACACATATTGTATTACTCAACATCAATTGTGTTTTTCCTGATGCTCAACCCCTGAAGATCACTTGGCACCAACTAAGAATTTTCTAATGTTGAGCTCCTACTGTGAATTTTCTTGGCTTCACTTAACTTGCTTGTCACCCACTAATGATCATAGTTTAAACTTTGCATTCCACCTTGTTACAACGTCTTTCTCCAATGTTTCTAAGTGTGACCAACCTCTATATCTTTGAGTATGTTATCAATACATCATTTAACCATTGTCTTAACTGATCCTTGCACTTCATTACAACATCATAACTCAACCTTTCCCTTAGGTGATCTTATTACATCTTGTTGATTAAATCCTCTTCATCAATCGACTAAGTGATAGTACTTGGATCTTATAAAAAAATGTCATTCCTACAAGTCGTAGGTTTGACATCAATGACAAGAAAATGATTGAAAATAAAAACCTTCTTTCTTTGCAACAATCTCCCTCTTTGATTTTGACATTGAGCTTTTCAATCAGATTTCCAATAGAAGAGAAAATAATTAATAAGAGGGTTATCACATGATTGCATAGTTAAGCCATGAAGAAAAATTATATGTTGCAAAACCATGAAAGACATCTAATAGTCACAAGTTATGCTCTTCACTCTTTTACAAAGGTTTGAAGCAAAGTGATAGATTAAGTTGTGATGAAGTGATCTAGTGATTAGGCAGTTAAGTTTTTAACTATCACAACATTGCTAAGGTTTGTGATTGACTTGAGTCAAAGTTGAAAAGTTGAAAATTCTTAAGATCACACTATTGCAAGCTTTAGCTACGGTTACATTTTTGAAGTTGCAAGCTTGCAAGATGAACTCAGAACGGTTAAAGTTAAAGGCTAGCACAAGATTGCAAGATTTTTAGTCAGAGTTAAGATTTTTGTTGCAAAGTTGTGAAAAGAGGTGATGATCAAACAAAGAAGCAATCACATCTTCATAGGACAAAAGCTAAGGTAAAGAAATGAAGTTGTGAGCTTGTGAATAACCAAAGTGTTACAATTAAAAGTAAACATCATGTCTTTGCATGGTTTGAATTGTTGTTAATATCTTAAGTTGTGAAGTAGTTAATAAATTGATGATCACACTTTCCCAAGCTCTCAAATATAGTTAGATTTTTAAGTTGTGATGTTGCAAGATAAAGTAGCTATCAAAGAAAATGGCCAGTACAACATCACATGGTTAGAAGGAGCATCATGTTCAGTGGTTGTGAAGAAGAAAATAATGATAAGATTAGAAGCGTCACAATATCACAAGCATAAAAGATGTTAGGGGCTAAACCATGACAAAGGTGCAAAGTAAGGAATATACAAGTCATCGCTAGATCATATCAGTTTAAAAGATAAAGTGATAAATAGTTGTAAAGCTATGAAAGAGTATAAAATAAAGTGATTACCATTTTGTAAGCCCATGTGGTGAATGCTGAAATAAAGTTGCAAAGGAGAAATTAGAGGCAATCATAATGTTGCAAGCCAAGCTTAGTAGTTAAAGAAAAGAGATGTGAGATTGTGAAATGGTAGAAATAACCATTTTCACATGGTTGCTACTGGAGATAAGAAAAGAAGTGAAAATGTGGTGAACTAGTGATAAGGTGGTCATCACATCATCATAGCTATCAATTTTAAAGTATAAAAATAGAATGGCCATATTTGAGCTGGATAAAAAAGGGATGAGTTGGATGTACAAAATATGAAAAAGTAAAGATTTTGCCAGCTTTTCAAGATTGGTAGGTTTTAAAAAGTACTGACTTCAATGCCATTAATGCCATGCTCCCATTATAAAAACAAATAAATTCTGAAGGGCACAAAGATTTCCATTACCATTTTTAGAATTGTTTGAGTTTAAGAGAGAATTTGAATTTACAAAGTGTTTTAGAGTGATTATAAAACATATAGGATTCAAAATTGATTGAATTACTTGAAAAATAGCTTAGAAAGAAGGATCATTAATTGCACAGGTAAAAATTGAAGAATCAACTTTGAAAACAAAAAGATCTAGCTTGTTTGTTGAAGAATGGATACATATTTTACTTGGTTCTACTAATGCATAGGCTACAAATAATCATGCCTTCAGAGATCCATATGTACTATGTAGAGATGCAGATGTTCTAGATAGAAATGGATATGAATTGTTCTAGTTCTTCTACAAAAATAGAATGAAGAAGGTTCCTATTTGCAACCCTTGGGTCATTATTTTTGGAGTAATTGATTATGCTGGAAGTATTTATGGACGTTGACTTGGTGAAGGAATTAATCAAATGTTACAACCCAGTTAGTAAATCATTCCTTCGGAGAGACATTAGCATCTTCTTGGCCCTAGATAAGGAGACATTTATAGAGACATTTGATTTGGGAGGTCTAATATCATTGCATATTGACATTGGTGACCTAATAGAGAATTTCAAAAGCTAGAAGAGTTTTTACATGGGTAGGGAAATGACAAGGCATATCCCTATGTCCCACAAAGAAAAAGGAAAATTTCCAAAGAAGAAGGAAATAGAAAATATCATGCTTCAAGAATTCTTTCATAGGTATTTCTAGAATACTATCTTTGGTCTGAATAAGGTCCTAGGTTTAGATGGAACCATGAATGCCCTAGGAGGAAATTATGTTATGGATTTGAAAATTCAAGACACCAACACAAATGTTGGGTATGATTATGTCACATACATAATTGACAAGATCCATGAGGAGATCACTACTTCTCAACAAGGATATTTGGAGAATTTTAGATTCCCTCACTACTCTTTGATCATGCATTTAATCCTATTAGAGAATGCTCATTTGATCAATGCTTCTTTGAATCCACATAGGAATGGGGAGAAAGATTACCAGTGCAAAGGTAGACCAAAATATGGAAAATATTCTATCCATACTCAAATGTTATTTCCTTCTATATTGATTTTTTTCATCACGTTTTAAAAATGATAGGACTGGCTAATGAAAGAATCCCTTGAAGTGTTAGGAAGGTTGTTAAGCCTAAAATGTGTTGTGATGGCGGGAAAAAATTAACACATGATTAGGGGAGTGTTTTTATTTTTGAGTATAATTTCATAAAAATATATGGATGCCCTCAACCTCCCCACATTCTTCCCAAATATGTCCTAGAGAGACTAGGGTTTATAGAGGTTTTCTAGAAGCTGATCTCATTGAACAGATAGTATCGAGGTAACCTTGTTAAGAAGGGAACATTTTTGTGTAGATGCACTATGTTAGGAGATTTTGAAATAGACAAAAATTCTATTGAAGAGATGAATGTCTATCTGTAGGGTTACAAATTTCCAACTAGACCAGCTAGAACATATGACCCCTACAATATCATTAGACATGCCTTAAAGAATATGAGATGATATAATTTATCTCCTACAAAACCTATGTGGGAAGAGTATGTTATTGCTGATAGGTTAAATGAGGATGTGTAGAGAGAAAGAATGATAAAATAAGTGGATCTTCTTAGTTTTGAGTAGGAGATGAAAAAGTAAATCCATCCTTTAAGGAATTCTATCCTGAAGAGGACTACTGGTCAAGATTGGATAAGTGTGTAGAAAATTTTAATGAGATCTTAGCACAAATTCCTAAAGCAATACGGAAAAAATTTGACCTTGAATATTTTAGTGAAGACATAGTTTTTGAAGTCACTAATAATGAAGAGGATTAGGCTAAAAGCTTAGAGTGGGTAGAGTAAATAAATAAGAAACAAAAGATGGTAGAAATACCACAAAAGGCTCAATAGAAAGTCTTGAAAATCTTGCCTAGGGGTAGCTAATATTTTATGATATTATAAGGAGATATTTGGTAGCTCAGGCCTCTAAGGATGAGCAAAGGGCTAAGAAGCTGTAACTACAAGCTTAGATGATTGATGGCAGAATCATAGAAGCAAATGAGTTCACGAGTGATGATAATTTCATCAAGACTAAAGAGTTTAAAATCTTCTTGTTTAAGTTGAAACAAAATGAGTTGTCTCTAAAAATGATACCAAGTGATTTTGATGAGATGGTTACTAAGCTAGTGTAGAAATTACAAGAATATGATCCTGCTAGTGAAACCCTCACCATAGAAGAGGCCAGGGACCTAGTGAGAAGAAGTGGCATGATTGTCTTCCCAAGATGGGATATCAGTTCATCTTTTCTGCTAGACCAAGTGACAAGACAAGACAAGTCTATATATTTTGAAGACGAGAACCAACTAGGAGAGTTGAGAGGGTCAGGGTACAATATTGATGCACAAAGAATGACATTATGGATTTTATCTCTAGAGGATGAGAAACCTACCCTTATGGAAATCAAGGAATCCCTAAGGGGGAATGTGATATTTTGGAATGTACACTCCACCTCCAACAGCTAGATACATGGGATGCAAACATCTATGGCTTTTCTAGGAAAGAATAAGATGGATGTCCTTCAAGCATAGTTGGAGGGAGCCTATGAATAGTTCATCAAGACTAGGAGGCATTATGAGGAACAAATAAAGAAGACATATGTCTTAGCAAAGAAAACTCTCAAGCTGGAGAATGAGATAGTAGCATTGAAAAACACTATTAGATCAACTATAGAAATCCAAGTCATAGGTGTGCAAACAGAGGACCATGTACCTAAAATAGAGGAGGCATTAGGCCAAGCAATGAAATTTGATGAAGAGGAAGTGGAATCAAGCAAGGAGATTGAGATTAGAAATACTAAGAACTTGTTGGTTCATAAAATAAATGCATTGAAACTAGTTTCCCAGAATGTGCATAGAAACTATCTTATGTTGCAAGGGGTAGAGTATAGGTGTTCAAAGGCTATTTCCCTATTGTTTCCACTTTTCACCACATGGGGTCCATATACTCCATTTTTTGATAGTTTGATACCTATGTTGGCACAGAAGAATGATTTTCCTAAGGTAACTATTATAAACACCAGAAAAATGATCAACAAGGTAAAGGATTTGAATTCTTTCTTTGGTGTAAAATTACAATTAATCTAGAATAAAATGAAAGCAATTGCCATAGGAACACCCAATTTTGTGCCTACAATTTTGGAGAGTGATGGAAAAGTTAAGGATAAGGTAGAATGGTCATCATCTTTTGATAGCATTCTAAACCTATTGGATACAATTAATTAATTGTGTGTTATCTTTGATGTTACACAAATGTCATATTATTATCAATCAGTAAATGCCTAGCTCACTCAAGTAGTAAAGATAGTTCTTAGTGTCTACTGAGGGTTCTTGTGTTTGCCTAGTTCAAAAGGTAGTGTTTATTGAGTTCACTTAGGCATAAAAAGAAAAGTTGTAGAAAGTGTGTGTTAAATAAGATCACTTAGTTAATGAAGGAAAGTTGAATGGAACCAATGCTAACCGAGCTCACTCAGTTGTCAAAGGATTTTTGTGATTTTGTAGTGTTAATCGAGCTTCTATTGGTTAACAAAGAAAATCAATTCTGAGTTAGTTTCTACTGAGCTAGGTCAGCTAATGAAGGATTTTCTTATTTTGGCATATTAAACTTAATTAATTTATGTATTGATTCCATCTAACTAAGGTGATGAATATTGATTATTCTAAGTTGTATTTGAGCCAACTTGACAAAGTGAAAGATATAAGTATAAGGTCAAGTTGTGATTTCAATGTGTGCAAGTGATTAAGATGTGATTGAAGATTTAATGATCAGAAGAGGAAGTGAATTTAAAGGATAATCAAAATATCTTTTTAGAGCAGCAAAGATATATTTGATCAGTAAGGATCAAGTACAAGCTAGAATAGAGATCTATAATAAAAAAATCAGTTGCATTCAAATAAGGTCATCTAATTGTTACTCTCTAACCATTGTAGTAGTGATCTAAATCTCCTATTAGAGTTGGTTTAACAACTATTTGCAAATCCTCTAACAAGGTGACAATTCCATTGAATTATTCTCAAGACCTCTAATAAGGCCACTATAATAGGGTGATTAAATCCTCTAACAAAGTCACACCTAATAGTGTGTTTTGTAACCTTTAATAGGGTTGGCTCCTAATAGGGCTCACTTAAGAAGAGTGCAAACAATAACTAGTTACAATTGGTGGTTTTTTCCCAAATTGGGTTTCCACATTAAATCTTGTTGTCAAATGTGTTCATGCTATTTTATTTTATGTGTTTACAAATAAGTTAAAGTAATGGTAATCATAGATAACATCTAAAGATTTATTTGTTAATCATTTACTGAGCTAATCCAGTTATTACTAAGTTACAATATTCTATGTGGTTACTAAGCTTCAACAGTATTTAGTTATCTGTTTGCACTTTGTACTGACATCTAAGGGATTTGGGATTTATTTTAGTAGTAAATAATTCACCCCTCCCCTCTTAGTTACTCCTCATATATTTCCAACAATTGGTATTAGATCTTTTGGTGCTTGTAGAGAAGGTTTCAAGGACCTAAGCTAAATATCATGATGTATTACAAAAGAGAGATTCCCAAGCTGAATAGAGACAATTTTGTAGCATGGAAATGACTAATGAGGTTACATTTGGCTACCATCAGTGATTTAGGTTGCAAATATCTTGATGGTGAATATAAAACTCTCTCCCACTAGAATATTACCAGTTGAAGATATTGTTGAAAACAAGAATCATAATATCATGATGATTGGCATTTCATTTACTCTCAGTTATGTTGAATTTGATGCGGTAAAGGATTGCAAAACTACTTTTGAAATGTGGAACAAAATAAAGGATATCTATGGAGGAGATGGCAATGTAAGAAGAGCCAAAGTAGAAAGCCTTAGAGGACAAATTGATCAAATGAGAATGAGAGAAGATGAAAATATTGCAAAGTATGTGGAAAGAATCAAGGTGAGTGTAAGTGCAATAAAAACATCCATAGGAGACATTAAGAAGGGAACTATTGTAAGTAAAGTGCTAAAAAATCTTCTTCCTATTTATGCAATTAGAGTGTCTGATATTCAAGAAAATATATGTGATCCTAATAACAAATTTGGCTTGGACGCTCTAGTTGAAAGATTGACAACTTTTGAATTAGACAACTATGATAACTATAGTCCTGCTTCAAAGAATATTGAATCTACATTTAAAGCCAAACTCACACTCAAAGAAAAGGGCAAAAAGTCAAAATCTAGCCAATCAAGAAGTGAAGAAGATGGAACATCAAAAGAAAGTCCAGATAGTGATCTTGAAGTTGTTGAAGCCCTACTTGTAAGGAAGTATTCCAAAGGTAGAGGAAAGTACAAAGGAAAAGTTTCTCTAATCTACTTTTCTTGTGAAGAATTTGGTCACATTGCTGCTAGGTTTCCAAAAAAGGAAATCAAGGATGAGAAGAAAAGAAACAAGCATAAAGGCAAGAAGGACTCCAAGAACTACAAGAACTACAAGGACAAAGTTAAGAAATCTTGTTTTATAGCTAAAGATTTTGATAGCAGTGAAGATGAAATGGTATATATTGCTATGAAAGATGAATCTGATAATGAAGGAGATAAGATGTCACTTATCTCTCATGTTAGCAAAAATGATATATGGATGATTGACAATGGTTGCTCACATCATATGAGTGGTGACAAAACAAAATTTGAACATATGGAATATTATGATGGAATTAGTTTAAGATTTGGAAATAATAAACCTTGTAACATAAAAGGAAATGATGTATTTTATTGACTAAAGTACTTGTATGTGACAATGGTTATTGGGTTGAAGAACTGAAGCATAATCTACTAAGTGTGGCACAATTGAATAACATTAGATTCAAGGTAGAATTCATGAATGGATAGGCCAAATTACTAGATGGAAAAGGAAATCTTGTTGGATCTAGCAAAGAAACAAAATGTAATCTATTTTATCTTGATCTCAGTGATTGTTCATGTTTTATTGCTCAAGTAGAAGAAAGCTAGTTATGGCACAAAAGGCTATGTCATGTGAACTTTGAAAATCTAGTTAAAATAAGAAAACATAGAAGAGTACGAGGTATTCCTAGTTTGAAGAAACCTAACATGGGTCTATACAAGAATTTCCAAATTGGTAAGATGGGAAAGACAAGCTTCAAGAGAAAAGATTATAAATTAGAAGAAGTCTTGGAAATTCTTCATATAGACTTATGTGGACCTATTGGAATAGAGAGTTATAGTGGAGAAATTTTTTTCATTCTTTTTGTTGATGACATTTATGTACCTAAAAGAAAAATTAGAAGCCTTTCAAAAATTCATGTGGTATTTGGCTAGAGTGGAAAAAGAAACTGAAATGCTTAAGATCAGATAGAGGTGGTGAATTCATCTCCAATGAATTCAATAATTTTTGCATTGAAAGAGGAATCAAAAGACAAGTATTAGTCCCTAGTACACCACAGTAGAATGGTATAGCTAAAAGAAGAAACAGATCTATCATGGACTGTGCAAGAGCATTGATGATAAAAAGAATGTTGCTCTCAAATACTAGACAGAAGCTATCAGCATTGCAGTTCATACCTTGAATATAATTTAGTTGAAGAAAGATTTAAAAAAAACACCTTATCAGCTATGGTATGGCTACAAACCTAATGTAAGTTACTTGAAAGTATTTGGCAGCAAATATTATATATTAAAAGAATCTAGACAATGAAAATTTGATGTAAAAGGTGATGAAGGCATATTTCTAGGATACTCCTACAGAAGTAAAGCATAAGATATTTGAATTTGTCTACTCACAAAATTATATAAAGTGCACATGTCAGATTTGATGAATTTATAGAAAAGAGTGAAGAAGAAAGCAACAAGGAATTTGAAGATTATAGAAAATTTGTTTACAATGAACTTGATACCTTGCCAAATCTATTTGAAAGAAAAGAAGCTTCATCTCCGAAGTCCCCAGAAACTCCAATAGTTACTAAGTTGTAGATAATGTAACTCAAGCTAGAAGGACCCAAGTCATAATCAAAGGCTATTGAGCTAGTTCAAACTAAGCCTAATGGACCCAAATTAAAATTCAAGAAGATGGTGGAACTCATTCAAAGACCAAGGAGCTTGTGTTAGCAAGATATGTTAGAAGGCATCATGCACCTGATTAGATCATTGGAGACAAATCAAATAGAACAATGAAAAGAAGAAAATTAAAAGGTACATGTTTACTTACTAAATTTGAACTTAGAAGTGCTAAGGATGCTCTAGAAAATGAAAGTTGGATTGAAGCAATGAATGAAGAGATAAAATAGAACAAAACTTGGATTCTTGTTCCTAGACACAAGAATCAAAATATAATTGGTACAAAGTGGGTATTTAGAAATAAGCTAAATGAAGATGGAAAAATATCAAGAAACAAACCAAGATTAGTGCACAAATTTATTCTCAAGAAGAAGGTACTGACTATGGTGAGACTTTTTCTCCTATAGCAAGACTAGAACATGTTAGAGATTTTCTAGCATATGTAGCACATAGAGGATTTAAAGTATATCAAATGGATGCCAAATCTACATTTTTGAATGGAATTCTTGATGAAGAAGTCTACATTGAGAAACTTGAAGGTTTTATAGATCCTAGCAAAAGAGGCATGGTTTGCAAACTACACAAAGCATTATATGGTCTCAAACAAACCCTTAGAGCTTGGTATGAAAGACTACATAATTACTTAGTACATATTGGTTTTCAAAGGAAAAATGACAACAATAGTTTGTATATCAAAGAAGGACCAGATAAGAAGATTGTGTTGGCAGAAATATTTGTTGATGATACTCTATTTATAGGAAATGATGACTTATGCAAAGCATTCTCAGAAGAAATGAGTAAAGAATTTGAGATGTCCATGTTTGGTGAAATAAAATTCTTTTTTGGATTGCAAATACAATAGAACAAAGATGGTATCTACATAACTCAATCCAAGTATATCAAGGAGATACTGAAGAAATTTGGAATGGAAGATTTAAAACCTATTAGAACCCCTATGTCTACTAGACATAAGCTTTCCAAAAATGATGATTCCAAGGTGGTATATCAAGCCACATATAGATCAATGATTGGAAAATTGTAGTATGTAGTGCATACAAGGCCTGATATTGCATTAGTAATTGGTATGGTGGTAAGATTCTTAGCAAATCCTAGAGAAAATCACATGATGGCAATCAAGAGAATCATGAGATATCTAAAAGCTACTGAAGAATATGGCTTATGGTACAAACTTGGAGGTAATTTGGACTTGAAGGTGTTTACTAATACTGATTGGGCAAGAAGTTGATGATAGAAAAAGCACTAGTGGTGAAGCATTCTTTCTTGGTAAGAAACTAGAATACTGGACAACTAAGAGGTAAAATTGTACATCTCAATCCATAATAGAGGCAGAATATATAGCAACAATAGTCAATTTTTCTAACATTGTTTGGTTCAAACAATTGTTGGAAGGAATGAAAGTAGAGATAAAAGATCCAATAGTCATATATTGTGATAACACCATTACAATCAACATATCAAAGAATCTAGTAATGCATTCCAAAAAAAAGCATATTGCTATAAATATCATTTCTTAAGAGAATTAGTGCAGAATAAAGAAGTCATATTGGAATATGTGAATACAAAAGAATGAATTGCAAATATATTCACCAAGCCATTTCCTAAGGATGAATTTGTATATATAAGAGGTAAGCTAGGTGTCATTCCCCCATCTGAAATTCACTAAATGAACTAAAATTCACTAAATGAAGTTTAGTGAATGCATCAACCAGAACCTATTGAAGATCAATAAGTTGGTGCAGATTTAGTGAAGGCATATTGCAAATGAATCAATACTAAGGTACATTGACATTTATAGAATTATTGTCTTTGGCATGTGTTGTCAAAGAGGGAGAGGTTACTATCATATCTCTGAGAAATTTTTGAAATTTTTGAACCAAAATAAAGTAAAGAACCAAAGAGGGAGAATTTTTTCAAAGAAGAAGTTTTCTAAAAGAGGGATGAAGTTTTGAATGAACTTGAGAGAAGCTATTATAGATAGATTCTAGAAAAAGGAAGAGCTCATACTAACAGAGGGAGTTCTCAAGTCTAAAATCCAAAATTTCATTATGCTATGACATGTTGTGTTGCCATCAATGCCAAAGAGGGAAATTGTTGGATATAATTGATTAATTGTGTGTTGTCTTTGATGTTACACAAATTTCATATCATTATTAATTAGTATACATTGATCTCACTTGGGTAGTGAAGATAGTTCTTAGTGTTTATTGAGCATTCTAGTGTTTTCCTAGTTCATAAGGTAGTGTCTACTAAGTTCACTCAGGTGTCAAAAGAAAAGTTGAAAAATGTGAGTGTTAACTGAGCTAACTTAGTTCTAAGCTTTTTGGTGTTTTCCTAGTTCAGAAGGTAGTGTCTACCAAGTTCACTTGGGCATCAAAAGAAAATTTGGAGAACATGAGTGTTAATCAAGCTCACTTGATTAATGAAGGAAAATTGGATAGAACTTGTGCTAACCAAGCTCACTTGGATGGAAAAGAAATTTTGTGAGTTTGCAGTGTTAACTAAGCTTCTTTTGGTTAATAAAGGAAATTTTTTCTGAGTTAGTTTCTATCGAGCTAGGTCAGATAATAAAGGATTTTCTTATTTTGGCATATTAAGCTTAATTGATTTAATTGGCTAAGGTGATGAATATTGATTATTCTAAGTTGTATTCGAGCCAACTTGACAAAGTGAAATATTATAAGTATAAGGTCAAGTTGTGATTTCAATGTGTGGAAGTGATGAAGATGTGATTGAAGATTTAATGATGAGAAGAGGAAGTGAGTTTAAAAGATAAGTAGAATATCCTTGTGGAGTAGCAAAGATATATGCGATCAGGAAGGATCAAGTACAAGCTAGAATAGAGATCAATAATAAGAAAATTAGTTGCATTCAAATCAAGTCATCTCAATTTTACTCTCTGACCATTATAGTAGTGATCTAAATCTCCTGACAGAGTTGGCTTAACAACTATTTGCAAATCCTCTAACAAGGTGACAATTCCATTGAATTGTTCTCAAGACCTCTAATAAGGCCACTCCTAATAGGGTGATTAAATCCTCTACCAAGGTTATGCTATTTTTTAACCTTTAATAAGGTTGGCTCCTAACAAGGCTCACTTCAAAAGAGTTAAAACAATAACTAGTTACAATTGGTGTTTTTTCCCAAATTGGGTTTCCATGTTAAATCCTAGTGTCAAATGTGTTCATGCTATTTTTGCTATTTTATTTTATGTATTTGAAACTAAGTTAAAGTAATGGTAATCACATATAACATCTAAAGGTTTATTTTTTAATCACTTATTGAGCTAATCTAGTTATTACCAAGTTACAACATTCTATGTGTTTAGTGTGCTTCAGTAGTATTCAATTATCTATTTGCATTTTTTACTGACATCTAAGGGATTTGAGATTTCTTTTAGTACTAACTAATTTAACCCTCCCCTCTCAATTAATTCTCTTATATTTACAACATAAACCATCCCATATTCCTAGGACACCTCAATAATGAGGCAAGTGTAGCAGTAGTGTATGATTTGATTGACATGCTCTACAAATTAGAGTTAAAAATATCAAAAGTAGCTATAAAGGTTAAGCCAATAATAGATGCCAAGTGGAAAAAATACCTTGAAGAGTTGGATGTAGTCAGGGATAACACCTGGCCTGATATAGATACATATATTACCTATGGGAAGTCATTGTAAATATCAAGGCCCTACCATTTGGTGATAGTGAGTAGGTAGTGCAAGCATGTAGTTATAGGAGCTTGAAGACCAACATGAAGATACTCAAGATAAAAGATATTTGTATATATTTCCACTAGGATTTTGACATGTGTCCTCCCATCTGAAGCTTGTTGCAATCCTTCCTATAAAAGGCTTTCCAAGATGTGGAGTTGAGGGCCAAAATCTATATAATTTTAGTGTTATGCTATTTTTGGAGTTGGTCCAATAAGTCTTTGTGTCAATTTTTGTGTGATATATTCATTTTGAAAAATATGAGAATACAAATGAACATTGAATGACAATTTGTCATATCTTGAGTTATGTTTGAGTATTATACAAGTATTGTATAATACAAAAGGAATGTTCTGCAATATCTGTGTCCTTGAATTTTGTCTCTATTTCCTTGTGTCTATAGTTTTGATATTGAAATGAACAAGGTTCTTTCATTTTAATGCAACTTGGATGGGTTGTATGTATTTTCATTGATTGCCTTTAATTCAAAGAGTTAAGTAAATGCTTTCATTGAATTGATAGGGTTTCTAGATATACGAGAGGGATATTCATAAGAATGAAATTCAAGGGTCATTATTGATAAAATTAATTGTAAGACAATTAATTAAGTCAAAGGTTTGTTGGGTAGACTTTTTATAACAATGGATAAGGCACTGATCAATGATTCAAATGAAAATTGTTAAAGATCACGTGGTTGGACAGAGCACAATTTTGAATGAAATCAATTTTTACCTTTTGTATGAAGAAACAAATTTCTGATCAACACTTATTAGCAAATAGTTTTCTACAAGTTATAGTTAGCTACTATAATCAAGAATCACTTGAAAGTCTAAGAAGAACTATGACCATTATCTACTATATGGGATAGATATGAAGATTAGAGTATGAATGAGTGAATTGTGAAGAAAGTATCAAATATCCGGTCATTTCATCCCTAAGGTGCACCTATCTAGGCCATGTAGAGTGTGAAGTGTAGAGAATCCCTATGATTCTATTGAAGTTGGTCTAGATCTAAAGAAAATCCTGCTGAATATAGGATCTAGCTAGTCCTTATGATATTTTTTTTCTTTTGAACCCTAGTATTAGGTCCATTGTAATATGGTAGTTTTAAAACACCAACAACATAAATATTTATTAGAATGTAAAGTCCTCCAAGATAGCTAGGGGGGTGAATCAATTTCTCAATATCTTTATTAATTCTAAAATATGTAATTAATAAATGTAACAACCATAGAAATATAACCATGCATAATAGCACCTAATATGTTAACTAGGGTAATCCTTGATCAAAGGGAAAACCCCAATGGGATGATGCCCACAAGATGATGTACTAATATAAAAGTTCCCTACAAAAAGATAGATTCTATTAGGAGCCAATAAAATATAATAAAAATATATGAGTCCCTATTAGGATAATTTGATTCCTTGTTAGAATATTCGAACTTTTTTAGGAGTTGCACTAACTTCTTTAGGAGTTGAAAGGAGGATAATTAAACCCATTGTTCAAATAGCCTCAGAGTGTCTTCACAAAAAAATCTTCAGGATAATATATCCAAGTTATGAACTTACTATAAAAGAAATTATTTTCCAATGTAGTTTCTCTAAAGCTCACAATACAACTTCAACATCAATATCTACTTTGAATTTAGCCAAATTCACATTCAAGTTTGCACAACAATATCATTGATCAATACCACACTCAACCACAAGGAAATGGCCTTTCCTTTATACCAAGTCCTAATACAAGAATTCATTCATCCTTGAGGTTTTCTCAATTTAAAATTAATTCTATAGGAAAATATTACATGTTACATTATAATTATACTCTTTCCAAAATAATTTTTACAATAGTCCATTCACAAGAACCAACATGTTGAACAAACTTCATAAGTTGGCTCAAACTATATATCTAATTTTTTCCATATGGAACATAGAATCTTTAACATGTCTTTGATCATCCTTTAAATGTACTTAATCAAATTCCATCTCATCTAAACAATATAATTTATTCACCAATACTCACTTTCCATAAAATCTCTTTGAAAGCTATCTTTAGACAACATCGCATAACTCTACAAGAATTGCATGTTTCTTTCCGTGCATTTAATTATAGTATCTTAATACATCATTGATCATATGTCTAAGAGTTTTCAACTCAACTCATTGACCATTGACCATACAAAATGCATCTACCTTTGCTACTCTAGAAATATTCATAGAATATGATGTATGTTGAATTCAATAAAAAATATTATCTTGAATGCATGATGCAGGAGCATCCAGAGGTATAAGGGAAATCTTGTGTCACCCGAAAAATGTACTTAGAATTAGTTTCTATTTCATGTGTTTTCATTTTTGGATACCCATTTGGGTCAAATAAAGGTCCCAACTCTCACAGTTCCACTATCATTGTTCTAGGATAGAGTATTTGAACACCTTGGGATATGTGTAAATGCCAAAAAAATAGGAGTATGTAATTGAACCATCATTTTGGTGAACTAGGATGTGTAAATTGTCTAGATGAATGTAATTGCAATTTAGAGCATTCCAGAAAAAGAATTAGGTCAAAAGGCCCCACAGTTTGAAAGGTATCATAGTTTTTTAGTTTTTGGAGACCTCCTAAGAATGAATCAAAGTCAGGTTAGGGCCATTAAATGACCTCAAAATGGGCTAAAAAATGGGGGATGAGAAAATCTATCCATAGGGCTATAGATCACTTTGAGAGCTTTTTTAAAATGTAAACAATTCGTCAATTGGAGCTACGGTTCAAAAGTTATGCCTCCCGAAAGTTTGATTACAGTTTTTGGATTCTTCTAGATTTGCATCAACTTCTAACGTAGCTTCTGGAGCCTTCTACTTGGTTAGTGGATGCCTACTAGAACTTTCTAGAATGTAATCCTAGTCCTTAACCCTCTGAGGTCTATTTAAGGACATTTTTAGCATTGTAAAAGGCAGTTCGGAGTGGAAATTGAGAGGAGGTACCAAAAGGAGAAATTATCTCCAGTTTTGTGCTATTGTAAGCCCTTAGGGAATGTTTTGAAGTCTATTTTCTTTGTACTAAATGTACTAGCTTATTTTCACAGTTAATACAATTTCCCTTTTCCTGTTGTGTCCATTCTGTGCTTGGGTTGTGTCCCCATCAAGTGGTATCAGAGCTAGTTTTCCTGAGTGTGTAGACAGAGCACCGACTATGAGGCAGTTTGCACCAAGACTGTGTGGTTGTGGGTTTGAGTTAAGAAGATGCCTCCACAAAGAGAGCATGGTGGAAGGGCTAGAGCTGTTAATCCTGAGGAGGTTAGAGCCCTCCAAGGAAGGTACAAGAATTGCAGGAGGAGCTTCTTAGAGGAACAAATGTTGCTGTAGGTGACGACAGTGAGGATGACAATGAAGAAGAAGAAATTGGACCAGAAGGAGAATTTGACAGGGAAGTTTTGAATTAGGTAGAGGAAAGGCTTTCTAGGTCCATTACTAAATTTGGGAAAAGATGTACATTTGATGTGGGTGTATTTTCAGGAAATATGAAATCAGATGAGTTGATCGACTGGATCAATGAACTGGAAGAATACTTTGAGTATGAGGATATCAGGGACCTAGATAGGGTTAAGTTTGCAAAGGCCAAACTGAAAGGCCATGCCAAAATTTGGTTGCAAGAGGTTCAATTGGAAAGAAATAGAAGAGGAAAGGAGAAGATCACAAGGTGGGATCGCATGGTGGACAAGTTAAAGAAGTAGTTCATTCTTGTGGACTACAAGCTTGATTTGTTTAAAAAGATGCATGGGCTAAAGCAAGCAGGAAGATCAATCCAAGAATATATAGAGGATTTTTATCGACTTTTGATTAGAGCAGGGCATGCAAAAGCAAATAAGGAGAAGGTTTCTCGTTATATCAGTGGGTTGCGACCTAGCATCTAGGAGGAATTAAGTTTGGTAAGAATGACCAGCGTTGAAGAGGTATACCAGTTTGCCTTACGAGTTGAAGAGAAGTTGAATAAGAGGTTTAAAGGGAGACAAAGAGGGCATGGTCAAGGAGGATGGAAAAGCGGTAGGTCATCTGGAGGTCGAAATGAAACCCAAAAGAAAAATGAAGATGTGGATACTAGCAGGAACCAGAGGAATGAGGGTTTCAACCACTCATGTGATCAAGACTTTGGAAATTAGAGAGGAAGAGGTAGAGGATGTGGACAAGGAAGAGGAGGCTTTCATGGTACCTATTTCCATTGCAATGAAGAAGGTCATTGTGCCTTTGAATTCCCTCAACGATAAGGAAGGACAGATAGGAGAGCTGAGGATCAAGCTAGGGTTGCTCATGTGGATGAGGATGCATAGTCATCACATTCAAAGGATGCAAAAAGAGGAGAGACCTTGGTAAATGAAAGGGTCTTACTAAGTGGTGAGATTGAACTAGGACAAAGGAGGAGTTTTGTTTGTACCAGGTGCAAATGTGAGGAAAGATATTGTGATGTGATCATTGATGATGGTAGCACTGACAACTTGGTGTCAGAGGAGATGGTCTCTAAGATGAAGCTCAAGAGGGAGAAACATCCCCAGCCCTATTGGATTTCTTGGGTGAAAGATGATCATAAGGTCATAGTAAGTGAACAATGTCTCATGAAATTCAAAATTGGGAGTTACCATGATGAAGTTCTCTGTGATGTTATTCCAATGGATGTTTTCCATCTATTGTTGGGTAGACCATGGCAGTTTGATAGACATGCAGTACATGATGGTCATGCAAACACATACTCTCTAACAAAGGATGGAGTTCACCACAAACTGAAGCCCATGAAAAAGGAAGGTGAAAAGGTATGTAGTAATGCTAGGATTTGTGTTGTTGATGGAAGACAATTTTTAGATGGAATGAAACATTAGTGTATGTGCTATGCTTTGATTCCTAGGAAAGATAAAGAAGGTAGTAGTGAAATACCACTTGAAGTTTCAGATTTACTAGGTGAGTTTGGAGATATTATCTCTAATAATGTTCTAGAAGGATTGTCACTAGTAAGGCAAATCAGTCATCATATAGATCTAATTCTAGGAGTGAGTTTGCCTAACAAGGCTTCTCACAGGATGACTCCTACTAAAACAGAGGAGCTAAATAGATAGTTTTAGGAGCTATTGAGGAAGGGCTTGATTCGAGAGAGCCTGAGTCCATGTGTAGTACCTGTAGTATTGGCACCAAAGAAGGATGGAGAGTGGAGGATGTGTATAGAATCTCGAGCATATGTGCACCCCTAACTAACACAATAAGAGGGGATAGAAAAGAGTTCAAATGGACTGTAGAAGCTACGAGAAGTTTTGAATTATTGAAGAAGAAGGTGACAGAACAACCTGTGTTGGCACTTCCAAATTTTAGAAAGGTGTTCCAGGTGGATTGTGATGCTAGTGGCAGCACTATTGGGGCTTTATTGAGCCAAGAAGGTAAGCCTATTGCATATTTTAGTGAAAAATTGAATGATGCAAAGAAGAAGTATTCTGTTTATGATCAAGAGTTCTATGCAATAGTTTAGGCCTTAAAGAAATGGAGGCATTATTTATTGCCAAAGGAATTTGTTTTGTATACTGATCACCATGCATTACAATACCTAAATAGCCAAGGTAAATTGAATCAGAGGCATATGAAGTGGGAAATCTAACAGGGTTGTAGATGCACTAAGCAGGAGACAATTGTTGCTTACAATAATGCAAGTTGAAGTAGTTGGGTTTGATGAACTCAAGAATATGTACCCTGAAGATCCTGATTTTGCTGAAACATGGAAAGCTTGTAAAGAGCCTGTTTCTATAGATAGAACTAGGTGGTTAGACTATCTGATTCAGGATGGTATGTTATTCAAGGGCAGCCAATTGTGCATTCCAAGGAGTTCCATGAGGGAAAATCTAATTAAAGAGAAACACAATGGAGGGATGGCAGTACATTTTGGTCAAGATAAGACCATTGCCATTCTTAGAGAACATTATTTTTGGCCTTAGATTTCACAAGATGTGAAGAAGTTTGTACAGAGTTGCTAAGGGATTTAGCCACAATATTGGACTATATCAGCCATTGCCTGTTCCATCAAAGCCATGGGAGGACATAAGTATGGATTTTGTTCTTGGATTGCTAAGGACACCAAGGGGTAATGACTTAGTATTTGTGGTGGTTGATAGGTTCTCCAAAATGGCACATTTCATTCCATGCCACAAAACTCATGATGCTGTCCATATTGCAGACTTGTTTTTCAGAGAAGTGGTAAGGCTACATGGTCTTCCAAGGAGTATAGTTTCTGGTAGAGACACTAAATTTGTGGGGTATTTCTGGAGAACATTGTGGAAAAAGTTGAGAATAGACTTGAAATTCGGTTCCACACATCACCCACAGACTGACGGCCAAATAGAAGTGGTAAACAGAAGTCTTGGCAATTTGCTGAGATGTTTAGTTGGGGATAAGCCCAAGGGGTGGGATTTGATTCTACCACAAGCCGAGTTTTCTTACAATAACTCTGTAAATAGGAGTACTGGTAGATCACCATTCCACATTGTATATGGAAATAGCCCAAGGATTGCGCTAGAATTGAGGAAGATAGAGCATGGGGAGAGGACAAGTGCTGAAGCCGAAGAATTTGCTGAACATATCAAGCATCTACATGAGGAGGTTCAAGCACACATTACCAAGATGAATCAAGGGTATAAAGCTAGGGCTGATCAAAGGAGAAGACATAAGGAATTCCAAGTAGGGGATCTAGTCATGGTACACTTACAAAAAGAAAGATTTCCAACTAGTACTTACAACAAGCTGAAAATGAAGAAATTTGGCCCCTGCAAAATTCTGAAGAAACATGACTCAGGAAATGCATATGAGGTGGAGTTTCCAGATGGTATTCACATTTCTCCTATTTTCAACATTGTAGACTTAACAGAGTATCATGATGATGGTGCAGATGAGGAATTGATGTTAGAGCCATGTCCAATTCCTACTTCTAAGAAGGAGGAGATAGAAGACATTCTAGATCATCGTGTGGGTAGGAGCACCAGAAATAGGCAGTATGAAGAGTATTTGGTCAAGTGGAAAGGACGGCCAATAGAGGACTCAACCTAGATTTCAGCAGCTGAGGTTTCCCATTTGGGATTTTCTCTACCATTCATAAAGTGATAGGGTCACTTTTCAATCTACCCTGGGTGTTTGATGTAGGAGCATCCAGAGGTATAAGGGCAATCCTGTGTCACCCAAAAAAATGTACTTAGACTTAGTTTCTGTTTCATGTGTTTTCATTTCTAGATACCCATTTGGGTCAAATAAAGGTCCCAACTCTCACAGTTCCACCATCAGTGTTCTAGAATAGAGTATTTGAACACCTTGGGATATGTGTAAATGCTAAAAAAAAGGAGTATGTAATTGAGCCATCATTTTGGTGAACTAGGAGGTGTAAATTGGCCAGATGAATGTAATTGCAATTTAGAGCATTCCATAAAAAGAATTAGGTCAAAAGGCCCCACGGTTTGAAAGTTATTGCAATTTTTTAGTTTTTGGAGACCTCCTAAGAATGCTTCAAAGTCAGGTTAGGGGCATTAAATGACCTCAAAAAGGGCCAAAAAATGGGGGATGAGTGAAGCTGGTCCATAGGGCTATAGAGCACTTCGAGAGCTTTTTGAAATTGTAAATGATTCATCAATCGGAGCTACAGTTCAAAACTTATGCCTCTCAAAAGTTCGGTTACCATTTTTAGATTCTTCTAGATTTGCACCAACTTCTAACGTGGCTTCTAGAGCCTTCTACTTGGTCAGTGGATGCCTACTAGCACTTTCTAGAATGTACTCCTAGTCCTTAACCCTCTAGGGTCTATTTAAGGACATTTTTGGCATTGTAAAAGGCAGTTCAGAGTGGAAATTGAGAGGAGGTACCAAAAGGAGAAATTATCTCCAATTTTGTGCTATTGTAAGCCCTTAGGGCATGTTTTGAAGTCTATTTTCTCTGTACTGAATGTACTAGCTTATTTTCACAGTTAATACAATTTCCCTTTTCATGTTGTGTCCATTATGTGCTTGGGTTGTGTCCCCATCAATGCAACACATAAGCATTGAATCATGTCTCCAATAATGCTATGATACTCCCCAAAATAAATACCATCAAAATTCATGCTAACAATATTTTCCTTTAGCATTGATGACAACATAGATCAAAAATATGTAAGTACCATGAATACCAAATATATTTATTCCTCCTCTATCTTTACTTCCCCATTCATGTTGCCCATGAATGCAACCATACATCTTAGTCTTAGACAAGCTATAATTTTTTTTCATATTTCAATCATGAACATATAGTAACCAACATGCACAAGGAAGGAGTAAGTCTCCCCCATACAAAAAAATACCTCCTCAACAAAATCAATCAATGTATTACACTCCCCCATAAGGAATACTCTTTCTCCCTATTAGGAATGTATTTAAATAATGTTTTTTAGGTACTAACCTCTCCACCATTGACATCAATGATAAATATATTGTTATGTCAATTCTCAAAGCTCAATCATTTTAAAAATAATATATTTAAGCTCTCAAAAAAGTATCCAAAAATACTATTAATACTAGTACCAAGAGTCCTCACTAACTCAACTCAAAACATAGATACTTCTCCATAAGAGAAGTATTAAGCATCCAATACAAATAAAAGGAAAATAGTGTTTTTCTACCAATTGGACTAATGCAATCTTGGCATCAACTACTTTTAAGTGGTCTAGGGCATAACCCCAAGAACACCTCTCAAGTACTCAAATGTGTTCTTAGCTAAAGGTTTTGTAAACATGTCTACTATCTTCTCCTTTGTGCTAGCATATTCCAATATGACTTCCTTCTCTTCAAATAGATGTGTTCTTTGTCTTTGATTTTAAAACTAGATTCCTTGACATAATCACTATACTTGTGTTATCACAATGTATGATAATAGGCTCTATAAACTCAATTCCAATATTTTTCAATATTTCCTTCATCTCAAAAATTTGATCACAATTATTTTCTACTACTACATACTATGTTTCTACTATAATCTATAAGATGTGATCCCATTTCTCTCTCAACAAAGAAACCAATATTCCTTCCAAGAAGAATGCTCCACCAATAGTGCTCTTTCTATCATCTATACTTTATGCCTAATTAATATCAATGTATTCATACAATGTGAAATCATGTGATATATCATACCATAAACTGTAATTATGCATTCCTTTCAAATATCTAAAAATTCATTTTATCACTGCAAGGTGTATCTCTTTAGGATCCGCTTGAAATCTTGCCACAATTCCGATTACATTTTCTATACTAGGTTTTGCATGTGTCAAATAATGCAATACACCAATCATAGATGCCTGCTTTGTTTATTTTGCATTAAGGGATTCATCTTTGCTAGATAACTTACATCCAATTACCATAGGTGTTCCAATAGGTTTACGATTCTCCAATCCATATCTCTTCAACAAATATTTAAGAATGCTTTTCATATGAAAATTCCATCTCTATTTTATACAATTTGTAATCCCAAGAAGTATTTAATCTCTCCAATCATACTCATCTCAAATTATTTCTTCATTTCTTTTGAAACTATTTTACCAACTTCATCATTACCTCCAAAAATAATGTCATCCACAAATACTACAACAGTCAAAAAAAAAATTTCATTCTTTCTTAGGTACAAATTACTATCAACATTACCTTTCACAAATCCCAAATTTGTCAAATATTAACCTAATCTTTCATACTAGGCTACAAGTACTTGTTTTAGTGCATACTGTACCTTCTTTAATATGTAAACCATATCATTTTCATATGTCAAAGGAACACCATCAGATTTTTTAATGTATACCTCCTCTTTAAGTTCTCCATTCACAAAAGATGACTTAACATCCATTTGATAAACTTTAAAGTTCTTGGTATCTACATATGCCAAAAAAATTCTCATTGCCTCTAATCTAGCAAAAAGCATAAGAGTTTCTTTAAAATCAATTCCTTCTTGATTTGAATATCTTTTACAAAATAGTCTTGCTTTATTTCTCACAACTTCACCTTGTTCATTCATCTTGTTTCTAAATACCCATTTAGTTCCAATAATATTCTTATATTTAGGTATAGGAACCGAATCCCATGTCTTGCTCTTTTTAATCTACTATAATATATTCATTGCTTTAACCCAATCATCATATTTTACAAGCTTCATCAACATTCTTAAGTTCAAATTGAGAAATCAAACACAATTATTCATTATCCTTGTTTCTTTTCATAACTCCTTTGTTCACACTTCCAATGATATGTTCAATTGGGTGATTCTTTGTCACATTTTTGTTAGGCATTACTTGTTTAACTCTAATTTCTATGCTAGGTTCTTCTCTTTGTACTACTCCTTGTACTTCTCCTTGTAACTTAGTTTTCAAATCAATGTCATTTTTGTAAAATAATTCATTCTCAACATTCTAATTGTTAGTCTTTTGATTAATCTCATCATCAACATTATACTAAAGTATCATTTCTTGAATTCTAGACTTTCCATCAACTCTCACATTAGCACTTTCAAGAATAGTCTTCAATCTATGATTAAAAATCTACATTATTTTCTTTTTAATGAATAACCAAAAAATTTTCCTTCATCACTTCTAGAATCAAACTTTCAAATATCATCATCCCTCTTAATATAACATTTACTTCCAAAGATTCTAAAGTATTTTATAATAGGTGTATGTCCAAACCAAACTTCATAAGGTGTCTTACTAGTATGTTATATAATTTTTACTCCATTCATAGTGTATACTTCCATGTTCACTTCTTCTTTCCAAAATGCATGGACTAAATTATTCTCAAACATCATTATTCTAGCTACTTTTGTCACTAATTTGTTCCTTCTTTCTTCTATCCCATATTGCTACAGAGTTTTAGGGGCCAAAAGTTGTTTCTTTATACATTTATCCTAAAAAAAGTTGTTAAATTCATTTGAAATAAATTCTCCTACTCTATTAGATATACGCATATTATCTTCAAACAAGATTCATCTTCAACTCTACACTAAAATATCTTGAATTTCTCAAAAGCTTTAGATTTATCTCTAAGAAATGCAACCCATGTAATTCTAGTAAAATTATCAATAAGAAGAATAAATTACATTTTTCCATTAAATGATTTAGTTCTTGTAGGTCCACTCAGACTTATATGTGCAATCTCTACCTTTGCTGAAGTAGGAAACTTATTGCTAGGAAATCAACTTTTCTTCTACTTTTCCAACACACATTCTTCACACATCATGTTAGTAGGTTTAACAATCTTAGGAAAATCTCTAACTGCAAATGTAGTACTAATCTATCAAAGTTGATATGACAAAATCTCTTATACCATAAACAACTATTATTGACTTTAGCAACCAAACATGTCATTGTAGTAGGGTTCAACTAAAATACATTGCCTCTTGCTCTTAGACCAATACCAATTAGTTTACCATCTTTATCCTTTATAATACAAGTCTTCTCTATAAATTACAATTGATATCTCTTGTCAACAAGTTGTCCAACACTCAAAAGATAATGTCTCAAACCATCAAAAAAGTAAACATCCTTAGTGTTTGTTTATCCATCAAGACTAATATACTATTTTCCTTTTGTGTGACATGTTTCATTATTTCCAACTCTAACTATATCACCATCATAACTATTGAATTCAACACATTTGTTCATATCTCTAGTCATATGATGGTATTAACTACTAGCTATAATCCAATCATAATTTTTCTTCTCAATTTGTGATACTAATTCTTTTTCTTCTTTTATTTCTCTTTTAGGGATTTCTTCTTTAATAGGAAAAAATCCTATCTCATCATCCTCACAATCATTATCATCTAGGAACTTCACCTTCTTAAAATTAAATTCATTACCCTCATCAACATAGAAACATTCCTTAGGTACTCTTGATTTGTAAGGCTTTCTAGGCTTAAACTTCTTTGAATAATGACCAAGTTCTTTATATGTTCAACAAACAAGAATTTTTTTACCTTTAGGTTCTTTCTTTATAAGAAGGGAAATTCCTTCATCAATCTTTTTGTCTTCTTCCTCTTTTGATGCTTGGCTACTTTTGGCATTATCTCCACTTGTACTTGTACTTCATATCTATACAGGTATTGCTGGAAATATAAGAGGAGTGGCTAAGAAGGGATGGGTGAATCAATTACCACTAAAACAATTCCAAATACCTTAGATGTCAATAAAACTTCCTTTTAACTCACAATTCAGTTATCCACTATGATTTAGTTAACAAAGAAATCTTAAGATAATGATGTGTATTAACCTTTAGTAACTTAGTTGCAAAAAGATAAACCAATAACAAAATAACATGAACACATGAGATGCCAAGATTTAATTTGGAAACACAATTTGGGAAAAACCACCAATGCAACTAGTTACACCTTTTCACTCTTCTAAAGTGAACCCTATTAGGAGCCAACCCTGTTAAAGGTTACAAAACACAATGTTAGTTGTGACCTTGTTAGAGGATTTCAATCACCTTATTAGGAATGACCTTGTTAGAGGTATTCAAGACACTTCAATCTAGAAATAACACTTGGTTAGAGGATTTACAAAATGACTATTAAGTCAACTCTATTAAGAGATTTCTTCACTGCTACAATTGTTAGAGAGTAACAATGATTGACCTAATTGATGAAGAAACTAGATTAAAAATTTAGATCACTACTTTGGCTTATCCTCTAGATCCTTCTTGATCAAAATATTCTTTGTATCTCCTTGGATAGTCTGCTCTGAAGTAGATATCCTTCTTTATTTGTATATTAATGATTTTTTCACTACTACAATTGTTAGAAAGTAACAATGATTGACCTGATTGATGAAGAAACTAGATTGCAGATTGGAATCACTACTTTGGCTTATCCTCTGAATCCTTCTTGATTAGAATATTCTTTGTAGCTCCTTGGATACTCTGCTCTAAAGTAGATATCCTTCTTTATTTGCATCGTATCTTCTTCTCCACTTTTCTCATATTTCATTCCACATCTTGACCTTTCATATATATGAAACAAAATGTCAAGTCATCTTGAATTCCATTTCAAATAAATAAATAACATCCACTAAGTTAGCTTGCATAAACCAACTAATAAATAAAACTAATATGTTGAAGGTTGACTAGGACTAAAAACTAGGTCACTTAGTTACCACTGAGTTCCTTGGTAACCAACCTAACTCAAATTGCACTAAAATAATTTTGTAGCCAACCTAACTTAGTTTACACAATAATCCTAAACTTTTCTTAGCTGATACTAGAGTCTTCTAAACTCGGTTCCAACTTGCAGTGCTCAATTAGAGTATAATATTTGTGTAACGTCAATGAAAATATACAATTGAATAATTTTTATCAAAAGGTATGTCTCATTCTACACTGAAATTAGTTTCCACTCTAGGAAATTCTCCATTCTATTTCATCCACATTTCAGATGTCTACAACCTTGCAAGAAGAGTCTCTCTTGTAAAGTTAGGCATAGAGGAAACAAAATATTTAGTCATCTATTATCTTAAATGATAAGAAAGTGTCAAGGTCTTCAAGATTTTCCACACAATCTTATCTTCTATATTTTCACCTCCACAAATCTTGATTCCATTAATGATTTCTGATATTCTAGCAAAATGAGCTCTTATAGTTTCATCTTCCAACATTTTAGCATTTTGAAATAAACATATCCAAATTTGTAATCTATCCTTCTTAAAATGTTTATCACCTTCCTATATTCTTTGTAAAGTGTTCCAAATCTCATTATCAAGTCTTAAATATTCTCTCCATAAGAAGAGATGTCAATATTGCTTCCCTCGAAAGCATATTCTACATGAATAGATCTTTTTCTTCTTGATCATAGAAGTCAAGCTTATCTTTTCCAATCATAGTCTATTTATGCAATAAAACTAGCCCATATTCTAGAACCATACACAATAGGTGTGTTTTTATCTTATCCTTCTAACTGTCATAATTAACTCGATCATACTTTAGACTTTCTTTTCTAAAATAAGAGGCCAAAGATCTCCTCAAGCTATTAAATTTTTTCTTCAAAACTTTGCTACCAATTCTTAGAAAGTAAATTCCACCAAAATAAATGTTGGGGGGGGGGGGGGGGAGGTGGTTGGGAGGTGAATTAGTTATGTATTTAAAAAAACTTTCAATTTCTTTATTAATTTTGAAATATGTAAACAATAGATGCACCAACCATAGAAAGATATGTCAACTTGGTGCTCAGGACCTCTTTCATGGTTCACAACATGGCTTAACTACCTCTTGTAGATCTAGATAAGTTTGGTGTTTGTGAAGTTCATTAATAGTTTGAGCTTTTGGCACAATGGAAAGCATACCAACAATTGGTATCAGAGCCTTGGGTCATGGGTTCAAATCTTGGGAAGTCTCCTTCATTCTATCGGAGTGGAACCCTCAATTGTTGTTGAGGGGGAGATTGTTGACTTGGTGGTAAGAACCTCCTTTGGGGTTCATGACATGGCTTAACCAACTCTTGTAGATTTGGGTAAGTTTGGTGTTTGTGATGTTTATTGATAGTTCAAGACTTTGGTGCAATGACAAACATACCATGCACAATAACACCAAGTATGTCAACTAGGGAAACCTTAGTAAGAATGATGCCCACAAGATGATGTACTAATAAAATTTTCTTATTAATGAACAAACTCTAATAGGAGCCAAGGAAATAGTATCAATACATATTAGTTCCTGTTAGAAGACTTTGAATCCTTGTTATAAGATTTTAACTCTATTAGAAGTTGTGTAAACCTTGTTAGGAGTTGAAAGGAGGACAATTGAACCCACTATTCAAATAGCCTTAGACTATCTTCACCAAATAATCTTCAGGATGATCTATACAAGTTATGAATTGACTAAACAAAAATTCTTTGCCAATACAATTCCTTTTAAGCTCATAATACATTCTCAACATCAATCTTTGCTATGAGTTTACCAAAATTTGCATTCAAGTTCACACGATGATCTCAGTGATCAATACCACACTCTACCACAAAAAAGAACTTTCCTTTATGCGAAGTCCTAATACAAGTATTGAGTCACCCTTGAGGATTTATCCATTTAAAATGAACAATATAGGACATCATTAATATATGTCATTAGACATTGCATTACAATTATACCCTTTCCACAATAATTTTTACAATAGTCAGCTCATAGAAAACAACATGCTGAACACACTTCATAAGTTGACTCAAATTACATATCTAATCTTCCCATCTGGAACATATAATTTTCAACATGTCTTTTATCATCCTTTATTGGACTTAACCAAATTCTATCTTAGCCAAAAAATATAATTGATTTATAGTCACCCTCTTTCCAAAAACTCTCTTTGAAAGCTATCTCCAGAAAACATCACATAAATCTATAATAACTACATATTCCTTTCCCCTCATTTTATTGTAGTATCTTCACACATCACAATTCATATGTCTAAAAGTGCACAACTCAAGTTGTTGACCATTAACTCTCAAAATCTTCACAAAATAATATCTATGTTAACATCAATGACAAACATTGTCATGAATGCAACACATAAGCACTGAATCATGTCTCCTACAATACTATGATACTCCTCAATAGAAATACCATACATATTCATGCTAACAAGCTTGAGGTAGTATCTAACCACCTAGGTCCTACCTTTCCTTCATCTAATCACTCAGAATCTCTTATCCTCACTAAATAAACTATATCCTGGATTTTGCACTTGATTTTTGGGATCTTAGGCCTATTTTGAGATGCCAAAGAAATTCATAAGGTTCTAGGCCCTATTTGGAAAGGACTTAGTGAAACCCTACCAATTAGTGATGTAGTGAACCCTTTCTAGGACAATTAGGGACATATTGTATATTTGCTATTTCCCAAATCTCATGTCTGGATTGTTCTTTGATTTTAACTTCTAGGTGGGTCAGCCCATGTGAGTTATTTAATTTTAAGCACTTTATAAACCCATCCATTTCCTCCATTTGGAAAGAGATATAATTAATGTGTACTATCACTCAAGCAGTCAAGCACTCAATTTTTCAAGCATGCAAGTCTTCAAGCATCCTTCAAGAAATTTCTCTATTGAAGATCCATGACCCAAGCATCCAATCAATTCAATATCTCCTTCAATCCATCCAAGGTCCCTTGTGACATCTTCTACATCCATTCATTCACATTTTTTATCCAAGTCAATTGGTGAATAGAACTCATTACATTCAATTTGAGAGATCCTACTATTATAAGACAAATTTGTATATTTACTTGATATTTATACAATTCAATTATTTCAATTCAAAGATGATTCTTAAACTGGGTTTTGAGGAAGCAAAAACTACCATCAATGAAAAATCCCTTTTTAATTAGAAGTTTTAGATATTTGATTGGTGAATAAGTTGTAGATTCAGATACCCTTTTTGGCATTCTTTAGAATCTATGAGATCAAAATTAGGACTAGATACATTGTAGAAGGCTTTAGTAGTTTCCCTTGCAAGAAAGGCCACAAAGGTCATCGTCATGAGTAGACGTTTCCCTTTCCAGATTGCCAAACAATTTTTGGGTTTTGTAGATTTTAATATTTCAAACCTAGATCAACAATTATTTGCTGATTTTGAATAGCATATCAAGAAAAAATTAGGTTTATAAGGCATGTACATTCCAATTCCTATTCCTTTCCCTTATCCTATTCCTTATTTTCTTGTGAGTGTTCCACATGCTTCATTTCCTACTTCACAACCTTCATACAATAATGTTCCTTTCACTTTTTATAATCCTACTACTATGATTCCTAGTATCCCACCTGTAGCACCTTCTATTATAGCTAATTCATACACTTTTCCTAGCTAATTCATACTCCTATTTCATCTAATAATTCCACTATCATTAGTTTCTTTCAAACTAATGTAGGAGCATCCTAGGTGTAAGAGCAATCTTGCATCAACCAAAAAAATTTCATTTTAGTTGTTTGAATAAGGGTTGTCTTAATGTAGAGTTGCTATCTTTGGAGGCTCATTACTTAGTAAGTTAGTCATATGAGGTCAAAATATCCTAATTTTAGGGGTAATTGCTCATCTTGGATAGACCAGCCTACTAGTTGATGCTTAGTGCCATATAATATGTTTTCATGGATTTATTGTAGATTTTTGGTGTGCAATTTTCATTTAAAAACTTCAAGCTCATTGTTGAAGGCCTAAATGTGTTTGGATAAGGCCCAAAAACTCACTAGATGGGCACTTAAGAAAATCCAAACTTGTAGATAAAAAGCTGAGGATTTTGAAAAGTGGTTATGATAGCCAATCAGAGCAATGGTTCAAGAGTTATGGCCTTCCAAAGTTGGGCTGACCAAAACTTCCAAAATAAATGTCAAAAATGTATTTGACCAATTGTATATGTATTGTTAGGGTCTATGGGCCCTAGGTATGAAGTTTGAGTGTCTAGAACCTTCCAGGATGGCATAAAATTGCCTCTTTAAGAAATGCCCAAGCATTGTCTAGGCTAATTTTGGGTGATAGTTTACAGCTTTGTGTTGCAAATTATTGTAAGGAAGGCATAGATGTGGGTTTTCATATTGTATTTAAAAATTATGTAATTTTGCATTTGCAATGATAATAAGGAGCCATATTTTATTCTCACCAATTGCTATTACTCCTCTATTTAAAATTTGTGTTTATGGTATTAAGTGGATCACCCTTCATCAAGTGGTATCAGAGTTGGAATTCCTAAGTGTGTGGAAAAATTTCTGATCATGAGGTAGTTTACACTAGGACTATGGTTTGGGTTGAGCATGTAGATAGATCACTAATCATGAGGTAGTGTACACTTGGGTTTTAGTAGAAGTGCAAAGATGCCTCTGTGAAGAGAGCATGGTGGGAGAGTCGTAGGTGTTACACCTAAGGGTTTTAGGGCCCTATGAATCTTTCCTTAGGTGGTGATGAAAGTCAGGATGAAAGGAAAGAAGAAGGAAACACTGATCAAGCAATAGGAGATGAAGTTTTGAACCTAGAGGAGGAAAAACTTTTTAAGGCTATTTCTAAGGGAAAAAGACCTAAGTTTGATGTTCCCAAATTTTTGAGAAATCTTAACCTAGAGGAATTGATCAATTGGATCAATGAATTGGAAGAGTACTTTGAATATGAAGATATTGAAGATGCAAATAGGGTTAGGTTTTCAAAGGCCAAACTAAAAGGTCATGCAAAGATTTGGTGGTAGAAGATCCAATTGGAGTGAAATAGAAGAAATAAAGATGAAATAACTTGATGGGATGAAATGATAGCTAAAATGAAGTGATAGTTCATTCCTATGGATTATGAGCTTGATCTATTGAAGAAAATGCAAGGGTTGAAGCAAGTGGGAATAATTGATCAAGAGTGTACCAAAGAGTTCTACCAAGTTCTCATTAGAACTAACCATGTGGAAGATGATAATGAGAAAGTTTACCATTATCTTAATGGGTTAAGGCCAAGTATTTAGGAGGAGTTGAGTTTGGTTTGAATGACCAGTATTAAGGAGGCATACTATTTCTCCCTAAGAGTTAAGGAGAATCTAAGCAAAGTGTTTGATAGTAAGAATAGTGGAAGAGGTCACCATGGAAGATCTGCTAGACGATTTTATGGAGGTCAAAATGATGATCAAAAGATCAATGCTGAGGAAACCAATAGTAGTTAAAAGCATAGGGGAAATAATTCCAATCATTTCCATGATTAAAAAATAAAGATCAGACTGGAAGAGGTAGAGGGCAAGAATTTGGAAGAGGAGGTTTTTGTGGAAATTTTTTCATTGCAAAGAAGAAGGGCATTGAGAATTTGAATGTTCCCAATGCCAAGGAAGGATAGATTGAAGAACATAAGGTCAGGCTAGAGTTACAAATGTTGATAAAGATACCAAATCATCCCATTCTAAAGATGTTGAAAGAGAATAAGTCCTAGTTAATCAAAGAGTCTTCTTGAGTGGTGAGAATGAACCTAATCAAAGGAGGATTTTTTTGCACTATGTGCAAATGTGAAGATAAGTGTTATGATGTGATCATTGATGGTGGAAGCAATGAAAATATAGTCACAAATTTGAAGCTAAAGAAGTAGAAACACCTACATCCATATCATATTTCCTAGGTGCAAGATGACCACAAGGTCATGGTCAATGGAAAATGCTTAGTGACTCAGTGAAGTTCAATATTGGAAGCTACCAGGATGAGGTGCTCTACAATATCATACTTATGGACATATGTCATATATTTTTGGGTATGCCATGAAATATTGTTAGGCATGTTGTACATGATGAGTGAGAAAATACCTATACTCTAACAAATGATAGAGTGAAACATAAGTTGAAGCCATTGAAGGAGAAAGAAGAAAATGTATGTAGTGCTACTAGTATATGTTTTGTTGATGGAAAGGAGTTTCTCCAAGGTATGAAGCATGAGCTATTTATTTTTTTGTAATCCCAAAATATGGTAAAGAAGAAGTAGAGGAGGAGCCTGTAGAAGTTGTAGATTTGTTAGGAGAGTTTCCTGATATTTTGTCAAATAATTTACCTAATGGATTAGCCCCAATGAGGAAGATTATTAACCAAATGGATTTGATTTTAGGAGAAATTTTTCCATACAAGGAAGCACACAAAATGACACCAATAGAAAGTGAAGAGTTGAACAAAAAAGTTCATGAGTTGTAGCAGAAGGGGTTTATTTGAGAGAATTTGAGTCCATGTGTTGTACCAACAATATTAGCACCAATGAAGAATGGAGAAAGGAGGTTGTGCATAGATTCATGGGCTATCAACAAGATCACAATCAAGTAAAAATTTCCATTTCCAAGGGTGGATGATATTATGGGATGTTTGAGTGGAGATGTGTATTTTACAAAGATGGATCTGAAGAGTGGGTACTATCAAATTTGCATTAGAGAAGGAGACGATTGGAAGATTTCCTTCAAGACAAGGGAAGGATTGTATGAGTGATTATTCATGCCTTTTGGGCTAACCAATATACTAAGAACTTTCATGTGGCTCATGAATGAGGTACTAAAGGAGTTTATGGGTAAGTTTTTCATTGTTTACCTAGATGATATATTGATCTTTAGTAGGAAATTGGAGGAGCATTTGATGCATATTCAAAAGCTGTTTGATAAGTTGAGGGAAGAAAGGTTGCTAATAAACATGAAGAAGTGCAATTTGGTAAAGGAGTTGGTATTTCTAGTATTAGTCTCAACAAAAGGTCTAAAAATGGACTTAGAGAAAGTGAAGGCTATCCTTGAATGGCCTACTGATCCAAAGAGTGCTATAGAGGTAAGATCTTTTCATGGGATGACTAGTTTTTATAGAAAGTTCATAAGAGGTTTTAGTAGTATTTATGGACCCTTGACTCAAAAAATGAAGGGGGTATGCATAATATAAGTGGACGATAGGAGTTGATAAGAGTTTTAATTTGTTGAAACAAAAAGTTATGGAGCAACCTATTTTAGCACTTTTGGGTTTTAACAAGGTGTTTCAAGTAGATTGTGATGGTAATGGTACTACAATAGAAGATATTTTGAGCCAAGAAGGTAGACCTATTACTTATTTTAATGAGATGTTGAATGATGCTAAAAGAATACATTCTATTTATGATCATGAATTTTATGCTATAGTCTAGGAATTGAAGAAGAGGAGACACTATCTTCTTCCTAAGGAGTTATTTTTGTATACTAATATCAAGTTTTATAATATTTGAATAGTCAAGGAAAATTGAACCAAATACATTTTAAGTGGGTTGAGTTTTTGTAGAGTTATACATTTTTTTTTTAACATAGGAGTGGGAAGTCTAATAGGGTTGTAGATGCTCTTAATGGAAGACAATTTTGTCGATAGAGATATAGATTGAGGTGGTTGGGTTCAAGGAATTCAATAATTTATATCTAGAGGATCCTGATTTTGGTAAAGCATGGAAGGCTTGTACAAAACCTGTTACTCTTGATAGGAAAAAGTTGTTGGATTTCATAATCCAAGATGGTGTGTTGTTCAAAGGGAGCTAGTTGTGCATTCCAAAAAGTTCAATGAGAGAGAATATAATCAAGGAGAAGCATAGTGGAGGATTGGATAGACACCTTGGTAGAGATAAAACCATTTCTTTGGTTGGTGAGAATTATTACTAGCTAGAGTTATAAAAATATGTGAAGAAGTTTTTGGAGAGTATCTTAGATGGAAAAAGGAGTGAATAAAATAATGGGGTTGTATCAACCATTACCTATACTAGAGAAGTCATGGGAGGGTGTCAACATGGGTTTCATTCTTGGATTACCAAGACCTCAATGAGGGCATGATTTTATTTTTGTGGTGGTTGATAGGTTTTTAGAGATGTCACATTTCATTCCCTATAAGAAGGCTAGTGATATTGTTTATGTGGTAGAGTTATTTTTTGAAGAAGTGGTGAGACTACATGGTATGCCAAAGAATATAGTTTCAATTTAGATACCAAATTTCTTGGGTATTTTTGGTGTACATTGTGGAAGAAATTGAAGATAGATTTAAATTTAAATTTATCACATCATCCATAGACTGATGGGCATAAATAAGTTGTGAATCATAGTTTAGGAAACTTATTAAGATGTTTGGTTGGAGATAAACCAAAATGATGGGATTTTTATTTTACCATTGGTAGAATTTTCATATAATAATTTTTTGAGTAGGAGTATTAGTAAATTATCATTTTAGATTGTATATGGGATTAGTCTTAGAAATTATTTTGAATTGAGGTAGTTGGAAAAAGGAGAAATAAGTAGTGCTGAAGTAGAAGAATTTGCTAAACATTTGAGGAACATTCATGAGGATGTGAGAAATCACATTATAAAGATGAATACATAGTAGAAGGATAAGGCAGATGTGAAAAGGAGGTATAAGGAATTTTATATTGGAGATGAAGTCATAGTTTATTTAAGAAAGAAGCATTTTCCATTAGGTACATATGATAAGCTAAAAATGAAGAAGTTTGGACCATGCAAGATGGTGAAAAGGCATGATTCTAGAAATGCCTATGAAGTGGAGTTGCTTGCTAAATTAAGTATTTCATGAGTATTTTAATATTTTAGTTTTGATAGAGTATTATGAAGAGGGGATGGGGATGAATTTGTAGAAGGGAAATAGAGTTTTCCAATAGTTAGTTCATCTACAAAGGAGATTGAGGAGATACTAAACAATTGTGTTGGAAAAAGTACAAGGAACATAACTTATGAAGAATACCCAATAAAATAGAAAGGGATTCTAGTAGAAGATTCATTGTCACTAGCAAGAGAGGAGGTTAACCATCTTGGTTTTCCCCTAAACACCTAAGATGTGATGGGGCCACTTCTCAAATTACCCCAGGTGTCTAATGCAAGAGCATCCTGGGTGTAAGAGCAATCTTGCATCAACCAAAAATATTTCATTTCAATTTTTATAATAAGGGTTTTCCTAATGTAGAGTTATTGTCTATGTAGACTTCCTACTTAGTATGTTAATCATATGAGCTTGGAATGTCCTAATTTTATAGCTCGATGCTCATCTTGGATATACTAGCCTACTAGTTGAGGCTAAGTGTCATATCCATTATTTTATTCTTGCTAATTGTTGTTATTTATCTATTTCTATTATGTGTTTATGGTATTAAGGGGAGCACCCTTCATCACAAACTATTTCTTCTTTGTTGAAACAACAACTTGTTTCCCTTACTCAATCTAAGTTTAATGAACCTAAATGTGATATGAGCCATCCTTTGTCTTTTGACATTATCCATATGACTATTCCTCATCAAGATGATATACCTTTTCTTGATACTTATAATGGTAAAAGTGATTTCGTGACTCATTTTACAACTATCTAAGTTCTATCTAGTGATTATGCTCATGATCATTGGATTTCAACTAAGTTGTTCTCTTGTACCTTTTGTGAAAAAAAATTGCAATGGTATTTCTCTTTTCCACCTTATTCTATTTATTCCTTTCATAAAATTGCTAATGCCTTTATCCAATTTTTTTAGAATAGCAGTGGTCCTTTAATGTCTTTGATTGATTTGATGCATTGTAAACAAGATCCTAAGGAAAAAGTGATTGATTATATTAGAATATTTAGGAATTTCATGCTTAGATTTATTATCTTGTGCCCCATATTGATATTTAACATATTTTTATTGTGAATCCACAGAAAGAAATTAGAGAGTTAGATTATTCCTAGTGAGTTTACTTCCTTTTCACAACTTTTTACAACACTTCATCATTATAAATTACAAGTGAGTCAATTTGAGAGAACCAATATAATGGATCCTATACTCATTAATAAGAGTGATGCCACACCTAATCATAAAATACTCTAGAATCCTAATAACTACGTCAAGATTAAAAAATCCATGAATATAATAGATGTTGCATCCTAAGGTGCCACTTCTTCTTCCTCTATTTTTTGGATGAATCGTAAGTTTACTCCTCTTACTAAATATTTACATTCTATAGTGGGAAGGTTAGTTAGTGCTAATATTATTACACTCATTTCTACTAAACCACTTCTTCTTTCTAATACATCAAGTCCACAATTTGATCCTAAAGCCTTTTGTCAATATCATTGTTAGCATAGACATGATATTGAGGTGTGTTATACTTTGAAACATAAGATTCAAGATTTAATTGATTCTAATGTTTTATTTGTTGATAGTCATGACACTAATTTTTTTGTATGGTGCCTCCTAATCAACACCTTAAAATTGATACCAATCCTTTACCTAAAATCACTACTAATACTATTTTCAACCTTGTTCTTATTCTTCTACTTCTTTGACTCTAAATTTTTCTTATGATACTTTGTGGGAAGAGAATAATTGTATTATTAACACTATAGAATGTACAACTCAAACTCCACCTCCACCTAAGAAAAATATTTCATCTATATCTAATAATCATCCTGAACCTAAACCTTTTACTAGGAATCCTAATGATATTCCTATGGGAGAGTATATTAATATTGCTAAAGACATGATTTAGAGCTTATGTGTTACATTCATGATTGTGTTTTTCGTTGATGTCAATATACTGGTTATTCTATGAATGAAAAATTTATAAGAAGGAAACATTTGGCACAATTCAAGGATTAAAGATTAGCTTTATTTCTAGATGATACAACTAAGTGTTCATGAAAAGATATGAATGTTATATAGAGTTATGAGGATTTTAGTGAAGGAAAATTTCAAACAACATTTCTTGAAAGTGGGTACTATTATTTTGATTCTATTTTCTCATAGAGATGGAATTGTCTTGAGAAAAATAAGACAAAGGTTGAAGACATGTTAGATATGCCTTGGTTTAGGGGACATAATTAGAAGATCATTGAGTGGAAAGTTATGAAGACTATGAGCTAATTATTTGTTTCTAATCTTGGATAAGTGTAAAATTGTAATGTAACATGTATTGTAGTATCTTAAGTGTTGGAATTTTATTGGGAAGGTGAGATACTTAGAGGGGGAGGGGTGAATTAGGATCACTAAAAAATAATTAGATATTACTTTATTTACACCCTTCTTTACCTTAGGCTCTACAATTTTTATTATCTTGGCCTTCTTTGCCTATGATGAGACAAGTGCTAGGGCTTTACCCTTCTTCTCTATGCTTTCTTCCTCTTCCTCTACATCACCTTCACTTTCTTGATATTATCCAAGACCTTGAGTAATTATTAAAGGTCCTTCACCTTCAATCTATGTGCCTAATTTTTACTCTTGGTCTTTGACTATCTACTTTATTTTCTTGCCAGATGAAGCAATTTTGATATCTACTATTATTCTGGCTTTTGCTTCCTCAAATTTTCCAAAGGGCTCAACCATTGCATCAATTTCATCAGCAAGAAATTTATTTATTACTACACTCACATCATCAATGTCAATCTCATACCCAAATGGTTTAATCTTGGCTACCATTGGCTAAACTATCTATACATATATGTAATCAATATCAACTAGAAAACATACATCATTATAGTATTTTTGAACTAAAAATGTAAGAATCCTTTTTCTTCTCCTCATTTTATATTTGAACTCATCAAAATATCCATATAATAAATTCTCAAAATTGTCTCCTAGATTTACAATATACTCACTTATCTGCCTGGTAAAAGGTTTTCCTTGCTCCCATAAAACATTGCCAGTAGTTGGAAACTAACTTTGAGCATAAAAGAGGATTCACATTATCAATGATCCAAACTTACACATTGAATTCTTCACCTTCTTGATTGTTAAAAGGTTATCTTCTAGTTGTAATCACTGGAGCTCGACAAGATCATATTCATGGTCTTTCATCACATTTTTCCAAGCTTGATCCATTTCCATACATGGCACATTGTTCAGTTGGCTTGACTAGTAAAAATCATGTGCAATCAATCTCATAAAAAAGTCTATCAAAGGATCAATAATGTTTGAAATTGACGTGCCACATCCATTCCACTTGGCCTGGTGTTTTCCTCAACTATGTCTTTTCTCTAGAATCTCATGGTTTTCTTCTTCTGAAATGTTGGATACCCTATTACAACATGAATAATCTTTGTCATGATTTTTACTGGTCCACTCTCCAGCCATAACTCCATATCATGAATTTGGCTCAACACTACTTTAATCCATTCATTATTGAAATTTCTTAGAAAATCTTGGTCTCATGTCAACCCTTTCCTCTCTATAATATTGAACTTGTCTCTTAATGCCCCTTCATTACAATTTCATTTGGATCTTGTAATCTCCTACTTCACCAATCTTACACATGTAACAACTATGCACATCATGAATCATAATAACCCTAGGTGGTATCATTGATAATGCACCCATTGAATCTACTTTCATAGCAATTTCACAAATAACTTAATATTTAGGTGGAGGACAAGTATCACTCTTCACCAATTGAACATTACTAACCTCTTCACCTTGATTCCTCCCCACTAATGATGATCTAGATGCTATTCTTGAATTTAGGGTTTTGAAATTCACTTGACAATCAATGCTTGATCATGCTTCAAAAATAAATTTTATTACTGTCACCTTGAAAATCACTTCACAAATTTCTCAAATCACCTGAGCTCTTGAAATCTGAATGCAAGGTATGTGAAATACATTTAATTTTGCATTATATACCTTTGCATATTCAAATTAAAGCACTCATAAATACTATGTACTTTGTTAGGTGGAAACCAACTATCTTAGTCAACATTTCATCTTTTAACTCAGTCTCCTCTATACAACTCGCTCAATACCATTTATTTTGGCCAACACATTAGCTTGGTCTTTGTAGGCATTCAATCAATATTGCAATGCTTAGTCAATACATACAATATTATTGATGCTTGGCACTAATAATGTAATTAATTCCATTTCTCAATTCTTTCAATAAATCTATTCTAATACATCTTATCTTATGCAAATATGAACTTCGATACACTTTATGTGTTAGGAACTAATGTATGATACTTCATTTGAATATGCCATTCCTTACATACCTTACTTGATCAGTTTGAGGTAGTGTGATAACCTTCTTCATTGGATTGGGTAATATCAACCTCACTTGTTCCACTACTTCCATCTTCTACCTTATTATTTCAGGTTTGATTCATCTCCTCATTTTTTTTTTCTTCATCCACTTTGTTTTTTCCCTTGATGTATTTATTGTTTGGTATTAGTGCTCAGGTCTTGTAATGTTTGCTCACATGTCTAGACTTGTGACAACTAAAACAAGCTATGCTTCCATTTACCTTTTTCTTTTAATTTCCTTTGAAATGTTTTCTTATGTAATTTTCTAGAATGTGACCATATTCTCCACAATAATGATAACTATACCATGTATTGTAATTCCGATTGTAAAAGTTACATATCTTAGGTGAATTTTCTTGACTATTGTTTGTATAGTTAGATTTTTCCTATGATCTGCATTCATGTGCTCTTTGTCCATACTTTTGATAATTTTAGAAATATCCCTCAAATCTAGGTGAAGTAGATGTATGGCTAACCTTTGATCTACATTAATGTGCTTGATGACCTTGTTTCTTGCAATTAAAATAGTTAATAGTAAACTTAGGTCGAGGGTCTTGCTGACTAATCTTGTTTCTGCAAATGTTTGTTGTGTGTTTTGACTTGCCACAATAGTGACATGTAGGTTTTCCTTTTGGTTTTACATTTTCTTCCTCTCTAGTCTTGGATTGTTCTTCTACTCTAGTAGATGAGTAGTGCTTGACATGTCCTAATCCAAAGGTATCATTGGATGATCATGGTGATTTCATCAGTTCTTCAATATATCTTATAGCTTTACTAAATTTGTTCATCCTCTCCAAGATTTTTTTCTCAGATCTTAACTCATTCCTTAGTTGACCACTTTGTGATCTCAAATTCGCAATTCCATGTCCTTTCTATTTAGTTCTTGATTTGTAAGTAACATTTGATTCATCATTTCTAGTTGAGTGTTGTAAGCTTTTTCACATCATATAACCTTCCTTCAAGTCTGATAACCATTTGTCTTTTGTCTTCTTTAGTCACAAATTTGTCTTCTTTAGGTTTCTTGTTTTGTTTAGTCACTTCACATAGCCTAATTGATTGGATTTCATGTTCTCTCTTCAATCCTCTAACTTCTTCTGTCATATCCCCTTAATTAGCCAAATTGTAATTATAAATTTTTTACAAACATTTAATATTGATACAAAATATATTGATTATTTTATCATTGAAACAAAAGGTGTTGATCATTCCTCTCTTATAATTATATTACAAATATTTTACATTTAATACTAATCCAAAATATACTAATCAATTAACTCTCATAAACTATAAATTATTTTCAATTAAATATAATATAACTCTTATAAATTATATTAGAAGTATCCTTATTATATACAAATCTAATATATAATTAACATGCATAACTAAAGCAATAAATAACACATTCAATAAATAAATTGATAAAACATAAATTGAGATGCATCCCCTCACTCACATCTATCCTAGCCTAGTCAGTGGTATTAAGAAGGGTGAGGAAGGACTACAAAGATCATCATGAGTTTTGGCATTAAAAGTGTGGGATGAATTATCCACACTAGACATATACACTATTCTCCCTCAGGTTTTGCATCAAGATCTGCACCAAACATCATAATGGTTTTGGATTAAAGCATCAACACTGAAGTATACACTAATCTCCATTAGGTTCTCAACTATAGTACAATAGGTAAAATCAACTACTATACACTGATTCCCATTGGGTTCCACATGGAGGTACTGATCACAGTACATCAGGTGATAGAGGATGTCAGCAACTATATGTTTAAGGTTAGTATGAATAATATATGTTCATTTTTCATTAAAATGTATATTTATCCAATTTAATATTTAGGGGGATAAATGAAATTAAATAAAAATTAATTAATATTAGTTTCTTACTAAAGGAATATATTAAGATGATAATTAAATAAAGGGAATTAATATTGATTTCTCAACTAAAGGAATATATTAGGACAATAAGTGAATAATGGTAATTAATATTAATTTCTCTACCAAGGGAATGTATTAGGATAGTAATTGAATAAAACTTAAATTTAATAAGATCATAATTCTCCAAGTTTGGATAAGGCCTGCGGTGGAATGGGCTGGGTGACACCACTCGAAGATACTAGGTAAAGCTTGTGGTGAGATGAGCATTTTCCTTCATCACCCAAGGGAATTGAATAAGGCCTATAGTGGAGTGAATACCCTAGGGTACATCATACAAGGGCACCATCTTGGGAATGATAATTGGAGAGAGGTAACAATAATGAGGGAGAAAGTGAGGTCCATTGATTGGGTAATAGGACACCCTATTATGGTTTCTCCTCCTATAATTGAAATATAAGTTAAGCATTTGATATTATAGAAATTATGCTTTTAAAGAATTCTTATTGAAAATAGTTTGATAGAATCACCTTAAGATTAATCTCTTTATGTTTAAGGAAAACTAAGAGTATAAATACCTTGTTAGGAGTCTACTATAGGAAGATTTAAAAAAGGTGACATTACAAGTGGTATCAAAGCATCTTTCTTGCTAGCTTGTGGGAAGTAGTTAATGTAAAAATACCAAAGGGATCAGAGAGTATTAGAAAGGGAAGGAAGGAAGTATTCCACCAAAATGAATAATCAAATAAGTAATGAATTAAAAGCCTTCATGGAACAAACAAACTGAACTAATCAAGCACTCATGGAACAAACTAAAAGAAATGCTCGGGCTATAACTGAGCAAAGTGAAATAAATAGACTCCTCTTAGAAGCCCTTTCTAATATAAACAAGAAAGGGATAGATAAGAATTCTCATCAATCTAAAAATGATAATAATCAATTGCATACACCAAAATTAGAGTGTAGACCCACAAGACCTCCCTTCCTACTTGCAGAAGAACAAGAAGATGAGGATGAGTTAAATGAAGTAAAGAATATAAATGATATTATAAATGAGTACTCTAAAATTGATCATGAACTTAGAAGGGAAATACCTTTTAAAAGACTATTATGACACCTAGATGAAGTCATTTAGTAAAAAAAGAAGACATCCACATCAAGAAAAGAACCTAAAAGAGGAAATAAATAAAGTGAGTCTCCCAAAATTTGATGGATCAAAAAGAACTACTGCGCACTCATGGGTAAAAATATTGGATACTTATCTCTTCTTGAATACCATGATAGAAAAAGATGTTATTAAATTTTTCGTGCTTCACCTAAGAGGAGTAGCACACAATTGGTGGTAGCATGGTCTTAACAACCAAGGGCATAAACACATTAAGAGTTATGATGAATTCACCCAAAAAATCATAAAATGATTTGATTGGATAGATCTAGAATGGTACTTTAAAAGGTTGACCCAAATTAGACAAGAGGGACCAGTGTTGGAATTTGCTAGAGAATTTGAAAAATTTTCAGCTATGGTACTAGAATTATCACAAAAAAGACTTATTTATTTATAGATGGACTAAAAGAGCCAATCAAAAGTGCAATAGGTGCTCATGAACCAACCAAATTGGAAGAAGCAATACAAAAAGCACTAAAATTTGATCCCCCGCCCATCAATACATTGAAGATCTATCCTAAGTGTTCGTTTAGGGATGATAAAAGTGGGAAGTAAAGAAAATTTATTCCTGAATGGGAAAGAGAAGAATTAAGGTGGAAAAAAATATGTTTCAAATGTAACGAAAAATTGGAACGTGGAAATATTTGCAATAAAGGAAAAGATCAAGATAAAATGTTATAAATGTAAGGACCCTTGGACACCCCGACACAAATGTAATCAAAAGGATCTTATTAAGAAGAAACTATGTTTTGATTGTAAGGAAGCATGGGAACTAGGGCATAGATGTCAAAAAAAAGTCAAGTCAACTTCATGGAAGAAATAACCTATGAATTAGAAGATGAGGAAAGTCCTAGTAAAAAGAAAAAGCTTAATGAAGACAAGGAGGATGGTGGTACTTTTCCTATATCTTAAAGGAATCAAAACATCAACCTTTTAGAATCAAGGGAGTAATAAAAACGGAAAAGGTAACCACATTGGTGGATACTAGAGCTTCCCATAATTTCATTGACTAAAGTTTAGTTTCTAGACTAAACCTAGAGACAAAAGATTTCAAAGGGTTCAAGGTAACACTTGCTGATGGATCTGTGACTCCTAGTAAGAAGAAAATATCTCAACTAAATATCACCCTAGGAAAACATCCAGTGAAAGAAAAAATCTATATTGTAGACATGAAAGATACTAACATAATCTTGGGTAGACAATGTATACATTCCTTGGGATGCTTTATTTTTGATCTCCCAAAGCTAGAAATATGCTACCTTCATAAAGGAAATAAAGTCACCTTCCATGGGATATTAGATGGATCTCCTAGGGTAATATCAGCAAAAAATATGGAAAGAACACTTAGACACAAACAAGTAGAATGGTTTGCCCAATGTTTAATCTTGGATAATTCAACTCTGAAAGAAAAATCAATTCATATACATATACAACCCATACCAAAAAGGCATAAATAGTTCTTTAGTGATATTTCCCTAGGTCTTCCTCCCAAAAGAGGATTTGAACATTCCATTGAGTTAGAAAAAGGGACAAAACCCATTGCTACTACTCCTTATCACCATCCACACAAATATAAGGAAGAAATTGAGAAAACCATAAAATAATTACTAGAGATGGGTCATATTCAACCAAGCTCTTGCCCATTTGCTTTATCAATTGTTCTTTCAAAAAAGAAAGAGTGCATTGACTACTGAGCTCTAAATAAGAAAAAAATAAAGAATAATTATCCAATTCCAAGGATTGATGAGCTTATTGATGAACTCCATAGAGCCTGCTACTTTTTGAAAATTGACCTAAGGTCACGATATCACCAAATTAGACTAAAAGAGGAAGGTGCTTCAAAAAAAACATTCAAATGCCATTATGGAAACTTTGAATTCCCTGTTCTACCTTTTAGGCTAACTAATGTTTTTGCTACTTTCTAATCGTGTATGAACCATATCTTAAGAGGACAACTAAGGAAGTTTTTGTTAGTTTTTTTTATGATATCCTAATTTATAGTTGAACATGGGAAGATCATCTACAACATATTGATAAAGTATCTTAGAGGAAAAATTGTTATATGTTAAACTCTCAAAACATGAATTTGGCATGGAAGAAATTCTATATTTGAGACACAAAATTAGTGCCCAATGAGTTAGGGTAGATGAAGAGAAAATTGAAGTAATTCAAAGTTGGCTAAAACCAAAAACATTAACAAAACTTAGACATTTTTTGGAATTATGTAGCTACTATAGAATATTTTTGAAGGGATTCTCCAGACTAATTGCCTACCTTACTGATCTCACCAAGAAAGGAGCTTTTTCTTGGAATGAAGAAGCATAGAGAACCTTTGAAAAACTTAAGGAAGTTATGAGCTCTTGCCCAATTCTTGCAATACCTGACTTTTCTTCACTATTTGAAATATATTGTGATACCTTAGGGGAAGGAATTGGAGTAGTATTAATACAACATAAGCATCCCAGAGCATTTGAAAGTAGGAAGTTGAAAGACATAGAACAAACATATTCAATATATGATAAGGAAATGCTAGCCATTATGTATTCCATTGAAAAGTTTAGACAATATCTAATTTGTGAAAAAATCATTGTAAAAATATATCACAAGTTTAGATTCTTTTTGAGCCAAAAATATTTAAATGATAGACATTTGAAATAGGTAAGTAAAATACAAGCATACGATTTTGACATCAAATACATGAAAGGAAAGAATAATATTGTAGCTGATGTCTTATCACAACAACCACATTTGGGTACCATGACAACAATAAATACAAAAGGGAAGACACTTTTCATTTCTAAATATGCGAAGGATCAATTTTCCAGCCATATATTAGAAGGAAGAATATAGGTTGAGAGGTATCAAATTCAAGATGATATCATCCTATACAAAAATAGAATGTTTATTACTCCAGGATCCAAATTAAAAAAAGAGATTTTGAAGACTTACCATGATAACCCACTTTCAGGACACCAAGGATACTTCAAAACATATAAGAAAATAAGAGAAAGGTTCACATGGAGAGGTCTCAAAAAGGAAGTTCTCAAATATACTAATGAATGCCTAGTTTGTTAGAAAAATAAAGAACACATACATCTAGTAGGACTTCTCCAACCATTGCCAATACCTAATAAAAAATGGTAAAGTATTTGTATGGATTTTATTACAAGATTACCAAAGATACAAGGGAAAGAAAACATTTATGTAGTGGTGGATCGCCTAACTAAGTATGCACACTTCATGACCATATCAACAGACTTCAAAGCCCCTCAACTAGCAAAAGTACTCTTTAAAGAAATATTTAGACTACATGGATTTCCTTGAAACATTGTCAGCAATTGAGATCCAAAATTTCTCAGCTTATTTTGGAAAGGAATATTCAAACTATCTAGGATAGATCTTACACCTAACACCAGCTACCATCCACAAATGGGTAGAAGGATACCTAAGGAACTATGTTATAGGGCAGCAAAATGGATAGATCAAATGGTTGCATTTAGGAGAATATTGTTATAATACCACCCATCATATGTCAATAGGGATGACACCATTTCAGGCACTATATGGATATGAAGCAACATCTCTTAGAGACTTGATCCAAACAGAGAGTCAAGTACAGGGCGCCAAAGACTTCATAAAAGAAAATATAGACATCATGAATTCACTCAAGAACAACCTACATCATGCACAATATCAATAAAAGATTTATGCTGATAAAAAGCGAATGGAGTGAACATTTGAAATAGAGGATATGGTATTCTTAAGACTCCAACCATATAAACAAACTTCCTATTGGTTTGATTTTTCGCATGACAAAATTTCCTTTGCCCAAGTATAAAAAATCAGATTGGATCCATTAATGATAAATAGGGTTTCTTGTTTAATTCATCCATTTGTTAGCCTTTGAATTTTTTTTTTTAAAACCCCTATGGCTCATTCCTTTTAAATCTTGTGGGCACGAAATCTTTTTGAAAAAAGGAGCTTTGGCGAATATTCTATTCTCTTTTAATTTTTATGTGCCCTTAGTTTTCTTTCCTCCCATGTTACTCACTATCCAATTTTGAAAAGATCTACAATTCTTGTTATCTCACTATGGAAAGGTGTGTGAAGGATATGTATAGTGAGGTAGTGAGTACCAAAAAATTTAGAAAATGGAACTGTACAATGAAGGTGCAGCAGTTAGAGATTTGGTTGTGGCTGAAATTTTTGTCACATGAACTTTGTTGGTAGTATCAGAGTAGTAAAAGTAATCCAGTAAAAGGAAACCAGAAGATGTCACCAGAATAAGGGTTTTCTCGATGACTTGCTACCTTGCTATAAAAAAAACTAAGTATCTCATTGTTAGCGAAGTAGTGAGTAGTTGGTAAGTACAAGACATAGTGGCTTCTAAACCTCCTACTGACCATAAATTTCTCCAAGTGGCATGGTGTGTAATAACTATCATTGTCAAAAGCAATTAATATGGGTGATGGTGGCCTGATTTATTTCTATTCTTCTGAAGTCGAGTTTTGTTAAAGACACTAGATCTCACTCCCTCGCTATTGGAAATTTTTAGTATCTTGCCATTTGTGACATGGCGAGTCGCCAAGAGATGAACATGTGGTTGAACCTCAAAACAAAATGGAAAGGTGACTTGGATTAGAGTAAGTTTTTGTTGTGCCAGATGTGCAAATTTTTTTATGTCATCAGTATCCTGGGCCCACACTCCATTCATAAAATGTATGAGGGATTCTGATCAACAGATCTAGCTAAGATCAACAATCCTCGCTACCTTGCTATGGAAAGATGTGCAGTGTTTAATCTATGTGACATAGTGAGTATGGGACCCATCCCTCTTTAGTGTACCTTGTGTAGTTTCTTAACCTTTGGATTGATCTGCGAGCAAGAGCTATTCCTATCTCACTAGGAAGAGTTGCTTGGAGGATACGTATAGCGAGGTAGTGACTTGATGACACATGTCCTTAGGTGCCAGTAGGCCCAAACAAAGATGCCACTAGGAAGGGATCTATATATATGGTCTGCTCTCATTGGATTGACTGAACAAGTTATCAAGTGGAATACTTGTTATCTTTTTCCACATCCCTTGATCACACCATTTGTTAAGATCGACAACAAATATTTTTAAGGAAAATTAAAAAAAGGTGGTGTTGCTCTGTGTATTTATTTGATATGAAATTTTCACATGTGTAAAAAAAAATAGAGTATAAGACATAAGATTTTTGCAGTCCCACCTTATGCAAATAAAGATTTTAAGCCTTTTATGAGTAGAAGCAATTAATGAGAAGATTATATTTGGCAAGTGTCTGAAGTAATTTGTTTGTGAAAAGGTTGCAAAATTGCAAAAAGAAATAAGATAGAACTTTAGTTGAGTAACTATACTACAATTTCTATTATGCTCTAGTCCTACAAGTATAGTCAAAGAATCCCTCCAATGGACTCATCAAGTTTTGGGTTATGGATAGCAGAGGGATTGCTAAATGAAATCAATTGGGTCAGGGATGCTGATACCTTGTAAACTGATTTGAATTTGCACAAAAGATGGTTTGCAAAGAGGAAGTTGTTTATTCCACTTACTAGTATATGGAATTATAATCGAGGAAGACTAGTAATCTCAGGTGTTTTTGTGGATTACTATCTCTTTGAGACTGTGACAAAGAGCTATGATCGAGCCACTAAGGTAGTGAAAAGAGCCAAGGGTGAGCTTGGAAAAATTAGAATCCTATCAGAAATAGCATCATTCTTTAAAGAAATTTTCAAGAAAACATACTTCAATAACAAGGTAATAGAGATATATAGAGTCCCGTGCAGAGTTTTTGAAGAGGGTGAAGAAGATTTTATACTCGTGGGTTTCATGTGTATAATCACTCTTACTTTTTGTTAACACACATCTTTCTTTTCAAAAGAGGGATATATTTTGGTAGAGGAATGGTTTTGAATGCAGATAAAGTTGAAGAAGAAGGAAATGCTCATTTTACTATATTTGATAGCCACATTGCCTCTAAAGCTCTGATGTGTCATATTAAGTGACAATCCCATTACCCTAGGATACTGATATAACCAAGCAATAGTGATAGGTAAGAATGAATATCATAGTATAGTATAATGATAATGAAACCCATGGTTTGAGGTTAGTTTGCAATCTTCAAAAAATCTATCATCATTGGTGGATTTAGCTGTTGCATACACGTAGGAATTAGAGTTGCAGCCAAATCAGAATATCAAAATGTGATAGAAAGGGACCCACAAAGGAATATTTGATCTAAAAATCTTTCTGTTGTTTGCAATTTTGTGTTTTCTGATAGGTGTTTTTAGGGGTCTTGTGTAAAGGACACCTATAAATCACATTTTCCCTTAGCTTGTTGCAACTGATGCCTATATAAATGAGTTTTCAAGGAAATGTGATGGTCTGAGACATGTATAATTTTCAGTCTTTCAAAAGAATACAGTCAGTCCAATATATGTAGTTGTTCTTCTGAGTTTTATTTTCAATTATGTATCTCCTGATAGTATTAAGGAATGACAAAATTAGTAAGATATTCTGGGTTTCTGAGTGAGTTACTACTAGTTATTGTATTGGTCATATAAAAGGATAATGGAAATGGGTATTCATATTATATCTGTGTCACCATTTTTTGTCTCGTATTTCATGAATTTGTATATTTTGAAGTCATTTGAATAAGGTTCAATTGGCTCAATGTAGTCTGGATGGGTTGTATATTGGTTTATAGTTTCTTATAACTCAAGGGATTATGTAAATGCTTCAATAAATCGATAGAATTTATGAGTTTATGAGGGGGATATTTCATAAGAATGGAAGTTGGTGATTATAGTTGATAATTTCATTACAAGTTATTTGAAACAAGATCTCCTACCAATAGTTGACTCCTTGCCTAATGGATAAGGCACTGGTATACAAATTAAGAATAATTGAGATCAAATTTTGCTTCTACATGATAAATCAATTCTAAATTCAAAATCATTCATCTATTATTTTGTTCAAGGTTGTAATGCAGGTCACCACTCTTTTACATCTAGGTTTCTAGTCATAGATAGCTACTATTCCTAGAAATACTTGTAAATTCTAGGAGAATTAGGACTAAATATGCTTACAAGGGATGTGTATCGATTTGAGAGTTTCAAAGGATTTGATAAAATGTGTATGTGCTTAAGGATAAAAGATGAAAATAAAAATGAAACTTAGATAATTTCATACAATATTTTTCTTTTGAGTCATCCCTTAGGTATACCCACCTTGGTTTTGCAGAGCCTAAAGAGAAGAAAACCATTCTTGTTTTTTTTAATGTTGGATCCAAATGGTTTGCATGTGTAATTGAAAATAGGAAATAGCTAATCCTTAGGTTGCATAAGTATTATCATTCTAGTATTGAGGCTCTCTATTGCTCAGTAGTTTTAAGACTCCAACAAAATGGTGACTCCACTAGGGAAAATATTCAGTATTTCCATAAAATAGTGAATTATTAGAGATCTATGTCCCCTTGGGTAGAGTTGCAAAAATTTCATGAGAAGATTCCCATGGGTTTGGAAGTTGTTAATGTTTTGCTTGAGATTATTAAGTGAGGTCATCACATTTATCCATTTAGCAAATTTATTCCCATTCTGATAGGGTGGGTGGCAACTCAAATGGTTAATCAGTGTCAATTTTTTGAAAATTGTTGTCCCAAATTATGGAAAATAAATGAAATACATGGGAAAATGTGAGAAAAAACCTAGGAACCAAATTAAAAATTGATCTCCCTCCTAGAGGAAGACAAAATTAGGCTATGAAGGGAAACTAGATGTAGAAAGGAAGCTATTCAAAAGAGCAAATAGTAGGAAAAGATAATGCTCACCATTCAACTATTAAAAAGGTACCTTTCTCCTAAGGTCTGAGATCTCACCTAGTTTTGTCTGATGATGATTTCTATAATACCCCTGAAATGATATGTCAAGAAAAGGTTGTGCAACCACATGCACTTAGTCTTGAGGATAGGATTAGTAACAATCTATTCTAGTGTAGCACGAACCCTTTCATGTCAGATTATTCTCCTGAAAAAATGAGACCTAAACACTTAGAACTTGAAAGTTTCAATGATGAGAAAACACCAGGCTCTGAGTTTACTACTCCTAATCTTGATGAGAATGAGAATTTGAGAGCACAGCTTGTTGAGCAAGAAGCTATTGATATGAGGTTTCAAAAGGAAAGAGAAGAAAGGGTCACAAAGGATTATGAAGAAAAGCAAGAATTACTTAGGTGAATTATTGCTCTAAAGAAGAAAAATGAGATAGCAACTAGTGCTTGGCAGCTTGAGATTGTGGGACAAGTTGAACACCTTAGGAGGCAAGAGAAAAATTTACTGGAAAATCAAAAAATGAATTTAGAGGGACCTATAATACAAAAAAAAAGGAATTATATTGCTTTAGAAGTGGATAACAATAAAGTAAAGAATGTGGAACCTGTTGTAGGTGCCAAGGACAAAGGAAAATAGAAGGATATTGGTATTAAGATTAATGAACGGGTAAAAATAATTCAAATCCATGATTCCATGTCACTTTCAAATATTGAGCTAGAGAAGAAAAGAAAAGAGAAGGATTCCTTGGTTAAGAAATTGGAGATTGCAGAAAATAAAGCAGCCATAGCTAAGATAAACAATAAGATCAAATTCTTGGAGAATGCAAAAAGTCAATCTGCAACTATGCCTAAAGATGATGGTGGATCTAATGATGCAAATCAAAATACTATTAAGGTATCCGCTCCTTTCGTATCCTCATTTTCACATAAAGTAGATCTTAACAAATTTGTTGATGATGCTAGTACTAGTAATAGTGTGGGTAACACGAGGAAAGATATTGACCATTATCCTAATCTTGATTTACACAGAAGATCTATCCAATTAGAAGGCTCTAAGAAAATATGTTTTGATGGAATCCCTAGTTACCCTAACCCTATTCCACAAGAAATGAGAAAAAGGTTGCCTAAATTTGCTGGGAACAATGATATAACTTGTGAAGATCATTTGAGGAGTTTTCTTGATATGATGAGTGATTATGAGGTTGAGGTTGAGGATGTTATTATGAAGTCGTTTGTTCAGTCCTTAACTAAAGATGCTAGAGAATGGTTCAAAAGACTTCCTAAATTATCTATTGTTGATTGGAAGGATATTGAATACTGTTTCAAGGAACAATATGGTGATAAGAAAAATAAGAGCTACATTTTGAGTATATTCAATAATATTAAGAGGTTACTTAATGAATATGTCACTGAATTTAACATTAGATTCTAGAAGAGAACGTACAAGCTTATGCAGGCCATGTGATTAGATGATAAGGTATGCTTGATTACTTATTTGAATGCTTTTGATGGAAAAATGACATACCAACTTAGGGATAAAGAGCCTAGGACTTTAAGAGATGCTTTCAAAATTGCCATAAATGTGGAAAATAATTTGAGAATGTTAGGAAAGCTCGAAAGTAAGAGAGATGACCCTAGACTTTTTGGAAATAAGGGAAATAGAAAGGAGGATAATAGAGGTATAGGTGGGAAAAAGCAAGAACCTAGTGAGATAAGTCATGTTTTAAATGCTATAAAGAATTTAAATATCCCTCAGGTGAAAAATGATAGGAATCCTACTAAAAATAGGGTCCCTTACCAGTCAAATTTCAATAGACAAAATAGGTTGCAAAATTTCCCTTATAGTACCACCTAGAAAGATGGTAAACCAAATGTCCCTTCCCCAAAGTATACAAACAATAGGGTCATCCCTGATCCCTTATCTAAAAACTCTATAAATGTAGTAGATGAACTTGAATTTACTACTGAACCCAAATGGTGTTTTGTGTCTCAATTACTCCATGCTCCTGAATCTTGTGCAGTAGCGTTGTCTTTCCTTGGAAATTAGAATGTAGTAGAAAAATGTCAAGAATATCAAGAAGACCAAGAGGATGTAGGGTGTAATATGTTTGAATCACATTATGATCATTTTGACTATGAGGATTATGACATAGATGTAAATGAGAAAAGAGAGTTTTAGAATAAAGTACAACAACAAGTGTTCTCTGATGAGAGTGATGTTGAAGACACTATATGTAACATGGTAAGTGTCAAAGAAGAAATTACCTTAAGGAAGCCTTCTAGGGAAGAGATTGACCAAATTATTGCAAACATGATAGCTCAAGTACAGACTAGAAACATGGTTAAAAGGGAAGGAAATGATAAGGTGGCTGGCATGTTTATAAAGGGAGTTAATCCTAAAAAGGGGGAAGCTATGAAGCCTGAAAAGATCCCTACTAAGAAGGTTAATATTACAAATAAAAAGTGGTAACCAAAGAAGGAAAATAATCCTAAATTTGGTAAGTTCCCAAATAGTGTTTCGAAGAAGTTAGAGGAGAAGATACCAAAAGTGATCATTACAAGTGATAGGAATCAACAATGTGAGATAAGTATTTTTGATAAGCATCATGATAAGAGGAGTACAGTCATTGATAGCTCATCTGATTCTTTTATAGATATGACTACAATATTATCACAAATCACTATCAAAGTTCCTTTATCTAAATTATTAAGGATCCCTAAACATAGAGATAAAGCTTTAACATGGTTGGGAAATACTGGTACAAATGTAAGACATGAGTGCAATGAAAACCACAGTCAAAAGGAGAGTAGTAAGGAAAAGGTAAAAGAAAAAGAAGTTGAATTAGTTGTATCCCAGATTCCTTAGATGTTTTTGGATAGCTCTATCAATGAATGTTTGGGAAGTGTTGAGCCATTGTTCTTGAGTATCATAATAAATGGTAAAACATTAAAAAATTGTATGATTAACTCTGGTGCTTCCAATAATGTTATGCCTTTTGAAATAATGAAGGAACTAGGTTTGAAGGTTGACACCAGTCAGGGGAGATGTTGTGCCATTGATAAAAGAGAAGTGATAGTCATAGGTACTATTAATACCTTACCTTATAGATTGATCACCTGTCCAGATATAGAACCTACTATGAGTGTACTAGTTGTTGATATTCCACGTCAGTATGGTATGTTATTATCTAGAAAATGGAGTGCTTCCATGGGAGGGAGTTTGCAATGTGATCTATCATTTGCTACTTTTAACATTGATGGGAATTTGGTAAGAATAAATAGAGAACCAAAGAGCATATATATGATAGAAGAAGATATCGAGGATGATATGATAAAAATTTGTGGATATAGATGTAAATAAATTCAAAGTATAGGTTTTGAATTTGAAGAAGTCCAAACATAAGTCTCAGATTGAAATGGAAGCTATCAAAAAAAATGGACAAAGGTGATTTATGGACTATTTTTTTTGATGGTGCATGCTGCAAAGATGGATTCGATGCAGGCATTTTGCTGATATCTCTAGCAGGGGTAACATACAAATTCTCTTTTACTTTAAGTTTCCCTTGTACTAACAATATAGTAGAATATGATGCTTTATTGGTAGGTCTTAGATTAGCTCATAAGCATGGGATAAAGTGCTTATATTTTGTAGGAGATTCTAAATTAGTGGTATCCAAAGTAAGAAATGCTAATGTGTCAAAGAACAAAATGTTAAAATAATATAGAAATGCAGTATGGGATATGATTGAATGTTTTGATGCATTTGGGATAATTTGGAAAGAGAGGAAAAATAATAAGATGGTAGACTTATTGGCAAAAATAGCAATAAAACCTGATGATATTACATTTGCTAGTGTGTCTAAGATTGAGATTCAATCTAGACCTTCTATCCTTGATAATGTTCAGAATTGGCAAGTGTTTGAAGATGATAATGATATTCTGAGATTTTTGAACTATGAGAATATTTTTTTAGGACAAGAGATTGATTGTGCAACTTATGTAGAAAATATAAATTGGAAAGATACTATTTTTGGGTAGAAAGTTGTGCAATTTAAAATAAACAAAATTCCAAAGGGTCTAGTTGTTTTAGAAACTATTTTTGACAACCAAGATAAGTCACATATGGATACTAATGGATATAATGAAAAATATTTAGAGGAGGTGAACTTGGGAACTCAGGAAACACCTAAAAAGGTATATATTGGTGAGAAATTACCTCCTAAAATTAGGAAATATTTAATAGACTTTCTAAGGAAGTATAGGCATTTATTTGCATGGTCATATGATGGTCTAAAGGCCTATAGGGAAGATCTCTTTCAACATGGAATCCATTTGAAAACAAATGCTAAGCCTTTTAGACAAAAACAAAGGCAAATAAACCCAACTTTGGCTCCCAAAATGCAAGAATAATTGACCAAGTTAAGAGATGATGGGATTATAAAGCCTATCAAACATTCTTCTTAGGCATCCAATCTAGTACCAGTAAGAAAGAAAAATAGAGATATAAGGTTATGTGTTGATTTTAGGAATCTCAACATAGCTTCATTAAAAGATAATTATTGTTTACCTAATATGGAAGCCATGTTGCAAAGGGTCACTAGATCAGAACTGATGTCCACGATGGATGGATTTTTAGGATATAATCAAGTGGTTGTCAAAGAATCAAAACAATTCAAAACTTCTTTCACTACTACATGGGGTACTTATGTATATGTTAGGATGCCATTTGGGCTTACTAATGTTGGGGCAACTTTTCAATGAGCAATGGATGTGGCTATTGTCTATGTCATTAATAAATTCTTGGTTGTACATTAGGATGATTTAACTACTTATTCTAAGGATGAAAATGATCATTGCATGCATTTTGAAAAGGTGTTTATGAGGGCCCTCAAGTATGGTGTCTCCTTAAATCACAAAAAGTGTCAGTTTGGTGTTACTGAAGGAAAAATGTTTGGACATTTAGTTGGAAAGCATGGAGTGAGGATTGACCTTGAAAGGGTAGAAGCAATAGATAACATTCAAAAACCCAAAAGTGTTAAAGGAATTCAGTCATTCTTTGGATAGATCAACTTTCTTAGGAGATTTGTAACAAATTTTGTAGAGATTAGTAGGCCAATATCAAGGATGCTAAAGAAAGGATCTAAGATAAAATGGGATGGTGAACCTAACATTGTATTTCAAAAAATTAAGCAATCTATTAAAGATGCCCCTATCCTTAGAGCTCCAAATTATGATAAACCAATGCATATATTTTCTTTTGCCTCATTTCACACTGTTGCTATAGTATTGTTAAAAAAAAATGAGAAAGGTTATGAGCAATCAATTGCATTCTTCTACAAGTCTTTGCAAGTAGTAGAACTTAAGTATGACATGAATGAAAAATAGGCATATGCACTGGTGAAAGGAGTTAATGCGTTTAGATGTTACTTAATGGGAGCTACTATCATTGCTTTTGTTCCTACTGCTACTATGAAGGACATCTTTTCACAATAAGAGGTATCTAATAGGAGGTGTAGATGGATTAATAGGATACAAGAGTTTAATATTGATATTTAGATTACCAAATTGGTTAGGGGTCAAGGTTTGGAAAAATTAATGACATAAGCTAATCTAGAGGCCAACCAAATTACTCAACTTGATGATAGTTGCAAGGATAATCTTTGTGATATGGATGCCTCTGACTGGTATAGAGATTTAATCTATTATTTGCAAAATATGAAATCTCCATCAGAGTTAATAGACAATCATAAAAGATCTCTTAAGTTATAGGCCATAAGGTATGTTATAGTGTAGGATCAATTGTGGTGGAGAAATATGGAAGGAGTAATTTTAAAGTGTGTGGAGGAGATCGAGTCTAAAATAATTTTGAAAGATATGCATGAAGGTGTGTGTGGTGGTCATTATATGGCTAAAACCACTTCTCATAAAATTCTTAGGGCTGGTTTTTGGTGGCCAACACTTTTCAAGGATACTCATGAGTTTGTAAAAGTTTGTGATGCTTGTCAAAAGTTTAGTGGAAAGTTAAAATTATCTAGAAATTTTCCATTAAGACATATGGTAGTACAAGCACCATTTCAACAGTGGGAAATTGATTTTATAGGTGAGATCACAAATAGGTTTAGTGGTGGTCATTCATGGATCTTAGTAGCCACTGATTATTTCACTAAATGGGTGGAAGTGATCCCTACCAAGAATGCAACAAGAAAAGTGGTGATAAACTTCATCTTTATTAATATTATAACTAGATTTGGTTGCCCATAGAAGATTGTAATTGATAATGCTATGTGTTTCAAATTAGAGGAATACAAATTTTTTTGTAAGAAGTATGGTATTACAGAGTACACATCATCACCTTATCATCCTCAAGGGAATGGTCAGGTAGAATCAAGCAATAAGAGTATACTAAAGATTATCAAAAGAAATCTAAGGAAAGACAAGAAAGCATGGGATTCAAAATTTTCATTAGCTCTATGCGCTAATAGAGTTATTGTGAAAAGGCCATTGGATGTGCCCCATTTGATCTGGTTTATGGTATATAGGCTAGACTCCCACAAAATAACCTAAAGGGGATGTATAAATTTGTTCCACTATATGAAGATGACATTATTGATGAGATGAAACTCAGAATGGAGGATATTTTTCAACTAGAGGAAGCAAGGAGAGAGTCTTCTATTCAAAGTGCCAAGTTACAATCACGAATGAAGCATTTATATGATTAAAGAGCCAGTGACAAGAAATTTGAAATAGGTGACATGGTACTGATGTGAAATGATAGGGTGGAAGATAAAGGAAAACATGGTAAATTTGACCCAATTTGGCTTGGCCCATATAACATTTATGATAAAAATGGAGAAGATTCATATTTTCTAAAGGATATAACTGAAGGTATTCTTGAATTGCTAGTTCATGGACAATTCTTGAAGAGGTATTTTTCTTGAAGTATCTGTTTTCCATTAACAATAGTTTAGGATTTCTTTTACATTTTGTAAATCCTCTTGTCTTTGTATAGTTTCCTATTTGTAGTTTTCCTATGTGTGTTGTTCTCTCAGTGTTGTCTGTTTGTAGGGTGTCTTGTTGGTCTGCTTCTCCCAGAAATTCTAAGTCCTCATTTGAATCCAAAGAATTCAATGTCCCTAGATAGAGCCATTGTTGGTTTGATTTTTTGCATGAAAAAATTTCCTTTGCCTAGGTATAAAAAATTAGATTGGATCCATTAATGATGACTAGAGTTTCTCATTTAATTCATCCATTTGTTAGCATTTGAATTTTTTTTGTTAAAACCCCTATGGCTCATTCCTTTTAAATCTTGCAGGTATGAATCTTTTTGAAAAAAGGAGTTTTGGCGAATATTCTATTTTCTTTTAATTTTTACGTGCCCTCAGTAGTCTTTCCTCCCATGTTACTCACCATTTGATTTTGAAAAGATCTACAGTTCTCATTATCTTGCTATGGAAAGGTGTGTGAAGGATATGTATAGCGAGGTAGCGAGACCGAAAAATTTAGAAAATGGAATTGTACAATGAAGGTGTGGTGGTCAAAGATTTGGTTATGACCAAAATTTTAGTCATGTGCACTTTGTTGGAAATGTTAGAGCAGTAAAAGTAATCCAGTAAAAGGTAGCCAGAAGATGTCACCAGAATAAGGGTTTTCCTAATGACTCGCTACCTCGCCGTCAGGAAAACTAAGTATCTTGCCTTTAGCAAAGTAGTGAGTACTCAAAAAGTACAAGATGCAATGGCTTCCAAACTTCTTAGTGACCATAAATTTGTCCAAGTGGCATGGTGCATAATAAATATCATTGTCAAAAGTAGTTAATATGGGTGATGGTGGCTTGATTTGTTTTTATTCTTTTGGCGTCAAGTTTTGTTAAAGATACCAGAGCTTGCTACCTCACTTCAAAAATTTTCAATATCTCACCGCCTATGACATGGTGAGTCATTGAGAAATGAACACGTGGTGGAACCTCAATACAACATGGAAAGGTGACTTGGATTAGAGTAAATTTTTGTTGTGCCAGATGTGAAATTTTTTTATGTCATCAGTATCGTGGCCCCATGCCCCATTCATAAAATGCATGATGGATTTTGATTGTCAAATCAAGCTAAGATCAATGATCCTCACTACCTTGCTATGGAAAGATGTGCAGTGCTTACTCTATGTGACATAGCAAGTATGGGACCCACCACTCTTCAGTGAACTTTGTGCAATTTCTTAACCTTTGGATTGATCTCAGATCTAGAGTTGTCGCTATCTCGCTAGGAAGAATTGCTTAGAGGATATGTATAGCAAGGTAGCAACTTTATGACATGTGTCTTAGTTGCCAGTAGGTCCAAATGAAGATGCCACTAGGAAGGGAGCTATATACATGGTTTGATCTCATTGGATTGACTAACCAACTTGTCAAGTGGAATACTTGTCACCTTTTTTCGCATCCCTTGATCACAGGATTTGTTAAGATTGACAGTGCAAATTTTAAAGGAAAATAAACAAAAGGTGGTGTTGCTCTATGTATTTATTTGATATGAAAGCTTCGCATGTGTAAAACAAAATAGAGTATAATATAGAAGATTTTTACAATCCCACCTTATGCGAATAAAGATTTCAAAAATTTTATGAGCAGAAGCAATTAATGAGAAGATTATATTTGGCAAGTGTGTGCAGTAATTTGTTTGTGAAAAGGTTGTAGAACTGTAAAAATAAATAAGATAGAACTTCAATTGAGTAACTATACTATAATTTCTATTGTGCTCTAGTCTTACAAGTCTAGTCAAAGAATCCCTCCAATGGACTCATCAAGTTTTGGGTTGTAGATAGCAAAGGGATTCCTAAATGAAATCAATTGGGTCAGGGATTTTGATACCTTGCAAACTGATTTGAATTTGCACAAAAGATGGTTTGCAGAGAGGAAGTTGTTTATTCCACTTGCTAGTATATGGAATTTTAAGTGAGGAAGACAAGTAATCCTAAGTGTTTTTGTGGATTATGATCTCTTTGAGACTATGATAAAGAACTATGAATGAGCCACTAAGGTAGTGAAAAGATCCAAGGGCGAGCTTGGAAAAATTAGAATCCTATCAGCAATAACATCATTCTATAAATAATTTTTCAAGAAAACATATTTTAGTACCAAGGTAATAGAGATATATAGAGTCCTATGCAGAGTTTTTGAAGAGGGTGAAGAAGATTTTATACTCGTGGGTTTCATGTGTATAATAACTCTTACTTTTTGTTAACACATGTTTTTCTTTTCAAAAGAGGGATATATTTTGGTAGAGGAATGGTTTTGAATGCAGATAATGCTGAAGAAGTAGGAAATGCTCATTTTGTTATATTTGACAGCCACATTGCCTCTAAAGCTCTGATGTGTCATATTAAGTGACAATCCCATTACCCTAGGATACCCGTATAACCAAACAATAGTGACAGGTAAGAATGACTCTCACAGTACAGTATAATGATAATGAAACCCATAATTTGAGGTTAGTTTGCACTCTTCAGAACAACTATCATCATTGGTGGACTTAGCTATTGCATACACAAAGGAATTAGAGTTGCAGCCAAATCAGAATACCAAAATGTAACAGAAAGGGACCCGCAAAGGAATATTTGATCTACAAATCTTTCTATTGTTTACAGTTTTGTCTTTTTTGATAGGTGTTTTTAGGGGTCTTGTGTAAAGGACACCTATAAATCACATTTTCCCTTAGCTTGTTGCAACTCATGCCTATATAAATGAGTTTTCAAGGCAATGTGAGGGTTCGAGACATGTATAATTTTTAGTCTTTCAAAAGAATATAGTCAGTCCAATATATGTAGTTTTTCTTCTAAGTTTTTATTTGAATTATGTATTTCCTGATAGTATTAAGGAATGAAAAAATTAATAGGATATTCTAGGTTTATGAGTGAGTTACTATTGGTTATTGTATTGGTCATATAAAAGTATAATGCAAACGGGTATTCATATTATATCTGTGTCACCATTTTTTGTCTCCCATTTCATGAATTTGTATATTTTGAAGTCATTTGAATAAGATTCAATTGGCTGAATGTAGTCTGGATGGGTTGTATATTGGTTTATAGTTTCTTATAATTCAATGGATTATGTAAATGCTTCAATAAATCGATAGAATTCATGAGTTTATGAGGGGGATATTTCATAAGAATGGAAGTTGGTGATTATAGTTGATGGTTTCATTAAAAGTTATTTGAAACAAGATCTCCTACCAATATTTGACTCCTTGCCCAATGGATAAGGAAAAGGTATAAAAATCAGGAATAATTAAGATCAAATTCTGCTTCTACATGATAAATCAATTATAAATTCAAAATCATTCGTGTATTATTTTGTTCAAGGTTGTAATGATGGTCACCACTCTTTTACATCTAGGTTTCTAGGTCATAGATAGCTACTATTCCCATAAATACTTTTAAATTCTAGGAGAATTAGGACCAAATCTTCTTACAAGGGATGCATATAGATTTCAGAGTTTCAAAGGAGTTGATAAACTATATATGTGCTTAAGGATAAAAGATGAAAATTAGAATGATAGTAAGATAATTTCATACAATAGTTTTTTTTTTGAGTCATCCCTTAGGTATACCCACCTTGGTTTTGCAGAGCCTAAAGAGAAGAAAACCATTCTTGGGTTTGTTAATGTTGGATCCAAATGATTTGTATGTGTAATTGAAAATAGGAAATAGCTAATCCTCAGGTTGCATAAGTATTATCATTCTAGGATTGAGGCTTTCTATTACTCAATAGTTTTAAGATTCCAACACTTCCATTAAAGCTAGTGGAGTCGATAGTCTCAAATCTTGATTCTATGGGCCTGTTAAAGTGATTAAAAAGATAGGTGAAGTAGCCTATGAATTAGAGCTTCCTTCAGATAGTCAAATTCATAACATATTCCATGTGTCAAGACTAAAGAAGGTTTTGGGGTAACATATTAATCCATGGTTGGACTTAGCACCACTAGATGATGAAGGAAGATTAATTCTAGAGCTAGAGACTATTCTCAAAGTATGAGAGAAAAGAAAAAGGAACAAAAACACTAAAGAATGTTTATTTAAATGGAAAGGATTAAAAGTGGAAGATACAATGTGGAAAGGGTCTCAAATATTGGATCACCTGAACCTTAGAGGAATTGGTTGAGGACAAGCAATTTGAGAGGGGATGGCTGTCATATACCCTAAATTACCCAAATTGTAATTATAAATTGTCTAAAAACATTTAATATTGATACAAAATATATTGATCATTTTATCATTCATACAAAAGCTGTTGATCATTCCTCTCTTATAATTATATTATAAATATTTTACATTTAATACTAATCCAAAATATACTAATCAATTAACTCGCATAAGCTATAAATACTTTTCAATTAAATATAATATAACTCTTATAAATTATATTACAAGTATCCTTATTATATACAAATCCAATATATAATTAACATACATAACTAAAGAAATAAATAATACATTCAATAAAAAAATGGATAAAACATAAATTGAGATGCATCCCTCACTCACATCTATCCTAGCTAGGTCAATGATATTAATAAGGGTGAGGAAGAACTAGGAAGATCATCATGTATTTTGGCATTAAAAGCATGGGATGAAGTATCAACACCAGACATATACACTATTCTCCATCAAGTTTTACATCAAGATTTGCACAAAACATCATCATGGTTTTGGATTAAAGCATTAGCACTAAAGTATACATTGATCTCCATTAGGTTCCCAACCGTAGTACAATAGGTAACATAACAAAGTAACAAATTTTTCCTATTAGGGCCACAAATTTGATCACTTCTGATGATCTACCCTATGAGGGGCTTGCATTGTTAAGAGCTTTACAAGAATATTAGGTCTACCTTGATTAAATGATTTAAAACTCACAATGAAGTAAGCACTTTGTTAAGATATTTACTTAGGCCTGTTAGGACCACTTTTTAAAGAGATTTACCCTCATTCACTTGTCAAAATATATTAGTACCTAATCCTTTGGTCTAAAATTACATGCGAAATATAGATCTTCTCTTTCCACTCTATGATATGATCTCCCATCTAATATATCTTTGCTCTATTCTTCATTGCTTCACTCGGTCACTATACTTTGTTACTTCACAACTTTACTTGCAGCCTCCAAAAAACATCTCCTTCGCATAACCACTCATAACACCTAATATAATTTTGAAATAGGTTTTGGATCTTACTTTAAATAGACATATGTAGAGTCTTCTAGAATAAGATCAATGATATGGATGTTTCCCTGTTAGCCTCTTAATCCAATTGGTTATCTTTCCTTCATAGGGATCGATGATCTACTTCAAAATGCGTAAATTTTTTTAATAAAAAACTCTACAATCATTAAATATTATTTTCATGTCATATTAAAATGGTTTACCTCAAATTTTATGCAATTTTATACATTCTTGTTCAAACTAGATTACTCAATACATACTGTCTTTGATGCTCAGTTGTAACTATTTTGCATCCTGACACTTGACCTTAACTAGCTTGACACCTTTTGTATGACTCAACATCCACTTTCTCTTCTTTTCTTGGCATACTGAACTTTTCTTCCATAGGAATACTCAATGACCATAGACTTTTTGAGCTCCTATAGAGTGACTCAATTATAGTGATGACTAGCCTACTCTTCCTTCTATATGACTAAGTGTTTGACACTAATAGACAACAAAATTAGAGATATCAACATTAAGATGGCCCTATATTATTATTATAAATTAGGAAAGCCTTAAGGATAACTCAATAACTTGTTTTACGACTTGGTATAAAGGAAATGTTATTTCCTTTTGGTAGAGGTGGCAGTGGTATGCGGTCATATCTTTGTAATATGTATTGTGTGAACTTGATATGATAACTTGTGAAGATCAAAGAAGAGTTTGGTATGATTGAGGCACAATAAGCTTAGAAGGAACTATATTTGGTAAGACAAGTTTTTGGTTGGACGCTTTTTATTTCACATTATATTATTCAGAAGGAATAGTTCTATGTCTATTTGGATAGTGGGTTCAATTATCCTCTTTTCAACTCCTAATAGGGTTGGATCTGCTAACAGGAATTTAAAGTCTCCTAAGAGGGACATGGTGTATCCTCTAACAAGGAACATTTATATTAGTACATCATTTTGTGGGTACCATCCCCACCTCTGATCAAGGGTTTCCCTAGTTAACATATCTCATGTTATTATGTATGGTTATCTTTCTATGGTTGTTGCATCTACCGCATATGTTTTAGAATTAATAAAGATATAGAGAGTTTTTAAAAGTGTATAACTAATTCACCCCCTAGTTATCTTGGTGAACTTTACTTTTTAATAATTGGTATTTGAGATTCATGTCCTTGAAGGAAAATATTAACAACTTAAGGATATCTAAGATATATTTTAGGAAAGATAGTCTAAATTTTGATGGGGTTAATTATGATAGTTGGAAAGAAAATATGAAGAGACACCTGGTATGCATGGGTCCCAAATTTTTCTTGGTTCCTACAAAGCCTAAAATTATCATTAAAGAAGACAAGAATGAAGATTGTGAGGAAGCACATAAAGATCTATTTATGCAAAATATTCTTGCTAAAGAAGCGCTATTATTAGATTTTCCTAAAATTGAATATGAAAAGGTAAAATATTTAAGTCTTTCTAATGAGATTTGGAATGTTTTCAGCGTACATATGAGGGTGATAAACATTATAAGAAGGCTAGATTGCAAAGTTAGATATGTTTATTTCAAGATAATAATATGTTGGAAGATGAAACTATTAGATAATTTTTTTAGGATATCAAAGATTGTCACATGAATAAAAAATTATGGAGGAGAAAAATTAGAAGATGAAGTTGTAAGGAAATTATTGAAGACCTTAACAGCTACGTACAAACAAATAATGAAAATGATTACACATGTTATCCCTTGCACACCTTACAAGAGAGAATCTTCTTGCAAAATTATAGACATTTGATATGTGGATGAAACAACCTAGAGTGGAGACAACCTTTAGTGCACAGAGACAAACCTATGTTGACAAGAAGTGCAAGTACAAGTGGAGACCATACCAATAACAACTGAAAAAAGAAAAGGAAAAAGATAAGAATATTGAAGGAGTAATTTCCCTACTTATGAAGAGAGATCTTAAAGGTAACAAAATTATTGTTTGTTAACATGTATAGAATTTGGTCATTACTCTTCTAAATATTTTAGAAGACAAAAAAAAGTTCAAGACTAAAAAGACCTATAAATCAAGAGTACCCAAGGATTTCTTGTATGTTAATGAAAATGGTGAATTTGATTTCAAAATGGTATACTTATTGAATAATGGTGAAGAAGAGGATGAAGATGAAAAATTATTTGTTTCTATTAAAGAAGAGAGCTCTAAAAAAGAATAAATAAAAGAAGAAAGAAAATTAGTATCACAAGTTAAAAAAAAAAATTTAATCGAAAATAATGCAACATGTCACATAAAAGGAAAAAGATCTATTACACTTTATGGAAAGACTAACATTGAAGATATTTACTTTTTGGATGGTTCAAAAAATAATCTATTGAGTGTTTGATAGATTATTGACAATGGATATTAGTTGCAACTAATAAAGAAGACTTGTATTATCAAGGATAAGAATTCCATATTGATTGCTATTGATGCATAAGTACACGGTTATTTATTTTAGTTGAGTCTTGAGGTGGATGAAAGTTGGCTATAGAATAATATATTTTGTCATACAAAATTTGATAAGAATATGAAGGTTAGTACTACATTTGTAGTTGGAGAATTGCCTAAGATTGTGAAACCTATTAACATCCCTATCTAGGAAGCAACCCATTAGGATAGGATTGCCTCATGAGTATGAACCCTTGGAATACCATAGAAAATAAGAAAGTAAGTCTTTATAGGGCTCATTAATTTCATACTATCCATAGTATAGGTTAGGTTTGCTGGGATCTCATAGAATAGAAGTATCGATAATCGATAAGGATATCCAATATGCTAGGAATACATATGATAGGAAAAATAGAGCAAGATAGGGACATCAAGGCATTCCTTAGAAAATGGTGGTAGGGGAGGCTCCTAATAGGAGACCCACTATCCTAAACATGCATAGCGATGTCTAACTCATATAGGAGAGGGTGTTTCATATATATAGATATAATGCACAACACAATCAAGCTCTTAATAGAGAAATGGTTTGTCAGCCAAAACGAGAGCTGGTAAGTGCCACATATATAGATAGAATGGGGAGACTGATACTATCTAAATCCATGCATGGGATGCCCCTATTATATAAAGAATTTGTGATCAAAAAACAAAACAAAAGTTATTTTCTAAGAAAAAGTTTACTACTTCAGTAAAGATGGAGATCGTGCACACAAATTTGAGTGGTCCTACAAAGAGTACAATATTCTATGGTGAAAGGAATTTTATGATTCTTCTTGATAATTTTAATAGAATTCCATGGATCACATTTCTCAGAGAAAAGAATACAGATATTTTAATTTAAAAAAAGACTATTGTTGAAAGTGCTAATGTGAGAGTTGATGAAAAGTCTAGAATTTAAGAAAGGATACTTGATTATAATTTTGATAAGGAAACTAATCAAATATCTAATAAGAAAAATGTTTAGCAAGAATTGTTATGAAACCAACATTGAACAACAAAATAAGTTAAGAAAAGAACAGAGAGAAGAGCCCAAAAGAATAGAATTGAACAAGTAATACCTAACATGATTGTGGAAAAGAATCATCTTTTTGAATAGATTAGTGAAAGTAAGGACAAAATAGTTATGAAAAAGAACAAGGTACATGAAAAATTATATTTAATTTCTGAAGTTGAACCTAAGAATACTGATGAAACTTGTAGAGATGATTATTAGATAACATATATGAAAGAAGAAATGAATTAGATTGAAATGAAAAGGACTTGGGAATTGGTTCCTAGAGCTAAAGATAAGAGTATTATTGGAAATAAATGGGTGGTATAAGAGCCATAAGATTGTGGCTTGTGGTGGTATTTTTTATTCCACTAAATTAAGTAGATCTTCAAAGGTAGTTACCAATGTAGAGTTGGTAAAAGAGGTAGATGAGAAAAACAAGCTCATAGAGGAGAAAACCAACCTTCTTGATGAGGCCATAGAGGAGATGAAAGATGCAACCCAAGTAAAAGAAGATGAAGACTTCAACAAGGGTAAAGAGAAGGTGAGTTTGGAGGATGAAATACCTGAACCAAATCCTCCACTTGGGGAACAAGAACCATTCCTCAAATCCATCAATGAATTTGGAGGAAAGAACCTAGAAAATGTCCAACTATTCCATGGAAAGATGGATGCAGAGGTGGTCCTAGAATGGATTGAGAGCATTGAAAGATACTTTAAATGTGAAGGGAAAACATAGGCTCAAAAGGTGAGATTTGCAAAATACAAATTGAAAGGACAAGCATTGACTTGGTAGAAGTTTGTGTAAGAGGAAAGAGATAGTGAAGGGGAGAATCCATTAGCCAATTGGAAGGCTATGGTAGCAAAGATAAAGGAGACCTATTTGCCAAAATATTATGAGATTCAAATTTATAAGTAGAGGTAGAATCTCAAGAAAAAGGATCTTGGTGTGGCTACCTATATTGAGAGTTTCAAAAATTGGCTCTAAGGTCAAGGGTACAAGAGGCAAAGAGCATCAAGGTGATAAGGTACCTAAATGGCCTTAAGTGGTCTATTTAGGATCAGTTGAGCTTGTTTAGTTTTAGCACATTATAAAGCTATTTTCAAATGGATAGGAAAGTGGAATATAAACTAAGGAAGAAAGGGGACTCAAGATCCAAAGGCAGATGCATAGGTAAACACTTCAAAGGTGGTTCAAGAGAAGGTCTAGGTGGAAGGGCTAATGAGTAGAGAGGTTATGGAGATTCCAAATAGAATAAGCAGGCCAGTAAGAATAGTCAAAGGGAAGGATCTAGTAGAGGAAGAGGATCCAAAAATGGTGGAAAATGTAGATATGGGAATAGTAGTAGAGGCTCACACTTCAACAATATGAAGTGTTACAACTATGGCAAGTTGGAGCATCCTACCTAAAGATGTCTAGAGAAGGAATCATCATCCAATGGAGAGAAGAAGATCACTTATGTACAAGAGGAAGATAATAAAAAAGAATGTAAAATCCACCTTTACATAGAGAAGGGTGAAAATCTCATCTTGAGGAGAGTCTTGGTTAAGGAGCAAGCAAAAGAGGAGCCAAAGTAGAGAAGAGAACTATTCAAAACTACTTGTAAGATACTACGTAAGGTATGCAAAGGGATTATAGACTTAGGGTCTACTAACAATGTCTTGCTAGAGGAGACAATACAAAAGCTTGGCCTAACAAAGATTCACCATGTGTGTCTTTATAGGGTGACTTGGTTAAACAAGGGGCATAATATACTCATGAATGAACAAGTATGGGAAGACATCACTATTGGTAAGTATCAAGACAAGATTATATGTGATGTGCTTCTCATGGATTCTTTCTATTTGCTATTAGAAAGACCTTGGTAGTATGACAGGGAGGTAGTGCATCATGGGAAGGAGAAAAAGTACTCTTTCAAGAAGGATGGAGTCACCTATAGGATACAATCCATAGTGGAAGAAGATAAGGTGGAGAAGGCTACTACTAAGACATTGCTAATGAGTGGGAAAGAGTTCCTTAAGGACTTCAAGGAAGGTGAAGGAGTAGGATATGCCATCATTGTGAAGTCTAAGGAGGAAAATAAATCTACACAAGCAACTATACCTACAAAGGTACACAAACTATTAGATTAGTTCAAAGATATAACTTGTGATGGAGTACCACAAAAATTACCCCCAAAGAGATCCATAAGTCATCAAATTGACTTCATACTAGAGCAAAACAAGGAGATTGCAAAAAAAGTGCAAGAGTTGCTTGATCAAGGGCTAATTAGGAAGAGCATCAGTCCATGTGAAATACCAATTTTACTAGAACCTAAAAAGGGAGGTAAGTGGAGAATGTGTATTGATTCTAGAGAAATCAATAGAATCTCAATTAGGTATAGAATTCCTATTCCTAGGATAGAGGATCTAATGGACTATCTAGGTGGAGCTAGATACTTTTTCAAAATTGATTTGAAGAGTGGCTATTATTATATTAGGATGAAGGAGTGGGATGAATGGAAGTCTGCATTTAAGACTATTGAAGGACTCTATGAGTGGTTGGTAATACCACTTGGCCCTACCAATGCACCAAGTACCTTCATGAGAGTCATGAATGAGGATTTGAAAGACTACATAGGACTATTTTTTGTTGTGTACCTAGATGACATCCTTATCTTCAGTAGGACAAAGGAGGAGCATATAAAGTACCTATAGATTGTGTTGAGGGAGCTTCAAGAGGAAAAGTTGACAATAAACTATGAGAAGAGTGAGTTCATGAAGGAGGAGCTAGTGTATTTGGGTTTTGTAGTATCCCAAGGGAATAAAAAATGGATAAGGGTAAGGTAGAGGCCATCTTAAGTTGGCCTACTCCTAGATCTTCTACTGAGTTTAGAAGTTTTCATGGCTTGGCATAGTTATATAGGAAGTTTGTGAGGAGGTTTAGTGATATTTGTGCACCAGTGAATGACACCATCAAAGGAGGATTGAAGACCAAGTTAATGTAGACCAAGGAAATAGATGAAAGTTTTGAGAGAATAAAGAAGGAAGTGGAAACTCAATAGTTTTAGTTTTTCCTAGTTTTAAGAAGCCATTTGTGGTGGAGTGTGATGCTAGTGATAGAGTAGGTTGGGAAGTTTTAAGCCAAGAGGGTAGGCTAGTAGAATTTTTTAGTGAGAAGCCAAGACAAGGTACTCAACATATGACTTGGAACTCTATGCACTTTTCCAAGCTCTTAAGAAATGGAGGCATTACGTATTACCTAAGGAGTTTATTGTCTTCACTAACAAGAAAACATTAAGCTTTATCAGCTCATAGGAGAAGTTAAACTTGAGTCATATTAAATGGATAGAATTCTTGCAGTCCTATACTTTCACCATTAAATACAAATATGTCACAGACAATAAGGTGAAAGATGATTTGAGTAGGAGGTTGCTAATAGTACAAGAGGTCAAGTTGTAGAGCATAGGATTGGATGGATTCAAAGACCTATATGAGGAGGACACTAATTTTTTAGAGGCTACAAGGTATAGACTAACTTTGAAAATAATTTCTATAGTGACTTTTCTGATTATACCTTGCAAAATGGGTCATTGTTCAAAGGTCAATAATTGTGCATCTAAAAGGGATCTATGAGAGAAAATCTCATACAAGAGAAGTGTAATGGAAGCATGAGTGGGAAATTTGGCCTTAACAAGATAATAGATCTTGTGGAAAGGTTCTACTATTGGCCCAAGATGCAAAGGGATGTAAGGAGGTATGTGGAATAGTGTAGCATATGTCAAAAGGAAAAGGGCAATGCAATGCAAAGATGTGGAACCAACCTCTACCCATTTCTAATAGGCCTTGGGAATGCATAAACATAGATTTCATAGTGGGATTTCCAAGGACTAGGATAGGGTTAGATAATTTATTTTTAGTGGTAGATAGGTTCAACAAGATGAGCCATTTAATCCCATGCAAAATAACACATGATGCAAACAATATAACCAATCTCTTCTTTAAGGAGGTGGTCAGAATACATGGTTTGTGAAGGAGCATCATAGCTAACAAGGATGTCAAATTTATAGGGTATTTTTGGAAGACCCTATGGAAGAGGTTGGGTAAAAACCTAGCTCATAGCTCTACCTCCCATCCACAAATATATGGGTAGACATAGGTCATCAACATGGTCTTAGGAAACCTCTTAAGGTGTCTTACCAAGGAGTATGGGCATAGTTGGGAGCAAGTCATACCTCAAGCATAATTTACCTAAAATGATAGAAAGAATAGGAAAATAGGTTAAAGTCCTTTCCAAATAGTGTATAGGACTCATCCAAGGGGCACAATAGAAATAAGAGACCTACTAGGCCATGAAAACATAAGTGGACATGCTGATGACTTTTCCTAGTCTATGAAAGAGGTGCATGATTAAGTTAAGAAGAGCTTGATGGAGGAAAATACGAAGTCAAAGGAGAAGAAGTACGAGAGGATAAGAGAACTAAAATTTTAGGTAGGAGACTTGGTGATGGTCTATTTGAAAAAATCTAGGTTAGAGAAGAGCATTCCTCATAAGTTGCAGATGAAGAGGATTAGGCCATGCAAGGTACTGGAGAAGTATGGACCCAATGCCTACAAAGGAGAATTACCCAAAAACATGGATATCACCCCCATCTTCAATGTCAAAGACCTAATACCTTACAAAGTTCCAAGGGTGGATGAAGTAGAGTATTAGGAAGAGCTAATAAAGGATATGTCAAACCTGCAGGTACCTAAAAAGAAGCAACCACAGGTGGAGAGGATTTTGAATTCTAGAGTGAAAAAGAGTACAAGAAACAAGGTTTATAAAGAACACCTAGTGAAATGGTTGGATAAGCTTGAAGTTGAGGCCACTTGGATTACTAAGAGTGATTTAAAGAAGCATGGCATTAATAATGAATTCCTCTCTCCAACAATACCTTGGGCTTCATCTTATAGGGGAAGAACAGTGCAGGAGCACATAGGGGTAAAGGTGAAACCCTAACTCATTTTTTGTTTTTAAAAGGTATAACCAAGAATTGAGTGAATAAGGACTCAATATAAAGTCCCAAGATAGGTTTAGGAGGTGTGGTTAGGTAAGAGTTAAGTGTAAGTCAAGTTTTGACAACTAGGTCTTGATAAGCCCAAAATTGGTAAAAGTTGCTCTATAAGGTCAAACTTGGAAAAATGCCTGAAAAGGGGCTAGAAATTTTCAAAATAAGTAATTAGAGTCCTAGGTTTATTTAATATTTTTTGAAAAAAAATTATTCAAGTTTGAAGGCTTAGTTTGCAAATTACTGAAGTTGTCAAAAAGTTGCTCATTGATAACTTTGTAATTTTTGCAAAATTGCAATGGAAATTTTTGCATAGTTTGGAAGAAAGAGAAACATGGGTAGTTATGGATCAAACCAAATTAAAAGGTGGTTAGGAGAGCCTATAAGAAAACCTTGCAAATCAGTTGCAAGGTTTGGACACTTATTTGTATGGACAACACATTTGGAAGGAAAGTTTTTTCTTGACCTAAAACAAAGTTTTGAAGAATATGCAAGGGAAATTGATTATATAGTTTACTATTTTGAATAAAGTAGTATCTTGGATTCATGTGTTAATTATGCGTTCATTTTTTTTGGTTTTGAGCACTCATTTGATAGGTTTTACAAAATTAGTTAAAACTTGTGTTCTTGTAGTCCAATTTTATATTACTAGCACTCAAATGGCTATAGCTTGAACTTCCATGGTTAAAATGCCATGGTATTTGGAAATCAAGAAATAGCCTTTTTATACTATGTATATAATAATTTTGAGGTTTGTGTAAGTCAAGTAACTAATTTTACAAGAAAGCCCTAGGCAAGCAAGAAAGGCTTGGCAATGTGCAGTGAAAGCTTGTAACGAAGTTTTAGTTAGAACAGAGGATTGGCATGTGCAAATATTTCTTAGGAAATGATAGAGTAGGATACTAGGGGTCCATAACTCAGAGGAGGTTGGATTTTTATTTTGGAGCAATTTATGAAAGTTACATCGTCATTGCCTTTGAAACCCTAAAAATAAGGGTTTTCTAGAGCCATACTATATGGACACCATAGTTGCCTAAGACCTAGAAAATATTCAAGACTAGGTCATTAGGAATAAAATTCCTAAAGACACCAAGAGGCCTTGTTAAGGATTTTTGGGAGTTATAGCTAGTTCCTTTTTTTTAGGAGGGCTAATAGGGGCTTTCAGGGCTACAAGGGAAAACAAGGCAATTTGGAGTTGTGGGTATGGTAGACTTAACGAAAGGATGTATAATTACATGAGAAGAATCAATAACCATGGAGAGATGGTATAAACTTGAGTTTGGCCATTTAGGTGCATTTTGGTGGAGTTTTGGCACACTAGGTAAAAAAGTGCAATGTTGGTGATTTGAAGGTAAAGGACAAAAAGTTGACTTGATTGGAGAGTTTCTTGGTGAAAGGGGATTGGGATAGAGTCCTCTAGTTTGGGGTTTGGAATATTAACACTAGGTAGGCTATGAGTAGCCTTGGTAGAGCAGGAAAGCTCTAAAGTGAAGAAGCTCCCCATCAATGGGTATTTAGAAACAAGATGAATAAATAAGGTGAGGTTCTGAGAATTAAATAAATATTGGTAGCTAAAGGTTATTAAAAAAAAGAAGGGATTTATTTTGAAGAAAATTTTGTGCATGTTGGTAGAAAAGAAGTAGTAAGAATGTTTTTAGCATATGTAGCTAACAATAAATTTAAATGTTATCAAATGAATGTAATATCATCTTTTTTAAATGGAGAGCTCAAAGAAGAGGTATACATTGAACAACCTAATGGTTTTCATTTGATAGATAAAGATGATATGGTTTGGAGATTTAAAAAGGCATTGTATGGACCTAAATATGCACCTAGAGCCTAGCCTAGCATGCAAGATTGTATAAATACTTGACAACTTTGGAATTTATGAAAGGTGTTGTTGATAGTAACTTGTATCTAAGAAAGAATGATAAATGGTTACTGATTATTGTGGTATTTGTGGATGAAATTATTTTTGGAGGTAATGATGAAGCAAGTGAAGAAATTTTAGAAGAATGAAGATAGAATTTGAGATGAGTATGATTGGAGAGATGAAATACTTCTAGGAATTGTAGATTATACAAAAAAAGATGATATATTATATCATAAACAAAGTATCTTAAAGATTTGTTGATTTTTTTTGGATTGGAAAGTTATTAACCTATTGGAAAACCTATGGTAATTGAATGCAAATTATCTATCAAAGATGAATCTCCTACTATTGAATGGAAAAAATAAATATCTATGATCGGTGGACTACAATATTTGACACATACTAGACTAAGCATAACTAATGTAGTTGGGATTGTAGAAATATTTTAGGTAGATTCTAAAGAGTCACATTATGCACCAATAAAAAGATTTTTTAGATATTTGAAAGGAAAACCTGATAATGTATCATGGTATGAAATATCAGATGATTTCACTTTATGTGTATAGACAAATTTTTAGTGGGTAGGAAGTGTAGATGAAAAAAATGTCACCAATGGTGGAGCGTTCTTCTTAAGGGGAAGATTGGTTTCTTGGTTGAGCAAGAAATAACATTGCATTTCAAAAAGTACAACAAAAGTAGAGTATGTAGTAGTAGAAAATAATTGTAAGTAGATTATTTCGATGAAGCAAATGCTAAAAGACATTGGGATAGAGTTTACTGAGCCTATTTTCATATATTCTAATAACAAAAGTACATTAAGTATGCCAAACAATTTAGTATTACATTAAAAGACAAAACATCTATTAATTAATTATCAATTTTTGAGAGATAAATTTGCAAAAAAACAAATCACATTGAAATATATTAGCACAAAGGAGCATATAGAAGATATCTTCACTAAATATTTGGCTAAAGACACATTTGAGTATTTGAAAGGTATGATTAGGGTTATGATCCAACCTACTTATTAAGTAACTGATGTAGAGATTGGATTAGTCTAGCTGGTAGAAGAGCACTATTATTATCTAGACTAGATGCTTGATGCTTTTACTATGGAGGACTATTTGTATTTGAGCTAAGTCATTAAGGATGTTAGTGTAGTTTTAAAAAATTTTTCTAGTGGGTTATTTATTTTTCCTATATTGCTAGGTTTTTCCTACACTTTTAATAATCTTGCATAATTTAATAAGGCATGTCTTATTTAGTAAGTGGTTGCGAGGTGTCACTTTCCTACATGTGAGCATCCATTATCTATCTTAGGAAGATAATTTGCTATCTTTAGTCTAATAGATGGTTTCTCCTCATTGGTCAATGTTTCCACCTCCTCCCTCTTCCTAGTCTATATAAGCATGCCACCTAGCTTGTATTTGTACTCAATTTCTTTTGCATCCTCTTAATGCTATTTTTATTCTAGCATTTTCGTTATTCTCTTGGAGACTAACTCTATGTTGCTCTTTTGATTTTGTATCATTTACACTCATAGTTTAGATATCTATTCTTTGCACTAGTTTTCTAGGTTATTAATCTTTTCAGATTATAACATGGTATCAGAGTCATTCTATGTGCGAGAATAGATTTTAGTTTCCTTATTTGAGAGATTCAGGGGGGGGGGGGGGGGGGGTGCTAGTAAATCTTATTGTAGGTTTTTGAAAAACCTAGTATGCTCTTCTCTTGCATCTTCAAATGATCTTGAGAATAAAAAAAGGTTAAAAAAAAATGTTTTTAATCTCTGGGGTTTCAATCTCAAATTTGTTAACCAACTTGCATATTTGGTGTAATGTAGGTTCTAGCATACCATTGATTGACTTAGGTAGCTGATTCAACCATTTCATGTCATTTTTTAGTTGTTGGGGTTGATTTTTGGTTTTTGGGGCCATTTTTTATTGTTAAAGGTATCTGATTTACACTACAGCTACATCTTCTATACATTAACAAGAAAAATGCTTTCTCAATTTTCTTCACAACAACAAAAGACCATATGGATATATTTTAGTTTTTTCATGAAATTTATATATTTTGTAGAATCAAGCACAAAAAGCTACAACCATACCCCTCTCCATTGGCAGTTACAGATTTGAATGTAGTTTTCAAATGCCTTGTTCTTGCTCATACAGATTTCGATTTTGACAATTCTTGTTATGATCTTGGCTATTTTTTTGTTCTCTATCCACTAGTGTAGTCATTTTTTGATTTTCATGCATAAATTTTTCAAAAATTGTAGATTCTCAGCCATGACTTTGCATAGTTCTCATTTTGGAAACTTTGGAGGATCATAACTTTCTCATACGACCTCGTATTGAGGTGATTTTTTTTTGAAAGTTCATGATTTTTTGAGTAGATCATAGTGGTGCTATTTGTTTCTTTGAGTATTGTGCCCAAGTTTCACTTTCAGAATATGCTCTTTGTGAGAGTTTTGTAATGCATTGAAATCAAGACCACTTAGTATTTCTGGCTAGTGGTAGTTGTAAACACACTAAAATAAAGTGCCAAATCATATTTCTTTGGGGGGGTTCTTTGATTGAGTAAAAGGGGGCATTGTCATGGCTGGGTTCTCTTTTTTTTTTTGACATTTCTTCTTTGCATTTCTTCATCATGGATCAAACAAATATGCCCATCCTAACTCCATGCAATTACTTTGAGTGGAAATCATGTATGACAATTCACTTAAGGAAAACTGGATTAAATAGGATAGTTATGGGACTTGAAACTGAACGTAATAAAGATGAAGATAAGCCTAAGTGGTTTAACAAATGTGATAAGGCATATGGAACATTGTGTTTTTCTATTTCTCCTTATTTTCTATTTCACATTGAGTATTTGGATACACCAAATGAAATATGGACAAAGCTAGAAACACTATTTGGCATAGAAGTTTCAATGGGGGTCATATGTTGGAAAATGAACTAATTAGTTTAAGTCTAGGAAATTTTAACACAATCCAAGATTTCTTCACTAAATTGAAATCACTAAGGTTGTAGTTAAAAAAAGTGGAATTGAAAAGAAAGATAAACAAGTAATTCTTAGTATTCTCTCTTAGCTAAGTTCATAATATTCTATGTTTGTCCATACCTTCTATGCTACTAAGGGTGCACTTGGTACTCAATTCACCATGCCATCTTTAGCTGATTTTGTTGTCAATCTCATTTGAGAATAGGACAAGCTAATCCAGATGGGCACTCTTGAGTCCTCTAAGTCGCATGCCTTGGCTACCAACCAAGGTACAAAAGAACAAAAAGGACAAAGTAGTAACAACAATATTAAGGAAGAGAAACAAAATAATAGCAAGGAGATGAAGGATTAGATACCAGTTGCTTCAAAAGAAACTATTGATACCCCATCTTCCAAGGGTGATAAACCTAAGAAAGAAAAGGTCCAATGTCTCTATTGTAAAAGACCCAATCATGATGAACATAAATGTTTGAAGAAACAAATTGATCACATGACACACATTCTTAAGAAGAATAATATAAGTTTTCCTAAGTCTATCAAACAAAGTTCTAATGAAGGGTCTAACAAGGAAAAATAAAATAACAAAGGGAAAGGAAAGGGCAAGGCCCTTTTTGTAGTTGCTTCCTCACCATCCACTTGGGTTCTTGATTTGATGCTTCACATCGCATGGCTTCATCTAAGGAAGAACTTGCATCCTTGGAGCTATGTACTAAGCCTTCTATTTTGATGGGTGATGACACTCCTGTTGAGGTGTGTGGGAGAAGGTCTATTGATGTGGGGGATGGCACATTTCGTAATGTTCTTTGTGTACCCTCATTATCAACTAATCTCCTATTGGTATACTAGATCACTCACATAGGTTCAAGCAAATGGGTTGAGTTCACTCCTAATTTAGTGGAGATACGTGAGTTGTACGATGATTCTACAGTTGTAGTTGGGAGAGCAGATCATTAGTCACAACTCTATCTATCTTCTTACTTTGTTCTTGATCCTCCTTTGATTGTTTTGCTCACTCACTCTAATGATGTGAGTAAATTATGGCATGAGTGGTGTGACCATCTTAACTTATACTATTTGCATCAGCTCAACCAATAGAGCATGGTTACAAGATTGCCTTCAATTAAGTTCTCAAGTGGTGTTTGCCAAGGTTGCATTCTTGGTAAGAATCCTAAGGAAAAGTTTGAAAAAATTAAGGCATGTAGAGCTTCATAGATACTAGAGTTAGTTCAACGTGATTTAGCTGGTCCATTTTAGCATCCTTCTTTTAGCAAGGCTTGATATGTCCTCACATTCATTGATGAATTTTCTTGATATACTTGGGTGTACATTCTCAAACAAAAGTCAGAGGTATTTGATCATTTTCAAGACTTTGAAACTTTAGTAGATAAGCAATCTGAGAAAGTCATCAAAGTTTTGTGCATAGACAATGGTGGTGAGTATGTCAACCATTGGTTTGAAATATTTTTCACTTTAGAGGGGATTGATTTACAAGATTTAGCTCCATACAATCCTCAGTAGAATGATGTTGCAGAATGGAAGAATAGATCGTTGAAGGAAATGGAAAAGTATATGATTCACTCTAGATCTCTTACACCATAGTATTGGGTAGAGGCCATTAACTATGCTTGTTATATCTAGAACTATGTTCCTCACCAAGCCTTGAAGGGAGTTACTCCTTTTGAAGCTTGGAGCATTAAAAAATCATCAGTTAAGAACTTTCAAGTATTTGGCTCTCCTTTATGGGCTCACATTCTTATAGAGAAATGCAAGGCCTTGGATCTACAGAGAAGACCTTGCATATTTGTAGGTTATCCTAATGGTGTGAAGGGTTATCAGTTTCTACACCCTACTACACATGAGTTGTTCATTGAAAGGAGTATTCATTTTGAGGAGGGATCTTCAAGCTTACTTTCTATGACTTCTTCAACTCCTTCTACTTTGACATTGGAGTCACTTGGAATACATGATAGATCTTTTGATGAGTTAGATTTACCTGAGCAATCTTCTACCTGCACTTTTGATGCAGAGAGTGATTCAGAGAACTCACCTCCTTCCTCTCCTAGTTATCATTCAAAGGTTAATGATTCCTCTCTAGATTCTCCATCTTCTAGTCCACTTTCGGCTACATAGACCTTGCAGTCTATAGGTGATTGGGTTGGAGATCCATTAGATGCTAGGTGGACTTGTTAACAAGTCTAGGATGATCCACATGTCTTCATTGCTACTACCTTAGATCCATAGTTGTATTCCTAAGTGGGATAAAACTATGCAGGAAGAGTGTAGTTCCTTGATGAGGAACCACACTTGGGATCTTATCCTTCTTCCTAAGGGAAGAAAAATTGTTCAATGTAAGTGGATCTATTAGACAAAATTTTTAGTAGATGGGTTAGTTGACAAGCACAAGGATTGCTTGGTCACTAAAAGATTCTCCCAAGTTCTTGGGATTGACAACTCTCAGACTTTTGTGCTAGTTGCCCAAATGAATTTCATTCGACTTATTCTTGCCATTATGTTAGGATTAAACCACAAATAGAAAGAATAATTACATGAAAATATAACCAATATCAAAAAATAATAGATCACATAGACAAGAACACAAGACACCAAGATTTAACATGGATCACCTAATCCCTAGGCTATGTACACCAAACAACAAGTTCAAGATTATTACGATCCAATAATTACAACCTAATTACAATCTATAATCCCTTAGAGCTCAATACAACTACAAGAACCAATTTTCACTTCATTACTATAAAACAATCCCTAACCCTAAGCCCTTTTATATAATTATTTTTACCACTTTAGGGCTATAATTAATAATTACATGTCAACCCAAAATCTCGATAAAATAGGGCCCAATTTTTTTTTCAAGGGCTCTGCCCTCGAACCCCCAAATAGCCATGGCCTATCGACCCTGACCATATTGGGGGCTACCACCGTCAAAACCCTACTCAGGGCTTAAGCTATCCCCAAACTCCAATAAGGAATTATGGAGTATGTATGGTACTTCCCTAATCAGTCACCACAATCTAAAAATATTCCACTTAGGGACTAATCAGGCTCTATACTAAACAAAAATTTCCCACTTGGAGACTAATCTTGTAGCTATGCTGCTACTCCATGAGACTCCCACTGGATCAAATCACTTTGAAATTTTTTGTCCTTTGAATCATGTTTAGTCTAGAAGACCAACTAAATTTGAAGAGGAGTTCAACTTCTCCCTTGTTACTACCTTTGTCAACATATCTGCTAGATTGTCATCTATATGTATCTTATCCAACTTTAACTATCCATCCTCCAAAACTAATCGAATGAAATGGTACCATAACTGTATGTGTTTGGTCTTTGAATGTAGAGATGAATTCTTGGCAAGATGAATGACACTCATACTATCTGTAAAAAAATAATTATCCTTTTGAGGGTGTCCCAATTCTTATAAGAAGAACTGAAGCCATATCATCTCCTTGGGTACCTTTGTATCAACAATATACTCTACTCTGCCTCTATAATGGATAGAGCATCAATCCTCTGTAACCTAGAAACACAACTCACTGCTGCCCCACTAATAGTAAAGACATAACTTGTAGTACTCTACCTAGTATCAATATCCCCTACCAAATATGAGTTAACATAGCCTTGTAAATCAGTAGTAGAGCCCCCAAAGTGTAAACATTTATTGGATATTGCTCTCTAATACTTAAGAATCCATTTGACTACATTCCAATGCTCAATTCATGGATGACTCACATACCTACTTACAACTCCCACTGCATGTGCATATCTGGCCTAATACATACCATAGAATACATTAAGCTTCCTATAGTTGAAGCATAGGGTACCTTGGACATCTTATCCTCCTCTTCTTGTGTCTTAGGACATATCTCCTTAGTCAACTTCAAATGACCAGGTAAAGGTGTGCTGACAGCTTTAACATTTTCCATAGAGAAATGTTGCATCACCTTCTCAACATAATAAGCTTGAGATAGCATCACTTTTCTATTCTTCCTATCTCTACAAATCGTCATACCTAGGATTAATTTTTCTACCCCAAAATCCTTCATAGAAAATACATGTGCTAATTGACATTTCAACCCCTTAATATGATCCATGTTAGACCTAGCTACATGCATATCATCAACATATAAACATAAAATAATGTAGCTATCATCATCCAACCTCTTAAAATAAATACAATCATCTAAATGACACCTACTATAGCCATGCTCATGCATAAAACTACCAAATTTTAGATACCATTTCTGAGGTGCTTGCTTTAAGCGATGTAAACTTTTCTTCAATTTGCACACTAAGTTCTCCTTACCTTTGACCTCAAATCCCTGTAGCCGAGCCATATATATCTCTTCATCCAAATCACCATGAAGAAAGGTTGTTTTAAAATCAAGCTACTCTAAATGCAAATTTTTAGTAGCCAGAATACTTAAAATAGTATGTATAGAAGTCATCTTAACAATAGGAGAAAATATCTCATCAAAATCAATACCATTTTGTGTGCAAATCCTTTGACAACTAACCTGGGGGTGAACCCACAATAATGGGTTCCACTTTAGTGGGACGAAAAAAAATGAAAAAAATTTCAAAATTTTAAAATTGAGTTTACCATATGTGATATATATGTTCATGCAAACATGATTTGCATGTTCACACAAACATAGGTTCACGCGAACATGGTAAATGTGTTTGCATGAATTCAATGTTCGCACGAACATGCAAAATCACAAAAAATTTAACCTTTTTTTCTTTTTTTCTTTTTTTTGCGCTTTTGACTGCCATAATTGTAGGAGAATGATCTCCTACTATAAAATTAAAAATTTCAAAATGTGCTTCTCGGAGCAAGCTTTCCAACGACTATAATTTTATTACATAATTTAATCATTAAGACTTTCAAATATGAGTTTAACACATTATAGGTTCATTACCTATTGAACATCAACCTACTTTGACACCTCGGGAAAATTAGTAAATTAGGTCAAATTTTTTTTGAAAAATATGGAGGCACTGGCTTATTGAGATACCTTTCTATTCAAAAAAAAAATAAAAAATATTTTATGATAAATTGACTTCAAATTATCTGTGTCAAATGGAACGTATGTCTGAATTATGGTTCATGTCACTTCAAAACTTCATAAACTATACAATATTCAACAAAAATAAATCAAACCAAATGCAAACACTGGATATTGATGCTACAAATCCAATGTAGAAAGAATTACTTCATTATCATTTCTAGAAAAAAAGTTATGTGTGTCAAACAGACTGTCACTTTTTAAAATATTGAATTTTATTATGTACCACTTTTTGGAGGAGATAAAAAAAATTGACATAAATAATTTTTTTTTTGGATTAAAAAATATGGTTACAAAGTAGGAACAAAGTACTCAAAATCACTAGTTTATATCATCTTGAAATTATTTATAGTTTTGGAGATATAGTCACTTGAACGTGACGTTTGTTGCAAAAATATTGATTTCAGAGTCAAAATTGGTCAAAAAGTGGAACCCATTATTGTGGGATCATCCCTGGCTTAAATCGTTTCTTACCTCCATCCTCTTTTTTAAACCTATAAACCCACTTATTTTATAAATATCTTTTACTTGTAGGCAACTTGCATAAATCACATGTCCTTTTCTTTAGCAAAGAGTCCATTTCATCTTTCATTGTAGAGTCCCACTAAATCTTAGTATCCATCTGCATAGCTTCATCATAACATTCAGGTTCACCAACATTAGTAAGTAAAATTGAATACAAAGAGGGAGAAAATATTTTTGGGGGTCTAATTTGCCTTGTTGAGCATCTAACATTCATCAATGTGTGTGGTATTTGTTGTTGTGGTTATTGCACATCATAAGGAATTGCTGGAACATCATCTTTTGGAGTATCATCCAACACTACATAATCATCTTCTTTCTTCTCATGTTGCTGCAATAGATCTTTTTATAACACTTTCTCATTGAATATGACATCCCTACTTCTTACAATTTTATGATTTTCAAAATCCAAAAGCCTATAACCAAATTCATTAATGGCATATCCAAAAAATATACATTTCTTTGACTTAGCTTCTAGCTTGGTTCTAGTTTTAGAATCTATGTGAGAAAATGCCTCACAACCAAAGGTTTTGAGAAAAGAATAACTCACCTTCTTACCAGTCCATGCTTCCTCTAAAATACCACAACCCAAAGGAGTAGAGGGACCTCTATTATGTTGGATACAATTGTTCAATTATGTGTTGTCTTTGATGTCACACAAATGTCATATCAGTCATTAGATAGTACCTACCGAACTCAAAAATTCAGCAAAGCAAAGGATAGTGTCTACCAAGCTCAGAAGGTCAACAAGGCAATAGATAGTGTTTACCAAGCCCAAAAGGTTAGTAAAGATAGCTTGTAGTGTCTACTGAGTAGGCAGCTAGTTACCGAGCCTTCAAGGCAATCAAAGAAATTTAGTTCTTACCGAGCTCACTCGATAATCAAAGAAAACATGACAAAAGCAGTTCTTACCGAGATCACTTGGTAATCAAAGAAAATATGAAAAAAATAGTTCTAGAGTCCACTCGGTCATCAAAGGTAATTTTGTAAAAGGAGTTCTTATTGAGTAAACTCAGAAGCCAAAGGATTTTAAGATATTGCAATGTTAACTGAGTCAAGAAGGTTAACTCTGGAAATTCCTAGAAGCAGTATTTATCGAGAAGGGTCAGCCAGTAAAGGACGTTTATTTTCTTAAGAATAATATCTATAGCTGACTAATGAATAGTTTATTGGTAAATGTAACATGTAAATGAGCCGACTTGACAATCTAAATGGTATTAGTAAGAGGTCAATTTTGTGAATTCAAAAAAGTAGAAGTATATAGAGATATGAGAAGTTAATGTGATATAAAGACTGATTATTGTGGAAGCGAATTTGAAGGATGATTAGAGATCATTGAGGAGTAGTAGAGTCATATTTGATCAAGGAGGATCTAATGATGCTAAACAGAGACCTGTATCCAGCAAATTTAGTTGCATCTTGTTCAAGTCAATTCATCGTTGCTTTCCAACCATTGTAGCAGTTATTTCAAATCTATTAACAGAGTTGGTTTAACAACCATTTTATAAATCCTCTAACAAGGTGATAGTTTAGTTGAATTGTTCTAAATACCTCTAGCAAGGCCACTTCTAACAGGGTGTTTAAATCCTCTAACAAGGCTACACTTAATAGTGTGTATTGTAACCTTTAATAGGGTTGGCTCCTAACAAGGCTCACTTTAGAAGAGTGAAAAATTGGTGACTAGTTACATGGTGGTTTTTCCCATATTGGGTTTCCACATTAAGTCTGACGTCTCTTGTGTTCACTTTATTTTCAGTTACATGCATGAATGCTTGAAAAGAAAGTAATAGTTTAATTTACCGAGTCACAATAGTTGTTTACAGAGTAAAAGTAGTAACTAGATCATTAAGACATCTAAGGGATTTGTGGATTAATTTTTGTAAGTAACTGATTCACACCCCCCTTCCCCCCCTCAGTTACTGTATCTTTAATTCCAAAAATTGGTATCAGAGCTTTTGGTGCTTATAGGAAAAGATTTCAAGGATCTAAGCTAAAGATTAGGATGTCTTACAAAAGGGAAATTTCAAGACTTAACAGAGACAACTTCTTAGCATGGCAAGGATTGATGAGGATTCATTTGGCTTCCATTGGTGATACATAACTTTAGTACCTTGATGAAAAATATTAAGAACCTTCTGGTACATTATCTATCAATGATATTGTTGAAAAGAAGACTCACAATAACATAATGATAGATATAGCATCTGCTCTGAGTTATGAAGAAGTTGATGACATCAAGGATTGCAAAACTACCTTTGAAATGTGGAACAAGTTGAAAGAAATCTATGGAGGAGATGATAATGTAAGAAGAGCCAAAGCAGAAAGTTTGAGAGGACAATTTGATCAAATGAGGATGAGAGAGGATGAAAACATTGCAAAGTATGTTGAAAGAGTTAAAGCATGTGTTAGTGCAATCAAACCATCTGGAAGAGATATCAATGAGGAGACAGTTATAAGTAAAGTTCTTAGAACTCTACTTCCTATTTATGCAATCAAAATTTTTGCAATTCAAGAAAGGAGATGTGAGGCAAATCATAAAATAAATTTAGAGGCCATAGTTGGAAGATCGACTGCATTTGAGCTAGACAACTATGACAACTATGTTCTAGCTGCCAAGAATGTTGAATCAACATTTGAAGCCAAGCTTTCGCTCAAAGAAAAAGGGAAAAAGATGAAGGAACCACAATCAAAAAGTGATGAAGAATCAGAACAAAGTTCAGACAGTGATCTTGAAGTAGTTGAAGCTCTACTAGCAAGAAAATATTCAAGAGGCAAAGGAAAATACAAAGGTAAAGTTCCTATAATCTGTTTCTCTTGTGAAAAAATTTGACATATTGCTGCTAGGTGCCCAAATAAGTAGAACAAAGATGAGAGGAAAGGACACAAGTACAATGGCAAGAAAGACTTCAAATCATTCAAGGATAAAGGCAAGAAAACATGCTTTATGGAAAAAGATTCTAATGATTCTGATAATGAAGAAGAAGATGAAATTGTCTACATTGTTGTAAAAGATGAATCTGATAATGATGAGGAAATGGCACTAATTTCTCATATGAGAAAAAATGATACATGGATCATAGATAGTTGTTGTTCTCATCACATGACCGGTGATAAGATTAAGTTTGAATACTTTGAAGACTATGATGGTGGCAATGTAAGATTTGGTAACAATGAACCTTGTTGTATAAAAGGAAAAGGAAGAATCTCACTAACAAAGGAACTTGTATGTGATAATACATATTGGGTAGAAGGACTAAAGCATAATTTTTTGAGTGTTGCATAGCTACTCAATAATGAATTCAAAGTAGAATTCATGCATGGAAAAGCAAGATTACTAGATGGAAAAAGAAAGCTGATTGGATTTGGCACTAAAAAAAAAGGTAACTTATTTTATCTTGAACTTGGTGAATGTTCATGTTTCATTGCTCAAATTGAAGAAAGTTGGTTATGGTATAGGAGGTTGTGTCATGTAAACTTTGAGAACTTAATAAAGATCAGTAAATTCAAGAAAGTATGAGGTATTCCTAACATAAAGAAACCTGAGGTTGGTCTATGCAAGAATTGCCAAATTGGTAAAATGGGAAAGACTATTTTAAAAGCAAAAACTACCATACTGAAGAAGTTCTAGAAATTGTGCATACTGATTTGTGTAGACCTATTGGCATTGAAAGTTATATTGGTGAAAAATTCTTCATTCTATTTGTTGATGATTATTCAAGAATGATGACTGTCATGTACCTTAGAGAGAAATCATAAGCATTTGAAAATTTCAAATGGTATTTGACCAGAGTAGAAAAAGAAATAGGCAAAAGACTGAAATGTTTGAGGTTTGACAGAGGTGGTGAATTCATTTCACATGAGTTCAATAACTTTTGCATTGAAAGAGGAATCAAAAGATAGGTTTCAGAACCTAGAACTCCAAAACAAAATGGAATAGTAGAAAGAAGAAACAGATCTATCATGGATTGTGCAAGAACCTTAATGATTGAGAAAGGCATTGCTATCAAATACTGGAAGGAAGCTATCAGCACTACAGTTCATACCTTGAACTGAGTACAGCTGAAAAAGGACTCATTGAAAACACCTAATGAATTATGGTATGGCTACAAACCCAATGTAAGTTATCTAAAGGTATTTGGAAGAAGATGTTACATTTTGAAAGAATCTAGAAAAGGTAAATTTGATGTAAAAAGTGATGAAGGAATATTTTTGGGATACTCTTGCAAAAGCAAAGAATATATATGTTTGAACTTATCTACTCACAAAGTTATAGAAAGTGCACATGTGAAAGTTGATGAGTTTGCAGAAAGAATAGAAGAAGAAAGCAAAAAGGAACTTGAAGACTACAGAAAATTTGTTTACATTGAACCTGATACAATACCAACTATACCAATCAATCAAGAATCCTCAACACTAGAGTCTTCATTAACCAAGTCACAAGAAGTTCAAACTGAGTCAGCATCTACCGAGCTGCAAGAACTCTAACTACAAAAAGAAGCTACCGAGTTAGCATCTATCGAGCCCAAGCAACCTGAATCAGATCTAAAAGTTGAGAGACAGAAGGATAATAATGCAAGTCATTCAAAAGGTAAGGAGCCTGTGTTAGCCAAATATGTCAGAAAGCATCATGCACCAGATCAGATTATTGGTGATAAATCAGAAAGAACAATGACAAGAAGTAAGAAAGGCACTTGTTTACTTGCTGATTTTGAACTTAGAAATGTCAAAGATGCACTAGACAATGAAAGTTGGATTGAAGCTATGAATGAAGAGATAGAACAGATAGAGAAAAAAAAAACATGGACTCTTGTACCTAGACTCAAAGACAAGAATGTGATTGGAACAAAGTGAGTATTCAAAAAAAAACTAAATGAAGATGGTAAGGTATCAAGGAACATAGCTAGACTGGTATGCAAAGGATACTCTCAAGAAGAAGGTGTAGACTATGGAGAAACTTTTGCTCCTATTGCAAGATTGGAAAGTGTCAAAACCTTACTTGCATATGCTGCATACAAAGGATACAAATTTTATCAAATGGATGTCAAGTCAACATTTCTCAATGGCATATTGGAGGAAAAGGTTTACATTAAGCAGCTTGAAGGTTTTGTTGATCCAGACAAGAAGGACATGGTCTACAAGTTGTATAAAACATTATATGGTCTAAAACAAGCCCCTAGAGCATGGTATGAAAGATTACATAACTATCTTATTTAGATTAGTTTTCAAAGAACTAATGACACTAGTAGTTTGTACATAAAGGAAGGACTAGATAATAAGATTATTTTGGCAGAAATATTTGTAGATGGCACTTCGTTAATAGGAAATGATGATCTTTGCAAAGAATATTTAGAACAAATGAACAAGGAATTTGAAATGTCAATGTTTGGTGAGATAAAATTCTTTGTTGGTCTTCAAATTCAACAGAATAAGAATGACATCTACATCACTCAATCTAAATACATCAAGGAGATACTGAAAAAGTTTGGTATGGAAGATTGCAAACTGGTTGGATTCCTATGTGTATTGGATTAAAACTCACCAATGATGATGAATCAAAGGAAGTGGATAAGACATTATATAGAACTATGATTGGAAAGTTGCAATATGTAGTGCACACAAGACCAAACATTGTCCTTGCAGTAGGAATTGTAGTAAGATTCTTAGCAAAACCAAAAGAAAATCACATGACGACAATCAAAAGGATCATGAGATACTTGAAAGGAACTGAAGAATATGGATTATGGTATAAAATTAGAGGAAAATTGGAATTAAAGGTGTTTATTGATGTAGATTGGGCAGAAAATATTGTGTATAGAAAGAGCACAAGTGGAGGAGCTTTCTTTCTTGAAAAAATGTTGGTTTCTTGAACAAGCAAAAAGTAGAATTGTACATCTCAATCCACAGCAGAAGCTGAATATATTTCAGTAGCAGTAAATTGCTCAAACATTATGTGGTTTAAACAATTATTAAAAGGCATGAAGTAAGAAATCATAGAACTAGTTGTTATGTTTTGTGATAACACAAGTGCAATTAACATCTCCAAGAATCTAGTGATGCATTCAAAAACCAAGCATATTGCCATAAAATATCACTTTGTTAGAGAATTGGTGCAAGAAAAGGAAATAAGATTGGAATATGTGCATACAAAGGAACAAATTGATGACATATTCACAAAGCCTTTATCTAAGGATACATTTTTTTTTATCTAAGAGGTAAGTTAGGGGTCATTACCCTATTTGAAGCTCACTAAAATACAATTTTAGTGATGCATCAACAGGAACAAAATTGAAGATCTATCAGTTGATGCAGCAAACCAATGAAGGCATTGCATATGAATCAGTACATTAGGTACAATGCTATTTAGCTATTTTGAGTTATCTTTGGCATGTGTTATCAAAGAGGGAGAATATATATTGTCATATCTTTTTGAAATTTGCAAATAACAAGATTTTGTGTAAGAGGGAGAGATTATATGTAAGAGGGAGTTTTTTCATTTAAAGACTTATATAAAAATTTCATTCTACTATGACATGTTGTGTTGCCATCAATGCCAAAGAGGGAGATTGTTGGATACAATTGTTCAATTGTGTATTGTCTTTGATATCACACAAATGTCATATCAGTCATTAGATAGTGCCTACCGAACTTAGAAATTTAGCAAAGTAAAGGACAGTGTCTACCGACCTCAGAAGGTCAGCAAGGCAATAGATAGTGTCTACTGAGCCCAAAAGGTTAGTAAAGATAGCTTGCAGTGTCTATCGAGTAGACAACTGGTTATCGAGCCTTCAAGGTAATCAAAGAAATTTAGTTCTTATCGAGCTCACTCGGTAATCGAAGAAAACATGACAAAAGTAGTTCTTACTGAGATCACTCGATAATCGAAGAAAATATGACAGAAATAGTTCTTACCGAGTCCACTCAGTCATCAAAGGTAATTTGGTAAAAGTAGTTCTTACCAAGTAAACTTAGCAGCCAAAGGATTTTAAGATATTGTAATGTTAACCGAGTCAAGAAGGTTAACTCTGGAAATTCTTGGAAACAATATTTATCGAGTAGGGTCAGCCAGTAAAGGATATTTATTTTCTTAAGAATAATATCTGTAGCCAACTAATGAATGGTTTATTGGTAAATGTAAAATGTAGATGAGCCAACTTGACAATCTGAATGGTATTAGTAAGAGGTCAAGTTTGCAAATTCAAAAAGGTAGAAGTATGTGGAGATATGAGAAGTTAATGTGATATAAAGACTGATTATTGTGGAAGCAAATTTGAAGGATGATCAAAGATCATTGAGGAGCAGCAGAGTCATATTTGATCAAGGAAGATCTAATGATGTTGAATAGAGACCTATATCCAGCAAATTCAATTGCATCTTGTTCAAGTCAATTCACCATTGCTTTCTAACCATTATAGCAGCGATTTCAAATATCTTAATAGAGTTGGTTTAACAACCATTTTGTAAATCCTCTAACAAGGTGACAATTTAGTTGAATTGTTCTGAAGACCTCTAGCAAGGCCACTTCTAATAGGGTGATTAAATCCTCTATCAAGGTCACACCTAACAGTGTGTATTATAACCTTTAATAGGTTTGGCTCCTAATAGGGCTCACTTTAGAAGAGTGAAAAATTGGTGACTAGTTACTTGGTGGTTTTTTCCATATTAGGTTTCTCTATTAAATCTGGCATCTCTTGTGTTCACTTTATTTCTAGTTACATGCATGAATTCTTGAAAAGAAAGTAATAGTTTAATTTATTGAGTCACAACAGTTGTTTACTGAGTAAAAGCAGTAACTAGATCATTAAGACATCTAAGGGATTTGTGGATTAATTTTTGTAAGTAACTGATTCACCCCCCTTACCCCCCCCCCCCCCCCCCCCCCACTCTTAGTTACTCTATCTTTAATTCTAACATATTAATCAAATATACAATAGTATTGATAGCCTTTGCCCACATGTGTAAGGGCAACCCAACATGCAACCTCATGGTCCTTGCATACTTCATTATAGTCCTATTCATGCATTTAGCCACTCCATTTTCCTGTGGATTCCTTGGAACAATTTTCTTTCTATGAATACCATTAGTGGAGCAATAATCTTCAAATTCATGACTGCAATACTCACCATCATTATCAGATTTGAGACATTTTAATTTCTTACCATTCTCATTTTCAACCAAGCATTTCTATTTCTTAAAAGTTTGAAATACATCAGATTTTTGTCTAAGGAAATAAATCCATACCTTTCTAGTTGCATCATCAATAAATGTAACATAATAATGAGAGCCACCAAGGGAAGATACCTAAGCTAGTCCCCATACATCGGAATGCACAAGCTCTAATTTCTCCTTTTTGTTTTCCTTCCCAGTCTTCACAAAACTCACTCTCTTTTATTTTCCATACACACAACTTTCACATAAATCCATATTAACACATTTTAGACCTAGTAAAATTTTCTTTGAAACTTTCATACCTTTCTCACTCATGTGCCCAATTTTATTTTGCCATAGTGTTGTATCAGAATTTACAATAGCTATTTGTTCTCCCTACTCAACTACAACAACTATTCTTGAACATTTTTTTTAAAAAAATAATTAAAGTAGAAGGAAAAATATGACCTATACAAAGATATAAGGTGCCTACTTTCACACTATTTGCTACTACAATGGAACCTTTTGAAACCTATCAATTTTTATCATTAAAAGTAGCTACATAACCCTCATCACCAAGTTGCCCTACTAAAATTAAATTCCTATTCAACCTTGGAACATGTCTGACCTCATGTAGTAGCCAATGATTTCTATTTTGCAACTTTATATTAACTTTTCCCTTTCCAACAATCTAATAGGTTTCATTATCCCCCAAATAAACAAGTCTAAAAATCCCCTTAGACATAATCAATGAAATAACCTCTATGAGGTGTAGCATGAAACAAAGCACCAAAATTTAAAACCCATGAATCATCAACACTTCCTAAAGATAGAAGCAAAGCATCTTTTTCAAATTTGTTACTTACCACATTTGCGTCCTTGTCTCCATCTAGTTTATCTCCTTCATTTTTCTTTTGATTCTAACAATCTTTCTTTTTATGCCCTAGTTTCCCATAGTACTAGTAGTCATTTGGTCCTCTCAATCGAGACCTCCTCCCCTTTGACTTTCCTCTTGATTTCCCATGATTTTTGGAATTACTTCCTCTCTCACTTGTTCTACCTCGACTTTGTGCATTCAAAGTACTTCCTGATGTAGATCCACTTGAGGTTTTCCTACAAGTCTTGTCACTCAAAACAACATCGATTATATCATCATATTTTAGGGTACTAGATCCAAGAACATAATTACTCATAGCCATTACCAATCCATTCCAACTTTAAGGAAAAGAACAAAAAATCAAGAGATCCCTAATTTCTTCATAAAAATGGATACCCATTGAAGATAATTGACTAGTAATAGTATTAAACTCATTTAAATGATCTACAATAGATCCACCTTATTCCATTTTCATATGAAATAAACACTTCATGAGAAATACTTTGTTTGAAGTAGAGGGATTTTTATATAGTTTCGCTAGGGTTTGCATCAACTCTTTTGTCGTCTTCACTTTTATAATATTAAATGCCACTAATGGTGCCATGCATAATTGAATACTTCCAAGTGCCTTTCTATCTAAAAGATCCCATTCATCATTTGACATAGATCCCTAATTCTTGGTTTTTCCTTCCAATGGCTTCCATAAATCCTTTTGATAAAGATAGTCTTCCATTTGCATCTTCCATAACTAAAAGTTTTGCCCATTAAACCTATCAACTCTCAGCTTACCTTTGTTTGCCATCACTCCCACTCAACCATGAAACTTTCCTATAGAGGATAACTAAAAAACAACCTTTCTCTAATACCACTTGTTAGGATTAAACCACATATATAAATAAAAATTACATACAAATATAACCAATATCAAAAAATAATAGATCACATAGAAAAAACACAAGACAACAAGATTTAATGTTGTTCACACAATCCTTGGGCTATGTCCACCAAATAGTAAGTTTGATATTATTACAAACCATTTGATTACAATCAATAATCCCTTATAGCTCAATACTGCCACAAGAACCAATTTTCACATCACCACTATAAAACAATCTCTAACCCTAAGCCCTTTTATACAAGTGTTTTTATCGCTTTAGGGTTAAAATTAATAATTACATGTAAGTCCAAAATCTTGATAAAATAGGGCCCCAAACCCTGGTGAAGAATTATGGAGTATGTACAATACTTCCCTAATTAGTCACCATAATCTAATACATTGCTACTACTTGTTGGGAAGTACATTAGATGGATGTGAAGAGTGATTTTCTTTACGATGACCTTCAGGAGGAGATCTACATGGAGCAGCCATAGGGTTTCCTTTATGATTCTTCACTTGTGTATAGACTTTGAAAGTCTCTCCATGGCCTCAATTAGGCTCCTTGGGCCTAGTATGCAAAGATGGACTCCTTCCTTCTTCTAGTTGGGTTCACTTCATGCCATTCTGATCCTAATGTCTACATTTCACAATAGGATGATTCACTCCTATTTCTAGTTTTGTATGCTAATAACTTGTTGATTACAAGAAGTTCTTCACCCACCATTAAAGATGTCAAAGTTTCCCTTTAGGAAATTTTTTTGATGACTGACTTGGGCTTACTGCATTACTTTCTTGGGATTGAGATCTTTTAATCTCCTTCTAGGATCACCATCACACAGTCCAAGTGTGCTCTAGATTTACTCTCAAGGTTTCATATGGTGGACTGTAAGCCTACTTTGACTTCCTTCCTTTCTATAGTCAAACTTAAGGCTCAATGTTCTTCTCCACTTGTTGATGGCATCTTGTATCACCAACTTGTTGGTAGTCTCATTTATCTAACTTATACAAGACCCAACATCTCATATGCTATAGGCATGGTCTCTTGATTCATATAGGAGCCTCGTGAGCTACACTAAAAAGTAGCCAAGTAGATCCTTCACTACATTTAAGATTCTCATAGTTATGGGATTCACTATGCAATAGGTATTGAGCTTGTTTTGGTGGGGCTACATAGATTTAGATTGGATGTTTGATTCTTAGGATCACAAGTCTACTTTAGGTTACAACTTCTCACTTGGTTTAGGTCTTATTTGTTGGTTGAGCAAAAAATAGTCTAGTATTGCTCTATCTTCTATTGAGGTTGAGTATTGGGGGTTTGTGAATGCTACTACTGAGGCCATTAGGATTCAACATCTTCTCATTGAGTTTGGCATCTAGATCAAACAACCATTGTCTCTTCCTCTCACTCAGAGTCCTGACTTTTTGGGGAGTCTCATTTTTCTCTCTTTTAGGGGACGTATATGTACGTGGGTACATCATCAGACATGACTTTCTAGGACCCATTTCTACATCCACCTAAGCTTTGCTTATGGGGGGGTGTTAGTGTAGTTTTTTGTATTTTCTAGTGGTTTATTTATTTTTCCCTATATTGCTAGGTTTTTCCTACACTTTTAATAATCTTTCCTAGGTTAATAAAGCATGTCTTAATTAATAAGTGGTTTTTTGGTGTCACCTTCCTACATATGAGTATCCATTAGCTATCTTAGGAAGATAATTTTTTATGTTTAGTTCGATAGATGGTTGCTCCTCATTGGTAAGTGTTACCACCTCCTCCCTCTTCCTAGTCTACATAAGCATGCTACCTGGATTGTATTTGTACTTGATTTCTTTTGCATCCTCTTAATGCTACTTTTCTTCTAGAATTTTCATTACTCTATTAGAGACTAACACTATGTTGCTATTTCTATTTTGTATCATTTGCATTGATAGTTTAGATATCTATTCTTTGCACTAGTTTTCTAGGTTATTAGTCTTTTTAGATTCTAACAAAGGACTTTGGTATTTGTATTAAATAGTATCTTTGGACACTAGACCTTGAGAAATTTCTTTTTGAAATTATTGAACTTTTAAAATTGAAATAATGATACTTCTATTGTTGATGTCAATTTTGTTAGGAATAAGGTGTCTCAACCTTATATAATTCTTATTCTTATTATTTGTTTTGTAAAATGTATTTCTTGCAAATAATGTTGATGTGTCAACATCTTGAATTGTGTGTAAGGAGATCATGACTAAAATGGTTATGACGGATTCCTATGACACGTAAGAGCTATGTTAGGAAGATTCAATGATAGGAGAAGACATGTGGCAACTAAGATATTTGAGTACTGTACACTCTACCCCAATAGTGGAGTTTGGGGTTCCTATTTTTTCGGAGAATGGTAAAACCCTACTACAGTTTACCTTTGGGATTAGCCCTAAAGTGAAGTGCATGTTATAAGCATTTTTAGGGTTGTGAAGAGATGTTATGCAAAAAGGGTGTATTGTTGGTACTGCGAGTAGCTACTGGAGTCTTCTGCTATTGATGTTGAACTTGCATTGCAAGTGTATTGTAACCTTGTGTTGAAGATAATACATTGTGTAGGTTTTGAAGGGGTGGGGTTGTTTTACTGAAAGGTTTTTTCCCACCAAAAAGTCATTGTGTTATGTATTTTCTTTCTCTGTCTATTTTCTTTATGCTTGCTTGGCTGAAATATTGTTGTTTACATGATATTGAATCTGTAAGTGCAAAAGATTTCAATAAGATTTGCACCATACTTCTCTTAAGAGATTAGTGTAGGAAGCTGATTCCTCACCTGAGTTTCCCAACAAATTTAGGAGAGATATGTGCATGATAAACATCCCATGGGGGGAGATGTTGTTGAAAATATGATCAGATATATGTCTTGAGAATTGTCATTTATGGCAACATGTATTCAACATTTCATTTATGCATTTAGAGTTAGAAAATTGTTTAAGTGTTAAACAATTTGTAGCAGTATAGAGACAAATGTAATGTGCATAAATGACACAATTTGAGTTAGCTCATGCACAATTAAGGAAATATTTACAACAATTTCATGAGGACGTATGACATTGCACATATATGTACATACAATACAACATGAGTTATGATTGAAATACTAGTATGGGTATTTGGCAGAGCAGAACAAAGCATAACAGAGAATTGAGTTGTACAACTTAAGAAAGTATTTTGATAACAAAATAATTACTAAGTCATGATTATTTGACTTTGTGTATATTATTCCATAAACTATTTTATATTATGTCAAGTGTGTGAAGACTTGAAGGCCGATTGAGAAAAGATTTACTAATTTTTGAAGTATAAGTAAAAATCTTATCTTGCATAGATAAAGGTGTAAAGAAAGTGATATGTGTGACTTGTGTGACATATGTAACATGATATGAGAAATTTTTGATGCAAGATCTAATGTATGATTAGAGCAAGTGTGAATTACACTAGTCAGAAAGTATTATATGTATATCGATTCTTGTGAAGAACTTTATTGTATAAATACATGTTAGGGTAGTGGGTTCTTCTTGCATACATTATATTTGATCTACCAACTCCTAATAGGGTTGAGGCTTCTAAGAAGACCTAGTATTCTAACAAGGACTCAAGACACTATATGTACTTCATATACTCTTAATAGGGTCAATATCCTTAACAAGATCCTTTTGTTTAGTGAATCATCTTGTGGGTATAATCCCCACTAGGGTTTTCAATTGTCTAGGGTTTCCCTAGTTAACAAATAATGGTGTTATGTGTTCCCTATGTGTATAGTTATATTTACTATTTAGCATTATTGGTTTACTTTCATATGCAAGTTATAAAGTAATTAACAATATTTAGTTGCGAGCAAAAGTTTGTAGAATATTGATTCACCCCTCCCCTCCTCTCAGTATTATCTATTTGTAACAATTGGTATTAGAGCATAGTTACTCTAAAGAAGTTTAACATCTTGAGTAAGATCCCCATGAATATGGAATAGTTAAAGAAAAACCTTGACGAAGATCTTCAACAGATTGATCTTCTTAAAGAAGAAAGAGATCGCCTGAAAGATAGGTACAAAGATGCAAAAGTTTATATTGATAAACTAAAAGACAAGATTGATGATTTGAAATCTGGCAAGGAATCAATTGTGAAGACTAGTGACAATGATGAAGTAGGATATCTCAAGAAAGAAAATGAAATTTTGAAACATGAATTAAAAATTGTTGAACTCAAGTTAAATCTTAAGAAAGATGGTAGTAAGAGTGAACCTGATATGAAAACTAAGAATGTAGACCTTAGATTCTAGTTGAGTTAAGTAACATCTAAATTAGATACTATCAAGATTGAGCATGCATAATTAGAAAAATACAATATCATTGTGAAAGGAGAATTGACACAAGTTAAGCAATGGTTAGAGAAACTTTATTCTAGTTGTGAGAAGATTGCTGAACATATATTTCACTAGAGACCTTCTTATGATAAGATAAGACTTGGATATCATCTTGAAGAGAAATCAACCAAGAGAGTTGAAATCAAAAGAGAACCAGATCCAATTGTTGAATCCCCTAAAGAATTTTAGTTAAGGTAGAAGAGAGTAGAACCACTAAATTATCAAAAGAAATTAAATTAGTTGATTTTTCAAAGAAACAAGATAAACCTAAGAAAATGGAGAAACTTGATAAAATTAATCAATATGAACCACCCAAGGAAGTGAGGCATGTGTTTAGAGGTAGATGCTTCATATGCAATAAATTTGGTCATATGAAAAGAGATTTCACATCTAATTTTTTTACACCTTTTACTAATTTCTATTGTTATAATTGTCATGGTTATGGACATAAGGTAGTAGATTGTAAGAAACCTAAGTTTGATGGTAATAATGCAAATAGTAGATTGTTTAGGAATGCTAACTCTATGGGTAATGAAATAGGGAAATCACAAAGAAGATCCAATGATGGAGGAAGCTTTGATAGAGAAAAGAAATAGTTTGTGTGTCACAAGTATAACAATCTTGGATACATTGCAAATAATTGTAGAGCACTTGATAGTCACAATGGAACCAATTAGAGAAGGAATGTACCTGTACATTAGTTATGTAATAACTTTGGATACACAATGAGATATTGCAAAATGGATAGAAGGAATTTCAATAGAAATCTTAACGATAGAAGGAACACAAATAGAAATGACAAAAGGAATGTAAATGGTAGTGATAACAATAAGAAGAAATCAATCAAGGAACATGTTAATGAATTCAAAGAATCATTTGTAAAAGCTAAGGATCCAGAAATCTCTTGTAAAAAATTGGAGGAACAATATTTTGATCCACCTAATGAGACATTGAAGTCACAAATTATTTGTGACTCATCCTACTTGAATTAAGTAGTTTCAAAAGAGGTAGAGCATCAGTTGGTTAGACCTAATGTTAGAGAGAAAGTTGGAAGTTGTGCAATTAACAAGAGGTTAATGACATAAAGCATAAGCTATGGTCAAGTGTGCAAGTTTAGATATGATTGCAACAAGAGAGAATTCAAAAAACAAGTTTATTGGAAAACATACACAATATTTGAATTTGTGGTAGATACACATTTAATGTGTAGTGCAATTTGAAATAATTTAAGGATCATGAACAATATTTTGAGTACCATTTGTTTATGTGAAGTGTCTTGAGCTAATTAAAGAGTGATTTGAAAGAAATTTCAAGTGCAAAGAAAGATGTTTGAAGTGAAAATTTGTAGAAGCCCTAAAAGATAATTGTTAAGGTCTTTTATGGTGATTGAATTAAGTTTTTTTAGTGCATACAATTATATTTAAAATGGATAGTCAGATAGTTTATGATGTTAGTGAGATGCTAAGGAAAAGAGAAAAGAAGAGGCAAAGAGAGAAGAAGGAAGATGAAAAGAGGAAGAAAGAGGAAGATGAAAGGAAGAAGAAAGAAGATAAAGAGAAAAAGAAGTGGCTAAGAAATTAGAAGAAGAAAAGTGGAAGGCCGAGGAAGAAAATAAGATTATAGTTACATCCACTCTAGTTGTAACTCCTATAGTAGTAGTAGCAACAAAAATAGTAGTAATGGCATCTAATGATGTTGATGATCTAAAGGAACTAGTAAGTTCTTTGAGAAAATTTCTCCAAAAAAATAAATTAGTTACATCTCTAGAGAAGACACTAACTGAAGTCTTGGACATAATGTAGAAGATAGTTACCACAACTATAACTATTCTAGACTTGCAGTCAAAGATCAAGGAATTGGTGAAGAATTTTGATCAAGAGTTCATAATAGAATTAGAGGTAGCTTCAGTGCAAGCACAAACCAAGAATGATGCATCATTGTTTGATATAGTATGAATAAATATAAAAAATGATCTAAAAACTTTAGATGTGTGTATCAAAGAATTGAGGAAGAGCACAAATGAAGGCAATAAGTTGTATTGATAGTGTGCAATGTCAAATAGTTACCTATCAAATTTTGATAATAAGATCAAAGGCCAAGTGAGCAAACTTCAGATACTCACTACAAGATTGTAGCAACCAGAGGCTAGAATTGAAGATTTTAAAATTGAGATGGAGATGATTCATAATTCTATCAAAAACATCAAGTTTGACAAGGAGAAGGTATTAAGGAGATTCTCTATCCTTAGAGAATACTTATCACCCAAAGTTTTCATGTTTCAAAGGTAGTTAGAGGAGTGTCTTGCATTTAAGAGATCCTATGATAAATTTTCCTTTACTAACTTGAGCTCACTGGAAGTGGCATCTTATGCACTTTGTGCACTCATCAATATAAATGATAAAGTCAAAGAGAACTATAAGAAGGACTTTGATATGCTGAAACATGATTTTATAGATTGTATATTGTTAGCCCTAGGTTTGAGTTACCATTATAAATTTCAAGTTGCTTTTTAAAATCTGAAACCTCACATCAACAAGTTCCTCACATTTTCTTCTTTTCAAAAGTCATCATGCCTTGCATATGGGAGTCAATCTTGTAAATCTTTCTTTTGAACCTCTTTAAACCTTAGTTGAAAGTAGTTCAAAGAACTTCAACCAAAGCTTTTTGATACTAACCTTTTTTAATACCGGTGGGACCTACTAAGTACAATAAAGATGTTTTCTTTAACTACTTCAAACCTCTTTGAACCTTGATTCAAAGTAGTTCAAAGTAGTTCTACTACTGAGGATTTTGCACATGGATATTAATGATTCTTAAAAGAATGGTGGTTCCCAAGAAATTAAATATGGAGTCAAAGTAATGATTAAAAGGTCCTGTTTGATTTATCATTTGTTGAAGAAAAGGCTAAGTTTTCATCATGATTAAAAGAAAGGTAAATCTTTCATTTAGGGGCTAGATTGGATGTCAAGAGTTCATAATTATTGCAAGGGAATTCATTTAAGGTGATCATTTAATGAAGGAGTCCTATCACAGTTTCAAGCATGCATGTTAAGCTACAACAATCTCACCATGAATACCTCATTATAAGGTAATACTTTGGCTAGTATGTTCTCTTACCTTTAAAACACCAATTTCTCACTTAATTGTTTTATCCTATGCAAAGGAAAATTAGAAGTGGAACAATAGTGAAATAAGGGAAGTGGTCTAGTTTTCTTTTAGCTAGTTATAGGTGAGAATACAAGAAATCTCTTGTCCTTTCTTTTGTGTTGTTACTTTGAGAAATAAGAGCAGTGTTGGGTATTTCTTTCCTTTTGTTTAGAATGAGGTATGTTCTACATTTCTTTGGGAATATTTTCAGCCATAAGTGTAAAAGACCCATCATTTCCAACACTAATCTAGAAGGGGTTGGGGTTGAGAAACTACAAGAGAATTTTCTTGATCAAGCTAATGAGGTTAATGGTTGTTTAGAAGTTTTTACGAGTGGTTTACTCAAAGCTGCTACTTTCTCCCCCACCCTTTTAAGTCCTAAATTGCTTCAGTTGTGTATTGAACACTATGATGCAAGAACTAAGAGTATTTTGAATAAATATGGGGAGACAATATTTTAGAAGTGAGATCATTTTTAATAAAAGTTATAATAGGGTTGAGAGCTCTAACAAGGTCTAGTCCTCTCACGAGGACTTGTGTACCAAATGTATGTAAAGCCTCCTACCAAGGTCAAATTTCCTAACAAAGAAATTTTAGATTAGTGCATATTTTTGGGTATCATCCCCACTGTGGTTTTCCTTTAGCCAAGGTTTCCTCAAAAAAAAAATCATGGTGTTATGCATTTCTTGATCTTATCACTTTATTCATTTATGGTTTCTTATGGTTAAGTTTAGAAATAATTAGTTGGTGTAAAAGAATTGCAATACTAATTCATCTCTAATTCATATTTCTAAGAATTGGTATCTGAGTTTGGCTACTTAGAAGAAGTTTAATAGCTTAAAGAAGATCCCAATGGATATAGATAATTTGTGAAAGAAATTTGAAGCAACATTCAAAGATCTAGATCAATCAAATGAAGAACAAGAAAGACTAAAGATAAAACTCAAGGATGCATAAGACTACATTAAGAAGCTCAAGGGTTAGACTCATGTTTTAAGGATTAAAAAGAAAAATCCTAGCCAAGCATATCAAGTAATCTAACATATTTACAAAAGTAAGGAAGAAAAATAAAGAACTCAAACATGAATTGGAGTTTGGTTATTTTAGTTGGTTAAGGTATTAGATGAAAGAAAATCTAAGAAAGAACAACTTGAAGTAAATATGAAAGGTAAAGCTAGTGAATGTGAAGATTTGAATACTAAATTCACAAAGGTATGAGCTTCTTAGTGATGTTGTCCATCACTAGGGAGACTATCTTGTCAGTATTGCATCTACCTGAGTACACCTTTTCTACTTTTAGCCCTACACAGAATCTATTGAATACCAAGAGAACCCAGACAAGTATCATAACATGATGGCTAAAAAATGGATAGAGACAAACTATAAAGGTTGTTCAAGGCTGCCCAAAATAATCACTAAAGATCACATGAAGCCTCATGTCCATGACCTCATGGTTTGTTATGCTCAGTTAAAGGGTCTGCTGATGTATTCCTCTTTTTAGACTGGATGTACCACTACATAGATATTATCCTCATAGTAAAATAGTTTCTAGATTGGATAGAATTGATAGCTAGTTTGCTAAGGATTCAACTTAAACATTCTAAAATATCAAGAGAAGACTTCCATGTCCTACTTGATCTATTGCATTGTGTGTGTTAGCAATATTACTTCCCTTCCCCATGAACCTTGGAGCAAAGATGTAACTATTTACCAATATTGTCCCCTACTACAAAAGGACAAAGTATTGGAGCAATTCAGGAAAACACATGACATTTTCATAGAAAGTGTGCATTTGAACCTTAGAAAAGCACTAATGCTGAGGATATCCCTAGAGTGCAAAAGATAATTCAACTATATGGAAGCTCTTTCATCCAATTTCCTAAGTTTACATACCTATGAGTAGGAGGATTTGAAGAAGAATCTATGAAGCCACCTCAGTATGCATTAGACTGTTTTATTATAGTCAAGATATGCAGGCAATTGTTTTTCTGTGATTAAGGATAACCTGCCTCAAGAGAAGTAGGAGTCTATTTTTCCTATCAAACTTGGTCATTTAGCATGTAGTAATATAATTAATTCCTCTATGATCAAAAGTAACTTGCTCAGATTTAATCTCGAATTCTACTAGGGAAGGAGAGATTTTGATAGTGAAGGTTTTGCAGCAAAGGTGCTCGGCCTTAAGGGTTAGTCACCAATAGTTTCTCATTTGGAAGATTTGTGGGAAGATTTCAATGATGAGAGAGAGGTGGTCAAAAGATATCATTCAAGATTAATGCTTCCTCAGATTAATTCCTTGAAATTGAAGTTCAAATTGGAGGGAATAATTGAAGATGGTTTAGATGTTGTTGATCCAAGATGGGAAGAGGCAAGTGAACAGAAGCAACTAGAAGTAGACTGAAACCAGGATGAAGAAGATGTTATAAACCTTAGAACTAGATCCATTTTAACCCATACAATTAACTAGTTAAGGAAAAGGAATATGAGATTAGTCAATGAGAAACAAATTACAAAATCCCCAAATGCACTTTATTTCTTTGAAACATTAACTTTTGACATCCAAATTTCATCTCGTGTTACAGGTGATACTTTAACTTCCAAGAAGGAAAAAAGAGAAACATCTCCTAAGAAAATAACAGCTCCTAGAACTAGGTCCAAAACCAAATTTGAAGCACTTTCATAGGAGAGAGTTTAGAAAGATAAAATCATGGCTTAGGAACAAGATAAAAGGGAAGAGCTCACTTTCTTAGATAACCAATATGGTGATGTGGAATTAATAGAGGCCTTAGTAGCATAATAGTCTAGTTTCATGACCCTTCCCAAAGGTAATCAAGGGATGACAACTAGCTCTACCATCCCACCCTGACAATCAAACTTAGTGAGAAAGAAACATAACCTTCAATTGGTGTCATACATATTAAAGACATCATCACTAAGTATGCAGCCCATGGTTCTAAGAGCAAGAAGATGAAAAGGGATGCACGGTTGATCAAAGACCCTATGACTGGAAAAGTGATAGTAGAGGTGGATACCTATAAATAGAAGGGAGATTCTAGGGAGATTGATGCTAAATATTTCAAAGTTACTACTGTAGAATTGGGAGCTATAACCAGAGATACCAAGAATCACTTTTTCAATTTTTTAGTAGATCATATGTTGACTCAATCTGAAAGGGACAAAAAAGAAAAGAAAGAACTAAAAAGGCTGGTAATCATCATGGCTAAGTATATTGATTCTTTGATGAATTTGGGCACTCTTCCATTGATTTAGACTCCACAATATTTTGATCCCAATTCATCAGATAGCCAACAATTGGTCAAGAAAATGTAAACGAGAAGATTTCTCTTAGAAGCAATGCAGGAATGGGTAAGTTCCATAGTCAAGGAGGGAAGTAAATTTATCCTTTATTTCACTACCATGTATGTAGAGGGGAAAGTATTATTGGGTGAGGTCCAAACCCTCTTCTCGGTATAGGAGGCAGATCAAAGCTGGTGCCAAGCCATTGTGTTTCAAGTACATGAAGTTGAAAGATATGGTGTGTTGAAGTTCTTGAGAAAAAATCCCATGAAGACTATGGACTCATGCATCTTGTTCATTTTTAAAAACAATATGGGATGGAAAGATTTGATTTAAAAGGGAGCCATTAAAGAGATGTGAGCGGTAGAGCTCAAGGTTGCTAGAATGCATAAAGAGCTACTAAAGGATATGTAGATTGTTAATCATACCAGTATCCTACATTTTGATGTTGAAAACATGGACTCCAAGGTTTTAACCAAGAGCTTCAATGATGCCATGTTTGAGATAATGGATAGTGATGCCCCTACTTCTAGAGACTTCATCACCCTGGCTAACATGAACTTGATGTTATACCTAAACAAGGATCTTATACCAAGACAAAGCTATAGGATCAAGGAGCTCAAGTGGTAGAAAGATGCCTATAGATCAAAAATTCTTCATTTGAAAAATCCTCACTCGCATGCAATGTAGGAATTTGCAAGTGCCTTAAGAAGCTGGAAGTTGGTTAAGCAAACCATGGTAGAAGGAGAAAAGCCTAGCGAGGACATTTAGTTAAAAATGGTTATCTTTGGCATTTTGTTTTCAAAGCTATTTTAAAATTGTTTCTTTGTTTTAAACTATTTTAAATCAAAAATTTGGGCTTTGATGGAGGCCTTTTCAGTTTTGTAAAAGACTATAAATGCTAGAGAATTTGGCTAGAATAAGGTTAGATTTTAGTATCATAAAAGTACTCTAATATTTTAGTATTGTAAAAAAATTTCTTTGAAGGAGATAGTGATAGACAAATAGTAGTGATATATGCAAAAGTTGTCTCTTAATGACTTTGTGCATGGGTTTTTATATATATATATATATATATATCTATATGTATATATATATATATATATATATATATATATCATATTTTATCGTGCTTTGAAACTTAGAGTTTGAGAAGAATCCTTTGTGGCTACTTTAAGAGCTGTAATGGTTAATATTGCATGACATCTATTGTGGTTTCTCCTAATGTTTGTATTTATCCTTATTTGTGAAAATTGGTTTAAGTTGTTGTAGGATTTAATTTCATATTTGAGTCTTGTTCATTATGGAATGAATGAGATTTTCAATTTGATGTTAAATTTTTAAGGTTGTAAGCAATACCTCTATACCTAAGAGTACACAAGAGCCCTTTAAACACTTTCTGGTAAAAGTTTGTAATTTGTTATTTTGACCTTTCAAATTCATTGATAATTTATTCATAAAGGGATTTGTACTTGTAAATATTGAGAGGGAAATAATTAAAATAACATTTACCCACTTGTTATGAACATTATTGGATTTTTAGTCTTAGGCATTGATTGACCTACCAAATTTTGTAGTAAAAGACATTCTTTTCACTAACACATATCTATAATATCTAGCTAATCAACAAAAGTCAACACAATTTTTGTGGATACAGTTTTGACGCCTTTTACATTATTGTCAAAGGGGGAGTAATATGTAAAGGAAAATTGCATGATTGTAAATAATGAGGAGGAGAAGTAATATATGTAAGGAAAGTGTATATTTTATATGTAAGGGGGAGTATACTTATGTATCAATGTAAGGGAGAGATAAGGAATGTAATGATCCATCAAAACATGAATAAAATGGTTATGTTTTGAAGGCAATTTGTGTAGTTATTTTTATTTATTTATGTTATGTATGACATGATTTTGGGACTTAGCCAATTTTTCCAAATGTTGCCATCAATTCCAACGGGGGATTTTGTTGGTAATATGATCAGATATATGTCTTGAGAATTGTCATTTATGGCAACATGTATTCAACCTTTTATTTTGGCATTTAGAGTTAGAAAATTATTTAAGTGTTAGACAATTTGTAGCAGTACATAGATATATGTGATGTGTATAGATGATACACTTCAAGTTATCTCATGCATCGTTAAGGAAAGATTATGAAAATTTAATGATGACATATGCTAGTGCACAAATGTGTACATATAGTACAATGCAAGTTATGATTGAAATACCAGTATAAGTGTTTGACAGAGCAGAGTATTGCATAGTAGAGAATTGAGTTGTATGACTTAAGAAATTATTTTGGCAACAAAATAATTACTAAGTCATGATAAACTAACTTTGTAGATGTTATTCCATAAGTTATTTTATATTATGTCAAGCGTGTTAAGACATGAAGGTCAACTAAGTAGACCTTTACTAATTTGTGAAGTATAAATAAAGATCTTATCTTGCATAGATAAAGGTGTGAATAAAGTTATATGTGTGACTTGTGCGACATATGTAAGATGACATATGAACTTTATGATGTGAGATTTGATGTATCAGAGAAAGTGAAATTATATAAGTCAGAAAGTATTGTATGTATATCTACTCTTGTGAAGAACTTTATTCTATAAATGCATGTTAGGGTAATGGGCTATTCTTGCATACATTGTATTTGATCTAACCACCCTTAACAAAGTTGGAAACTCTTAATAGGGTTAAGGATTATAACAAGGTCTATTCCTCTAAAAAGGACTCAAGACACTATAAGTAATTCATAGACTCCTAATAGGGTCAATATCTTTAACATGATCCCTTTGTTTAGTGAATCATCTTGTGGGTGTCATCACCATTGGGGTTTTCCCTTGGCTAGGGTTTCCCTAGTTAAAAAATAATGGTGTTACAAATTCTCTATGTGTATAGTTATATTTACTATTCAACATTGCTGGTTTAATTTCATATGCAAGTTATAAAGTAATTAACAATATTTGGTTGTGGGAAAAAGTTTGTAGAATATTGATTCACCCCCCTCCCCATCCCTCTCTCCCTGCTCTCATTATTATCTATTTCTAACAAATGTAGTTGCTGATATTGATTATTAATTACTATATGAAAGAGATAAGTATATGAAAAAAATTATAATTGATACATCCTTTTGGGAGAGATGTGTATCTAGAAGATAGTTTATTGATTGATGAAGAGGATTTGATTGATGGAGATGATTTATGAAAGATACTAATGTCTGGGGAAGATTAATGCCTTCCTTATGCATGTTGGTTACTTGATAAGAGTATGATAGAGAATGAGGTATTTGAGATATTACTATTTGATACTAAGATTTATGGTAAAATTCATGAGCAACATGATTGGGGGAGAAAAAGAAGATGAGGAAAAAATATATTTGGTATTCTTGGAACTTAGATGTTTTTCATCTATGTTTCCATCAATTCTAAAGGTGATTGTTAGCATGAATAATGATCATATTCCAATGGGAGATTATATTAGCATTGATGGAGAGACATAATTCAAATCTTATGTGTTTCACTCATGACTGTGTTTGTCATTGATGTCAACATACAAATTATTTTGTAAAGATTGATATAGTTACAAAGGAAGAAGTGTTTGACACAAAATAAGGATCAAAGATCAGCTTATGCACACTTGAGGATATGTTCTACAGTATTTATAGATTCTCTAACTAAGAGTGCATGCAAAAATATGAATGTTGGACAAAGTTATTTGGATTTTAGTGAAGGCATTTTTTAGACAACATTTCTAGAAAGTGGGTACTATTATTTTGATTCTATTTTCTCATAGAGATGGAATTGGCTTGAGTATATTGGGAAATACATTGAAGACATGTTAGAGATGCTTTAGTTTAGAGGGCATAATATGAAGATCATCAAGTAGAAAGTTATGAAGACTGTGAGCTGGCAATTTATGTGTAATCTCGGATTAAGTATAATATTGTAATGTAATATGTATTGTAATATCTTAAGATGGTCCTATATTATTATTGTAAATTGGGAAAGCCTCAAGGTTGAATTGATAACTTCTTTTAGGACATTGTATAAAGGAAATGTTATTTCAATTTGGTAGAGGTGGCAGTGGTACATAGTCATATCTTTGTAATATGCATTATGTGAAATTGATATGTGAACTTGTGAAGATAAAAGAAGAGTTTAGTGCAATTGAGACATGGTGAGATAAAAAGAAACTATATTTGACAAGACATTTTATTTTTTGGATAGTTTTTATTGTGCATTGTTTTATTTGGAAGGAATAAATATTAAGGCTATTTGGATAGTGGGTCCAATTGTCCTCCTTTCAACTCGTAATAGGTTTGGCACAACTCCTAATAGGGTTGGAATATCTTAATAGGGATTCAAAATATCCTAATACAGAGTCATATATATTGATTGTATTTTGTTGACTCTTAATAGGGTCTATCCTCTAACAAGAAACTTTTATATTAGTACATCATTTTTTGGGTACCATTCCCATTGGGGTTTTCCATTTGATCAAGGGTTTTCCTAGTTAACATATTTGGTATTATTGTGTATGGTTATCTTTCTACCATAGTTGCATCTACTGCTTAAATATTTTAGAGTTTATATATATATATATATATAGAGTTATTTTAAGAGCATAATTGATTCACCCCCTTCCCCCTCTGACTTATCTTGGTGGACTTTACTTTCTAATAAAACCTAACTATAAATGTATAGAGCCCTTACTATTTAATTTATTAACTTTGACATTTTTAAGGCTCCTAACAGTCCTCTTTATATTGATACTTAGATTGCTAAGTATCCTTCTTATGGGTGTCTTATTGAACATCCTTCCACAATTAATGTTATCACTAAGGATCATTTATATGTTAAAAAAATACATTGTGATTTATATGATTTAACTAATACTTGGAATAGACTTGTAATGGTTTCTTGTATCCTCCTCAAGGATCTATTTCTTTTTTAGTTGAGATTGATGGTAAAGTGGTTCCTACTTCTAATTAGCTCCAAGTGAAGCTATGGTTCACCCTATTTGAACTTTATGAAATGCATTGCTTCTCCTATTCATTATTGCATTAAATTCCCTTATGATGGCAAGATTAAGACAATCAATCATAGTCTTTATAATCCTTCTACGCCTTGACATTACAATACCCTTGATTTATTTTTTCCACGTATTCCTACTACACCTCTTACTCATCCTGATTATATTTTTCAATCTTATCAAGGTTATAAATGTCAAAATATTGCTACATTGAGTATGTCTAGGGATACCTCTTATGGTCTTTTGCATATACCTTCTTCTGATTCTTTTATTTCTAAAAGTCAAGAACCTCTTGCATTTATTGATCTTGCTACTGTAGTCCCTTCTTGTAGTATGGTTTCTCCTTCTGGCATGATTTTCCTTCTATTGTAGTTCCTCCTTCTAGTGTGGTTCCTTCTACTGTAACTCTTTCTAGTTGTCAACCTATTGTTATTCCTCCTATTAACCCATTTATTTATAGTAAGGAATCTATATTTCTTGATCCTTTTATTGGCTTTTGAATTAACAACTTTTTAATAACCTAGTGATAATAACACATATACCTAGGGGCAGCTAAACCCATTGTAAATGCACCTATTTAGACACCAGGGCCAGCTATAAGGCTATACTCTCCTTATTCTTCTTTAGGCTCTGCAAGACCTAGGTAGGTGGACCTTATATTCTTTATATGGTACTAGTATAAAGGTATATAATTGAATCTAGATAGTAGATAAAATCCATTGAATCTTCTAGGTTTATGCAAACATTCATGGACACGAAATAACTAATAATGGGACACATGAATCTAATAAACCAAGTGAGGATAACTCTTTCAACTCTTAAACAAGAAAGGAAAAGATATTCAATTAATGATTTGAATCAACATAACGTAGGCATACAACAACAAGAACATGTAATCTCTAAGCTGATCAATCTCTTATCCATTGGGCATTCAATAAGTTAGAACATACACATGGATACCCAAAATATACTTATATATCAAAACACCTGGTCTATCTATTCACCTTACAAATAGACATCTTTCTTCAAAATAAATTCATACTTATCAAATCCTCCTATTATCCTTGTAGTTCTATCAACACAATATCAAGAAAATTACTTAGGTCCTTGACCCAACAACAAGACACACAATGACATACAAAAACTTCAGAACAAGCTATAATTGGATGATATGCACTTTGTACATTGTAAAAAAAAAACTAAAAACTCACATAGAGGAGATAAAATTTAGAATGAAATTGTCAATGAAACGCTATATTAAATTCTTTAAAATCAATACATCATATATATGCAAAAACTCATAGAATAACACAAGTAATGACTATATAATTTAATGCTTCAAGAAACTCCATTGCTGCTATTCAATATGGAGGAAAATATGTTGAGAAATGTGGAATAAAAATTCTAGAATTGGAGCCAACCTTGTGGTCTCATAGTCATAAAAATTGGAACCAAAACAAAGAGAGAAAAGGAGAAATTTATAGATAGGAAGAAGACTCCCATATCAAATTCTAAATTTGACATGTGTCCTACTGAGTCTCTTAATCCTATTGTTGTTGAAACTGTATCCTCTCTCTTCTGTGAATCAAATTTGATTAATTGATGTTGTAGAGTATTTGAAAATATCTCCTTAAAGTAATCAACAATAAACCTCTTTATGAAGGAAGATCAAATATATGTCATAATATGCAGGAGGTCTCAATCTTATTTTGTTTGTCTTCATCTACGTTCTCCATGAAAATCCAATTGCTCCCTGTCAACAAAACTTTATCCTCTACATTTTCTTTTAAAACACATTCAATTCTCTCTTGGTGGTCATTTATGAATGTAATCTTATGCAAATCTGATCATATCTAATCTTATTCCCCTATGAAACAACAAATCTATATTTATATTAAGGATGTTCCAAAAATCATAAATCCTCTTGTAGCTTTTTCTGATGAATACCTATGTAAAAACTAACTTCAGAAATGAAAAGTACATTTTCTCCTAATTTTAATGGTATATTATACTGCATATTTTTGATAAGAATGATGCCTCTGATGCTGATTTGAAAATCCAGGCCCCAAGCCATGAACATAGTAATTAAAATTGATTTAAAAAAAAAAATATATAGCTTAAACTATATAATAAATTCAATCTAATTCAAATTTTGCAAACTCTAACTCTAGATGCCCATTCTGATTGGAGATGTGATTTTAATATTTTAGAATTTGATTTTTTTTACCCTCTCCTCATATCATTGGGTGCCATTTGTTATATTTCCATTTGTCAAACTACTCATGGGTGCCACCCACCTCACTTATGCAATATTTGAAAATCATTTTAATCTCATGCTTTCAATCTAATGAGCTTTCAATATTATGATCCCATTGTAACTCTCAAATTTTTCTCTCTCGACCTTTCAATACTATGGATTTTGTGATATATCAAGGCTCTAATTCTCATGACCCGATCTCATGATATTTTTGTAGCATCATATTACTTCTAATTTAGATCCTTGACATCACAACAATGGTAAAATATCTTAAGCCTTTCTCCCTCCTCACCCAATGCTATGAACTAGCATAATATCAGAAGCCTCCTCCATTCTACTTACAAACCTACAAACTGTATTCCAAAGATACCACATGTCATCTTTTGTTTGGGTGTCCAAAACTTACTTTTGTCATTTTCAGGTCGGCCACAACCCCCACACTATTAGGATAAAACCATAGATAGAAATAAAAACTACATGCAAATATAACCAATAATAGAAAATAATAGATCACACAGAAATGAACACAAGGCACCAAGATTTAACGTGGTTCATGCAATCCCTAGGCTACGTCCACCAAACTGCAAGTCCAATATTATTACAATCCAATAATTACAACCTGATTATAATTTGTAATCCCTTATAGCTCAATATCGCAACAAGAAACAATTTAGCAGTACAACATAATGAAAATACCTAACCCTAAAACCTTTTATAAAAGTATTTTATGCCATTTTAGGGTTACAGTACTTTCCTGATCAATCACCACAATCTAACAATCTCCCACTTGGGGACTGATCAAGCTCCACACTAAACAACAATCTCCCACTTAGAGACTCATCCTAGAGAAATACCACTACCACATGGGGCTCCCACTAGATCAAACCACCTTGGACTCTATTGTTCTTTTATTCATGTTCAATCTAGAAGACTAACCAAAGTTGAAGAGGAGTTCAACTTCTCCCTTGTTACAACCTTTGTCAACATATCTGCTAAATTATCATTTGTATGTATCTTCTCTAGCTTTAACTATCCATCCTCCAAAACTAATTGAATGAAATGGTACTGCAACTGTATGTGTTTAGTCTTAGGATGCAGAGCTAAATTCTTTGCAAGATGAATGGCATTTTGACTATCTGTGAACAAATAATTATCCTTCTGAGGATGTCCCAATTCTTCCAAGAAGAATTGAAGCCATATCATCTCCTTGGATGCCTTTGTAGCAACAACATACTCTACCTTTATAGTGGATAGAGCATTGATCTTTTGTAACCTGGAAACCCAGCTCATGGCTACCCCACCAACAATAAAGAAATAACCTGCAGTACTCCACTTGGTATCAATATCCCCTACCAAATCTAAGTCAAAATAGCCTTGTAAATTAGTATTAGAGCCCCCAAAGTGTAAACACTTATTGGATGTTCCTCTCAAATATCTAAGAATCCACTTGACAACATTCCAATGCTCAAATCCTAGATGACTCATATACCTACTAATGACTCCCACTGCATGTGCAATATTTGGCTTAATGCATACCATAACATACATCAAGCTTCCTATAGCTGAAGCATAGGGTACCTTGGACATCTTATCCTCCTCTTCTTGTGTCTTGGGACACATCTCCTTATTCAACTTCAAATGACCGGGTAACGGTGTGCTAATAGCTTTAGCATTCTCCATAGAGAAACATTGCAACACCTTCTCAACATAATTAGCTTGAGATAGCATTAGTTTTATGTTCTTCCTATCTGTACAAATCTTCATACCAAGGATTTTTTTTGCTACCCCCAAATCCTTCATAACAAATGCATGTGCTAATTGGCGTTTCAGCCCCTTAATATAATCCATGTTAGACCCAACTACAAGCATATCATCAACATATAAACATAAAATAATGTAGCTTTCATCATCCAACCTCTTAAAATAAACATAATAATTTGAATGACACTTGTTAAAGCCATGCTCATGCATAAACCTATCAAATTTCATATACCATTGCCGAGGTGTTTGCTTCAAGCCATATAAACTTTTCTTCAATTTGCACACTAAGTTCTCCTTACCTTTGACCTCAAATCCCCATGGCTGAGCCATATATATTTCTTCATCCAAATCACCATGAAGGAAGGTTGTTTTAACATCCAGCTACTCTAAATGAAAATCTTTAGTAGCCACATGACTTAAAACAATACAGATAGAAGTCATTTTAACAACAGGAGAAAATATCTCATCAAAATCAATTCCCTTTTTTTGTTCAAATCCTTTTACAACTAACCTGGCCTTAAATATTTTCTTACCTCCTTCCTCTTCTTTCAACCTATAAACCCACTTATTCTGTAAAGCCTTTTTACTTGCAAGCAACTTGCATAGATCCCATGTCTTTTTCTTTAGCAAAGAGTCCATTTCATCTTTCATTGTAGACACCCACTGAATCTTAGTATCCACCTGCATAGCTTCATCATAACTTTTAGGTTCACCAGCATTAGTAAGTAAAATAGAATACAAATAGGGAGAAAATCTTTGTGGAGGTCTAATTTGCCTCGTTGATCATCTAACATTCACTAGTGTGTGTGGTATTTGTTGTTGCGGTTGTTGCACATCATGAGGAATGGCTGGAACATCAACTTTTGGAGTATCATCCAATAGTACATAATCATCTTCTTTCTTCTCATGTTGCTATAGTAGATCTTTGTACAACACTTTCTCATTGAATATGACATCTCAACTTCTAACAATTTTATGATTTTCAAAATCCCAAAGCCTATAACTAAATTCATTAATGCCATATCCAAAAAAGACATTTCTTTGATTTAGCTTCTAGCTTGGTTCTATTTTCAGAGTCTATATGAGAAAAAGCTTCACAACCAAAGGTTTTGAGAAAAGAATAACTCACCTTCTTACTAGTCCATGCCTCCTTTAGAATACCATAGCCCAAAGAAGTAGAGGGACCTCTATTAATCAAATATATTGTAGTATTGATAGCCTCTGCCCACATGTGTAAGGGCAACCCAACATACAACCTCATGCTCCTTGTGTGCTCCATTATAGTCCTATTCATGCATTCAACCACTCCATTTTCCTATGGAGTCCTTGGAATAGTCTTTTTTCTACAAACACGATTAGTGGAGAAATAATCTTCACATTCATGACTTCAATACTCACCACCATTATCAGATCTGAGACATTTTAATTTCTTACTAGTCTCATTTTCAACCAAGCATTTCCATTTCTTAAAAGTTTGAGATACATAAAATTTCTATCTAAGAAAATAAACCCATACTTTTCTAGTTGCTTCATCAATAAATGCAACATAATAATGAGAGCCACCAAGGGAAGATACCTGAGCTAGTCCCCATACATATGTATGCACAAGCTCTAATTTCTCCTCTTTTTTTTTCCTTCCTAGTCTTTACAAAACTCACTCTCTTTTGTTTTCCTTACTCACAACCTTCATAGAAATCCATATTAACAAATTTCAAATCTGGTAAAACTTTCTTTGAATGAAGTACTTTCATACCTTTCTCACTCATGTGCCCAAGTCTATTGTGCCATAGCGCTGTATCAGAATCTATAGTAGCTATTTGTTTTCCCTGCTTAACTACATCAATTGTTCCTGAATATTGATTTTTCTCTAAAACAATCAAAGTAGAAAGAATAATATGACCTGTATAAAGATATAAGGTTCCTACTTTCCCACCTTTTGCTACTACAAGGGAGCCTTTTGAAACCTTCCAATTTTTATCATTAAAAGTAACTACACAACCCTCATCACCGAGTTGCCCCACTGAAATTAAATTCCTACTCAGCCTTGGAACATGTCTTACCTCATGTAGTAGCCAATGATTACCATTCTGCAACTTAATCTTAATTTTTCCCTTTCCAACAATTTGATAGGGTTCATTATCCCCCAAATAAACAAGCCTAAAATCCCCTTGGACATAATCAATTAAATAACCTCTATGAGGTGTAGCATGAAATGAAGCACCAAAATCTAAAACCCATGAATAATCAACACTTTCTAAAGATAGAAGCAAAGCATCCTCTTTGGATTTGTTACTTACCATATTTGCCTCCTTGTCATCGTCTAATTTATCTCCTTCATTTTTCTTTCAATTTCAAAAATCTTTCTTTTTATGACCTGGTTTGCCATAGTACCAATAGTCGTTTGGTCCTCTTGATTGAGACATCTTCCCCTTTGAATTTCCTCTTGATTTCTAACAATTTCTAGAGTTATTTCCTCTCTCAGTTATTCTGCCCCTACTTTGTGCATTCAAAGCACTTTCTGATGTAGATCCACCTAAGGATTTCCTATAAGTTTCCTCACTCAAAACAACACCGATCACATCTTCACATTTTAGGGTACTAGATCCAAGAATAGAATTACTCATAGCCATTACCAATCCATTCCAGCTTTCAGGCAAAGAACATAAAATCAAGAGAGCCCTAATTTCTTCATCAAAATTGATACCCACATAAGATAATTAACTAGTAATAGCATTAAAATCATTTAAATGATCTGCAATAGATCCACCTTTTGTCATTTTCATATTAAATAAATGCTTTATGAGAAATACCTTGTTTGAAGCAGAGGGCTTTTCATACAGCGTCGCTAGGATTTTCATCAACTCTTTTGTCATCTTTGCTTTTGTAATATTAAATGCCACTGATGGTGCTAGGCATAACTGAATGCTTCCGAGTGCCTTTCTATCCAAAAGATCCCATTCATCATTTGACATAGAACCCTGATTCTTGGCTCTGCCTTCCAACGGCTTCCATGAATCCTTCTGATAAAGATAATCTTCCATTTGCATCTTCCATAACTAGAAGTTCTACCCATTATACCTGTCAACCCTTAGCTTACCCTCATTTTCCATCAATCTCACTCAGCTGTGAGACTTCCACTCAACCATGAGACTCCCACTTAACTGTGAGACTTTCCTGCAAAGGATAACTAAAAGACAACCTCGCTCTAATACCACTTGCTAGGATAAAACCACAGACATAAATAAAAACTACATGCAAATATAACCAATAATAGAAAATAATAGATCACATAGAAATGAACACAAGGCACCAAGATTTAATGTGGTTCACCCAATCCTTGGGCTATGTCCACAAAACTGCAAGTCCAATATTATTACAATCTAGTGATTACAACCTGATTACAATCCGTAATCCCATATAGCTCAATATTGCCGCAAGAAGTAATTTCACATCACAACATAATGAAAATACCTAACCCTTTTATACAAGTATTTTATGCCATTTTAGGGTTACAACATGTCGGCCATATGTCAGCTACAATGTTGGCTACGGCCTGAACCCTTAAGAATTTATGAAGTATGTATAGTAGTTTCTTGATCAGTCACCACAATCTAACACACACAAACCTTTCTACCTTGTGCCACAAAGGAGAACCCTTAGATGTTATTATAGAGTGATGCTCATGGTTAAAAACAATTGAAACTACCCACACATTTAGAAATGTGGGACTAATGTATTAAAACAAGAATGTTAGATAAACAAACATGTGCCTCATTGCTATTTCAAATTAGCATAACAAATTTTCATATTGACTCCCTAAATCTCCCGCATGTGCCCCTCCTACATTTAGTAGCTCTTAAAATTTTCCAAGCACTTCCTCACCTAGGAAGAAGATAAAAATTTCCTTCCTCAATAGGCCTCATGGCCATTTGATGGTCAGACCATCTACACCCTACAATCCTCCTTTGATGTGGAGGTCTACTCCCCTTGCCATGTTCATGAGGGTCATTCCTCTCTATAGTGGTTTATGATTTTGCCTACATTTTCAACAACAAGATAAGGAGATCAATCTCCCCTGATTTGAGTGCCACATGGATTGGTTGCTTTGGTGACCTTGCTCTTCTGTTGATGCTCTACTCCTTTCCATCATGCATATTGCTCTAGCTTGCAATGTCTCTCAATGTTTTCATCTCACTGCAAAGTTATGTACCTTTCCTTCTAATGTGGACTATTCTCTCATGCTATGGGTTTTGTGCTCTCTTGTGATAAAATGATAATTTGACTCTTCTACTCATGCTAATTCCTCAATGATTAAACGTTTTAAGTTGGATGGTCATGAGTTAACCATGCCTAGCTTAACATCGATTGTGGAGAAGTTTGTGAGGACCTTTAATTGGAAGACTAACATATACACCATGATCAACAAAAAAAATTGTAAATCTAGCACCCAATTATCATAAATGTAGAGCAACTATCTTGTAGCCTAGACACATGGGTAAATGTAGGTGTCTTCTTCTCATGCCTTTTTCTTTCTTTTCACTCAAATCTAAATAGATGGCTTCCTTCCAATATCCAAAAGATCTGCACAAAACTTACATCTTCCCTATTTAATATTATCATTTCCCATATATTCATCTCCTCACAACTCAATAGATAAGATTAAGGGGGAAAACACCTGAAGAAGTCCAATTATTTTCTTGATTTTTCTGAACTTATTAGGAGAAGAACTATTATTTAGAAGTTCTATCCTACATATAAGTTCACAACTTACTATAGGATTTTACACTTCTAAAAACTAGCAATGAGTTTACTAGCATGTTCTACTTGTTCCCCTTTTTATATTCATTGTGTGTAACCCTATGCCTATTTGACATTGAACAATGATGTTCCCACACCAAAAAGTTTAAAATATTACAATTACTATAACATCTTTTGAACAACTTGAAACCCCAATGTCATATCAATTTGCTGAAATCAATCGAGCCCCAAAGTCAGTTTAGCAAATTATTTTTGAACTAAAACACTTGAAATTTCAAATTGATCTAATGAGCACCTAGTACTGACTAAAATAAAATTTGAGTACTAAATTATCATTTAAAACTTGTTTTACCTAGTTTTCAAAAACTATGATTTTTTTGATAAGAAGGCCTCTAACTGGCCTTAAAAATTGACTGTAACAGATAATTGGGCTTTAAAAATTGACATGATGATACTTTATTCAGCATTATTTCACTCTATCAAATTTTTTCTCATGAAAAATTTATGGTCAAAATATTATGACCGTCAAAGTTTCTTAGCTAAAAACTATTTGCAAATAAACATGTTAGAAAACAATGAAATGTATTAAGTTTTGGCTTTAAAAATAGGGCTAACAGATACTTGCGGGTACAAAAGATGGGAATTATTTCATTTCTATGAGGGGAATATAATTCTATGATTTGGTCTCATGAAGAATAATATGGTGAGTTTGGAAAGCTTGCAAATTGAGGTACTTAGAATTGTAGAATAGTGAACTTCAGTAGATGGAATGGACTTGGGAAAGTGTGTAGACTAATTTGTCAAGACTCAAAAACTACTGAACTACTTCAAGTAGTTTTGGAGTGGAACATAGTGGTATAAACCATTTGATCTCATCTATTATAGATTCATAGTTATGATGTCTCAAATAGGAGTACTTATCAATCTGCACTTCTTGACACTAGTAAAGGTTATAAATTGCATTTGGAATTGCATTTGAAAACTAATCAAATAGATTTTTCATAGGCTCAAATCTAAAACATAGAAAATTTGTGACCTCTATAATACAATGAAAAATGAATTTTCTCAGTATGGTTAACTGGGTCAAAGTTATAGTTTGTCAAACAGGGCCTCTTAGAATTCATAGCAATTTGCATCAGCGTGATAATAGTAAATAGTAAACTTCTAGGGATTCAAAACCTAGTTTAAACATATAAAAATGACATGAAAATTGAAAAATAGGCTCTTTGATATGCATAATAAACAATTCAAAAGTGGCAAGTCATGAAACATAACTTGGTGCAGGATATTCAAAAGCAAAATAAGCTTCCTATCAATGTTTGATACTTAGGGAAAAATGCAAAATTGAACATTGATCAAAACTAAACTTTACATAATGACCCTTAGTGATAGTTTATCATTATAGGATGCATGGATATAATAAATTTAAGGTGTTAGAAACATAAAACATCACTTAGACCTTAAAATGACAACTAGGTACACACACATTAAAATGTTTATAGGGCTCAAAATTACTCAATTTTTTTGAATGGTACTCAAAACGGGAATGCAATTTTAAGTCCCATCACCTTCTTATAAAAAAAAATTCTACTAAGACTGAAAATAATGAACATGCTTGTGAATGTCAAAATATTCATCGGGCTTGTGCTAAATCTTATATACATACTTCCAATCAACCTATGTCTGAAAAGGAAGTTAATCATGCTAAGAAGATAGATAAATGTGATATTCATATTTTGGATTATATTTCTTTTAATATTATAAAGATGATACTTTAGATGATTATGAGTATGTTATTATTGATCTTGATTTTGATTTACCTAGCATGCTTTCCATCTGGCTTCACTTACATCTAATTTGGATCATAGTGACTCTTAGGAGGGTTCTTTAGATTTAGCTATTGTTCTTGTTGTGTTGGATGTTTCTCCTCTTGCAAGTTGTCCATGTGCTTTGCATAATATTAATTGAAATAGGGGAGGAAGAAAATGCACTTGAAGTGACTGCTCTAGCATAGTGGTTTTTTGTGTGTTTTCTTGTTGTGATGTACTTCCCCCATAGTGTATTTGTTGTATGTTTGTATAGATTTATTTAGATGATTTTTTTTTCTCCATTAGTGCAAGGTGATAAACGAATAATTTTTTTGTATCATTCTTCTCTCCGTATCTCACTTCTACTATATGTTTTTATATGTTATGTTATACATGTGCTAGTTTTTGTACCCACATCCTTGTGTTATTTTCTTGGATTTGTGACATGGTAGTAGTAGCACCAATTATTTTTGGTATCCATGGTGGTAGTACAAAATAATCTTCTTTTTAACTCTTACAAGTCTTTCTTCCATTGTGTTGTAGTTCTACCTCTTTTAGCGAATGATGATATTTTACACTTGATATAATAGTTATATACATTACCATATTATCACACTGACCCTAAAATTAGAAGATCTCTTTGTGCTTTCTATATATGTTATGTACTAATTTCCCTTGATTTGTATTTTCTAAGGGGAATTTCATAGTAGAAATTTCTCTTAGTGGATGTACATATGCTCCATTAAATTCATTGCTCCTTTTAAAGTGTTAGCAATGACTTGAATGTGGGAGCATATGCTCTGCTCATTCTTCATTCAAATCATGGGGTAGTAAATACATATTCTAAGTATGGATTAGGTTCCTTCAACCCTAGAAATTTGGTATGCTTCCTAGGTTATCCTTGAATCCATGCATTACTACTTCATTCCTTCCTTTTTATACACATCTTGTGAATCCCTTTATGGATTATGCCCAATCCTAAAGAATGGATTCTTCATGCATACTTTCAACTAGGAAGTGAAAATCCTTGACATTAGGTCTCTATATCCTTTACATATGCTAAATTACTTATGCAAGTCACAAATGACAACTTTCTAAGTCTATTACACATGTAACACATCTAGATATATATGTTAAATCTTATATATGGGTAAAACATTAAAAAATGCTAAATCTCACTTATAGGTAACACATTCAAGCACAACAAGCAAGAACCTACAACACAATGGTAACTTATGAGCCTCGCATGTGGGAGGTCCTTAGTTTGAATTCACATAACACATAAAATAATAAATAATTATAATAATAGAAATAATTAATCTAGGCTTTGGCCTTTTATTTATTAAAAAAAAACACATTCAAGAACAACATTTTAAGTCCCATACATGAGTAATAATTTTTTTTTTTGTGATTCACAATGGTATGTACATTTATCATTAGAGAATTAATTAGGCACCTTCTCTCTCTTATTATGATCTTGGAAGCTATCAAATATTTAATCCTTTGGGGGCTTCATGGATTTTCTTCTCCTTAATTATTATCAGATTATCTTATACCTTGTGTTCTACTTTACTAATAGTTTAGATTGAGTCCACGCTTTTGATAAAGTGGGGACTAAATGTGCCATCTTAAATTGGAAACACTTCAATTTAATGATGGTATAACACCTATATAATGTGAGATCATCATCTCCTTGCATCTCTCTTCTTTTCTTTTCTTCTCTTCTCCTTTCTCCTAGGTGAAATTAGGGTAAGACATAATTGATCCTCTTGAAAGATCCTATTTTCATGGCATAAAGTTAAAGGTAGGGTCTAACCATCTAGTGTACCATTTTAAATTACAATCTACTCTTGACACCAAAATAGGGTTTCATCATAAGCTAAAAATGATTTCTAGGTCCTAAGACCTATTTTGGGGTCCCTAGATTGTCCCAAGAGTTTGTGTACCTAAAAAACAAGGGTGTATTGCACCCCTAATTCATCAAGGGTACACTTCACCCTTGACGGGCCAATTAGGGGAAAATGACACACCTAATGAGGCCCTATTTTGGACTCTTTTTTCTTGGTCCCATGTTTGAAATAATTGGGTGTTAACTTCTAGGACAATCGGCCTAGGAAAGATAATTAATTCTTATCTCTATATAAACCCTTCCATTTTCTCCATTTTAAGCATCACATCATAACATCAAGCACTTAGGTATCCAAGTTTTCAAGTTCTCTTGAAGAACTCATGGCATTCAAGGTCCCCTCCATTGAAGACCAAGGATTTATCCAATCAAACCATTGAAGGATATTATGCTAGATATTTCATTGCATTTTCAACATTAAATATCTCCCTTTAGACATTCAATATCCTTTGTTGTATCTTCTTTGTTTTAGAAGGTTTTGGTTTCAATTTTATTTCCTTTCTAAGGTTTTCAAAGTTGATTCAAAGCTATTACATCTACATACTTGATTACATTCCAAATTCAAGAGCATATTCATTGATTCACACTAATGGTACATTATATAAGAAATGTATTTTTGGGTGATGCAAGATTGCTCCTTGACCTAAGAAGCTCTTACATTGCTATTGTATTGGATTTGAGAGATCATACTATTGTAAGGTGAATTTTTATATTTACTTTATATTTCTAGAATTCAATATCTCAATTCAAGGTTAATTCCTAAAGTGGGATTTGATTAAGGAAAACCCCATCAACAAGAAAAGCCTCTTTTTATTGCAAATTTAAGATATCAGTTTGGCGAATATATTGTAGATTTAAATACCCTTTTTGACTTTCTTTGAAAGCGTGAAATTAGAAATGGGGTCATATGCATATAAATAAGGTGATAAAATTCACCCTTGTGAGTGAGGTTATAGAGGTCATTGTCGTGAGAGGAAGTCACCCTTGGTAGATCTTTGAGTGATTTCTAGGTTTTTCATGTTTCAACACTATAGACCCAAATCTAACATTATTTGTTAGTTTTGAGTAATATATCAAGCATAAAATTAGAGTTAATAGGTGTGTCTTCTATTCACTTTGTCATTTTTGCATATCTACTTATTTCACTTACATATATTTCCCTAGATCTCATTATAGTTAAGGGTTTTCAAGGACTTTTGCATCATTTTCCATATTCTACCCCCTAGATCTAATCCCTAGATCTTGGAGAATTCATGCTCCTTTCTCACTTTACTAGCACTAACATTTTTAGATGTACTCTTTTAGCATTTGAATTGAAAGATCAATTTCCTTGACTCCCTCTTTAAGTTAAGTGTAGTTATGTGATGAATTTATGGTTTATATCCTTGATTCACATTTCCCCTTTAATAAATCCTCCTTGGCTAAAATTATAAATAATCTAGAACTAAAAAAATAAAATCTAAAGTCAACAAAGATTATAACCCACCAATAAATTTGTCATTTTTACCCCAAAATGTATAATAATCAGATTCATGATATAGCAATTTTCAAGAAAGAAGATTATCCTCAAAACATTAGGGGAAACGTTTATGATTACATAACCAAAACACCAAATCTTCATTTAAAATTCCTCTCTAAGGTTCATATTACTCTAAAATATCAAGAATTTGTTTTTTTTGTTAAAAATACAACATACATTGAGAAACCTACTAATCTTAATAACTTAATTATTGGGAAATTAATTGTACCTCTAAACATTGAACAAGAAAATGATAATGCACTTCCTACTAAGATGAAAAATAGTCCATTAATAGAGTGAGAAATAAAAGGAGGATAAATTGTTGAATGAGATAACCTAGTAAAGGGAAATTAATCAATTAATCTTTCATTAATGAATATGGATCCTCCTTTTAAAAAAATTGTCATGAGGGGAGTTAGGATCACTAGAGAAAATGTAATAAAAGGAATCTTTGATGATCTCAAAAAGAAAACTTAAATTATAATGGTACTTTATAGATTCCAACAAATAACAATCAAATGGTTCTCAATAATAAACTAAAGACACTAACACCAAGCTCCAACTTGATAGAAAACTATCAAGCCCAAACAAGAACAATTGGAGAGAATATTCTCATAGCACCTTCTATATTACAACATCAATTGCCATCTTTTATAAAAAATTATCACTGGTAAAGGATTATCTTGGATCAATAGTGGATAGTAACAAGGGAGAAAAATGAATTTTGAAAATAAGAATATTATGTGTTATTTTCTTTTACATATTTGTATTTTGTTTGTTAGTTATGTTTTGTTTGTCTCTAAATTTTTTTTATTTTCAGCTACTTAGAATTGAGTGAATATGGAAGGTCATGAATGTAAATAGTTAGAAGCATGTCTCTTCCATTTTGGAGGGAAACCACAACTATATGATATAAATTAGTGATAACTAGAAGTAAAATACTCTATGATGTACTTGTTTCTTTTGATATTAATATAAACTAGTTGGGGGTCCATGAATTATAATAAGTTGGTGGCCTATGAATTATAATTAGTAAAAGGCATGCACTTGTTAGAATACCACCTCCACCTCCACCTCAATATAGATTTCAATATAAATTAGTGAATACCTTTTACTAGAAATTTGGGGGCACCTCATGACATTTTGATCGATTGGAGAAAAGATTTGCCTAAGTTTATAGAATCTAGTTGTGAGAAAGGGGAAACTTACATTAAAGCCTTTGAATATGTCATGGAAAATAACAAGGTGCTACATGAGGGTATCTATATGAAACTCTTTGTTTAAACATTGGATGAAGATGTAAGGGAATTGTTTAAAGCACTACTTGATTCTTTAATTAATAGGTTGACTTTATATGAAAAGGAAATTATGGGAGAAATTTGGTGATCATAATGACCATGCTTTTTCCTTCACGAGGTTATAGGTATGAGTAATGGATTAAATGAATCAATGATTAATTTTAACAAAATATTCAAAAAAACATTATATAAAATTTCTCCATACATGTGGCCTATAGATGAAATTTGTTAAGTCATTTATATTGATGCTTTTCATATCAAAACCAATTATGAGATTAGACCAAGAGGTACAAAAAATTATAGGATGAATTCAAAGATGATTTAACAATTGAGAGAAATAAAAAAGCTACTCAAAAGATTGGTAAAAGAGATTATATCAAATTGCATAATCCTCGGGCTCACAAAAAAACCAAAGAAGAAGATAGGTTGGATAAATCATTGAATATGTTTTAGTAAATTTCATTGAAAGTGGGAAACATTAATAGGACTAGGAGTTACAAGCCTTATTTTCATAGAAAAATACTTCATGATATGTCATATAATACATCATTGAAATATGGTAAACTATAAATCTCAAAGAAGAATATAGATATCCCAAATCCACTGAAAAAATAGAGGAACAACATGGTTAATGAATGTACATTGTGTATGGCATGTAATTTGCCACATTAATCTTCATAGTGTTTACTAGCACAAAGTTTTGAATGAGACTTCTTAGAGAAGAAAACATTTGAACGCAACAAAACTATTAATGCTTTGTCTAGTCAAGCATATGGAGCACAAGATGATTATTATTCTTCAAAGGATGGACATGAAATTGATGTACATGCACAAAGGTATAACCAATGACATGAAGAATTTTTAGATGATGATGTGGCATATAAAGGAGGATAATATTTTCTTGAAGAATAAAAAAGGGCTCTTACTATAGAAGTAGTGGCTTGGGCTATAGTTAAATATCACTTGGGGAACAAGGTGATTAATAATGAACAAGAAAAACCTATGGAAGTTTAAGAAAATAAAAAATTTCAAAAAAGGTGAATGATATTATTGTTGTTTCAAAACCAATAGATAATAAGTGCCAAGGTGAAGCTAAGTTTAATAAGTTAGCCAAGATCCAAAACAAAAATGAATATGTAAGTCAATTCCTAGGAACAAATGTGTCTACATCTAGTTTTGACATCACACATTCTCTACCACAAATAAAAGTATCAATTCTACTACATGAAATAATGGAATTGTCACAATATTGATAAAGTTTAGTGAAATTAATCCATCATTTTCTTAAGAAAATTAAGGGGGTAGATATCCAAGTAAATGAAGAGGCAATCCCTAAATATTTATATTGGTACAATGTTAACTAGACTTCCTGCTCATGTGGACCCATTTTATATGAATCTTCTGGTAAATAACAAATTAGTAAGAATTTGTATGATTGACGCTAGATAAATTATTAATATTATACCATAAGAAGTGATGAAATAGTGGAATTTGGATGTAGATTCTCCCATATAGGTTTGGTTGATACTTTGATTAGTAGTTTATTTATTTTATTGATGATATATTTTTTCATTGAGGATAACATATGCTTATTTGACCATGATAAACAAAAATTATGTATATCATTGGATGATTGTTGGCATAAAAATTTGCAAATTAATAGGTTAAGAAATGTGATCTTAGATTTGTGTAAAAGGATGAGTGTAGATATCAAATCTATGTTCACTAGATCTTATGTTTAGTTTTGGATGAGTTGCAATATGCTTGGTAAAGACTAGTAGCAAACTAATGTATGGGAAATAATGATAGAGATAGTTGATCATATATTTTTTGTATCTTATTGGTGAGGTAAAATAATGTCAGTGAGATTGGATCATGTTAGAAGAATTTTTCTTGTAGCTACATTCATGACAGAAGGACAATTGGATTATTTTGGAAAGGTCATTATTCTATAAAATTTAATGTATTTTACTAGCAGTCGTCTGTGTTGAGGAAACATAATTTTTATTATTGTAAAATGTAATATTTGTATTATAACATGAGGAAACCATAATTTAGTATTTTTTAATGATTCTTATAAAGGTGTGTGTGTCTTAGCATGGACCTATGAAATTAATTTTATATTGGGGAGGCCTTAACAACCCAACCTAATTAATTATCTATAAGGGTATAAAGGAATGATGTTTTCCTTAGTTGGAAATCATCATGTACATCACATATATATTGTATGTGGTTAATGGATGTGATATTTTACACTAGATAATCAAAGTAGATAAGTGATTAAGTTGGATGTTTGAGTTGAGCTTCAAAGGAACTATTTTGACATGTAAGTTTCAATTTAGTTTGATGTAGAGGGTCTAGGGTTCTAACACGTAAATTAATATTAATACTAGTTAGGGTTTAATCCTTGAATCATCTAATTATATTTCCCTCCTTTATCATTTTTACCAATATTTCTCTCCAAGAATCCCTTTCTCAACTTTCCTCCTAGGAATGGTTGGATTGATGTTAGAACTTGATCTTCTTATTTAGGGACTAGTCCTACTAGCCCTTATATGCCTTGTTCCTTCCCTTAGAATGCTAAAACCTTGCTTAGGATCTTTCACTAACCATTCCTAGGCCCTTCCTAATGTTGAAGATATCCTTCATATCCTTATTGAACCTATTTGAAACTTTTGGTCACCTTGACAATCACTAAACTTCCACTATCCACAAATAGGGCTAATTAGGACTAATTGCATTTAGTCTACTTTCACTATTTTAACCAATTTCTCCAAATTATTCTACACAACCCTATGGAAGACCATATTATTATGAAATCTATCTCTAAAAACTTCTAGAATCCAAAATTAAAGAGTCTCAAAGCACTCACATCCCTATTCTCATTCAAGCCCTACTTTTTAGGCTATTTTTTAGGCCTCTAGAGCAATTTTCACAAAAAGACTCCTAGAATCCTTCAAAATCCACATCAGAATTTCCAAACACTTGTTTATTGAAGGTAACACTCTAGGGCTTCTAACCATGGAATTATATTGGCCATGTTAGATCATGGGTGTGCTCTACAAACACATCTTCCTATTGTCCTAGCTCACCTACTCCCAACAATCAGCCTAGGGCATCACTCCACACCTATAAGATTAGTCACTAAAATGAAAAGGAAATAAAGAACCATATGTAAAAGGTCTAACCTATCATACTGTTGGTGTTTTAAACTACCAAGAAAAAAAATACTTGATACCAAGATGGTGAAGAACAAATTAGTCTAAGGGTTAGCTATTTCCTATGCTCAACTAAGAAGTCCTCAAATCTAAACCCAACTTCAACAAAATCACAAAGATTTTCTACTCTTTAGGTTTTGCAAAACCAAGGTAGGTGCACCTGAGGGGTAAAAAGGGTTCAAAACTAGATATTATCTTTAAAATTTATTCTCTTAATGATATTCATTCACAATACTTATCCCTTATAGAAAATGTTCAGCCACAATTCTTCTCAAATTTATAGGTAAGTCTGGGTTATAGCAACAAACCACAACACAAAGATTAAATTCAAACAAGTAATGAGTGGCTATTACATTATTTATACATGAAAGTAAATTTAATTTTGGATTTTTTGAATTTCTACTTTATGAAATTTTATGAGCTCTTCTCATGCAAACTAAATAAATGATAAATGCCTCATTCATTGGCATTCATAGTCTACCAATTTTTTTTGATTTGATCAATTGCATTACTATTGTTGAGTTTCTTAGATCGTTGCAAATGGACTTGCATTGCTTGTGTTGGTATGTGCTTTTCATATGCATTAATCTCCTCTTATATGTATTGTAAATGACACATGGAGAGACATGTCTATCAATTATAATTGTACAATAACAAATATATATAGCATCTCATATATTAAATATATAATTAATATATATACATATACACACACAAATTTGACACTTATATATGTGTGTATGTATGTATATATATGTATGTATGTATGTATGTATAGGTTTAACCAACTGAAGCTACAAAACATTAACACTCCCTCTTAGCTAGGGAGGATAAACATGTGATGATATATTAATTCAATGTAATATATGAATAAATTTGATCAGAAGATGTTCATCATTTTGATATCTCGTTTGATATCATGACTCTTGGTCTCCCAGAATATCAACGATATTTACCAAATACTCTAAGTAATGGTCTTTAGAGTATCAAAACTCGAAACTCACCATTTACTCAATAAGGTAATGCTCCACAGAATATCAACATAGATATTCACCAAATACTCTTTGAGTAGTGGTCTCCAGAATGAGATGCAAGATATTCACCAAGTACTATGAGTAATGGCCTCTAGAATATCAAGTCGAATGATATTCACCATTTACTCTATGTAATGGACTCTAGAACATTAAATTTGCATAACATTCACCATATACTCAAAAAATTTATAAGGTATGTGCACATGCATTCTCATAATGCTTACCATATAACATCCACAATTTAAAAGTATAATCTATTATAATCTACATAGACATCATAAGATATTGATGCAAGAGCATCTTGGATTTACTTGGTGACTACTTTGGATTTCATGGGAGGAGGCTCAGTAGTTTCTTTGGAGGGTATTTTTTCTTTGGAGCTTGGCATGGTCTTTGGTTGCTTGGCATGGTCTGAGAATTTGATGTCTATTTTAGGCTATATAACTATTTTTTCACATTGATTTAAAGGATGAAACCTTCACAGATTGAAGAGGGCCTAGACTTCTACCTATGGTTTGAAGCTCGAGTTCTAATTCATTTGGAGCTAGGAGATATCACAATTTTACTAAGACATCAATTTTGGGAATTTAATTGTTGCAGGAGGCCGACTTTGGCATTTAATTTATGTATTTGCATTTAATTTGTGCTTGTGGCTTAGATTGGTATAAGTAGGGGTTGTGGGGAAGTCTTTAGTCATTATTCATTCACTCAGAAGAGGAGTGGGTGTGGGAAGTAGCTGGAGAGTGAGTTTTCCTGAGTCTATGACTAGAGCACCAAATGTGAGGTAGTTTATAGTAGGATTGTGATAAAATTGTGAATGTGTGGACATAGTGTCGAATGTGAGGTAGTTTACACTTGGATGAAGTTGGAGCAGAGATAGTAGCTATGGCTTGGAAAATAAGGAGAATGCTTGGTGGGCTTGTGAGCACAAGTTGAGATCTCCCTTGTGAGTTTCTACTAGAGTGTGGATCTAGACTAGCTAGGGTTTGGGATTGGATCTTGAGGGATCTTGTATAACTATTACTTGCTTTGTATTTGGCTATAACTGGGAAGGCATTACAACCCAACACATTGTATGTAATCAATTATATTTTATGAATATATTATTGTGATTTGGTATCAGATTTTGCATTATTTCTTCTTGTTCTTGTGTTTTTTATGTGTGGTCATATTGCACTACGTCAAATATCCATCATAATAAAAAAATTAAGTTATTATAAGATTTTCACCTTTCAATAATTTTTACAAATACAAGTGATAATCATTTGGAATTTGTCACTTCCTCATGATGTACACAAGGGTAGGCCCATTAAAATCACATAGTCATAAGACATATTCATGAATCATTGTCCTCTTGACTATAATAATTTATTAATCATTGGATAATTCATCTCAACATAGTTTACTCCCTCTGAATCAATATGATTAAGATCATTGAAGGTTGACTAAGTAATATCCTCTATTTGCTCCCTCTCAACCTCTATTTTCTCCCTCTCATTCAAGCTTGCCTCTAATGAAATGTCAAGCTCTCTTTAAATCTCAATCTCACTCTTTTTCCTTTGCATAAACTTCTAGAAAGATGGCCACAACAATGTCTAAATTCTTGTGTGAGACCAAAATAATGATTCTCATAGTAAGTCATGATGTTCTTCTAGTTATCCTCCATATGCAAGGTTCAATATCTCAGTACCTAGTTATACTAAACTATACAGGTAGAGGTTACATCTGCTTGAGTTCCTCCCATTTACATCTATTATTTTTGTCACTTCCAATATAAGCTAGTAATTGCTGGCCTATCAATTTGTATAATGTACTAGCATTGATCCCTTGAACATGTGCATTATTGGTAGTCAATATTCTCTCTCTTCACAATGTGTGACTATGTAACATGCTCTAATTTGTATATGGCACATGAAATCTTGCCTTAATCAATCATATATTTTACAAACTATGGTCTATGGGAATCTTCAAAAATATCTTTGGATGATCACAATATTTGATGGTTTATCACAATATTAGTGAAGCTTCCTTGGTCTATCCTTAGTATCACACTTGTATTATTTGACTAAGTTATAATACAATAGTGAAAGTGCTATTGCAATTGTAATATCTGACCCTAGTATGCATGTTGAATCTATTACTAATGTTTTTCTCTTCTTATTTGATGCTTAATGAGAACTTGTCTTCTATCTAAGAATTCTTCATTTTGTGTATGTTATTATTCATATACTACTTCTACCTAATGGATAGGAGTTGTTAGCTATATATGAATAGTGTTGAATGGATGCCCAATATCATTAATAGCTAGTTGAGGAATCCTATCTGATATTTTTGAATGTCTTTAGATAATTATTCAATGTAGGAATACAACATCAGATGTAGAGATATTTATTAGTACTGATGGTAGTGGTTGGTCAATCTTGACAATGAGGCAATTTAATAGATTGCGACAATGAGCATAAACCCCAATTGTCAAACTTGACAATAGCATTGCAAGACCTCTATTTCAAATAAGCTTTCCCTTTCTAGAGAGACGGGTCATCCACAAGTATGTTCACACCCAATATATTTTAATACAAAAATGTGAATATAAGATTATATGGCCATTTTCTACATATTTCTAAATTGCTGATGAATACAATGCATTGATTTAGATTATGGTAGAATCATTTTGGTGACTAGCAAGGACAATAGCCTCTCCATATTATCTAGGCTTTGGTGATAATGCACAATTATTTATATTCCAAACTAGTGTTGTGTTCTCTTGTAGATTTTATTTCATTTGGTGTCCTTCTCTAATACCAGGTTGAGTTTCTTGGATTGCTACAAATGTACTTGCATTGCATATATTGGTATGTACTTTTCAAACACATTAATCTCCTCTTATATTTATTGTAAATGACACATGGAGAGACATGTCTATCCATTATAATTGTACAATAAAAAATATACATAGTATCTCATATATTAAATATATAATTACTATGCATACACACACACACACACACACACACACACACACATTTCACACTTATGTGTGTGTGTGTGTTTGTTTATAGGTTTAACCAATTGAAGCTACCAAACATTAACAACCATCAATATTATCAGCAATTTACCCTAAACCTCATTCTTATGTATATCCTTCTTATTGACTAGAAATCCTATCACCTTACTAATGTCTTTACTTAATCCATTGAATTAAATGCAATAGTAAACTAATATACAACCTATTCTAGTTGCATTAAATTGAATAAGTATTGCTCATACAACCTCAAGATACCTAGTTAGTAACAATGGAGACAAGATTCAGAGAAAAGATATGGTGGTAACTCTCCTTTGTATTTAATTTCATTGAAAATTACACAACACTAGTGTAAAACTTAGAAAAATTTAGGACAAGATAACATGATCCTTCCATCTTAATGTACTCTCATATTTGTAGAGAAATATACATCAAGACAACTAGACTGAATGCAAGACTAGAAAAATACTGAAAATTACATAAGAGTTCAGACCCTTTCTCTAACCTTGGGATCTCATGTATACAACATGAGATGCAACAAGCTTTAGGCTTAGAGAAAAATGATAATTGTCCTTAAGACAAAAAGATATTTATAAAAAGTTTACTATAATTAAAGACAAAATTTGGTGCAACAGAATGGTTTTCATCATGAATATTCCTTTTATGGGACCACTTTTATTGTGACTTCTTTTTTGTTGAGGAGTTTTTGATTGGCCTTGAGGTAATTGACATTCCTTGAAGTGCGTGACCATTGGATTTACCTATGATGGACTTGTTGGATATAATTAAGTAATTGTGTATTGTCTTTGATGTTACACAAATGCCATATCAGTTATCAGACAAGAGTCTACCGAGCTCAGTCGGTCAGTAAAGCCTTTTGCAGTGTATACCGAGCGTTCCTGTATGTCACACGGTGAGTTAACCGAGTTCGCACGGTAAGCTAAGGAAAATTTAGTTCTTACTGAGATCACTTGGGTATCAAAGGATTTTGTAGCAGACAGTTAGTGTTAACCAAGTTTGCACGGTAAGCTAAGGAAAGCTTAGTTTTCACCGAGCTCACTCGGTAGTCGAAGACAGCTTTTATCAAGTCTAGTCAGTTTCCAAAGGAAGTGGCAGGTTTATCGAATTCTCCGATAACTGTAGTTTTTACCAAGTTCTGCCAGTTAACACAGGAAGCAATTTTTTTTTAGAGCAGCGTCGGCCAGTGAAGAATTTTGTTTTGATTGTTAGTTCAAGTCGACTTTGGAATATGTTTTGTCAAGTTGGTTGGGCCGACCTGGTATTATGTATAGTATATAAAGAGGTGCTCAAGATGCGAAAAAGTGTGGAATTGAGAGTGTATACAGATAGTGCAAGGAAATGCAAGGAAGAGACTTGTGTGTGCCTAAGCAGAGTTGAGCAGAGGGAAATCTTGGAGCTGCAAAGATATATTTAATCAGTAAGGATCTTGTGGAGCTAAACTGAGATCTGTATTCAGCAAGATAAGTTGCATGTATTTTCAAATCATTCATTGTTGCTTTCTAACCATTGTAACAGTAATTCCAAAATCTCCTAACAGAGTTGGTTTAACAGCCATTCCATAAATCCTTTAACAGGGTGGCAATTTAGTTGAATTGTTCTAAAGACCTCTTACAAGGCCACTCCTAATAGGGTCACGCCTAACAGTGTGTTTTGTAACCTTTAACAGGGTTGGCTCCTAACAGGGCTCACTTCAGAAGAGTGAAAATTGGTGACTAGTTGCTGGTGCTTTTTCCCATATTGGGTTTCCACGTAAATCTGGTGTCTACTATGTTCATGATTACTTTCTTTTGCATGGTCGCTTATTTCAGTAAATGCTTAATAAATTAACTAAACATCTATCAAGTTTTAAGCAGTAATTATGTGTTTACCAAGTAGCAGCAGCAACTAAGTTTAAGGCATCTTTGGGTATGTTGAATTTGTTTTTGTGGTAACTGATTCACCCCTCCCCTCTCAGTTACCCCATCTTCATTTTCCAACAATTGGTATCAGAGCTTTTGGTGCTTGCAGGAGGAGATTTCAAAGATCTAAGCCAAAGATCAAGATGTCTTACAAGAGGGAAATCCCAAGGCTTAACCGAAACAACTTCTCAGCATGGTAGGGATTAATGAGACTTCATCTAGCTTCCATTGGTGACACTAGTCTAAAATATCTTGATGAGAAATATGTAGAACCATCAGGTACATTATCAGTCAATGACATTGCTATAAAGAAGACTCATAACATTATGATGATTGATATTGCATCTGCCTTAAGTTATGAAGAGTTTGATGATGTCAAGGACTGCACTACTGCCTATGAAATGTGGGAAAGACTGAAAGAGATCTATGGTGGATATGACAATGTCAGAAGAGCCAAAGCTGAAAGTCTGAGAGGACAGTTCGATCAGATGAAAATGAAAGAAGATGAAAACATTGCCAAATATGTTGAAAGAATTAAAGCATGTGTCAGTGCTATCAAAGCTTCTGGAAGAAGTATCAGTGAAGAGACAGTCATAAGTAGAGTTCTTAGAACTCTACTTCCAGTTTATGCCATCAGGGTATCAGCCATTCAAGAAAGAAGGTGTGAGGCCAATCACAAGATAAACCTAGAGGCCATAGTTGGAAGATTGACAGCATTTGAACTAGATAATTTTGATAATTATGTTCCAGCTGCAAAGAACATTGAGTCTATATTTGAAGCCAAGCTTTCACTCAAGGACAAAGGCAAGAAGAAGAAGGAATCTCAGTCAAAGAGTGAAGATCAATCAGATCAGAGTTTTGACAGTGACCTTGAAGTAATTGAAGCTCTACTTGCAAGGAAATATTCAAGAGGAAGAGGTAAATACAAAGGTAAAGTACCCCTAATCTGCTTTTCATGTGAAGAAGTCAGTCATATTGCTGCAAGGTGTCCAAACAAGAAAGATAAAGATGAAAAGAAAGATAATAAATGGAATAGTAAGAAAGATCTCAAATCATTTAAGGATAAAAGTAAGAAATCATGTTTTATGGCTAAAGATTCTAATGATTCTAATGATGAAGAAGAGGATGAGATTGTTTACATTGCTATAAAAGATGAATCTGACAATGAAGAAATGGCACTCATCTCTCACATAAGTAAGAATGATACATGGATCATTGATAGTGGCTGCTCACATCATATGACTAGAGATAAAACAAAGTTTGATCAATTTGAAGAGTATGATGGTGGCAGTGTAAGATTTGGAAACAATGAACCTTGTTGCATCAAAGGAAAAGGAAGAATCACTCTAACCCAAGAACTTGTATGTGATAATTCTTATTGGGTAGAAGGCCTAAAGCACAATTTGTTGAGTGTGGCACAGTTACTCAACAATGGACTCAAAGTAGAATTCATCCAAGGCAAAGCAAGACTGTTGAACGGTAAAGGAAAGCTGATTGGATCTGGTACTCAAACTAAAGGTAACTTGTTCTATCTTGAACTTGATGAACATTCATGTTTTATTGCTCAAGTAGAAGAGAGTTGGTTATGGCATAAAAGGTTATGTCATGTGAATTTTGAAAATTTGGTAAAGATAAGAAAATTCAAGAAAGTGAGAGGCATTCCTGATTTAAAGAAACCAGAGGTCAGTTTATGCAAGAATTGTCAAATTGGAAAGATGGGTAAGTCTAGTTTCAAAAGCAAAAATTATCAGTCTGAAGATTTATTAGAAATTGTGCATACTGACTTATGTGGACCTATTGGAACTAAAAGCTATACTGGTGAAAAATATTTTATTCTTTTTGTTGATGATTATTCAAGAATGATGACCGTCATGTACCTAAGGAACAAATCAGAAGCATTTGAAAAGTTCAAATGGTATTTGGCAAGAGTAGAAAAAGAAATAGGGAAAAGATTGAAATGCCTAAGGTTAGACAGAGGTGGTGAATTTATTTCACATGAATTCAATAACTTTTATATTGAAAGAGGAATCAAAAGATAGGTTTCAGCACCAGGTACTCCTGAACAAAATGGCATAGCTGAAAGAAGGAACAGATCCATCATGGATTGTGCAAGAACCTTGATGATAGAAAAGAATGTTGCTATCAAATACTGGAAGGAGGCTATCAGTACAGCAGTTCATACCTTAAATCGAGTACAGTTAAAAAAAAACTCATTCAAAACTCCCTATGAATTATGGTATGGCTATAAACCCAATTTAAGTTATCTGAAAGTATTTGGAAGCAAATGTTATATCTTGAAAGAATCTAGAAAAGGTAAATTTGATGTAAAAGGTGATGAAGGTATATTTCTTGGATACTCATGCAAGAGTAAAGCATATAGATGCTTGAACTTATCTACTCACAAAGTCATAGAAAGTATACATGTAAAAGTTGATGAGTTTGCAGAAAAGACTGAAGAAGAAAGTAGAAGAGAACCAGAAGATTACAAAAGATTTGTCTTCAGTGAACCGGATATAATATCAACTGCATCTGAGAATCAGAAACCTTCTTCTACCGAGTCATCACTAACCGAGTTGTAGGAAACATCTACCGAGCCAACATCTACCGAGCCAACGTCTACCGAGTCAGAGAATACTGAGTTAGAGATTACAGAGCCAGAGGCAACCGAATATGTGCATACCGAGCCAGACCAAACCAAGCATGAAGAGGAAATGCAAGAAGATAATGACAAGATTCATCCAAAATAAAAAGAACCTTTTCTAGCCAAGTATGTCAGGAGACATCATTTAGCAGATCAGATCATTGGAAATAAATCTAAAGGAACCATCACAAGAAGTAAGTTGAAAGGTACTTGTTTACTTGCTGATTTTGAACCTAGAACTGTCAAAGATGCATTAGAAAATGATAATTGGATTGAAGCAATGAATGAAGAAATAGAGCAGATAGAGAAAAACAAGACATGGACTCTTGTACCTAGGCCTAAAGACAAAAATGTAATCGGTACAAAGTGAGTTTTCAGAAATAAGTTGGATGAAAATGGTAAAGTATCAAGAAACAAAGCTAGATTAGTGTGCAAAGGATATTCTCAAGAGGAAGGCATAGATTATGGAGAAACTTTTTCTCCCATTGCTAGATTGGAAGGTGTTAGAACCTTATTAGCATATGCTGCTTACAAAGGATTTAAAGTTTATCAGATGGATGTCAAGTCAGCATTTCTAAATGGTATACTGGATGAAGAGGTCTACATTGAACAACCTAAAGGTTTTATAGATCTAGATAAAAAGAACATGGTTTGCAAATTGCACAAGGCACTGTATGGTCTGAAACAAGCCCCTAGAGCATGGTATGAAAGATTGCATAGCTATCTTATTCAAATTGGATTTCAAAGAAAAAATGATAATAGTAGTTTATATATCAAGGAAGGACCAAAAAATAAGATTGTCCTGGTAGAAATATTTGTAGATGATACTGTTTTCACAGGGAATGATGATCTTTGCAAAGAATTTTTAGAACAAATGAGCAAGGAATTTGAAATGTCAATGTTCAGTGAAATCAAATTCTTTGTTGAACTTCAAATTCAGCAGAACAAGAATGGCATCTACATCACTCAAGCAAAATACATCAAAGAGATATTGAAAAATTTTGGTATGGAAGACTGTAAACCAGTTGGAACTCCCATGTGTACTAGACTAAAACTTACTAAAGAAGATGATTCAAAGGAAATAGATCAGACATTGTACAGATCTATGATTGGAAAGTTGCAATATGTAGTTCATACTAGGCCAGATATTGCTCTTGCAGTTGGAATTGTGGCAAGATTTTCAGCCAAACCAAGAGAAAATCACATGATGGCAATCAAGAGGATAATGAGATATCTAAAAGGAACTGAAGATTATGGATTATGGTATAAATTTAGAGGAAACCTAGACTTAAAAGTGTTTACTGATGCTGATTGGGCAGGAAACCTTGACGACAGAAAAAGCACAAGTGGAGGTTCATTCTTTCTTGGAAAGAGGTTGGTCTCTTGGACAAGCAAAAAGAAAAATTGTACATCTCAATCAATAGCAGAGGCAAAGTATGTTGCTGCAGCAGTAAACTGTTCTAATATTGTTTGGTTCAAGCAATTGCTACAAGGCATGAAGATGGAAATCAAGGAACCAGTTATCATGTTTTGTGATAATACAAGTGCAATCAACATATCTAAGAATCCAGTAATGCATTCTAAGACTAAGCACATTGCAATCAAGTATCACTTTGTCAGAGAATTGGTGCAGGACAAGGAAATCAGATTGGAATATGTCCATACAAAGGAACAGATTGCTGACATATTCACAAAGCCTTTACCTAAGGATGCATTTTTGTATCTCAGAGGTAAGTTAGGGGTCATTCCCCTATCTGAAGTTCACTAAAAATAAGTTTTAGTGATGCATCAGCTCTTACAAAATTGAACAATCATCAGTTGATGCAGCAAATCAAGGAAATATTGCATATGAATCAGTACTAAAGGTATAATGAAATTCATTGAAATTGGATTGTCTTTGGCATGTGTTGTCAAAGAGGGAGAGTTTTACTGTCATATCTTTCTGAAATTTGATTATTTAATTCCTTCACAGAGGGAGATTACTGTAAGAGGGAGAGTTCTCTATCTTAGAGGGAGAATTGTTAATTGTGTTGTGTTGCTATAGACTTGCTTTCAAATTTCATTTCTACTATGACATGTTGTGTTGCCATCAATGCCAAAGAGGGAGATTGTTGGATACAATTAAGTAATTTTGTATTGTCTTTGATGTTACACAAATGCCATATCAGTTATCAAACAAGAGTCTACCAAGCTCAGTTGGTCAGTAAAGCCTTTTGCAGTGTATACCGAGCGTTCCTGTATGTCACACGGTGAGTTAACCAAGTTCGCACAGTAAGCTAAGGAAAGTTTAGTTCTTACCGAGATCACTCGGGTATCAAAGGATTTTGTAGCAGACGGTTAGTGTTAACCGAGTTTGCACAGTAAGCTAAGGAAAGCTTAGTTTTCACCGAGCTCACTCGGTAGTCGAAGAAAACTTTTACCGAGTCTAGTCAATTTCCAAAGGAAGTGGCAGGTTTACCAAATTTCTCGGTAACTGTAGTTTTTACCGAGTTTTGCTGGTTAACACAGGAAGCAGTTTTTTTTTAGAGCAGCGTCGGCCAGTGAAGAATTTTGTTTTGATTGTTAATTCAAGCCGACTTTGGAATATGTTTTGTCAAGTTGGTTGGGCCAACCTGGTATTATGTATAGTATATAAAGAGGTGCTCAAGATGCAGAAAAGTGTAGAATTGAGAGTGTATACGGATAGTGCAAAGAAATGCAAGGAAGAGACTTGTGTGTGCCTAAGCAGAGTTGAGCAGAGGGAAATCTTGGAGCTGCAAAGATATATTTAATCAGTAAGGATCTTGTGGAGCTAAACTGAGATCTGTATTCAGCAAGATAAGTTGCATGTATTTTCAGATCATTCATTGTTGCTTTCTAACCATTGTAATGGTGATTCCAAAATCTCCTAACAAAGTTGGTTTAACAGCCATTCCATAAATCCTTTAACAGGGTGGCAATTTAGTTTAATTGTTCTAAAGACCTCTTACAAGGCCACTCCTAACAGGGTGATTAAATCCTCTAACAGGGTCACACCTAACAGTGTGTTTTGTAACCTTTAATAGGGTTGGCTCCTAACAGGGCTCACTTCAGAAGAGTGAAAATTGGTGACTAGTTGCTGGTGGTTTTTCTCATATTGGGTTTCCACGTAAATCTGGTGTCTACTGTGTTCATGATTACTTTCTTTTGCATGGTCACTTATTTCAGTAAATGCTTAATAAATTAACTAAACATCTATCAAGTTTTAAGCAGTAATTATGTGTTTACCAAGTAGCAGCAGCAACTAAGTTTAAGGCATCTTTGGGACTGTTGAATTTATTTTTGTGGTAACTGATTCACCCCTCCCCTCTCAGTTACCCCATCTTCATTTTCCAACAGGACTAGGTTTTGATGTTTGGAAGTTGAGTTTAACTTGTGGTTCTCCATCTAGGTCATCATGTACTGACAAACTAACAATTACTAAAAAAAATCCTTCATTAACCAACCTTTCTCAATAAACATTGTTCCTGAAAAAATTTCTTGCGTTAACCAATAGACACTTGGTTAACACTGTGAACCCTACAAAATCCTTTGGAGATCGAGTGAACTTGATAAACACTAACTTTCCTTCATTAATCGTGTGAGCTCGGTTAACAGTGATCTCTGCCACAATTTCCTTTGATGCCCAAGAGAGCTCAGTAGATACAAAAATTTTCTTTACTAACCAACTAAGCTTGGTAGATACTAACTGCCAACTGATATGACATTTGTGTAACATCAAAGATAACACACAATTAGAAAATTGTATGCAACAATATCACTATTTGACATTGATGAAAACACAACATGTCACAGCACAATAAAATTTGAAAACAAGTCTTTTTCTAATAGAAGATTTTCTCTCTTAGATATTCTTCCACAAACTTCTCTGATGCATTAATCTCCATCTGTAAAGGAATTACATAGCTTTTTCTCCAAACTCTCCCCCAAACAAATTTTAGAAAGATATGATAGTAAACTCTACCTCTTTGACAACACATGCCAAAGACAACACATACCAAATGAGTATCAATGTACCTTGCATATTGATTCATATGCAATGTTCCCATGACTATACTACATCAACTAATAGATCATCAACTTGGTTCCTATTGATGCATCACTAAAACTTTATTTTAGTGAGCTTCAGATAGTAGAATGACCCCTAACTTACCTCTTAGATACAAGAATGCATCCTTAGGTAATGGCTTGATGAATATGTTTGTAATCTATTCTTTTGTATGTACATATTCCGATTTGATTTCCTTGTCCTACACTAATTCTCTGACAAATTGATATTTTATTTCAATGTGCTTGGTTTTGGAATGCATCACTAGATTCTTTTATATGTTGATGGCACTTGTATTATCACAAAACATAACAATTGATTCTTTGATTTCAACCTACATGCCTTCCAACAACTATTTAAACCAAACAATATTAGAATAGTTTACTACTGTTGCAACATACTCTACTTCTATTGTAGATTGGGATGTGTAATTTTGCTTTTTTCTTGTCCAAGATACCAATCTTTTTTCAAGAAATAATGCTCCACCACTTGTACTCTTTCTATCATCAATGTTTCCTATCCAATCAGCATCAGTAAACACTTTTAAGTTCAAATTTTCTCCAAATTTATATCATAATCCATGATCTTTAGTAGGGTGTAATTTAGTGGCTAATATTCATAAATTGGCTAATTTTAGAATTTTTTGGCTAGTAATTTGGCTAATAATTTAAAATTTGATACAACCTAAATCGCCATAGTTTTATAAAGTTTGGTTATAGAATATTTAAAATCGCTCAATAATTTATTTTATTCAAAAATTTAAACTCAAATATTTGCCACAATATTTGTTATATGAATAGATTTGAGTTACCTAAATATAATATATTATTGGAGAAATTAAATTGAACTAACCAATAATTATCATAATTATTAGTTACTTTAGGGATATATCACCAATATTTATTTTTCACTATTGATTTAAAGTATATGTAATGATTCTCATAATATTCTACGAAGTAAAAAAATGTTCAATTTTGATTTGTAATATTCCATGGTGATTAATGAACTTCCTATTATTATTGAGATTCATCAATATTTTATAAAAAAAAATTATGATTCAAAAATAATCGCCAATATTAATCATATTTAGAATAAAAAATTGAGAGATTCGCCAATCGAAATAATTTTGTTTTTTTAAGATAATGAGAGATTCACCAATATTTTATTTTTTTATTTGGAGGTGGCTTTCTTAAAGTTTACCCTAATCTTTAGTGCCTTTCAAGCATCTCAAGATCCTTTTGATTACCATCATGTGATTTTCTCTAGGTTTTTCTAAAAATCTTGCCACTATACCAACTACAAGAGCAATATTAGGCCTTGTATGAATTACATACTAAAATTTTTCAATCATTGATCTATATAAGGTTAGATCTACCTCTTTTGAATCATCATCTTTGGTAAGCTTTAGTCTAGTACACATGGGAGTTCCAACTATTTTTGAATCTTCCATACCAAACTTTTTGAGTATCTCTTTGATATACTTAGATTGAATAATATAGATACCATTCTTTCTTTGTTGAATCTAAAGACCAAAAAAGAACTTAATCTCATGAAACATAGACATTTCAAATTCTTTGTTCATTTTCTCTAAAAATTATTTACATTGATCATCATTTCTTGTAAACAAAGTATCATTCACAAATATTTATGTCAAAATAATCTTGTTATCTAGTCCTTCCTTAATGTAAAATCTATTGTTATCATTAGTTCTTTGAAAACCAATCTAAATAAGGTAGTTATGCAATCTCTCATATCATGCTCTAGGGTCTTGTTTCAAATCATACAATGCTTTGTGTAATTTGTAAACCATGTCCTTTTTGTTTGGATCAACAAGACCTTCAGGTTGCTCAATAAATACTTCTTCATCAAGAATACCATTGAGAAATATTGATTTAACATCCATCTGATATACCTTAAATCCTTTATGTGCTACATATGCCAATAAGGTCTTGACACCTTCCAATTTTGCAATAGGAGCAATAGTCTCACCATAATCTATGCCTTATTCTTGAGAATATCCTTTACATGCCAATCTAGCTTTGCTTCTTGATACCTTACCATCTTCATTCAACTTATTCCCGAATACCCATTTTGTTCCAATCACATTTTTATCTTTAGGCCTAGGTTAAAGAGTCCATGTTTTTTTCTTCTCTATTTTATCTATCTCTTCAATCATAGCCTCAATCCAACTTTCATTTTCCAATGCATCTTTGACATTTCTAGGTTCAAAATCAGCAACTAAACAAGTACTTTTTAGCTTACTTCTTGTCATAGTACCCTTTGATTTGTCTCTAATAATCTAATTTGATGCATGATGCCTTCTGACATACTTGGCCAATACAAGTTCCTTTCTTTTTGAATGAATTATATTGTCATCCTCTTGCACTTCAACTTCAGGTTCTAGCCACTTTGACTCGGTAGGCATTGGTTCAGTAGCTTCAGAATGTGACTTGGGTCCTTGTGATTCTATTTGAACTTCTTACAACTTAATGACTAAGGAAGAATTGAGAGTAGTAATTTCTTGGTTGACAAATGTGTTTGGCAATGTATCAGGTTCAATGAAAACAAATCTCATGTAGTCTTCTAGTTCCTTTTTACTTTCTTCTTCAATCCTTTCTACAAACTCATCAACTTTCACATGTGCACTTTCTATGATTTTGTGAGTAGACAAATTCAAACATCTATATGCCTCACTCTTGCAAGAATATCCCAAAAATATACCTTCATCACCCATCACATCAAATTTTCCTCTTCTAAATTCTTTCAATATGTAACATTTACTTCCAAATACTTTTAGGTAACTTACATTGGGTTTATAGCCATACCATAACTCATAGGGGGTTTTGAATGAGTCCTTCTTTAGTTGTACTCAATTCAAGGTATGAACTATAGTGCTGATAGCTTCCTTCCAGTATTTAATAGCAATGTTCTTTTCAATCATTAGAGTCCTTACACAATCCATGATAGATTTGTTGCTCCTTTTAGCTATTCTATTTTGCTCAAGAGTTCAAGAAGCTGATACTTGTATTTTGATTACTCTTTCAATGCAAAAGTTATTGAATTCATTGGAGATAAATTCATGACCTCTATCTAATCTTGAGCATTTCAATATTTTCCCTATTTCCTTCTCTACTCTAGCCAGATACCATTTGAACTTCTGAAATGATTCTAACTTCTCTCTTAGATACATAACAGTCATCATTCTAGAGTAGTCATAAAAAAAAAATGAAGAACTTTGCTCTAGTATAGCTTTCAATTCTAATAGATCCACACAAATAAGTATGCACAATTTCCAAAATATCTTTTGACTGATAGTTTTTACTTTTAAAGCTAGTCTTTCCCATCTTACCAATTTGACAATTCTTGCATAGACCAACATTAGATTTCTTTATACTAGGAATGCTCTTACTTTCCTGAATTTCCTTATCTTTACCATGTTATCAAAATTCATGACATAACCTTTTGTGTCTTATCCAACTTTCTTCAACTTGAGCAACAAAACATGAGCACTCACCAAGATCAAGATAAAATAAGTTACCTTTTGTTTGTTTTCTTGATCCAATCAGCTTTCCTTTGTCATCCAATAGTCTTTCCTTTCCATGCATGAATTCCACCTTGAATCCAATATTGATTAGCTATGCCACACTCAATAGATTATGTTTTAGTCCTTCAACACAATAGGCATTATCACATACAAGTTCTTTGGTTAATGAGATTCAACCTCTTCCTTCTATGCAACAAGGTTCATTGTTTCCAAACCTTACAATACCACCATCATAGTCTTCAAATTGTTCAAACTTAGTTTTTTCACTAGTCATATGATGTGAACAACCACTATCTATGATCCATGTATCATTTTTTCTCACACGAGAGATAAGTGCCATCTTATCTTCTTCATCATTATCAGATTCATCTTTTGTAGCAAGCTAAATAATTTCATGTTCACTATTATCAGAATCTTTAGAGTCCTTAGCCATAAAACATGTTTTCTTACCTTTGTCCTTGAATGATTTGAAATCTTTCTTGCCATTGCACTTATGACCTTTCTTCTCATCCTTGCTTTGATTGTTTAGGCACCTGGCTGCAATATGACCAATTTCCTCACATGAAAAATAGATTAGGGGAACTTTACCTTTGTATTTTCCTTTGCGTCTAGAATATTTCTTTGTAAGTAGAGCTTCAACAACCTCAAGATCACTATTAGGAATTTCATCTGATTCTTCTTCACTTTTTGACTGAGAGTCCTTTATTTGCTTTCCTTTTTCTTTGAGTGAAAGCTTGGCCTCAAATGAAAATTTAATATATTATTGGAAGCTGGAACATAATTGTCATAGTTATCTAGCTCAAATGCAGTCAATCTTCCTACTATGGCATCCAAAGTTATCTTATGATTTGCCTCAAATCTTCTTTCTTGAATTGTAGATACTCTAATTGCATAAATGGGAAGCAATGTTCTAAGAACTTTACTTACAATTGTTTCTTCCTTGATATCTCCTCTAGAATCTTTGATTGCACTAACACTTGCTTTGATCCTCTCAACATATTTGGCAATGTTTTCATCCTCTCTCATTCTCATCTAATAAAATTGTCCTCTAAGACTTTCTACTTTGGCTCTCCTCACATTGTCATCACCTCCATAGATATCTTTTAGCTTGTTCCACATTTCAAAGGCAATTTTGTAGTCCTTGATATCTTCAAATTCTTCATAGCTTAGAGAAGATGCAATATCTATCATCGTGGTGTCATGAGTCTTCTTCTCAGAAATGTCATTAATAAATAGTGTACTAGAAGGAGTTGTATATTCTTCATCAAGGTATTTCAATCCTATATCTCCAATGGAAGCTAGATGAAGTCTCATGAGACCTTGTCATGCTAAAAAGTTATCCCTCTTAAGCTTTGGAATTTCTCTCTTGTAAGACATCTCGATCTTTAGCTTAGGTTCTTGAAACCTTTCCTGCAAGCATCAAAAGCTTTGATACCAATTGTTTGAAATATAGATGGAGTAACTGAGACGGGGGGGTGAATTAGTTACCACAAAAAAAAAATCCATAGATCCCTTAGTTTTTTGATAAAACTACTTATTGATGTCACTCAGTAAACATACAAAAAATGTTGTAACTCGGTAGATGCATTGTATGTTAACTTTAATAGATCTTAAGAATTCATAGTGATTAACATGCAAGAATAAAAGAAATAACATGAACACATGAGACACCAGATTTAACATGGAAAACTAATATGGGAAAAACCACCAAGTAACTAGCTACTGATTTTCACTCTTCTGAAGTGAGCCCTATTGGGAGCCAACCTAGTTAAAGGTTACAAAACACACTGTCAAGTGTGACCTTGTTAGAGGATTTAATCATCCTGTTAGGAGTGGCCTTGTAAAAGGTCTTTAGAAAAATTCAATAGAACTCTCACCTTGTTAGAGGATTTAGAGATGGCTATTAAACCAACTCTATTAAGAGATTTAGGAATCATTGCTACAATGGTGAGAAAGTAACAATGAAATTACCTAAATGAGATGCAACTGAATTGCTAATATAAATCTCTATTCTACTTCATTAGATCCTTCCTAATCAAATACAATTTTGCTACTCCTCAAGGATATTTGACCATCCTTTAGAGTTCGCTCACACTTTCCTCTTCAAAAAATCAATACACTTGCATACTCGCTCATTACACTTTTGAATTCTCAACTTGACTTTTCATACATACCATTTAGATTATCAAGTTAGCTCAATTACAAGTTACAATTACCAATAATCATTACCTTAGTCAGTTGGAATCAATACTTGAAACAATTAAACTTTATTTCACAAATTAACAAAATCCTTCATTAGTCGACCCTACTTGGTAAATATTGTTCCTAAAAAGATTTCCAGTGTTAACCAAAAGATGCTTGATTAACACTGTGAACCATGAAAAATCCTTTAGAGACTAAGTGAACTCAGTAAACACTAACTTTCCTTCATTAACCATGTGAGCTTAGTTAACACTAATCTCTACTACAATTTCCTTTGATGCCTGAGTGAGCTCAGTAGATACAAAAATTTGCTCTGCTAACCAACTGAGCTTGGTAGATACTAATTGCCAACTAATATGAAATTTGTGTAACATCAATGACAACACACAATTAGAAAATTATCTCCAACAATACTTTGAGAGATAGTTTATGATTCTCTTTTAAAATGTAATTCTTTTATCATAAAAATTAAAGAGATCATTAGTCAAGTCAAAGGTGTTTTCTATTTGTTCACAAGATAAACTAATGATTGAAAAACATAAGAGAGTGACATCCTTGTCCTTGTTATTCTATTTATTCACAATTGACTTCAAAGCAGCCTCACTACTTTTTAACTCATTCCATATGTTCATTATCCTTTCCAATTGTTCATAAAATGTAGGCCAACCAATCTTTTCTAACAAGTACATAATTGTTTTTCTTAGTTTCTCCTCATACTGTATATCCAATTCCACATGCAATGCACATAGTTTTCTCTTTTCCACTTTAAAATCCTCTGATGTATAAAATTGAGGTCTCTGTGGTGTATTTGGTAGCTCTATGAGGAGAGTTGACTTGAAAGGTTCAATTGGAGGATGAGAAGGATAAGTGATCCTAGGTTGGCTAGATTCTCTCATTTTTCTCTTTCCAAATTGTTTGTCCACTTGAGCAATATGGGCCTCTAATTGATGTATTATATTTCCTAGTTCCTCGTAGGCCTTGAGCACCTCTTCAAATCTAACATTAATTTCTAGGAACTTGTTTTTCTCCTTCATAGCAACAAAAACTCCAAGGTCCTCCATTTCTTTCACCATTCTGAACACCTTTTCACTATCTACCTCTTCTTCCTTATAGACCATGAGGCTACATGTATGTTCACCATCTGAGGCTTCTTGTATCCTAGTTTTATCCCTTTTTTGAATAGACCATATTATCAATACTTGATTATCATCACTGTATTTCAATCCCTTATGGGCCTACAACACCTCATCTTTATATTTGAACTGAGTATCTTTCACTTTTCTCATAGTGTCAAAAACCATGGTATTTGCAATATCCAATTCAGTGAATATCAAAATTCCCAAATCCTTGAACAAATATCTTTCACCTTTAGGGGTTATCTATGCAAACTCTTCCATGAAACTATCTTTAACTTCTTCTTCAATTTCAGAGTCCTTTTTGTCAAGTTGCTTTGCTTTGATCATTTCAAACATGGCCTCAAAATTGTCAATATTTCTTCTCCATAAATATTGAGCAAAAACTCTTGACTTGAAAAAAATCTCATCATCAATAAATTTCTTAGAGGCCTAAACTATTATAGGATCTATTTCCTTACCTTTTTAATCCTTTATAGTGAGGGCTAGTATTGGCATAAGAGGTTCTTTAGGCACTCCTATTTCTATATCTACTATTGTGACTACAATATCCCTCTCCCCTCCCATTTTTCTCAACTACTCTCTTAAGTACACTTCATCATCTATCTAGAGTAGGGTCTAGATAGGGGAGTATTCTTCAACCTTAGAAGATGATCCCTACTCCAATTTCTATTTCTTAGGTGTAGGTACAGTAGGTGGGCTTTTAGAGTGTGGTCTTTTGTATTGAGGAAAAACTATACACTCTTGGCCATTATATACCTGACTTTCTTCTACAATGTGTACTCCCTAGGTTTAGATTCATCTTACTTTCCAATCTCTTCCCCACTTCAATGACCTTATTAGGTGTGCTTCAGTTATAATTTCCTTCTTCTCATTCAAAATTTGCATAAACTTAGAAAATTTATCCATCAACATATCTATTTTCACACCCCAACATTTTCTATCAGCACGGGGATCATAGTCTGGCTCAAAAGAATTTAAAAAATCTAGGACCTTGCTATTTACTTTCCATTTCTCTTTCCTAACTTCCTACTCTTGCAATGAGAACTTATTCCTAACTATATCCTCTGGAAAGTACACCATGTGTTTATAAGCTTTAGCTTTAGTTCTTTCTTCAAATAAGTCATAAAATCCCTCTAGGTCTACAAAGTGAGTATGGGATTGAGCCATTTGATAATTATCCAAAAAATTCTCCAAGTTCTTCCAACCCCTTTTGAAAAAAACAAATTTGTGCACAATAGTAACTTGGGGAAAGAAAGTACCTTTGGATTTTCCTAGCAATTCTCTTTCTTCTACTAATCCTATCTACCATAGGAGCTCAACAATTCCTACTTTCAAGGGCACTTGATAGGGTAGCACATGTAGTTTTTCAAGAAAACCATAGACTCTAAATATAGTAGACACTACATATGGGATGATGTCTCCCCAATTGTGACTTACCATTAACCCTTTGGCATGATCCTTCATTCTGATAAGTTCTAGTAGAGGTTGAGGTATTCTAGGGCTTTCCCCTACTAACAACATTCTAGTCCTAGAGGGAAAATACCTATCAAATCTGACAAAGCTTGCATTTGTTACCTCCCATATCATATCTACACTCCAAAATTGGATAGGAAGCTTCTTTCCATCTCTTTCTAATTTCAATTTCATTTCTTTAGAGAAAAAGGGAACTCCTTTATACAAACATATGTACATTGACATGGAGTACCAGTAGAAGGGCTTATTAACTTTATCCTTTGCAATACCCATTAGCCTAGTATGACTTTCTTCTGCCAAGAGAGTAGCAAAGTCAAAAATAGAACTCATATCGTATTGAAGGGTTTGAGCAATGATGAAGATAATGGAACTTGGTATGTGGTCTTTCTCATCCATGCCAAAAATCTTGCAATGAGAGAAATCCAATGCTTGTGCTCTGGGGTTGAAGTATTTTCTAAACAATGGCTCTAGGGTATTTGGAGTAACCAAGGGTAATTGTCCTATTTTGACAAAATTTTCTTGTAGTGATCCTGCCCTTAGATATACTCTCTGTGTATCATACCTAACCTAGAGGTCTTCCATATCTATCTTCTCATGAACTTCATGGTTATGGTTTAATTTGAAAACCTCTTTGATCAATTCTGGTCAAACCCTAAAAATATTATCACCACCATGATTCTTCACTATTTTGGTTATTGGACCATATTTCTTTGACATTATTACAATCAAATAATCATTAAAGAAAACACCTAGGATAATTAATTTGCCAATGTCAAATTCCCATACATTATTTAGGGGAGTATCAAGTCTTCTTTTTGCAAACCATTTACAAAAAAGCTCTAAACCTCTGACAGATACCTCAACGTCGCTCAACCAGTTTTCTTTTTCATAAAAACCCTCATTGACCAATAACCTAGGGTTCTTTGGTGTAAATTATTTTCCCCTTGCAAGCTCATTCATGGATTGTGGAATTTTCTCTAGGATATCATCATGCAAAGCCATTTTTAAGTAATCTACTTTTCCTAAAGAATCCCTTCATGGAGGTATTTTGAAAAATTATCTTATTATGAAAGTTCTTTCTTAATTTTCCAAAAATCCAAATACTTACCCAATTTCACTATTTATATCTTCTAAAAATATTTAGTGGTGAATTGAAACCATCAATGCACTCTTAGCTTTGAAAACCTTTTCTTTGTGAGAATTCTACAACTTTAGTATTCAATAATGGAAAATTAGAATTCTTACTACAAAAATAACCTCACATAAAATAGCATTGATCAGAATTAATGCCCCAATAGTCATATTTTATGTCGCATCATGGAGTTTAATATTCAATCGTCAATCTGCAAGAATTAGATGACTTAGCTTAAAACCCAAATGACTATGTTACCCTTTTTGAAACTACCCACATGTCAATAAGGCATTTCCTCACATTTTCTAAGTTTGAGCAACTTTAATTTGCAGGAAAGTGCTGGTCACCAATCTCATGAGATCAATGGTCATAAAAAACCTTTTGAATTACTATGTTTGCCTTTAATATTTTGGGCCCACTTACACAGTCACCCTCCAACTCAGTAAATTGGTAGACTACCCAACAAATTGGCATAAGACATATGGCACAATCCCAACTCAACACTACTAGGCAACTTTTGGAATGATCGACCCCACATGGCCATGTGCTTTGAAGGTGCTTCCCTACTTTCTTTAAAAATAAAACATCTTCATAAAGAGGGAAAGTGTTGTCTATCAAACTTCAAATGATTGATGGTTCCATAAGACTCACTTTAATTGAAACCTATTAAGCAATAGTAGCCAATGAAAATGATTTAATCTTCCATGCATTCTGGCATGCTCAAACTGTTCTGACACTTTTCCATCCTGGTGACACATAACAAAAATGGCATCGTTGAACACACATGTCATCAAGGCATTTCCCCACATTTCATAAAGTTTGCACATCTTCAAATTGTGGGAAAGCGTTGATTGTTGATCTTCAAATGATCGATGGTGTGACTTCACATTTTTTTAAAGGTACCTTCCACCTAGTTCATTCAATTAATAGGCTCTAAATTTATAGTATGTCCTAATAGCAATCTGACAAGTCCAAATTTTGTGGCTCATTAGGGAACTACCATCATCAGGGTCTATGTGTCACCATGGTGCTTCCCCACATTTGTTAAAACTTGAACACTTTCAAATTTTGGGCAAGTGCTCATTGTTGATCTTTCTTTGATCAACAATTTATAAGAAAAGACCATACCAAAGTTTTAAAACTTTCAAAGAATATTAGTGGGTCAATACAAGGTCAAAACCACAGTTTATTTAAAACAAAAGTTAATAGGAAAAAGATTTTTTGGGAAAGTATTTAAAATAAAACACGAAAAAATGCATAGAATAAATTCCAAAGCAAAAAAATTCCCACAAATTTTCAAAATAAGCCAATACTTTCCTATCTTTTGAAAACTAGGGCATAAACAATAAGGGTTTCATGAAACTTAGGGTTTTCACCTAGAGCTTTTAACACACCTTACTTTTAAAATCATGAATCCACTGGGTTTTCACCATGAAATGTAATAAAATGATTAAAAGTGAAAAACCAAGCCAAACACATACCACAAGGTTTGATGCATTTTTAACCATGGATGATCATGTTAGAGCCATTTTTGTCTCTACAACTCTATGAATAGAGATCCTAGCCCAGTCACCTAAAATCTTTAATATCTCTTCAACCTAGTGTTAGTGAGCAGATTGTCCTTCAAGGAAATATATGCAAATGTAACTCTAAATGCCCAAGTGAGAGGACAAATTGGCACCAACTATTAGATAGGTTATTGTTGGATTGATAACCTTCCTCTAAATTTTTATTGGGTATAGCTCCCTGTCTAAGATGTACTACGAATTGATTGTGGATGCTTTTCACTAGAAAGAACAAAAGGATTTCAAACATCTACCTATAAACACAAAGTAGATGTGGAAAAAACTAAATGACTATGAGGAAATAAATGGTAAATGACACAAAGTCCATTCACCCTGACATGCTACAAAGGATGAAATTGAGAAATACATTTTCCATCTTCTTGAGAAAGTGCAGAAATAGAAAATGTATACAAGAAAAAATGATGGTAAAAGCACATTTAGAGAAAACTAAAGTGACACAAAGTTCACAATTAGTGGAAAGAGGATCACTCAAACTCCAAGTTTTGATATACAATTAACTTTCAAGTCTCCCTTCCCTAAAGCATAAAAGATACTAAGACCTCATTACGCATTTGCAATTACAATCACCATTACAAAAAGATGAAACTCCTCCTCTGCATTACATAAACAAATTACAACTCTCCTACTTTCTAACACAAAGTTTAGAATAGGAAAATGAAAACTTTCTCTGCCTCTGATAGCCTCACAAGAAAATGGAATTAACAATTGAGAAAACCTTCTCCTCCCTATTGTAGCACACAATCTTCTATATTGGAGAAAAAGATGGAACCCCATTATCTTGATGCTGCTGGCTTATTTATCTTTTCACCTCCCATGACTTTTCAGTTTGCCTAACTAAATCTTGAAACCATTTCTCTTCACCTTCCTTGATAGATTTTCTTTGATTTTTATGACATTCAGAATTTAAAGATTTTTCACTAAATCAAATGTCATCTTAGCATATTTGGACAAGTGGCAAATGAATAAATCAGTCCAAAATAATAATAAAAATTTGTTTTTGGGCAGATTTGTTTTGACAGTCAAATGGGTCTCAGTGCAGGGGCCATAACTAATTATTCCACTATTGGATTTCCTTCATTTTTGGATATGTTGGAGAGATCCTAATTTTGCACAACCTACCTCCCATAGCCTCCTGCCTCCAACAGCCTCACAAGAAAATGGAATCAACAATTGGGAAAACCTTCTCCCCCCTATTGTAGCACACAATCTTTCATATTGGAGAAAAAGATGGAACCCCATTGTCTTGCTGCTGCTGGCTTATTTATCTTTTCACCTCCCATGGTTTTTCAGTTTCCCTAACCAAATCTTGAAATCATTTCTCTTCACCTTCCTTGATAGATTTTCTTTGGTTTTTATGACATTCTTTTAAAGATTTTTCACTAAATCAAATGTCATCTTAGCATATTTAGACAAGTGGAAAATGAATAAATCAGTTCAAAAAAATAATAAAAAATTTCTGTTAGGCAGATTTGTTTTGATAGTCAAATGGGTCTCGATGCGGAGGTCATAACTAATTATTCCACAATTGGATTTCCTTCATTTTTAGATATGTTGGAGAGATCCTAATTCTGCACAATCTAACTAGAGTGCTTGAGAAAAGTATGTCTGAATGAAAAGTTATTGAAGATTGAGTGGAGATATATAAGATTGTCGAACCATCAAACTCATTGAACCACTCTGAACCATGTCATGTTTCAAACTTGAACTTTGAACTATTGAACCTTTACATTAAATCTACCTCTATTTGAGCTCCTTGAACCTATGAACCATTTGATCCTCCATGAACCTGTTGTACCATTTAAAACATCTCAAACTAGTTGAATTCTTTGAAATGCCAAACTCATTTGAACCTGTGGGATGGATCATTTGAACTGTTGAACCACTATGAATCTTCTTATGTAGACTAAACCATTAAAAAAATTTATTGAAGATTCCAACCATAACCTTGCACCTCTGATAACTATTCTCTGAACATGTCTGTTATGTACATTTAACCAACAAACCTATAAAATTATTTGAACCTATCCCAACAAGTTGAACTGATTTGAACTATTGAACTATTCTGAACTTCTTTGAACTACTTTGAACTTTAGTTAAAAGTGGTTTGAAAACATAAATTAAAAGTTCTAAAACCATGTCCATATTGGGTACCAATAGGGGCTCTAATTGAGGGACTGATTTTGATGCAAAATTAGAGAACTCCGACAATCTTTGGAAAAAGACAAGTGCCTTATCCATTGGGCAGATATAGTTAACAAGAAAAGAAGACTAGGAGTTTCTTGCAGAGAGGGCAGAGGGGAGTAGGGTAAAACCAACCAACAAAACTAACACCTACACTACTAGCAAGCACGAAGCTTGCACATTATTCCAAACTAACACTACACACACCAAAAACTTATTTATAATATTTACAAAGGTAGGAATAGGACGTACCATGAAACTAGATAAAAGAAAAGAATCATGTGAAACCATTTATCAGCTAGGAGAAGTAGGAACCCTTCTACAACAACAAACCATGTCTTAATAAAGAAACTCCATATCATTTCTTGATGGCAATCTCTTCAGTGTTGAAACTTAAACTCATAGTATATAAAATGTTGGCAACCCAACATTTTTTCCTAAACAACCAAAGCTCATCATAGCATTCTTCTTCACTCAAGAATTGATCTTTCACATTCATTAGATTAGATTTCACTTGAAGTTGAAAAAAATAAAATACTAAATCCTCACCAAGAGACAGTGCACAATACCTAGAAATGTTGTCACCAAGATTTAATCCTTGCACATGATCCTTAATATCATGGTCAACTTACAACCATAGACAGGCTTCATCCAACATTGGATCAACCCTTGAATATGTGTTTTCTTCATCCCTTTCAAGAACTAAACTATCATCAAACATGCCACAAATTCCATTTTTTTCCTTTTTCAAAGTGCTATCACATGTTTCAGCATTACTCCCACAATCCAAATCAGCAAAACCATATGTAGATGAATGAGAAGAAAATTTATCAATGAATGCTTCATTCTTAATTTGATTTGAACAAATACCTAGTTCATCATTAAAGGAATGACCTAGATTGAGTGGTGATAGGAATGTGTCTACAATTTCCTCTTCCTCATTACAAAGAGTGTCCTTCAATATACCAGCTAGATCACTACTCAATTGAAAGTTAATTTCATACCTCTTCCTCTCAACAAGAAATTCAGAAAAAATATCTTCATCCAAAGGCATCTTTACCTCATCTTTCCACAGAATTTGATTGTCATCAAATAGGCTAACTTGAGAGAGGCCTTCCAGCTAAAGAGATAATAATTTTTTTCTTATGATTCTCTCTTCTTCAGCATGGCTATTTGCAAGCTAAGTGATAACTTTAGCACCTCTTTCTTCAATCTGATTTTCAACATGTGAAGAAAGCTTTTCTACACACACTTTTACCTTGTCATCATTACCATTACAAATTTTGCCCTCAAAAGACTGAAATGAATCATCAGATAAAGCCTTACAACCTATTTCCTTTAAATTCATACCTTGACTATCCAAAGAAGGATCTTCTTGCTTAAGAGATGATAAAAATATGCTTATTATGTCTTCCTCTTTCTTGTAGATGAAAGTTTCACATGGTGTTTCAACAGAGTTTTCAACTGGATAGGGACTAACCCCAACCTTTCCTTCTTCCATCAAAATTTCAGAATTTTCTAATATGGAAGAATTGAACATATTTTCATTATTTAATTGTGAATCTTGAGATTGAAAAAGAGGATTTTCTTTGATAGCAACATTCTCACAAAACCCCACCAGCATGGGAAGTGGATTAAGGTCACTCTAGATAACTTTACCCTCTTGATTTACAGACCTTTCTTCACTCTTTTTTACTACTGCTGAATTTAGTTGATGCCAAGTTGCTTCCATCTGGAGTAAAACATGATCATCTACTTGAAAACTTCTCAACTTAAAGGGCTGAAAATCTATCTTTGTTTCAACATTCTTATCATTCTGAAAAAAGGTCTCATGCTGAAACATATCATTTCTAAATTTAGCCAATGAATTTGTCTCCTCAAGAATAGCAAGAAGATTTTCTTGCTTCATCACTACTTTAGATTGCAAACATCCCTCTTGTTGTGGTACATATGAGAAAGATTCAAAGAGAGAAGTATCATACCCTTCTTTGCTATCCATCATTTTTTGCTCTTGTTGATGCACCATATCATGTTGTTCTGAATCAATGATAGAGAGGGCATTAGCAACTTTAGAAGAGCAGCCTTGACATTCTAGAAAAAGAGAAGCCATTGATAACCCTACAATTACTCATATGCAACAAGTTCTTTACTTGCAATTGGTACATTCAAGCTGGTCACTAGTTTGTCTAATTGAGCAACACACTCCTCATTATTTTCAATATGCGAGTAGCAGAATCCTATTATCTTTACAGCATTAGCTTCAGCCAACAAGGGTTCTTGAAAATCTTCATCATTAAAAATAGGTAGATTCTGAAAAAGTGGAACATTGGGAGTGGATTAGTTTCTTCTAGAACATGCTTCTTCTTTGTAGCTTCCTCCTAATGTGGTATTGTTGTCCACAAAGGTATTCTTCCATTGGTGGAGTCTCTATAGATTTCATACCACTAAGAATCCAGGTATCATCCAACCTGATTTCTTCCTTTTGTGCGTCCACCAAATTTTGCACTCCAAGGCATTGTAACCAAAACTTGACTTCAACATCCATAGCAGCTATAAAGAAGCATACCTGATTACTTTCAGTAGGTTGGCAGGCTAGAGGAATCTTACCAACACTCTAGTTAAATCTATCAATAAACACCCTTACAGATTCATCTACTTTCATTTGAATTTGAATAAGATTTACCAAAAATTGATAGGAATCAATTGTGAGTTGAAATATCTCAAGGAATATCCCCTTAAGATCATCCCAAGTTGTGATACATCCATCTTGTAAATTATGCAAACATTCCACAGCTTTTGCCACAATGCTTTGAACAAATAGTCTGATGAACACATCTTCTTCCTGCACACCAAGAATCCCACATGCAATAGTAACTGCTTTGATATGATCAGTTGAATCTTGTGTTTTGTCTCCATGAAACTTGGGAAGGTATTCCCATGATCTTTTTGGTAAGGCTGAATATTGGGCCAAGGTAAATGGTCTGATCCGAGCCCCCCATGGTTGAGTTGCAATCATAGCCATAACACACACTAGAACTCCATAAATAAAGATTCAACAAGTCTGTAATGTAGAGTTGCCAATCTCCTACATATAGAGATAACCATAAAATTGAGGAAACAAATGTTAGGAAATAATCTTCATTTTGATTCCCCAATAGAGTCATCAAAAATCTATTAGTGAACAAATTGTCCTCCAAGGAAATATATGCAAATGTAACTCTGAATGCCCAAGTGAGAGGATAAATTGGCACCAACAGTTGGGTAGGTTATCGTTGGATTGATAACCTTCCTCTAAATTTGTATTGGGTATAGCTCCCCATGTATGATGTACTACAAATTGATTATGGATGCTTTTCACTAGAAAGCATGAAAGAATTTCAAACATCTACCTATAAACACAAAGTAGATGTAGAAAAAACTAAACATCTACGAGGAAACAAATGATAAATGACACAAAGTCCATTCACCCTGAAATGCTACAAAGGATGAAATCAAGAAATAAATTTTCCATCTTCTTGAGAAAGTGCAAAAATAGAGAATGTATACAAGAAGAAATAATGGTAAAAGCATGTTTAGAGAAAACTAAAGTGACACAAAGTTCACAATTAGTGGAAAGAGGATCACTCAAACTCCAAGTTTTGATATACAATCAACTTTCAAGTCTCCCTTCCTGAAAGCATAAAAGATACAAAGACCTCATTACGCATTTTCAATTACAATCACCATTATAAAAAGATGAAACTCCTCCTCTGTATTACATAAACAAATTACAACGCTCCTACTTTCTAACACAAAGTTTAGAATAGGAAAATGAAAACTTTCTCTGCCTCCAACACCCTCACAAGAAAATGGAATCAACAATTGGGAAAAAATTCTCCTCCCTTTTGTAGCACACAGTCTTCCATTTCAAAGAAAAAGATGGAACCCCATTTTCTTGCTACTATTGGCTTATTTATCTTTTCACCTCCCATGGCTTTTCAATTTCCCTAACTGAATCTTGAAACCATTTCTCTTCACCTTCCTTGATAGATTTTCTTTGATTTTTATGACATTTAGCTTTTATAGATTTTTCACTAAATCAAATGTCATCTTAGCATTTTTGGACAAGTGGCAAATGAATAAATCAGTCCAAAATAATAATAAAAATTTCTTGCTAGGCAGATTTTTTTAACAGTCAAATGGGTCTTGGTGCCAGGGCCATAACTAATTATTCCACTATTGGATTTCCTTCATTTTTGGATATTTTGGAGAGATCCTAATTCTTCCCAACTTCACTAGAGAAATCAATAAAATTATGTCCAAATCAAAAGTTATTGAAGAATGAGTGGAGGTATATAAAATTGTCAAAACATCAAACCCGTTGAACCACTCTGAACCATGTCATGTTTCAAACCTGAACTCTAAACTATTGAATCTTTACATTGAATCTACCTCTATTTGAGCTCCTTGATCCTATGAACCATTTGATCTTCCATGGACCTATTGTACCATTTAAAACATCTCAAATTGATTGAATTCTTTCAATTGCCAAAACTCATTTGAACCGGCGAGATGGATCATTTGAACCATTGAACCACTTTGAATCTTCTTATGTAGACTAAACCATTAGAAAAAATGTACTGAAGATATCAACCATAACCTTGCAACTTTGATAACTATTCTTTGAACATTTTTGTTATGCACATTGAACCAACAAACCTGTAAAATTATTTGAACCTATCCTAGCAAGTTGAACCAATTCGAACTACTAAACTATTCTAAACTTCTTTGAACTTTAGTTCAAAGTGGTTTGAAAACATAAATTACAAGTTTTGAAACCATGTCCATATTGGGTACCAATACCTAAAAAATTGACATCAAAATTGTGTATGGAAAATAAAGATAAGAAACTAAACCAAAAGTTCATAAAATAAGAACAAGTATCCCAATCCATACACAATCATACAAGGGCATGAAAACTCTGCCAATACAATGAAAATTATTGAAACAATCCATACAATCTACTCACATGTGTGGTATGAAACTAAAATTCATTCTAACCTTAAAAATCATCATCCCATGCTCAAATACTTGAGCATGGGTGGTTACAACCACCCAAAACTTCAATTCCAAATTTCTTGCAAAAATTACAAAAGTTGCTCAAGAAACTTTTGAGCAATTTTACAACTTTTAGCAATTTTTGCTCTTTTCAAGTTCTAAGAAAATGGGTGTCTCTAGACCTATTATAGGACCTTATCTAGGATCCCTAGGAACCTAAAAAATAAAAAGAACCTTAATTTCCCCACCCTAGAAATTTTTTACCCATTTGACAACTTTTGACAACATTTGACAATTTTAGGACCTTGTGAGCAATTTTTGCTCTTTACAAACAAAGTTTGAATGCAAGGATCATTGGATCTTATTGGACTCCCACAAGAATCTTAACTAACACCCTAAAAACTCACAAAATCAAAAAGGGAGGTTCCCTGCATCAACTTTCACACTAGAAAATCAAAGTAGAGAAGCAGTTAAATTGGATGTTTGAGTTGAGCTTCAAAGGAACTATTTTGACAAGTAAGTTTCAGTTTAGTTAGTACATTATTTTGGATATGTTGTCTTGAAGATTTATTCTTCACTCTTGCTAGAGAATTTAGGCAATGAGTCTATTTTTTTCCAATAAGCCATTAACAAGGTTTGAACCTTCTAATAAGGGTTCAAGGTCCTCTAATAGGGATTTGTCACATCCTTTCACAAGGAACTTATATATTAGTACACTATCCTATGGGTATTAACCTCATCAGGGTTTTCCCTCTGATCAAGGGTTTTCCTAGTCAAAAATCATTATGTTATGGTGTATGATTTCTCATTATTATGCATCTTTATTTTGATTATTGGAGTTTTGATTTATAAGTGTGGATTTAAAAGGATATTGTTACAACATATTTAGATATGATTAGTAAAGGAAATTTTGATTGATTAATTAATTAATTTGATTTATTTTAGCCAAGTGTACCAATGAAATTGGTTGAAATTAATCTTCAATTGATTAAGTGAACTATATAATTCATTAAAATTAATTACATAATTATTTAATTGATTTGATTCAATTTGATTTCTTTTTCTTGAATAGTCAATAAATTTGTATTTTACTCATAATGATTTAAAATTCCATTATTTTGATCACTTTGACACGCACACACACACACACAAACTCACTTGATAAAATATTTTTCTATATGTATATGTATATTTATATGTGTTTGTATGTAAAATAAAGATATTATTTATATAATATAGATATTTTATCAAGTGCGCTTATATATACATACATATGTGTGTGTTTATATGTATGTATCTGTTGATATTTTTTAGATTTAATTAAAAAAATTTAAAAATAATTTATATATTTCTAATTATATATCAATAAATTTGTATTTTACTCATAATTATTTAAAATTCAATTATTTTTATATTTATTTATTTTCTTGGTTTTATTTAATTATTGATTGCTATTGTTTTTATATATCTTTTAGTTATTTGTGGGTGGGGAGAATAGGGTAAGAGAGTGTTTATGTATGTATTTATATTTTTTGGGTGCATATTTTGTTAGAATGATTTAGAAAAAATGATAGAGGGGGGAGGGATGAACTAGCTATCCAAGGTCTAGATGTACCAATTGAACATTTAATCACTTCACATACTTTAGATCTAGACATTCAATAGCCCAATCTCTATAGAAAATAATCAATGACATAAACTTGTAGTCCACTATCCTAATAGTAATAGACTTGTAAAATGTAAAATATTAACAGTAAAACATCACAAATGACATCCACACAAGTTGACACTAGGATTTAACGTAGAAATCCAATTTGGAAAAAACCACTAGTAACATGTCACCAATCTTTCACTCTTTTAAAGTGAGCTTTATTAGGAGCCAACCCTATTAAAGGTGACAAAAAAGACTGTTAAACATGACCTTATTAAAGGAATTAATCACCCTATTAGGAGTGGTCATATTAGAGGAATTAAGAACATTCCATTATAATTCCACCTTGATTAAAAGATTTACATATGACTGTTAGGTCAACCTTGATTAAAGGATTTTAATACTAATACAATGGTTAGAACGTAACAATAGTTTTGATCTGACTAATACAAGTCACTTTATAAATATAGATCACAATTCAATTCAAATGCTAATTCAATGACTAGCATTCATTGTCATCTTTGTCTATAATATTCCTGGAACCCCTTCAAGGAATCACACTTCACCTCTTCACTTATACTTCCCAACCTTTTGCTTAGGTTAACTAATCAATAGTATTAACAACTGATCCAACCTTGATTAGGTCTTCACTAGCTCTACTAACATGAACCTCTTCTTCAAGTTATCCCTTACAACTCCTTAAATAGGTAATTTTTATCTTTTTTTGCTTAAATACCACCATTGATCATATGGTTTTTTTAGATTCATTGAATCCTTCCAACATTTCATCTCCTCTTTTCTCTTCTAAAAACTTCTCCAAACTTTTCCTTAAATTATTGTATAGAAATTATCAAACATTATTTCCCTCAAATTAAATGCTCTAGGTCATCCATCCTTATCTTCCATACATTCTACATATTTCAAGAAATAAACTATGTCAGATGGAAATTATTATTTCCTCATAATTTGTCAAATGTTTTCCCTTAGCCAGCATTATTTTCTAATGCTCGATCATCACTGGATTACTCAGTCAGTACTATCTTTTCTAATTGACACATATATTGATGCTTGGTCAATATTGATTCTTGATTGACACTAAATTTTCTCAGCTTATACTAGAACTCAGTTGACACTAGCATCACTCGACATACTCTCTGAGTTTCATAATCTTCTATTCTTTTACTTAGTCAAGCCTATACATTTGGTTATCCTTTGATCACTTCTTCAAGGCTTTAGTACACCTACCTTCTTCACTTATAATATGATTAAGAAATCACTTTATCTTGTCAAAATCTAACTAACCAAGTGCCCATTGTAGTTTTCTTATAACTCAACCTTTTCTCTAGGTACTATTGTTATGTCTTCTCTCAAATCCTCTTCATCAATCATTTAGACATAATAGATAGAAAATTGTCTTACCAATTAGGTTTGAGATCAATGATAATATAAAAAGTTGTTCCAATTGTAGTTTCTAATAATCTTCCTCTTTGGTATTGATGGAAATACCTCTAGTTACCATACAATCCAAAACATGTACTACTTCAAGCAATCTCCCTTTTTATTTATTACCAGATCTTCATTAATATTCTTAGTTTCATTGTCATTCCCATCTTTGTATTCAATAGTCTCTTTCTTTTAGTTTCATTCTTATTCTCATCCATGCAGCTCACATAAGCTCCCTCTACCATATAATGAAATCAATTAGATTCTTCTATATCTTTGGAAATACCTTACATAAATTCTCCCTCTTTGCAATATCTCCTTATCGAATAACTCCATCTTCATATGGTAATTGACACACTCTCCTTCTCTCTTATTACTTCATGGTATCATGTAGATATCTTCATGCCTATACTAAATTATTCATTTGTCATATGTACTCATCACTAATATAACATTTTTTTCTCTTTCCTTCACTACTTTAGGCAACTTATAAAGTATGACTTTTTGCATCAACCTATAAGATATTTTGATCAACACATTTTATGCATAGCTCCATCTCATATTAAGTACCTATCTAGAGGAATCACCCCTAATTTACCTCTTAGGCACTCATGTGTATCCTTAGGTACTGCCTTAGTGAAAATATAAGCTATTTTCTCCTTAGTGTTCACATACAATCTCCCTTCTTTGACTTGAACTAACCATCTCAAGTAATGATACTTGGTAGCAATATACTTAGTATTTGTGTTCATCATGGTATTCTTTGGTATGTTTATAACACTAGTGTTGTCACAATAGCTAACAATAGGATTAGTGATCTATCCCTTCATCCCTTTCAACAATTGCTTGATCCACACAATATTTGAACAATTTACTACTACTTCCACATATTCAACTTTAGATGTTGACTAAGAAATATAGTTATGCTTTTTGCTTGTCCATGAAACTAGTCTATTTCCTAGAGAGAAGAACCCACCACTTATACTCCTTATGTCATCAACATTTCCTACCCAATCTGAATCTGTGTACACATTTAGTTCAAACTTATCATTCTTCTTGTAATATAAGCCATAGTCTTATATTCCTTTTAGATATCACAATATCCTTTTCAATGTCATCATTTGATTCTCCTTAGGATTTGCAAAAATTCTTTTAACAATCCCAATTGCCAATGCAAAATCAAGTCTTCTGTGAACAACATATTGTAACTTTCCAATCATTGATCTATACAATATTTGGTTCACATCAGTAGAATCATCATTTTTGGATAGCTTATGTCCTATAGCCTTGAGTGTACTAATTGGTCTTGAATCTTCCATTCAAAAAAAATTTAGTATCTCCTATATGTATTTTGATTAAGTAATGTACATACCTTGATTCTTTTGATATACTTATAAAATGACAAAGAACTTGATCTTACCAAGCATATACATTTCAAATTCTTTTCCCATCTCATCTACAAATGATTTGCATAATGCATTCTTTCTTCCAAATATGTTATCATCAAAAAAGATTTTAGATAAAAATATCTCATTTTTACCTCCAGTCTTCAAGTATATATTGTTGTTATCATTTGTTCTTGAAAATCAAGTCTTCATCAAATAATTAGAAAATCTTTCATACCATGATCTAGGGGCTTGTTTCAAACCATATGGATCCTTGTGCAACTTACATACCATGTTCTTATATTTGGGGTCAACAAATCCTTCTTGATTTTTAATGTAGACTCCTTCTTCTAGTATTCCATTCAAAAATAAAAATTTGACATCCAGTTGGTATACTTTAAATCCTTTATAAGAAGAATATACAAGTAGTGTTCTAGCTCCTAATATTGAAACTAGGGAAAATGTTTCCCCATAGTCAATTCCTTTTTCTTGTGCATATCCTTTCCATACCAATCTAGGCTTATTCCTTGTGACTTTGCCTTTTTAATTTAGCTTGTTTTTGAATACCAACTTTGTTCTTATAAATTTTTTGTCCTTAGTTCTAGGTATGAATGACTAGGTTTTGTTTTTCTCTAGCTATTTAATTTCTTCATTCATTCCTTCAATCCAATCTTCACTCTCCAAAGAATCTTTCACTAATTTAGGCTCAATTTTTTTGATTAGACATGTCTCACTTCTCATTCTTTTTCTTTTCATAACTCCAAATTATTTGTTACCAATTACTTTCTCTAGTGCATGGTGTCTTCACACATACTTTGCTAGTGCAGGTTTTGTCCTTTCTTCTTCTAAAGGTTCATCTTGAAAACTGATTTCAAGTTCATTTTTTATTTTTTCTTCTACTTCAAGTTTAGGTTCTTCTTTTCAGACATTTTCTTCCTAATGTTTGACATCTTCTACATGTACCTTGGCATCATTTTACTATTGCTCAATACCTACACTCTTCTTCTCAACAATCTACTGTTGCAACTCAACATTCACATTTTTTCAGCTAATTGGTAGCTTTATTCTCTTTCTCAGGTAGGGTGTAGCAAACACCTTCATGCACATATGAATGTGATGTAATATTTAGGTTTTGTCTTGCATTCAACTTCATTCTTTTATGCATATTCATCAACTTTCATATTTTCACTTTGCATAAGTTTGTTAGTGTTAGAATTCAAACACTTATATTCATTTACCTAAGTGAAATATCCTAGGAATATGCCCTCATCACTTTTAGCATCAAGTTTTCTATTTCTATTATCCTTTAATATATAACATTTGCTTCGAAAAACTTTAAAATACTTCAAATTAGGTGCATATCCATACCACAACTCAAATGGTGTAGCATTTATACCTTTCTTGATGTGCACTCTATTCAAACTAAAGGCTTATATGATTAAAACTTATCTTTAGTATGTTTGTGCCACATTCTTCTCTATCATCAGTATTCTAGCATGGTCCATGATTAGTCTATTTTGCCTTTTAGCTATTGCATTTTGGGGAGGGGTCCTTGGTGCTGACATCTTATTTTTTATTCTTCTATCATTTTAGAATATCTTAAATTCATTAGAGATAAGTTCTCTTCCTCTATTAGATCTCAAGCACTTCAGATTCTTACTTGTTTGTTTTTCAACTCTAGCTAAATACCACTTAAACAACTAAAACACATCCTATTTTTATTTAAGAAACATAACAGCCATTGACAAATATAATGGAATATTTGTCTCCACAATAGGTTTGCACTCCAATAGGTCCACAAAGGTTAGTATGAACCAACTCCAGAATATCATTAGATGTGTATGTCTTTCTCTTGAAACTAGATTTTGTCATTTTTTCCAATTAACATTGTTTGCACATAACATTATCAGGTTTTGTCAATTTTGGTAAACATCTTACTCTTTTAATATTACTAATTCTTACCAAATTATAAAAGTTCACATAATGTAATATCTTATTCCATAACCATATACCTTCATTTTGTGCAAACAAACATATTTCATTTGATAAATTTGGATAGAACAAGTTACCTCTTATTTGATCACCACTTCTAATTATTTCACCAATAGCATCAAATATCTTGGCATTCTTGTTATGGAATTCAATTTTGTATCCTAATTTTTTCAACTATGCAACACTTGAAAAGTTAAAGTGCTTTAACCCAATGAGCATTGTCACAATTGATCTTATCAGTCAATTGTATTAATCTTTTAACTTTCACAAGACATCGTGCATCATTACCAAACTTAACACTACTATCTTTATATGGTTCCATGGTTTTGAATTTACTTTTATTACTAGTCATGTGATGTGAATGACCACTATCAATTATCTACCTATCACCTTTACTTGCAAATGAGATTAATGTCCTTTTTTCATCTTCATCAAAATCTTCTTTAGTAACGTAATAGGATTTATCATCTTTTTTTTAGTCCTTATTTCTCCTATTCTCCCTATCATCTCTTTTTCCTTTGTATTTGTTTTCTTCTTTTATCATTGTCCTCTTTGTCAGGAAATCTTCCAATAATATGACCAACTTTGTTACAAGAAAAATAAATTATAGGAAGTTTACCTTTGTATTTTCCTCCACCTCTTGAAAGTATTCTAGCCATTAGTGCTTCAAGCTCATCAAATTCATCATCACAAAAATCATTGTTACTTTTGACACATTTTCCTTTTCCTCTCTTACTAAGAACCAATTGTGACTTAAAAGAAGATTCAATAGTGGTAGGGGTGAAATTATCAAAATTTGAGATCTCAAAAGTAGTTTTCCTACCAATTACACCTCCTAAAGTTAGGTTCTTACTAGCAATACATCTCAATCCTTGTATTGTAAAAACCTTAATAGCATAAATAGGAAGTAGAGTTCTCAATACCTTGTTGATCATAGTCTCATCATCAATCTTACCATTTGATCCTATTATGGAATTAAAATCCTCTTTGATTCTTCCATAATACTAGATAATTTTCTCACCTTCCATCATTCTCATTTCATCAAACTTAACTCTCAAGATTTCTAATTTTTCCCTCAAGAAATTTGTATCCCCTCCATAGATGGTCTATATTGTATCCCACATTTCCTTTTCATTTTTTTATCCTTTTATGTCATCAAAATTGGCATAGCTTAGGGCTAAGGCAATCACAAACATAGCTTGTTTGTGCTCTTTCTTTTCTTTCATCTACTATGCTATAAGAGGAAGAACTATTATCTCTACATATGCATTATCCATAAAGTTTATTAGACCATCTCCAATTGCTTCTAGATGCAACTTCATCAAACTCTTCCACAAAGGGAAGTTATCCTTGTTCAACCTTGGCACCTCATTTTTATACATATTTATCTTTAGCTTCAAATACCTTCAAAATTTTCTCTACAATCACCAAAGCTCGGATACCAATTATTAGAATAATTTAGAATAACTGGGGGGCGAGGAGGAGGGGGGGGGGGGGGGGGGGGTGGGGGGGGGGGGGGTTTGAATTAGTTATCTAGGGTCTAGATGTACCAATTAAACATAATAGCTTAGTCTCTAAAGAAGACAATCAATAACATAAACTTGTAGTCCATTGTCCTAATAGTAACAAACTTGCATAATATAAAACATTAATAGTAAAATATCACAAGTGACATGCACACAAGTTGATGCTAGGATTTAATGTAGAAATCCAATTTGGGAAAAACAACCACTAACATGTCACCAATCTTTCAGTCTTCTTAAGTGAGCTTTATTAGGAGCCAACCCTATTAAAGGTTACAAAACACACTATTAAATGTGACCTTGTTAAAGGATTTAATCACCCTATAAGGAGTGGTCTTGTTAGAGGACTTAAGAAAATTCCATTAGAATGCCACATTGATTAAAGGATTTACATATTACTATTAGGTCAACCTTCATTAAAGGATTTCAAATAATACAATAGTTAGAATGTAACAACAACTTTGATTTGACTAATACAATTCACTTTGTTAATACAAATAATAGATTGGTTCACATGTTGATCCACTAACTAGCCTTTATTGTCATCTCTATCTTTGATCTTCTTGGAACTTCTTCAAGAAATCACACTTCACCTCTTCACTTATACTTCTTAGTCTCCTACTTAGGTTCACCAATCACTAGAATCAACAACTACTCCAACCTTGATTGGGTCTTCATTGGCTCTACTAACCTCAACCTCTTCTTCAAGTTAGATCATATAACTCCTTAAATAGGTAATAATTATCTTTTTCTGCTTAACACCATTATAGATCTTAGGGTTTGGTTAGATTCATTAAATCCTTCCAATATTTTATCTCCTCTCTCTTCTATAAAATTCTTAAAAATTTTCCATGAATTATTGCATAGAAATTCTAAAACATGTTTTCCCTCAAATTAAATGCTCTAGGTCATTCATCCTTATCTTCCACATATTTTACATATTTCTATAAATCAAGTGTGTTAGTTGGAAATCATGACTTTCTCATAATTTGTCAAATGATGTCCCTTGGCCAACACTCGATCATCATTGGGTTACTTAGTCACTACTATCTTTTTTGTTTAACACATATATTGATGCTTAGTTAATATTGATGCTCAGTTGACACTAAATTTTCTCAACTTATATTATAACTTGGTCAACACTAGTATCACTCAAAATACTCTTTGATTTTCATAATCTTCTACTCTTTTTCTTAGTCAAGCCTATGCATTTTTCATCCTTTGATAACTTCTTCAAGGCTTCAATATAACTACCTTCTTCACTTGTAACATGATTGAACAATCACTTTATCTTATCCAAATCTAACTAATCAAGTGCCCATTGTAGTTTCCTCATAACTCAAACTTTCCTCTAGGTTCTATTGTTATGTCTCTTCTCAAATTTTGTTCATCAATCATCTAGATATGACACTCTAATTAGATAGTAAATTATCTTACCAATTAGGTTTGATATCAATGACAACATAACAATTGTTTCAATTGTAGTTTCCCACATATTTGTGGGTATATTTTCTTGTATTTTCTTTCATTTTTATATTTATATTTTTGAGAGAGTGATGAGTGATATTATTTTAGTCCATGGATATGTTTTATTTTTGGCTTTATCAGTAATTTGTTAATGAATAATGATCTCTCTATCAAAGCACATATTCATGGAAAAGGTCACAAGATACAAGATCAAATCACAAGAGTTCATTTGACCAAGATAGTAATAATTATAAATAATAACTATTCATTAAAAAAACATGTGCATAGCATAGAGAAAGCTACCCCAAGCAATGAAAGCAATTCTAACTGAGGGGTAACATCTTGATCATCTTTTTTGCCCCATGTATTAGGGTCAAGGGTCAAGTTTAGAAGGGAACCCTCATCTTCATTATATTTTTCCTTTTCCTCTTCCTCCCTCCTGGAGGGTGACATCACAAGGTCCAAGTATGAAAACTATTTGGAAGAAGTGGGCCAATAGGTATCATCACTTGCATCGCTCTAGATAGATTCATTAGGTGCTAGGGAGAAGGAGAAGCTATAAGACACCCCAAAGAAGAGCCACAATGAAAAGGGGATGTTAAATGATTCCTTTATAAACCACCCCCTCTATTGGTAGAGTGACGAGGATCTTGATACTATAGATTATTGGAAAAATAAGAAGAGAAACTACAACTATGTTGGCACCTATATGACACAGTCCAAACCACAAAGACAAAACTTGATGATAGTCTAATGTTTTTACAAGGGGCTAAGTTACTGAGAGGGGAGGGGTGAATTAGTAACCAATAAAACTTAATCTTAATTCACCAATTAATCCTTCATATGTATTATGATCTAATTGCATGCATGAAAAATTGAAAGCATTGAAACATTCATTACACTTTGACACACAATATGATAACCCAAAAAACCTTCCAAATAGAAAGTAAAACTAGGGTGGGGATGATACCCACAAGCTTTATACTATATTATAAAGGTGGCCTATTGATGGGGACACAACCTAAGCACATAATGGACACAATAGGAAAGGGAAAATTTTATTAACTATGAAAATATGCTAGTACACTTATTGCAAAGAAAAAGACCCCAAAACATGCCCTATGGACTTACGATAGCATAAATTTGGAGATAATTTCTTCTCCTAGTACCTTCTCTCAAACTCTAATCTGAATTGCCTTTTACAATGCCAAAAATGTCCTTAAATAGACCCCAAAGGGTTAAGGATTAGGAATACATTCTAGAAAGTGCTAGTTGGCATCCACCGGCCAAATAGAAGGCTCCAGAAGTCACATTAGAAGTCGGCCCAAAACTAGAAGAATCCAAAAATGGTAATCAAACTTTCGGGAGGCATAACTTTTAAACTTTAGCTCCGATTAACAAATCGTTTACATTTCTAGAAAGCTCTCGAAGCACTCTATAGCCCTATGGACTAGCTTTGTTCATCCCCCATTTTTTGGCCCTGTATGAGGTCATTTAATGCCCTGAACTTGACTTTGAAGCATTCTTAGGAGGTCTCCAAAAATCAAAAAACTGCAATAACTTTCAAACTGTGGAGCCTTTTGACCTGATTCTTTTTCTGGAATATTGTAAATTACAATTTTAATCCTTCCTCAAATTTACACCTTCTAATCCACCATAATTATGGTTCAATTACATAGTCCTATTTTTTTGGCATTTACACGTATCCCAAGGTGCTCAAATACTCTAACCTAGAACACTGATAGTGGTACTGTGAGAGTTGGAACCTTTATTTGACCCAAATGGGTATGCAAAAATAAAAACACATGAAATAGAAACTAAGTCTAAGTACATTTTTTTGGGTGACACAGGATTGCCCTTATACCTCTGGATGCTCTTGCATCACCTATTAAGGCTTGCAATGATCACTTTTGATGATTTTCCCTATTAGGAACAATAAGGACTGCTAGGTCTACCTTGCAAAAAGATTTACAAACATACAATGAAGTATGCACTCAGTAAAGAGATTTACAAAAGACTATTAAGTCTACCTTGTGAAAGGATTTAACTATTGCACTTGTTAGGATAATCTAGTGGTTGATCTCTAATTTTCAAATTTGATTTACTGAATGAAATTCCTTTGGAGTGTAATAATCACCTTGTTTTGATAGATAAATATTTTTTTCTCCTTATACTACTTCTAGCCTTTTATTTCACACTTCTACCTTTTAATGCATATTACATTATTATTCTTCTATATTTTTGGATGTGATACAATACATTACATATATACCAATCCAATTTAAAATTCATCAAAGTTGGCTATAATACAAGTTTCACCAAAATACACAAAGTTAGCCCAACTATAGGTAGTCAGGTTCTAAAGATAAACTTGGTGAGGTCTTGACACTCGTCAACTATTGTTAATGCTCGATATCATCATGCACTTGGTAGACATAGAAATTCAGATCATACTAATCACTCCAAGTAGTTTGAACTCAGTTTGCACTAGTGAATTAGTGAACACTATGAAACTCAACATATAAATTGAATCACTTGGTTAATACTGCATAGTTGTGGCAATACTATCATTGTGAGCTTAGTATAAACTAAATCACTTGGTGGACACTGCATAGCTCGGTCAACACAAGATTCACATCACTGAAGATACGAACTCGATAAGCACTAGAAAACTTATTTTGCATTGAGAGACTTAGTAAACACTATGAAACTTAGTTTGCACTAATAATCACCAACTTGGTAGATACTACTTGGTGCAAAATGAATATTATTGTTCCTAAAACTTTATAGAAACTATAGAACTTGGTAGAGCCTGAATTACTTGGTTAACACTGTAAACTGCAAGATAAGCTTGGTAGCTACTAACTATCTAATTAAGTGTGTGTGTTACTAATAAACAAACTTGACTACAATGTCAATAATCTACTCCTTTTGAATTAGTGACAAAAACACTTATCAATCAAAATTCAATTCTCAAAAATAATCTTTATTCTCCATATTTTGTCTTTAACTCGGTAATATGCTCTATTTTTGAAATTTTTCAAAATTATTTTTATAAGATATGTTTATCTGAATATCTGTACATGTATATGTATAATATTATAATGCTCCCCAATACTAACATATTCAATATACTTCACATGTTATATACATATGTCTCATGTCTTTATATTACATTTTCTTATCTTCTCCCCCTTTATTGCATCTTTTCATATTCTCCCCCTTTATATCACACCTTATATTACATATTTTCCACCTTTTTGACATAAATGCCAAAGGTGTATGCTACATGGTAATGCCAAAATGTGACAAGAAGTTAGAATATACCTTTAAAATCAATGACATTGTCTTGTCCCAATTTCCTTGCAACACCTTTCTTGCATGCAATGCAATCTAAACTTCTGCTGATAATTCAATCATGTGATCAGCAATGTAAATGGTGTTATCATGGATGATATTTTTGGCATGTGTCATGTTTTTTGTAAAGTATCCATGTTTGAAAGAATCATGTCTTGTATATCTACAAGTGTGGCCCTTATCCTAGCTTCTTTCCTTAGTAATTCAACTTGCATATTAGTCAAAAATCTTATCTTTGTGTAAGAGAAAAATTGTAGCTTGGATTAAGTGACAACTAGTGTGCACTTTCCTTCAAATCTTCATCTATCTTGGAGAGTTTATCTTTGATTTCCTATGTGAAGATAGATATATCACATAGTTTACCAAATAGAGAAGTGTTATTATTGGTAGAGGTTTCGAATGAGCTAAGAATAGTAGACAAGTCTACTTAATATATAGCAATCTTTAGTGCAACTAGCTCCAATACTTTATTTTCAAATTTCTTCTCTACACTTTGCAACAATTTCTCTTGCCCATTTAGATCTTCATTAAATTTCTAAACCACTTCTGCTAATTGAGCCAAAATAGGTTGAGAAGTATCAACCTTAGTGTTAAGTGCATCTTCAATAATGTTCTTTGCATCTTCTATCACTTGATGTTCTTTGTTTCTCTGCTATCTAGGCCTCTATTGTTTAGCTTTCTTTTGCAAAAGCTCACCTACTGTATGCATTTCATTAAGATCCAAAGTAGAGATATCCCAATTTGGAATAAATATATCTTCATCAAGATTAATGTCATGTTCCTTATCTTTTCCTTTGCTAGAAACCTTAGTATTGATTTTAGGCTTGCTCTCAATTGTCCTTGTGCTAACTACTTGTACACTGGGAATAGTGATTATGGTGGAAATGGAAGGACTAGAAACAAAAGTAGATATTGCACTTATTGTAGAAATATCTTGTTGCTAAGTGACCAAAATTGATGAAGGAGGAAGCACTGACTGCTTGGTAGATGAAGTGCTAACCACTTCAATCAATGAAATACTAAGGTGAACAAGTGTAGAGATTTTTTGAGTGCTTGGATTTGTAGTTTTTGTCACAACCAACTTGGTAGTAGGTTTCTCTAAGATTAATGTCTTTAAAACTTTTCTCAGAGAGTGAGGAAGTGAGGCTATAACTGTTGTTGCAATCTTCTTAGGGTTGGTTTCCTCAATGCTCTTAATCTCATGGAGATTCTCCTCACTGGCTTCCTATTCTTGCTCCTCATCATCTTTATTATCATCAATTGCTTCTTCATCATCATCATTGTCTTCTCCTTCCTTATCATCTTTGGCATCATATTTATCATTGGCATGAACAAAAAAGTCACACTTCTATGAAGGTTGTAGATGTTCTTCCATGTATTAGTGGCATTCTGCACCACCTGTTCAATGTCATTGATCAGTATCAAGCAAGTGTTAAAATTCAAAGTAAGTTTTGTTCATTCTACTTGATGGACTCTTTCACTTCTTTGTCATTTAAGCTTGGCAAGAGTTGCCTCAGAGTCTACTCATATATATCTTTTGTAGTTTCCTTGGCCTATTTCCATCTTGGATTTAATTTTCTCCATCAATTTATTGGGAATTTTTTTATGCAAGTTGGTCAAGAGAATATTTCCATTTTCCTAGCTTAGACATCATCATATCTTCAACTTGCTTCCTTTTCTCTGCATTTTTGGTATAATACCTTAGTGATTTAAAATTTTCCATGCTGGCTCTAGAACCAATTTCTTTCAATTTCTCTTGAAATGTAGGTGAAGTTCATTTGAAAATAATATCCTCTACTTCTTCAACTAATTTCAATTTCTTTCTAGATGTTCTTCTTGTAAATACCATAGTAGATGACTTGGTAGGTCTAGTTATAATAAGCTTACCTTTCTTCTTAATTGTTTCTACTTATTCTAATTTTAATTCATCTACCTCATCTTCTACATCATCTTCTTCTATATCATCTCCTTTACCTTCTATCAATAGGAGAGTAGAACTAATTTGTCTCATTTTTTCTATCATTTCCTTTCCTTTACTAATAGTCTGAGGAAGTTTTATCTCTAGTTCAATTCTGGCTTTGGCTTCATCATATGTACCAAAATATGTAGCTTGGGATCCATAGGTTCATTTAACAATGCCTCAATAATACCCCTAATGTCATCAATATTAATCTCATAGCTTAGAGGCTCATACCACTCTTAGTTTGATTACTTGTATGTACACTGTACAGTCTACCATACAACAAACATCACCCTTGTAGTCTTCTACAAGTTTCTTTGGAATTCTAAATCTATTATTCATCTTATCCTTGAATGAATCAAAAAAATTGTCCATGATACTGACATAATTTTCACCCATCTCTACTATATACTCATTGATTTGATATAGTATAGGTACATCCTTTCTCTACACAACTGTACCTTTTAAAGGAAAAAGATTTTGTACAAAGAAGAATGAATAGGTTAAAAGTGAACCAAACTTAAAAAGGTTATTCTTCAAAGTTCGAATGCTTTCCATATTTTTATTGAGTTAGTTACTCAGTAAGGTTGAAGGACATGTTATTCTTTACCACTTTTAAATTGAGATCCATTGCCTCACATTATATGTTGTTGAGTTAACTAGAGCTATATATTTTATGTGCAATTAAATGAACTCGAAACTTTAGCTCATGTCAACTACACAACTGATCTTCATACCTCTTCCATCTCATTTCATAAGAGTTTTATTTTCCAATTCTACTTGACTTAGTGTTTTGGTGGACTTAGCCTTCGCCAACATTGGGAATTATGTGATCTAATGAATTTTTTTTTCATTATCAAGATAGATTTCTCCAACCATAACTACCTATGTGCACACAGCTAAGGATAAACCTTATCCATTTTATCTAAAATTCTTGGGGCATGTGTGGAATGTGGGTTAAACCCTTAGTTTGCAAGTGTTGATGCTTAGGTTTCAACACACCAATTAGGCACAACTTTCCCAGAGTTTTATCCATTTCTAGGGTTCATATGTCTTGAATTGAACAACAAAAATGTGAGAAAATATCATTAACTAAAAGTACCTTTGATGGAATTTGTGACTAAGCTCTGATTGGATCAGGAGTTTTTGCAAATGCTAGATTCAACTTGAAGTTAGGTGCTTTCCATTTAACTTCTTCAACTAAGATCTTTGACCCCTTCTTGGTTTTGCTACTCGAGGATGCCATTTCTTGGTAGGGTTTGTGAAAACATGGAAAACTTCAACAATAATTTACACAAGTTCCTTGGATGCACAAAAATTTCTCTTTGCAAATAGCTCTTGAAAATTCATGGTGACAAATGAATTTGATTTCAACCTTTTTAACAAATTTCACCTTCTAATTGCCATAAATTCTTGGTATGTTCTCTTGGTTGATGATAAACTATCTTCCACTCAATTTGCTATTGCTTGGCAAAGCCATTCATGACTTGGTGTGAATACAACAACTTAGTTACTCCCAACCTTGCTCTGTAGGGTCTTGCAACCTAACCTAGCTTGGTAAGGTCTAGAATTTCCTTAGACATTCAATGATCCCTTTCCATCTTGAATGCTAATATGGATCTTTCCTTCTAGTTGACTAGAACTGATGTAAAATGTCTACTTCAAAATCTTGGTTCTAGTTATCCCTGTGGGAGATCAAGTAGAAATGGTTGAGTTTCCCAATTCTTGAGTGACATGTGTGTCATTGCTCAAACTTGTGTTCTCAAAATACTTTAAAATCCATTGTTTTTTCATCTACTTTCTAATGTTATCAACCTTGGCTTTCTTTTCATCTTTAATTCTTCTAGTGGTCATATAGTTCTTGGCAAGATGGCCAAGTTCTGTACAAATGAAACATCTTCTAGTAGAGTCTCTTGTCCTCATATGATGTTTTACATAGTTTATTCCAATATGTCCAAATTCTCCATGGTAATGACATTTGCACCATGTGTTGTAGTCCCAACCAAATATAGCTTTTATAATCTATTCTATTGGATTCAATATTTTGATTTTGCATTTAGAAGACTTGTGCCCATGCTTCTTACATTTGTGACATTTTCCTTCAAATTTAGGTTTCTCTTTGTATTTATTGGCTCTATGACCATGCATATTGCAATTGTAGCATTTTCATTGAATTTAGCTTTACCATTACTTAAACATTTGTTTGATGTATGACCTAGCTTACCATAGTGATTACAAGTAGGTCTTTGATTCTTTTGAGCTCCTTGCTTGGGTGATTCAACTTCTTTTGTATATCCAAGTCCTACTTTTCCTTTCTATCTATATTGAATTTTCTCATTTAATTTATCCATGTCTACTTGGGATTTCATCATCCTCTCATTGGTTTTCCTTTTAGTGTTTAGATCATTCTACAATCTTTCATTCTCTGATATTAGATTCATGACTTTTTCATTTGCATTAGTAAGATGATCAAGGAAGTCTACCTGTTGAAGAAATAGATGTTGAATTTCATTATTCGTTCCTTCTAACTCTTCTTTTATCTTGTTTTTCTCTTCCATGACTTCACACAATCTTACTGGCTGAATTTCTTGTTCTCTTTTTAGCTTTCTTACTTCTTCTTGAAGTGTACCATTCTTTTATAGTAGTTCTTTGATTGCTTCATTAGCTTCATCTGAATTACTTTTTGAATGGATATCTTCAATTCTTTCTTCAGTGTAGAGTTTTTCATTCATCTGTACTACAAGATCTTTTCTTCTTTTTAGGGATTGAGAAAGTTGCTCCTTTGCCTTCTTATGTTTTTCAATAGCCAATTCCAAATCTATCTTTTCATTGTCAATAGCCTTATCAAGTCTGAATACCTTCATTATCTCTAATCTTTGCTCAAGTTGTTAAGCTTTTTCTTTGAGAACCACATAGCTCTGATACCAATTGTTGGAAATATAAGATAGGCTAAGTTACTGAGAGGGGAGGGGTGAATTAGTAACCAAAAAAACTTAATCTTAATTCACTAATTAATTTTTCATATGTATTCTAATCTAATTGTATGCATGAAAAAAATGAAAGCATTGAAAAATTCATAACACTTTAACACACAATATGATAACCTAGAAACCTTCCAAATAGAAAGTAAAACTGAGGTGGGGAAGATGCACAGAAGATTTAGCATTGCAGTATAAAATTGGCCTGTTAAGGCTTACAATGATCACTTCTAATGATCTACCCTATAAGGACTATTAGGTCCACCTTACAAAAGGATTTACAAATATACAATGAAGTATGCACTCGATAAAAAGATTTACAAAAGACTATTAAGTCTACCTTGTGAAAGGATTTATTTGTTCCACCTATTAAGATGAACCAGTGGTTGATCTTTGATCTACAACTTTGATTTGTTGAATGAGATTCCTTTAGAGTGTAACGATCATCTGTCTATGATAGATAAATCTTTGTTACTCCTTATACTACTTGTACCCTTTTACTTCACACTTTTTCCTTTTAATTCATAATACATTCTTATTCTTCTATATTTTTAGAATCGATACAATAAATTACATATATACCAATCCAATTTATAATTCATCAAAGTTGGCTATAATATAAGTTTCACCAAAATACACAAAGTCATTCCAACTGTAGCTACTCAGATTCTAAAGACAAACTTGATGAGGTTCTAACACTTGAAAACCATTATCAATGCTTGACATCATCATGCACTCAATAGATGTAGAAGCTCATCTCATACTAATTTTTCTAAGTAGTATAAACTCAGTCTACAGTGGTGACTCAGTGAATACTATGAAACTTGACTTATAAACTGAATCACTTGGTTGACACTACATAGCTCGGTCAACACTAGATTCACATCATTGAAGTTGCGAACTCAGTAAGCATTAGAAAACTTGATTTTCACTAAGAGACTTAGTAAAGACTATGAAACCTTGTTTACACTTATAATCACCAACTTGGTAGATATTGCTCAGTGTGAATTAAATATTGTTCTTGGAGCTCAGTAGAGCTTGAATTACTTGGTTAAAACTATAAACTACAAAATAAGCTTAGTAACTACTAACTATCTAATTGTGTGTGTGTGTGTGTGTGTGTGTGTGTGTGTGTGTCACTAATAAAAAAACTTGACTACAATTTCAACAATAAGCCTATAGCAAAAGTAGCTAGAGAGATGTTATTTGAAAATAATATTTCAAAAATATTGTGGAGAGAAGTAGCTAATACAATAATATATACTCTGAATAGAGTACATATTAGAAAAGGTATGGACAAGACACCTTACGAACTATCATTTTACATTCACCATTAGTCAAATATTTTAGTATATTTGGGGAAAAATGTTATATTAAGAGAGATGATGGCATTGGAAAGTTTGATCTAGGAAGGGATGAAGGTATGCTTCTTGGATATTCATTAAAAGGTAAGGCTTACAGATGATTTAACTATATAACTAAGACAATATTTGAATGCACAAATGTAAGGATTGATGAGAAGTTTAGAACCAAAGAAAAGATGATAGGTTATAATTCAGATAAATAAGAGGATAAATTTGGAATTGTTAGATAGAATGTTGAAGTTTTGTTTAAGACTAAATATGACTTGCAAAATAATGTGCAAATTGTTGAGCAAGAAGAAGAGAAAAGATCTAAACCTAGAGAAGAGATAAGAGTTGAGATGTTGACTCCTACCCCTAACAAAAATCTGATAAGGAATCACCCACTTGAGAAGATAACTAGAAGCAAAGATAAAGGAGTAATGACAAGGAACTGAGTAAATAAGGAGATATGTTTTATATCTCAAGTTGAACCAAAGTGTATAGATGAAGAAACCAATGATAATCATTGGTTCAAATCAATGAAGAAAAAATTGGATCAAATAGTAAAAAAATAGCACATGGGAATTAGTTCCTAGACCAAAGGACAAGAATGTGATAGGAACAAAATGGGTTTTCAAAAATAAGATGAATGAGAAAGGAGAAGTTGTAAGAAACAAGGCCAAACTTGTTTGCAAAGGTTATTCACAACCAAGACTTGTTTATCAAAAGATAAAGACATGGTATGTAAATTAAAGAAAGCTCTTTATGGTTTGAAGCAAGTACTAAGAACTTGGTATGTGAGGTTGGACAATTACTTATAGATTGTGTAGAATATTGATGGTATATTCATTTCACAAGATAAGTACTTGAAAAACTTGTTGAAAAGGTTTTTTTTGGAAAGTTGTAAACCTATTGGTACACCCATGATAATTAGTCATAAGTTATCTAGCAAAGATGAGACACCTGTAGTAGAATAGAAGAAGTATTGATCAATGATTGAAGGTTTATAGTATCTGACTCACACTAGACCAGATATAGAAAATCTAGTTGGGATAGTATCTAGATTTCAAGTTGATCCTAAAGAATATCATTTTGCAATAGTGAAAAGAATTTTCAGATATCTGAAAGGGACATTTGATTATAGAATTTGGTATGATAGATCAAATGATTTCACACAATGTGCATATAGTGATGTTGATTGGGTAGGTAGTATAGATGATAGAAAGAGCACTAGTGGTGGAGCATTCTTTCTTGGAGGAAGATTGGATTCTTGGTTAACCAAGAAGCAAGATTGTATTTCACAAAGTACAACTAAGGTAGAGTATGTTGTAGTAACAAATAACTATAGTCAAATTATGTGGATGAAGAAAATGATGAAAGATATCAAAATTTAGATTGAAGAACTTTTTATCATTTACTGTGTTAACAAAAGTATAGTGAGTATGTTTAAGAATCCTATATTGCATTCAAAGATGAAACATATATCCATTAAGTATCATGTGCTGAGAGAGAAAGCAATATAAAAGGAGATCATATTAGAGTATTTTAGTACTAATGATTAGATTGTAGATATCTTTATGAAGCCTTCTCCTAAAAATAAATTTGAGTACTTAAGAGGTATGCTTGGGTTTATGCCCCTACCTACTTCTCAGTAGGTGATGTAGAGAGTGCATCAGTCCAATGGTACAGATCACTATTATATTACTAGACTAAATGTTGATGCTTCCTATATGAGGGAGTATCTAGTATGTACTAAGTCATTGAGAACTCTTGGTATTCAGTATTTGTTATTGAACAATGTCTTTGGACACTCGAGCCGGTTGATAATTTGAGTAGCTAATTAACAATTGGTATGTAACAATTTGTAACATCAAGATTGACACCTTTGACATTGATGTAAATGGGGGAGAGAATATGCATGAAAAACATCTTCTAAAGCATGGGGGAGAGTATGCATGAGAAAAAATCCTAAGTTATGGGGAAGTGAGACTTGATTGATGAAGTGGATTTGGGTAGATAAGAACAATAGAAACAATAGAGCATTACTTGGTATTCTTGGAACTTAGATGGTTTTTCATCTATATTTCCATTAGCTCCAAAGGAGGAGATTTTTAGCATGAATGCTAATGATACTACATTTAGGGAGTATCTTGAGCATTGGAGAGTTTTATGTTGAATTCATGATTATGTTTGTCATTGATGTCAACATAGCATTGATTCTATAAAGATTAGTGGAGTAGAAGATGGAGATCTTGATGGTACAGAAAATGGTTTGATTGTTTGGTCATGTGTAGTTATGGACATGTAAAACACAGTGTCTTAATGACATGGTTAAGTGCACAAAGCCTAAGTCAAAGATGTACGAAAGTTGTACCTGATTTATAGAGATTAGTTTAGAGATAGAGTATTGAAAAAGAAACTCCTGATGTTTTTTGTCTATCTTTTATATGAGATGGAATGAAGAGATGTACAATTAGGTAGTGATCAAGGATAGTCACATGATTTTATCAGTGAGTGTGCAACCCTTAGTATGACATGTGTAAAAATTTGTATTGACTATGAGCTAATAGTGTTATTATAATTGTAATTAATTAATTATCTTATTTTAATTAATTAGGAAAGCCTCAAGGCTGACTCAAGGAATAATTATGAATATATGGTATAAAGGAAAGATATTTTCCTTGATTGGAAAGTGTATCAAGTGTGTTCAAGTATTATGATCATTGTTGAAGTGCGAAGTGAAAAAAGGAGAAGAGTGCTTGAGGAATGCTTGTAAGAAATCCAAGGGATTATTGGATGTGCAGCTCATGACTTGGTTATGAGATCAGAAGAAGCAAAGGTCCAGTTGAAAGGATAGAGGAAAAGGAAAGAATAGTACAATACCAATTCTATTATTCTAAAAGGAATAATATAGAGATCATTTGGGTAGTGGGTTCATTGGTCTTACCTTGAAGCTATTTGGGAAGAGGGTCTAGCTATCTTCCACAACTCCTAATAGGGTTGGAACAACTCCTAATAGGGTTGGAATCTCTTAATAGGGATTCAAAGTCTCCTAATAGGGACTCATATGTACTAAATGTATTCATAGACTCTTAGCAGGGTCTATCCTCTAACAAGGAATATTTTTATTAGTACATCATTTTGTGGGTACCATCCCCGTAGTGGTTTTTCCTCTAATCGTGGGCTTCCTTAATTAACATATCTAGTGTTATTGTGTATGAGTATCTTGTTGTGGTTTTAGTTTATATTTCTCATATGGTTAAGATTGTTTAAAGTTGATATTAATGTTAATAGTTGTATAACTGATTCACCCCTCCCCCCTCCCTAGTATATTAGTGGATATATATTCTAACATGAATTTGATGAAGAGAAAAAACAAAGGGGCATTGTTTGAAATGAAAAAAACATAGAAGAGTAGTTAAAAGAAAAAAGATTTGAAGATAGAATACATTAGGCCTTAGATGGAATAATGAAGGAATAAAGATTGATGTTTCAAATTATTTTGGTAGTCTTAAGCTAGAAGAATTGATAGATTGACTAAATGAGATGAGGAAATTGCCTAAATGGAAACCTATGATAGAGGAACATACGATGTAGTTTTCATGCACAAATTAATAGGACATATAATGTTATGGTGAGATCACCTCCAACAAGAATGAAATAGAAAAAGAAAGGAAGAGATCAAGACATGGATAAAGATGCAAAAAAATATAAGGGAAAAAAATTCATATTCGTGGATTATTCGTAAACTCTCTTTTGCAAGTTCTAGAATTTGAAGAAAAACTTGTATTCCATGCAAGATTACACAAATGAATTATACAATTTATCCATGTGTATAGAGAATAAATAAAATGATGAGTAGATGGCTGCTAGATACATGAATGGTTTAAAATTTTCTATTCAAGATAAGCTAAGCATGCATCACATTAATAATATAAAGGACACCTACTAGCTAACTTCAAAGACTGAAGAAAAATAGAACATGAAATATATGCAAAGGAATAGAGGAGGTAGAAGTGGTACCTCAACTCTATTTTGAGGAGGTTCAAATTATGGTCAAGGAGAGTCCTCCCAAGGAATTGAAAAAAATAAAGACACTTGACAAGATCCTTCAAATCAAGAGAGAGGAAGGGGGTTTTAGAGAGGATGACACTTGTTGGTGTTTGAAACTACTGAACAACAAAATGCTCAATATCAATATGGTAATACTCATACAACCTAAGGAATAGCCAATTCCTATTAGCAATTTATAAGTGCAAATCATTTGGGCCCAACTTCAACAAAGCCAAGGATGGTTTTCTACTCTTTAGGTTCTACTAAACCAAGGTAGGTATACCTAAGGGATAATTTACCAAGATACTATTGTATGAAAATTAATTTAGTTTCATTTTGATTTTTATCTTCTACCCTATCACATTTGAAATGTATTCATTTATTGATACTCTTTGATTCATATGTATCCCTTTTAAGCAGATTTTGGTCACAATTCTCCTTGAGTTTATAAGAATCCCTGGTAATAGCATCTACCTATGACTCAGAAATAATGTATAAACGAGAGCTGACCAGAAATACAACCTTGACTAAAAATGATCTTGAATTTAAAATTGATTTGGCATGTAGAAGCAAGATTTACTCTCATCTTTCATTTGATTTATATGACCAGCGCCTTATCCATTGGGCAAAAACTTACTATTGGTGGGAGATCTAATTCAAATAACTTGTGAATGAATCTATCAACATCAATCACCCATTCCCATTCTTATAAAATTTCCTTTCCATAAACTCATGAATTCTATTAATCTACTAAAGCATTTATATAATTCATTGAATTAAAAGCAACAATAGAACCAATACACAACCAATCCAGACTGCATTCAGCCACATGAACCTCATTCAAATGACCTCAAAATAAACAAGCTCATGAAATGGAGATAAGAAATGATGACACAAAACAATGGTGTAAATACCCCTTTGTATTATCTCTTTGAAATGAGTAATACAATAATCAATAGAATTTCAAAAGAGGCCCAAAAAATTTAACTAGTTATGTCATATTTTTTGAGAAAAAAGTACACTTGAGAGTATCTAAAAATACTACATGAAACAGGACCGACTATACTATTTCTTGATAATTCCAAAAAATACATCAGAATTTGGACCATCACATTGCCTTGAAAATTCATTTATATAGGCATGAGTTGCAACAAACAAAGGAAAAATGTGATTGATAGGTGTCCTTTACAAAAAGATACTTACATACACCTATCATAAAAAGACAAAAATGTGAATAATAGAAAGATTGATACATCAAAAAATCTTTTGCGGGTCCCTTTCTATTACACTAGTTGGAAAGACAAGGGTACTGTGATTTGATTCTTTTATTATTCTGATTCCTCAAAGTAAGTGGCCATCAAGTTTGAAAGTGATGAGTCATCTCTACTTACCTGCAAACTTACCTTAACCTAAAGATTCTCCCTATCTTTATCATTAACTATAAGGGTGAATTTTTCTTATGCACCTTCTTCTTTCTCATCATCTTTTGCCTCATCACCTTCTACCATCTACTCTATAGACATAAATTTATCTTTCTACTCATTATAGGTAGTGACATCTGGCCAATCAAAACTTGGGATCTCTCTTTGTATAGTTATTAAAGAATTTACAACTACCTCTATATCCACAAGATTCTTTTTGATGATATTATAGAACAACTATACCTTTACCAGCTCTTCATTTTTCATTGCCCATAATAGATGGCTTGTTTCATTTATAACTTTATTCATTCTTTCACAAAAAATCTCATCTAGCTCCCTCTTCCATTCTTCCTTTTCCTTCACTTTATCAATTGTGTTTAAAGCACAAGGGAATAAATCATTTTTTTCTACAAAATACTTGGAAAAACAAATAGTTAATCTTCTTTGAAAATAATCTTTTTTATCTTCAAAAATTTGCAATTTATTTAACAAATAAAAGATCTTTTCTATTTGATGATAGGGTAGCTAGATGATAGATATACACATAACAGTGATATCTTCATTTCTTTCTATCCACTTCTGCACAAGGGATCTAAATACAATTTCATCTCTCTTTAATTCATCCTTGATAGCTGCAATCCTTTCCAATTAATCAAAAAATGTTGGCCATTCTATCCTATCCACTAGATACATTACACCCTACCTCAATTTCTCTTCAAATTGATTATTTAGTTCTACATGCAATGCATACAACTTATTCTTCTCTTCTTCAAAATCCTTTGCAATGTAGAACTATGGCCTTTCTGGGGTGTCTGGTTCTGGTATCTAAATGATTGGAGTTGATTTGAAGGGTTCAACAAGTGGTCGTGGGGGTATGCAATCCTTGGTCTACTGGATTCTCCTACTTTTCTTTTCCCAAGTAGTTTCACCATTTGAGATACTTTGTTTTCTAATGACTGTATCTACATACCCCTCTCCTCATATGCTTTTAGAACTTCTTTGAACCTAGCATTGAGTTGAGAAAATCTATCTTCTTCCTAGCTAGACACCACACTACCAAATTTTAGCATTTCTAAAGCCATTCCAATTATTTTCTTACTGCCAACCTCACTAGCCCTAAACACTATTAAAGCACTAGTATGCTCTGCACTAGAAATTTCATACATTCTAGTCTTATCCCTTTTCTCAATAAACTAAATAACAAGGGCTTGGTGGTCATCACTAAACTTGACTCCTCTATGAGCCTATAATACCTCTTCTTTGGTCTTGAATTAGACAACCTTTTGTTTCCTTATTGAATCAAAGACCATGGCATTCACTATATCCCATTTGGGCAAAATGAGGACTCCTGATTGTCTAACTATTTTCCTTCCAACCTTAGGTGTAAATTGAGAAAAATCATTCAAAAATTTAGATTTTACCTCTTCTTTTATAATAGAGTCTAGCTTGTCAGGTTTCTTTGCCTTTATCTTTTCACATGTCTTTTCAAAATCGTCTATGTTTAACCTCCACAAAAATTGTGCAAATGCTCTAGACTTTACAAAACTTTCATCATTAATAAACCTCTCAGAGGCTTGGGCAACTATAGGATTTATTTCCTTACCTTGGTAATCACCAACAATTAGATCCAAGGAAGGTGTAGGAGGTTCTTGTGGTTCTCCAATCTCTAAATCAAAGGAAGTAATAATTACATCCCCCTCCCCACCAATTTTTATAAGTTGTTCCCTTAAAGATGCTTCATCATCTATCTAGATTGGGGATTGGCTTGGGAGTACTGTTCAACTTGAGAAGAAGAAGACCCTTGCTCTAACTTTTTCCTTTTTGGAGCACTAGTTGTAGATGGACTTTCTAGCCTTGGTCTTTGTTGTAGGGGAACCTATTGCACACTTTGAGCTATTACATAACCTACCCTTTTGTACAAGGTGTGCTGATGAAGATCCACTATATTTCTACTGTTTATCCTTTTTTGCACCTTTTTAGCCCTGTCTAGATAAGCCTTGGCATATATGGCCTTCTTCTCATTCATGGTTTGGGTTATCACAACAAAGATATTCATTAATGCTTGTATCTTGGCTCCCCAGTATTTTTTTTCTTTCAATGGGTCATGACTAGAGTCAAAAGCATTAATGAATTCTAGAGTCTTACTAAATACTATCCATTTCTCCTTTCTCAATTCCTACTCTTGTAAAGCAAAAAACATTCCTAATAACATCCTCAGGATAGTATACCTGGTGCACCATGCAAGCAGCCTTTGTCCTCTCTCTTAATAGGTCATAGAATCCTTTAGGGTTAATAAATATGGCATGAGATCCTGTCATTTTGTATCTATCCAGGAACAAGTTGAGATGTTTCCACCCTTTCCTTACAAAAATGAAATCATGCACTATAGTAACAACTGGAAATAAGGTACCCTTCTTAGGCAAATCCCTCTCATCAATAGTGCTTATCTTCCATAACAACTCTGTTATCCCTCTCTTCAAAGGCACATGAAATGGTAACACATGAGTCTTTCCTAGTAAGCCATACACTCTTATTACTATTGAGACATTATAAGAGATTATATCCTCTCAATTATGACTAACCAATAGCCCTTGTGCATGGTCCTTAGGTCTAACCAACTCTAACAGTGCTTGTGGAATTCTAGGGCTATCCCCTCTCAAAAGTAATCTAAGCTTTGATGCAAAGTATCTATCAAACCTAACAAAATTGGCATCTCTAGCCTCTGATGTCATATCCTCACTCCATAATTGAATTGGATGCCTCTCTCCATCCTTGGTTATTTCCAGCTCCATACCCTTGGAAAAGAAAGTGTATCCCTTGTACAAGCATATATATATATAAGTAATGAATACCAATAGAAAGTTTTGTTTAGCTTCCCCTAGGCTATCCCCACTAAACCATTGTGAGTTTCTTGTGCTAAGAAAGTACCATAGTCAAGAATAATGATCATCCCAAATTGAAGAGTCTGAGCCATAATGAAAATAATAGAGCTTGGGATATGCTCTACTCCATCCATTCCAAAGATATTGCACAGAGAAAAATATAATGATTGAGCCCTTAGATTAAAATATCTTCTCATTAATGGCTCAGGTGTGCTAGTAGTGATTATAGACAATGTACCCATCTTGGTACCATGTTCTTGCAATGGTCTTGTTTTCAAGTATATCCTTTGGGCATCATGCCTTTCTTGGAGGTCACCCATGTCAATTTTTTCATGGACATCATGGTTAGGGTTTAAATTGAAAACCTCTAATTAACTCAGGGAAAACTCTAAAAAGATTTACCCCAGTGTGGTTCTTAACCCAATTTGTAATAGGGTCATACTTTTTAGCTAAGTCAACCAACAAATCACAATCAAAGAAAACTGTAGGGACTGTTAATTTTCCAATGTTGAATTTCCAGACATTTTTCATGGGGGTATCTAAATTCCTTTCTGAGAACCATTTTTTGAACAATTCTAGGCCTCCCATAGATACCTGGGAATCTCTCACCCAATTTTCCTTGTCATAGAAACCCTCTGCTACAATTTTTGTAGAATCTTTTGGAATGAGGTCCCTCCCCTTAGTTATTTCATGTACAGATAGAGGGAATTGTTCAAGAAAATCATCGTGTATAGAACATTTTAAATAATCCATCTATCCCGTGAATTCTTTTCAAGGAGGCATTTTGAATAAACCCAAGAAATTATACAACAACAAAAACTTTATTTTTAGGAGTCAGAGTACTTACCCGTTAAAACTTGCACTTTTTCTCTGTATGATTTCTGCTACAGCTCAGTAGATTGCTGGACAAAAATTTTGTGCCCTGGCTTTGAAAATTTTGTATGCTCTGATATTCTTTTTGTGCTTTGGTGGTTCATTAATGGTGAAATTAAGAGTTTTATTCATGCATTGAAATCACACTAGTGAGCTCTACGCCATATTTACTCTCAGTAACTGTTACCTCCAAATTGCACCCAAATTTAAATCTTATTCATAGATTTCACCAAATTAGACAGCTTTAATTCAAAAAGAAATGATCTTTATGGCTTTAAAAATGTGGCTAGATGTCACATTATTTCTTACCTACATTCCTTAAACTTCTTGCATCTTAAAATTGTGGGTAAGTGTTATTCATTAATCAAGACAAGATCAATGATCACACAAGTTTACAATTGAATAAGGCCCAGTCAGCTACACTAACCAATAGGATGTCTTTATGTGAGTCTGTGCCTCTTAAAAACCTCCACACAAGCTGGTCCCATATCATCTTCTGTGTGAATGAGTACTTGACATCATTCTTTCCATGTGTCAAGCTGGCACATTCCCGCTTTCCTTATCCAACGAGCACCTTCATCAAGTGGGCATGCGTCCTTCGTTGACCTTAACAAGATCAATGGTGACATAGCTTGAACCATTTAATATTTTGAAATAGGAGTGCTGATATCACCATAGACACATGTTTTCATGGCACATCCCCACTTTCTTTAAACTTCATTCAAGTTGTTAATGTGGGCAAGCACCCTTCGTTGATCTTAACAAGATCAACGGTATGAAAAAACTTTGTACTTTACAGTTGCATCATCCACTTGGACCAATTAAATGACTCTTCTCAACCCTCATGCTTTGACCAATCTAACTACTACATTAATTGCTGGAATTTTTGTTCTCATAGCATAAATACTTCCAGCTAGGCACATGTGGCATACATCAAGGCATGACTCAACATTTTCCCCTAGTCTTGGCCCCACTATGACACACGGCGTAAAGGTGCATACCCGCATTTTTTATTTCTTGAATAGTTTCTTAATGCAAGAAAGTTCTAGCCCTTGATCTTTGAAGGACCTACGGTTGACAAAACTTTGATTCTTTCTGGTAGACAAACCCCTTCATTGGTATAATTGACATATATATCAGTAATCATTTTACAACTTGGCACACCGCAGCACATACTAAAGATTCTCAACCCCACCTTGCTACATGTCACAATACTACTTGCATGCTTTATTTATCTCTTGTTCAAGTTGAAAATGTGGGCATGCACTAGCCCTTGATCTAAACAAGATTAATGGTTGATAAATCTTGGTCATAAAGTGATACCTCTATTAATATATCAACCAATCACATCACAGGAATTCCAAAACGTGCATGAAAGGTACTGACAAGTCTACCAAAAGGTTCTAGCAATTTATGACAAATCACAATCTTTATGGTGCATTGAGACCTGAAAAAATGCAAGGGCTACATGTCATCAAAGAACATTCCTACATTATTTTAAAACCTTGCATCTCAACATTGCAAGAATGTGATACCCATTGATCTGAAAAAGATCAATGGTCACACAAAATCTGTATCACATAGGATATTTTTCAATAAAATAATAGAGCAAATTGTAAATAAAGCATAGCCAATAAAGGTTTAAACAAGATTTTAATGAGTTCATGCTTGTTTAAGCCCAACCTTAGGATAAAAGTGATATGCCTAAAAGTTATTTTTGTAATATTATTTTCGAAAGTTTTTCAAAACTAGGGTAAAATAAAACAAGGCATTAGGGTTTTCACACTTTGGATTTTTCAGCCGATTGCTCTGATGACAAACCTTGAGAATTTGATAGAATTTCAACAACATAAAGACCAGGACATGAACTAGGGAAACCTAAGCATTTGAAAATACAAGGAGAAAAAACTCTAATCTACATGAAACAATGCCCTAAATGATTTTTCACTAAATTTTGAAAAAAATTATGTATTGTGAAAAATCAAACCAACAACACTATTGAAGAAAAAGAGGGTTGAAAAAACAAAGAACACCTTTTAATTGTTTTAGGTGTGAAGGAGAAGAAAATGGAGCCTTTGAATTCTCAAATTATAACATACCATAACTAAATCAAGGGTGGCAACCTAGAGTGAATCTAGTTTGGATAGAAGTCACAACAAAAGGAGCATAATAAGAAGTGTCACTAGACATGGGAGGAAGACCCATGATGAGGAGATTAATTATCATTCTAGAAAAGGAAGAAGTCCCCATAATGAACTCTAATGATTCATTGCTTGAACTAGTATCTTCAAACATAGATGCACTTTAGGTGGAAAGGTATACCAAGTTATTATTGATGGGGTAGTTGTAGGAATATAGTATTAAGAGAACTAGTAAAGAAATTGAATTTGCAATGTAAGAAATATCCTTGCCCTTTCCTAATTACATGGTTTAAGAAAGGAAATAAAGTGACTATTGATAAAAGACATTTATTTAGGTTTATTATAGGAAAATCTAAAGGATGAGATATGGTGTGATGCTATTCATATGGATTGTTATCACATTTTGTTAGGAAGGTCATCATAATTATTGGCCAAACTTTCCCTCATATCAAAGATTTAAATTCATAGGTGTAATAATAACCAATAGTCATATTTTCAAATATTTAAATGATCAAATGTCAAAGGGGACATATAATATCTTTGAGTTATCATTTATACCCTAAGTTTTCATCCTTCATTTTTTCATGATCTATGCCTTTGGATTTAAGCCACAATCATGTGACTACCCTTTCTTTGCCTGGTTGTAGGGAGTCAAGCTAGAACCATGGTTAATGTTATGATGAAGCAATCCCCTTATTTTTATAGTTGTAGTGAGTTAACATTGATTCATAGTTAGGGTTGTGACCGAGTGGCTTCAACATTTCAAGTCCCGACCCTGTAACAAATGGTATAGTTACAATCTCATGATGGCCTTTATATCATGAGATTTTCAGATGAATCAAGTCAGGGTCTAATGCTATGAGGTAGGGATTTGTCGTGTGGTCAAGTTATTGTAACATTGTAATAGTAAATGGATCATAAGCTAGAGTAGAAGCTTGTCTGATGCCACAATAGTCAATGATCATAAGATTGTAAAGGAGGTTGGTCAAAGCTAAGATGCCATGATATAAAAAGAATATTGATCCAAAGTTCTAATCTTACGATGCACAAGAAGATCATAAGATCTCAAGGTTCATTTTTGGGTCTTGCAACCATGCAAAGCAAGTGTTCATCATAACATTGGGTCATTGTCAAATCGTAGGTTGTAAAAGAGGGGCATTTTCATGGGTGTGCTCTTGACCATTGAAACTTAGAGGATTGACAACTAACATATTTCTTGGATTTCCAAGGAGCATGATGTTTACTATTTTGGGAATATGGTAATAGGACACGTGTCCTTGTAGGCCTAGTTGGGAAGCTAGAGAAGAAAAACTTATGATGTTATGAAGTTATGATGTCATGCCATACTCTTGCTTGTAAGATCATTAGACAGTTTGATTTGGTTTGTGATGTTATGATGTGCTCCTATTATCATAGCATTAGGTGTTCATGGTATCATGACATTGTAACATTGTAAGGAATAGTAAGGGAGAAATTTTGAAGTTTTGTCTCAAACATTAGATTCTAGATAATCAACAAATGTTGTATTCCTACATTATGAAGGTGCTCAAGGTTTAACAAATGCAGGGAAATGATATTCAACCACATGTCCAGAAGTGTTAGAACCTGAAGGGCCCCTCATTTCAATGTTGTTGCAAGGTTAAATTTCTAATCATATGAAGTCTTATATGATCAATGAAAATAGTCTTTCAAATATTTCAAGGGTTTCAACAATGGATTAATCATAGTCAATGATCATAAGATTGTAAGGGACTTTCCTTCTACTAGAGATGATGTGATAAAGGGGTTCTTGTAGGATCGAACAATCATAGTATCATATGGATCAGTGATCATAGGTGCAGTTTGAAATGGTTCCAATGTTACAAAAAGGGTAGGTCATAAGATCTCAAGGCCAAATCAAAGAGCTTCTGATGCTATGGGAAATAGTCATTGTTGAGCCTTCATAAGATCATAGGATCACTGGAAGCATAATAGTAAATCAGCTAGTTTCAAAATAGTTATCTATTAAATGAGAAGTAAAAGGTTCAATCAAGATTTTTATCAACAAAGGCAACCAAGAGGTCCTCTGATCTTACAATAAAGGTTTTTTTTTGTAACTACAAGGGAAAATTAAATGATTGTTGAAGGTAAAATTTTGGTTGTTGTCATGAGATTGGGTGATCATGAGATCATAGGGAAAATTGATGGTCCTGTGTCCCTGTACCAAGTTTTATCATGTCATTGTTCTATCATGAGATTGTAAAGGAAAGGATTTGTCAATGGTCATGAAAGGATTTCAAGGTGTACTTGATACTACAATAAGTTTGATGATTGTAAGATCATAAGGAAGATAAAAGGCACCCTTCAACAATGAGATAAATTGATGATTGTAAGATTGTAAAGGTGAGGTTTCAACTGGAGATGATATGAAGGTTTTTAACTGCATTTGACAATCATGAGATTGTAAGTCCTAGAGTTGACCATGATATAAGGGTTTTTTTGTCTAAGCTAGAATGTAAAGGGTCCTCAAACAATAAGATCATGAGGAAAGTGTAGGATAAACATTGAAAGTAGTTGACCCATGGGTTTATCTTACTTGGCATGCTGATAACAAAGAATAATAGTTTTTTAATGGAAAATTTGATATGATCGATCAATTACTGGTTATTCTTGTTGCCTCACATGCCTATTAAATGAAAAGGAGTACTCACTCATTGCCTAGTTATCCATCTACCTAGATATACATTAATGGTCATTATTCCTATCTTCTCAAGATGTTCTTTTGGAAAAATATTGGCTTTCCTATATCTAGATGTGTACCATGATCACATTTTCCTTCAAATTTGCATGATTTTTCTCTACAACCTTAAATGCAATGGTTGAACTTGGCTTCTAGATGAAGTTATCTCAGTTATACTTTAACTATAAAAGAAATTTTTGTTGCCTTTCCAAGGGTTGATCTTTTTCTCTAATTCTATTGCATCGTATTCCATACTTTGTTATTATAATTTCCTATACTTCTAAGTTGATATAATTCTCTATTGTGTCTCTTTCATCCATTAACATACTGTGCAATACCTTCTTGCCTTTGGTTAGTGTATTGTCTATATTCTCCAACTGTATGATTGTTTCTATTTGAGTATTTGAATGATATAGAGTGAAGTCTCTTTCTTAATGCATTCCTCTATTCTTTGATCTACATGTGGTTGCTAGATTGAACAAGGTTTGAAGCTATATTCTTTGAGATTATGTTGGTTAACTGTGCATTCCTAGGAAGAAACAAGATTGAACAACTATTTTGGTGCATCACCCCTTCAAAATAGATTAGGTAGTTTTCTTTCATGCATTCCTTATCCCTTTTCCTCTCAAATACTAGATAGTTGCACCCTGATAGTAAGGAATCCAACCTTCTCTAGAGACTCAATCTCATAGTTCAAGTCCCACAGCTTGGAGATTCTTTCCATGTTTCACAAGGTTGTCTTTCGGTAAAATCTTTAGACAAGGGTGCAAGCTTCTGTAACAACAATAATGTGACATGAAGGTTATGCATGATGGAGATAAAAATACATATATCTTCTAGAAGGATGGTTCTAAAGTGATTCTTTTTCCACTTAAGGATGAAAGGAGGAGTGAGATCATGTTGTCTAAAAAGAATGTTGTCAAAGAAATGCAAGTCATAGGTTGTTGTTATGCATTGGTAGTAAAAAGAGAAGAAGAACATTAGAACTAAGTACTACCTAATTTAGTAAAGATACTAGAGGAATTATATGATGTTATTCAAGATCAACCACCTAATGTTCTACCACCAAAAAGGGATATCCAACACCATATTAATCTACATTGGATAACAGTTTGTTCTCCTTATATCTTTTCTTTCTTTTACTTTTTATGCCTAAATAGTTGAAAAAAAATGTTCCCAATAGTTGGGAAGTTGTGTATATTGCTAAAATTTCCCTTTGAATATTAAAGGTGCAAATCCCTTGCAAAATAAAAAATGTGCAATGAATATGTGTGTGTCTCTAAATTAACACGGATATGCTCTTTTAACCCAAGAGAAAAATTAGTCAATTACCAACTCTCCCATATCTATGAATCAATCAAACATATAATTTTTTTACTACTAATGTTATCCTACTCATAATTGTGAATATAATAAGATATAATCTCCTTCTTTCTTACTCATAGATGCAACTATTAATACTCATGTATGAATAGCTCACGTGTAAACACTTATCTAACTTCTAGAATATGAACAAATGATGAAAGAAAATTTACTAGAACCATGATAACTGTTAGAATACTCACTAATCATTAAAACTTAAAAAGATTCTAGTTTAGTAAAATTTAACAACTATCAAGTTCCATTAACATCCCTTTCATCACACAAAAGAGAAAATAATAATAACAAATGAACACCAAATCTTGACAAGATTCTTGAGACTCACTTAACTATCTCTACAATAGGGGGAGAATGCACACCAAATTTGTCAATCCTTACCAGTAACTTTAAAAATAGTACATATAAGCCCTTTATCTTATGACCATTACAAAAATTACAATTCTTTGAGGAAACAAAGTATATGAAAAGAAGAGTGACACTTGTCACTTCACAATAGAGTAATAATAGAAAAAGGAACTAGGGATTTGAAGCATAAAAATTCCTAACACTAACCTTCTTGGCATTTTCTTTATTCAACATAAACTTTTCATATCCTCCAAGATAACTAAAAGGTTATCCATAGTGGGTATCTATACATTGTCAAAGAGGATCATCTAGTACTCATGACCTTCAGCCAATTTACTGACCTCGTGATGGCATCTTCTATGAAGCCTTTTCCAACATCTCATCCAAAGAAATAAGCTTTTGAAGTTCTAAAGTTTAGAAGTTTGATGGATGCACTAACTCATCAATAAAATTTTGGAAAGAGGTTTTCATATGCTTGATGTTAGTGACATCACTACTACCATTGGCCCTAATTGCTTACGATGGAGTGACATTTTTTCTTTCAATTACCCCTCGATATCATCAAAATATTAAATACTTATTTTGTGGCACAAATATTTAAAATAAAATTTTAAATACATAATTATTTAAAAATTTTGATTTATGTAATTTAAAAATAAAGTTATTTGAAACCTGATTTATGTGATTTGAAATTTTTTTTCCCTAGCTTAAAACTTGATTTTATTTGAAAATGAAATTACTTGACACTACCAAAAAATTGTGAAGAAGACATCATCAATTGCAGCCTAAGAATACTATAACTCTTGTCATATTTGAGAAGTACAATTTATGGCCCCAATCTTTGTAGGATGACTTCCTATCACCATTAAGTGGCACAAATTCAATCCCCTACCCTAACTGTACAATACAATCATTCTCATGGTATTCATATATTCATTTAGTATATCCTCTAGCCCTGATTATGATTTTTTTAATTCTATTTTGTGGAGTTTTTTATTTATAAAGTTAGGTGAGATTTGATGAGAAGTAGATAGGATTTTTGAAAGGTGGATAAGAATATAAATAGTTATGAATGATTAGGTACTAAAAACTGTAGTTCATTGACTATGATCATAAATAATAATTAGGTTTGGGCTTGTTCATTCCCATCACATGATCATGCAATCTAAATAATCCTTTATCATTCTTAGCTACAACCCCATAAACTCCTTTCTATTTAAAATGCATTTACTTTATACCATTACCAACAATACACACATTTACTTACTTTCATTTGTATTAATCCTTGATCTAAGCCTCTCTGGTCATCCCATCCCATCCCATTTTCTTACATCTCCTATGATGAAGGGTGCTCCCCTTAATACCATAAAACATAACAAAAACAAAGAAATAATAGCAAATGTGAGAACAAAATATGGACTTCTTATTTGCACCACAAATGCTGAATTACAAAATTCACAACTAAAATATGCTAACGCACATGGGCACCTTCATTTCAATAATCTGCAAGGAAAGATGCAAACTATCACCTAGAGTTGTCTTAGATAATGTTCAAGACTTTCTTAAATATGCAATTTTATGCCACTCGAGAAGGTTCTAGACATTGACATTTAATACCTAGGGCTGATAGACCCTAACAATACATATAGAGTCAGCCAAATACATCTTTGACAATTATTTTAGATATTTTGGGTAGCCCAATTTTGAAAGACCATAACTCATGAACCATTGCTCTAAGTTTTTAGACTGCATCCATGCACTCTAAGGCCTCCAATGGTCAACCTAAAGATTTTTCTACAAATTTTTCCACTAAAAATCTATAATAACTTCTTCAATACTTAAGATGGAGCAATGAGATTTTTATGGTAGGCTTATAACTCTAAAATGAACCTTCCTATAGAAAATGAGAACATTCTAAGCTCATATGAAAAACTTACCAAAAATAGTAAATTCCCATAAATAGTCACCACCCTCTCTACTAGTCCTTATTAAAATAGAAAAGAATGAAATGAAAAATATTTTTGAGTGATGCAAGATTTCTCTTATACCCAATATGCTCATGTATCAGACACCTGGAGTAATTTGAAAAGTGACCCTATCATGTCTTAGGTGTTTAGAGGAAAACCAAGAAGGTTAACCTCCTCTTTTGCTAGTCATGATGAATCCTCTACTAGCCTCTCTTTTCATTTGACCAAATATTCCTCATAAGTTTTGTTCTTAGTACTTTTACCAACATGACTATCTAGTATCTCCTCAATCTCCTTTGTAGCCAAACTAGTTGTTGGAATACTTCATTATGCTTCTACAACTTCATGTCCATCACCTCCTTCATAATACTCTATCAAATCTAAAATATTAAATACTGGAGAAATATTCAATTCAACAAGCAACTCCACTTCATAGATATTTCTAGAATCATGCTTTTTCACTATCTTGCATAGTGCAAACTTCTTCATCTTTAGCTTATTATATGTACCCACTAGAAAATGCTCCTTTCTCAAAGGAACCATGACTTCATCTCCAATATGAAATTCCTTATACCTCCTTTTCATATCTACCTTATCCTTATACTATGTATTCATCTTTATGATATGCTTCCTTACCTCCTCATGGATGTTCTTCAAATGTTCAACAAATTCTTCTTCTTTAGCACTACTTATCTCTCCTTTGCCCAACTACCTCAATTTTGAAGCATTTTTGGGACTAATCCCATAACAATCTAGAATGGTGATTTACCAATACTCATGTTGAAAAAATTATTATATGAAAATTCCTCCTGTGGTAAAGTCATATCCCATCCTTTTGGTTTATCTCCAACCAAGCATCTTAGCAAGTTTCCCAAATTGTAATTCACAGCTTCAATCTATCCATCATTTTTTGGATGATGTGATGAACTAAACTTCAAATTTATCTTCAAAATCTTCCAAAATGTATGCTAGAAATACTTAGCAAATTTAGTATCTCAATCTAAAACTATACTCTTTGGCAGATCATGTAGTCTCACCACTTTTCTAAAAAACAACTCTGCCACATGAACAACATCACTAGCCTTCTTGCAAGGAATAAAATGTTTCATCTTTCAAAACCTATCAACCACCAAAAAAATAGAATCATGCCCTCATTGCATCCTCAATAATCCAAAAATGAAATCCATGCTGACATCCTCTCATGGCTTCTCTCATATAGGTAATGGTTGATACAACCCTGTATTCTACTTCACTCCTTTCACCATCTGACATACTTTGCAACTCTATACAAACTTCTTCACATCTTGCTGCAACTGTGGCTAGTAATAATTCTTAACAATTAAAGCAATGGTTTTATCTCTGCCAAAATGTCTAGCCAACCCTCCACTATGCTTCTCCTTGATGAGATTCTCTTTCATTGAACATATGGGAATGCACTATTGGCTTCCTTTAAACAACATACTATCCTAGATCATGAATTCCAATGACTTTATCCTATTAAGTGTAATAGTTTCTGTACAAGCCTATCACACTTCACCAAAATCAAGATGATCTAGATACGAAGTATTGAATTCCTTGAACCCAACCACCTCTATCTACATTTCTATCAGCAAAAATTGTCTTTTACTAAGAGCTTTTACAACTCTATTAGACTTCCCACTCTTGTGTTTCAAAAAATATATATAATTCTATAAAAACTCAACCCACTTCAAATTCCTTTAGTTCAATTTTCCTTGACTATTCAAATATTGCAAAGCTTGATGATCAGTATACAAAACAAACTCTTTAGGAAGAAGATAGTGTCTCCACTTCTTCAATGCTTGAACTATAGCATAAAATTATTGATCATAAAAAGAATATTTTCTTTTTGCATTATTCAACTTCTCACTAAAATAAGTAATAGATCTACCTTCTTGGCTCATAACAACTATTACAGTACCACTAGCATCATAGCCTACTTGAAACACCTTGTTAAAATTAGGAAGTGCTAAAATAGGCTACTCAATAACTTTCTATTTCAACAAATTAAAACTCTTATCTACTCCTATAGTCCACTTAAATTCTTTTCTATCCCCTCTCATTGTTTTAGTCAAGTGTCCACAAATACTACTAAAACCTCTTATGGACTTTTTATAAAAACTAGTGAGTCCATGAAAAGATCTTACCTCTGTCGCTCTCTTTGGAGTAGGCCATTTAAGGATAGCCTTGACTTTCACTGGGTCCATTCTCAAACCTTCTATTGAGACTATAAGTCCTAGGTATACCAACTCTTTCTTTACAAAATTTCACTTCTTCAGGTTTATCAGCAACTTTTCTTCCCTCAACTTATCAAACACCTTGTGAATATGGATCAAGAGCTCCTTAAATGTCTTAATAAATATCAAAATATCATCTAGATAAACAATGACAAACTTACCTAGAAACTCTTTTAGTACCTCATTTATGAGTCTCGTGAAAGTGCTTGGAGCATTGGATAGCCCAAAAGACATGACTAACCACTCATATAGTCCTTCTTTTGTCTTGAAAGTAGTCTTTCACTCATCACCTTCTTTGATACGAATCTAATGGTATTTGCTCTTTAGATCTATCTTTGTGAAATAATCAGTTCCACTCAAATAGCCCATAATATCATCCATCCTTGGCAATGGAAATCTATACTTAATTGTGATTTTGTTGATAGTGCAAGAATCTATGCACATTTCCCATTCTCTATTCTTCTTTGGTGCTAATACGGTTGGTACAACACATGGACTCAGACTCTCTCAAATAAACCCTTTTTGCAACAACTCATGAACTTCCTTTTCAATTCTTCACTTTCTTATGGTTTCATTTTGTGCACTACCTTGTTTGGAAAACTAGCTCCTAGAACCAAATCCATCTGGTGATTGATCTTCCTCACTGGGGGCAATCCATGAGGTACATTATCTGATATAATATCAAAAAATTCTCCCAACATATTTGCAACTTTTATAGGTACCTCCTCTATTTCTTCTTTACTATCTTTTGAAATTATAGCAAAACAAACATGCTCATGCTTCATATCTTTGAGAAAGTCTTTTCCATCAATAGAACATATTCTAGAACACTAAATTACTTTTCTTCTTTCTCCTTTAATGGCTTCAACTTATGTTTCACTCCATCCTTTGTTAGAATGTAGGTATTTGCTCACCCATCATGTACAACATGCATTACAAACTTCCATGGCCTACCTAGAAACATATGACATATGTCCATAGGTATGATATCACATAATACCTCATCCTAGTAGCTTCCAATCTTGAACTTGACTAAGCACTACTCATTAAGCATGACCTTGTGGTCAATTTTTACCCAAGAAATATAGTATGGACGAGAGTGTTTCTACCTCTTTAGCTTCAACTTGGTGATCATCATTTCTAACCTCAGATTGTTAGTACTTTCACCATCAATGGTCACATCACAACACCTATCTTCATATCTACACCTTGTACAAAAAAAGCTCCTTCTTTGATCAGGTTCATTCTCACCACTCAACAAGACTCCTTTGTTAACTAGGACTTCTCCTTTTTGAGCATCTTCAAAATATGAGGATCTAACATCTTCATCAACATTCACAACTCTGGCCTGGCCTTTAGTTCTTTGATCTGTCCTTGGCATTGGGTACATTCAAATGCTCTATTCCCTTCTTCTCCAAAGTGAAAACATTTTCCATGGAAGCCTCCTCTTCCAGATCCTTGTCCTCTACCTCTTCCTCTCTAACCTCTATTGTTCTCATCATGGAAATGATTAGAATTATTTCCCCTTTGGTTTAGACTACTACTTCCAGCCCTCATCCTTGTTCCTCTGATCATCATTATGGCCACTATAGGATCATCTATTAGATCTTCCATCATGACCTCTTCCACTATTCTTGTTATCAAACTTCTTGTTTAGTTTTTCCTCAACTCTTAGGTAAAACTGGTATGCCTTCTTAATACTATTCATTGAAACTAGACTTAGCTCATCCTAAATACTTGGCCTTAACCCATTATCTTAATGGGTCACTTTCTCCTTATCAGTTTTTGCATGGTCGGTTATAATGAGAACTTGGTAGAACTCTTTGGTATATTCTTGAATAGATTTTCCTGTTTGCTTCAACCCTTGCATCTTCTTCAATAGATCAAGCTTATAATCCACAAGAATGAATTGTCACTTTAGTTTAACCATCATTCACTCCCATCTAGTGATTTTGTCCTATCCATTTCTATTTCACTCCAACTAAACCTCTTGCCACCAGATCTTCGCATGTCCCATCAATTTTGCCTTTGCAAACTTGACCCTCTCAGGATCCTCAATATCTTCATACTCAAAGTACTCCTCCAGTTCATTGATCCAATCGATCAACTCCTCCATGTTAAGCTTTCCCAAAAATGTGGGAACCTCAAACTTAGGTTCTTTTTCCAATATTGGAGATAGCCTTAAAAAGCCTCCCTTCCTTTGGGTTTAGAACTACCTCTACTTTGACCTTTTCTTCTACTTCATCCTCATCCTCACTTTCACCTCTTATAGGAAGATTTATTCATTTTTGCATTTTTTCTTCCAATGCTTGCATTTGTCTTTGGAGGGCTTGGAAACCCTTAGGTGTAACACCTATAGCTCTTCCATCATGCTCTCTTTGTGGAGACATTTTTGTGTTTCCACTGAAACCCTATGAAAAATTACCTCAAAATCAGTGATCTATCTACACACTTAGCCCAAACCATGGTCCTAGTGCAAACTGCCTCATAGTTAACGATCTATCCACACACTCAAGAAATCTAGCCCTAATACCACTTGATGAAGGGTGCTCCCCTTAATAACATAAAACATAACAGAAAAAAAGAGACAACAACAAATATGAGAACAAAATATGGACTTTATATTTGCACCACAAATGCGAAATTATAGAATTCGCAACTACAATATGCTAACCCACATGGGCCCCTTCATTTTAGTAATATGCAAGAAAAAGGCAATTTTATGTCACCCAAGAAGGTTTTAGACATTGAAACTTAATATCTAGGACAAAAAAACCCTAACAATACATATAGAGTCAGCCAAATACATATTTGATTATTAGTTTAGATATTTTGGCTAGCCCAACTTTGAAAGGCCATAACTCACAAATCATTACCTCGATTAGCTATTATAACCACTTTTTGGGAATTCCAACTCTTAATCTACAAGTTTGTAATAGTCCAAGTGCCCTTCCCTTGACTTTTTAGACCTCATCTAAGCACTCTAATGCCTCCAATGGTTAGATTGAAGATTTTTCTGCAAAATTTTCCACCAAAAATCAATAATAACTTCTCTGATGCTTAAGCTGGAACAATGAGATTTTTATGGTAGGCTTATAACTTTAAAATGAACCTTCCTAAAGAAAATGAGACATTCCAAGCTCATGAAAAAATTACTAAAAATAGAAAGTTTCCATAAATAGTAACCACCCTATCTACTAGTCCTTATTAAAATAGAAAAGACTAAAATGAAAAATATTTTTGGGTGATACAAGATTGCTCTTACACTCAAGATTCTCCTACATCATCCTCACACCCATATAAGAAATAAAAATAATATCTCCCCAAAACCCACATATCATATTTTTCAAAAGGCTAAGTTGGAAGATTAGGAAGATGATTCAATAATGGAGACTCTTAACTTTACTTACAATCATGATAATGGTGATGCACAACTACTTCCTACGTTTAGATTTCATCCTATTGATGAAGAGCTCATAACACATTATCTCATGAGAAAGGTTTTAGACATTAGTTTCACAAGAAAGGCCATTGCTAAAGTTGACCTTAATGAGTCTAAGCCTTGGGACCTCCCTAGTATGTTCAATACCATCCCTTATTATTCATTGTGTGTTTAATCCCACACACTCATTTGTTCTTGAATTATGATATATGCATACTAAATTTTAAACATCTATACTAAGTACTCCAAAATCATCCATTTCATACCTTCAACTGTAAACGATATCTTTCTTGTCTCTTTTTACTCACGCACCCATTTTATTTCATATATTTATCTAAAAATTGTGTCAATCCAAGATCTCAATTATTTATTCTTATTTGATCATCTCATAACTTCTAAATGATGATCATCATAAAAGATTATTTCCAAATATTTATGGAATTTATTGAAGAGCGGGCTTGGGGCCTTCCCCTTAGGGCCTTTGACCAATATTTACTCACGGACTTGACTCTAGGTCCACAAGATATTACTAGGTCCAAAGGAAACCACATCAAACAATATGATTCCCCTAAACACATCAAACAACTTATTTGGTGCCACTTATGTTTCTATAAATATAATAATGTCATTCACATATATGTTTTTTTGATTATAGATTTTTGTCTATAAAAAATTTAATCTAAGGTTAATGATATAAGATTTCTTAATTCAAAATATAAATAAATTTGATGTTATTTCTAGATTAGATTGTGTCTAAATATTTCAATCCAAGTTTCAAATCACAGTAGCTATGATCTATTATCATAATGATAGGTGAAACATTGATTAAAAATTGAGATAACTTTCTACATTCTGATGGTGATTTCTCTCTCTCTCTCTCTCTCTCTCTCTCTCTCTCTCTCTCTCTCTCTCTCTCTCTCACACACACACACACACACACACACACACACACACACACATCATAAAATTTTGATAGATAAAACATAGACAATTAAAATTAAGTAGCATAGCAACTATAGAACCTATTATATTTGATAATAATACTATAAATTTTAAGAGTTCAAACTACTGTATTTTTATTCCACCAAGCTCACATTAAAATATCTCCCAATATGGGTTGTCATATTCACACCCAGAACTATTATAGCTCAAGTAAACACACTATTGATAAAGAAAGGAAATACAATCAAGAGAAGCATGTGCCCTCACTTTGAAATACCCTTAGTCTCCTCATAGAATTTGTGACCATGTCAATGTTGATGTCCATTTTAATCTATGAAAAATCCTTTAGAAATTTAATTGGAAAACACATTAATCATGTGTATTATTTTTTGTTTGATCATGTGTATTGTTATTTTCTTGAACATCATTCTTGAAAATATTTTTGAATTAACAATAACACTCTTTTCCAATCTATCATTTGATTTACTTATAAATATCTAATTTAAATTGTGTTTTAGTTTTTGAATCAAAGAGAAACATCCATTCAACTATCAATAATTAGGTTAGTTAAAAAGTTAGTGAGTTGGCTAGCTTAGTGGTTGAACATGAAGATAGCATAGGCATTTGTACATCCAAGATCTTGATATTTTATAGACCTAGTACATAATAAAACTTTCTATTACATGTTATACTTCTAAATGTAGTGTCAAATTATGATTTTATTCTTCTTTCTCCTAATTTATTTTAATTTGATATATTTCTTGACATATTAATTTCTTTGAACCAAACTAATTTTGTATAAATTAGTCATCTATTTTTCATGTCTAAGGTGGTTTTGGTTCAATGTTTCTATTTCATTTTGGAATTTTTCTATGTTCAAGTATTTAAATTTGGTATATTATATTGAAACATCATTTCATAAGTAATATTTCAAGTTCCTTATATAACTAGTTCTAAGATGACTAGTGTACTTGCAAAATTATTTTGATTAGTTTATAACAGTTATAAACCAAGTTTTGATAGCCTAATTTTATTTTCTTGTCACCTATCAAATTGTGTCACATATTATAAGTGAAGAAGAAAACATGAAGACACTAGATTGTGGTCTAACTTCAAATGAAGGGGTGATGGAAAATGTTATTGTCCTAGTAAAAATTGCAAGGGACTATAAAATAGAAGATATAAAATAACAAAAGAACTAAGAGACATTATAGAGACCATGGTCATGTTGAAGGGGGGTTTTATTATCATCTATTAGTAAGTTGTTCATTATATCATTTTAGTAGTTTACAAAGATAATAAATCTATTGATGATGCAATCATGATAATAGTTTATTTATGTTGATAATTTTATAAAGGTTGACCTCACTAGGGCACATGATATGGACCACCACAACATAGACAATATGGATTTAGAAGTGGAGAAACATGGAGGTGTGAATATCAAAGTTGAAGATGATTTTGAGCCTTTTATTGATGAGTTTTAGGAGTTATGGAAGGGTGTCACTATGTATGATGTCTCTACACTAATACAACAAAGATAATCAATTTCATGTGATGCTTGTATGGACAATACATGATCCCCATGGCTAACCCATTTTAGTGGTATGTTAAATTGTTCTAGTTGTGCGCAATAATTATATTTATAAAAATTAACATTTTTAATCCAATTATATCATTATCTTGTAGGACCTCAAATGAAGATAAAATCTGCATGTCCAATTTGTGGTCCAAAGATGAAGTATTACCATTCAAAAACTTTAGGAAAGTAGGTGTTTGATGAGAATAGGCACTTCCTCTAGAAGAATCATAAGTATCAAAGTGTCAAAAAAATAATTTCAATGGAAAAGAGGAAACTACATCAAAACCAAGAAGGATGACACCTCACCTATGTAAGTTTATATATAATAGAACTAATTGTCAAGGTAATGTCATTCCACCTAATGGTTTATGTTTGGAATTTATATTTTCCTATTTTTTTTTTAATTGATTACAAAACTAATGAGCATGAAGGTTGTCAATGGATCAATGACTACCTTCCAAAGGGATTAAAAAGTTATCCCAAACAATTTTATAGGTTTCCCTATTACAAGAAGCTACAAGTTATGCATTTGTTAAATAGTATGCATATTGGAAATAATTTAATAGAGACATTATGAAAAATATTGGATGGAAGGCATGGAATTTTTTTTATTATAAAAAATTATACTAACTTTCATGAATCCACTCATGTAATGATCGATCGCATTCAATCAAGTATTCATGGAGACTAGATCATTATGTGTCATTCCTTGGTCATTAACAGAGAAACAAAGCAATGTTATAAAATAAGTCATGAAAAATGTGATTTCCCATAGGATTTGTTTCAAACATAAGAAATATCTTATTAGAGAAAAGTGAATTTGGCCTAGGGTTGAAAATGCATGGTTGGCATATCTTCATTAAGTAAATTCATGTTGTGTACTTAATATATATTTGTAAACTACATGTAGTTTTCATTATTAATATTATAAAATAATGAGATGATTGATTTGTAATTATTTCAATACTTACTACCTCTATGTCTCCCATACCACTTTGACAATAATGTTAAGAAAGTCATATATGATCTTGGAAAACACTTGAGGTAAGTAGTGATACTTGTTGAATTTGTTATATAGGTATATTATATTCGTGATTTTTTTCTTGTTATGTAATATATTGTATATTATTTTGTAAAGTTTTGTATCTATATATATATATTTTTTTGTCTTGAATCTCTTGTAGGTGGTTGTCATATAAATAAATTAAAAATATGATATAAAATATTGGAATTCTTTAGAATAACTAAGAGATGGGGGTGAATCAGTTATCTAAGGTCCAGATGTAGAACTAAAAAATTTCAATGCTTAGTAGACCCATAACCATAAAACCTTATCATGCATGCATCCATTGAATCATACAATACTTAAACTTTGTAGGTTATTGTCCTAGGTCAAAATAACTTTGTAGAAATGTAAACACAAAATGCCATAAGAGAATTCACTCAATTTGACACAAGTATTTTATGTGGAAACCCAATTTTGGAAAAAACCACTAGTAACATGCTACTAATTCTCACTCTTTTGAAGTGATGCCCTATGAAAGGCCAACCCTGTTAAAGCTTACAATGCACATTTTTAAATGTGACCTAGTTAAAGGATTTCAATCACCCTATTAGGAGTGAACTTTGTTGTAGGACTTTAGAACATTCCATTAGAATTTCACCTAGTTAAAGGATTTACAAATAACTTTTAGGTCAACCTTAATAAAAAGGATTTATTGAAACTGGAATAGTTGTTAGAAAGTAAATACAAGACTTGATCTGATAAAAACTTACAACTCACTTGTAGATTATAGATCTTTGTTTCAATCCTCCATTCTACATGGAATTCATACACTTAATCTCTAATAGCTTTTTTACCCTTCAAGAATTCATCTCCTTAAGCCTTCTTTCTTTGTATGCCAACTGGAGTCTCTTATGTTCAGCCACTAAATGAAGTAATACCCTAGACTCCTTATCTTGATTAGGTTCTCACACCTGACAACCTTTGCTTCTAACCAACTATCTCTATAAATAGAGAATTTAGAAAAAAAAAAAAAATTAAATCGCAATCATCCATTTTAGGGTTAGGTAGGATTCAATAAATCTACCCACTTTTCCATTTAGTTCCTCTAGAAACTTCTTTTACAATCTTCTTTGAATTTGTCTCAAAATAGTTTACCTTGAATTTTGTATAACCACCATCTCATCATAGTTATTTTCCATATGCTTTACATAATTCAAGAAATGAAAATAGCAAGCCTAGATTTCAAATATTTGATTTAGCACATTTACTATCACTCGACATCAATATGTTGTCATTTGACATCTATACTATTTTGTCACTCGACCAACACTCATTCACTCAAAAAGCACTAAATTTTACTAATGCTTGACACCAACTAAACTTTACTTGGAATATACTAACATTCACTTATCTTGCAATATTTTTCATATTTTCTTGACTCCTCTTAATTTTCACCCTGATTCTACTGATTTCTACTCAATATGCACTGACTACTCGGCAAGGCTTGACAGACACTTTTCTCATTTGATCTTCTTCCAATCTTAACTTGATTAATCTTTCATTTCAAAATTTAAGTAGATAAATAATACACTATAGTATCAATTTATTCTTTGGTCTTAGTGCTTCTTTTATGTACCAAACAACTCAACCATTTCTTCAGGTGCTCTTGTTATCTCCTCTTTTTAAATCCTCTTCATTAATCAACTAAATGATAGTTTTTTGGACCAAAAGCAATTGCCTCATCAACAACACCATTTACAAAATAATTATTGTTCCATTATAGGTTCTTCACTTTAAAATAATCTCTTTGCAACAATCTCCCTCTTTGGCATTGATGGAAAACTAATACCAATAAACAATACCAAAAAGAAAATAAATTTTTGAAATTTCTCCCTCTATAAGTATATGTCCTTCCTATAAATAGGGTAATGTAATTTGTTCTAATCTCCTTCAATGTATCTCTCCTATATCTCCCTCTCTAGTTTATTTTTCTCTTTCTCTATTTCCTCTTTAGAGTAACTCTCCCTCATTTTGATATTCAAGTACTTTTCTCCCTTTTTCTTATAAAATAGGTATATGTCTCCCTCTTTGGCAATAATGCCAAAGACTTGTCATCTATGTATGTAGATATAATCAATTTAGGTTCTCCCTTTGTCACCTTGCATGTGATTGAAAGTCTTATATTTCAGCTCCTTCATTACTTTAGGCAACTCCTAAAGTAAGATAAACTGCATCAAGTTGTAAGATACAACATTCAGCTCAGTTGATGTAGGGCACTACTTATACTTCTTAAGTAGCTTTGGATAGGGGTATCACCCGTATTTTACCTCTAAGATATTCATGTGCATCCTTAGGTAAAAATTTTGTGAATATATCTTCTATATGATCTTATGTATTCACATATTCCATCCTTACTTATTTGTCTTGAACCAACTCTCTGAAGTAATGATACTTGATTGCAATGTTCTTAGTATTTGTGTGCATCACAAGGCTCTTTGATATGTTTATAGCACTTGTATTGTCACAATAAAGTACCACAAGTTTAGTGATTTTCTCCTTCATACCTATGAGTAGCTAGTTGATCCATACCTCATTTGTAAAATTTACTACAACAACCACATATTCAAGTGTATTAGTAGATTGAGATGTACAATTTTGTTTCTTACTAGTACAAGTGACCAATCTCTTTTCTAAGAAAAATGCTCCATTGCTTGTGTCTTTTCTATCATCAATGTTTCAACACAATTAGCATTTGTGTAGGCTCCTAACTCAAATTTGTCATTTTTCTTATAGTATAAACCATAGTCTTATGTTCCTTTTAGATATCTCATAATTCAATTCACAACCATCAAATTATTCTCATTAGGATTTGCAAAAGATCTTGCAACAATCCCAATAGCTAATACAATGTCAAGTCTACTATATAGTACATATTGTTAGAGATGCTTTAGAATAACTAAGAGGGGCGGTGAATTAGTTATTCAAGGTCCAAAAGTCCTAATAGAACTTTTTCACTAAGTATAGTGAGCCCATTTGAACTAACCATGCATCTAAGCTAAACATTTTTCTTAATAAGTTACTAATAAATCAACATGCAGGAATAAGACATGAAAAATAAACACATAAAAAAATGATTTACATGGAAACTCAATTTGGGAAAAACCACCAGTAACATGTTACTCCTTTCTCACTCTTCTGAAGTGATGCCCTATGAAATGCCTGCCCTATTAAAGGCTACAAAAGACACTGTTAAATGTGACTTGGTTAAGGGATTTCAACCACCTCGTTAGGAGTGATCTTGGTTAAAAGACTTTAAAATATTCACTTGGAATGTCACCTTGTTAAAAGATTTCTCAATGGTTGTTAAACCAACCTAAGTCCATAGGATTTTTCCCTAACAGATATAATTGCTAGATAGTAACAATAAGGGCTTTTGGTATAATATAACTCACAACATAACTTGCAAACTTTAAATCTCAATTTAGTTCAAAAATTTCTTGTCTTTCAGTCTCTGTAGCTCTGATAGTTTGACCTCCTTTCAAGCTTTGTCTCCTTGAGTCTCCTTGCTCATTGTACCAATGTAATCACCTCTATGGTCACTTATCAAAGAAAAGTCTCTATACATTGTTCCTCACTCTCAATGTCCTCTCCTTGACATCACACACTCTCTCCAATCTCTCTTTCCTTCTTGACTTGTAACTCCTTAAGTAGGAGTTTGGAATACTTTTCTTGCTCTTATCTTCCTACTCTTGTTTTGTGTTTGAATGGATTAGGTAAGATAGGATGTATCTTACCCTTATCTTTTTTCTTCTAGAAACATCATGTGGAATTCATCTATAGTAGCCCAAAAATGGTTAACCTAGAATTCTATACCACTAGCTCAACATCCTTATCTTCCTTTTGGTTCACAAAATTTAAGGTAACAAACTTATCGCCTTAGGTCTGGAAAATCTTTGACTTTTGAAATAATGCAATAGCTTGGCATTATTGACTTTTTGATGCTTGACACATACTGTGTTACTCGACACCTACTATGGATTCACTTGGCATCAACTAAGTTTTATAGATGCTAAGCACCTATTACATTTTGTCTAGCTTGGTACCTTCTATTTCACTTGGTGCACACTAGATTTTGCATTTGCTTAGCACTTATTGATAATTTTCTTGGCATGAACTAAATTTCTCAGCACCCACTAATGAATTTAGTCAAGCTTTGCAAACAACTTTTTTATTACTTATTCTTCTAGAGTTTCTAAGTGTAGCCAACCTCTGTATCTTCAAGTGTATTATCAATACATCATTTTATCATTGTCTTAACGGATACTTGTACTTCATTACAAAACCATAGCTCAACCTTTCCCTTAGTTTATTTTGTTACATCTTATTGATTAAATCCTCTTCATTAACCAAGTGATAGTACTTGGATCTTATAAACAATTGTCATTCCAACAAATAGCAAGTTTGATATCAGTGACAAAAAAATGATTGAAAACATTCTTTATTAATAATCTCCTTTCTTTAATAATGATATTTTCAATCAGATTTCAACAATCTCTCTCTTTGGCATTGATGGCAAACCAAACTAATCAACCAAGTTATCAAAATGCTAACTAGTTTAGAATAGTGAGTCAAATGCCAAAAAGAAAACTTTGTATCCAAAATTATTCATTATATCAGCAACTTTGAATTTATTATGACTTCCTCTAAATTTTGTAAGTAACTCCCTCTTTCAAATTATTAGATATATCTCTTTTGTTGATACACTATCTTCTCCTTTTTATTCTCCTCCATCTCTAATCTTGTTATCCTAATTGATTTCTATTTGTGTTATTTTCTCTCTCTTAGCTACTATTTCCTTTCTCCTTCATGTCTTCTATCACATTTGATCATGTAGATTTGATTAGTTTTTTCTATTTCTCCCTCTTTGACAACAATGCAAAAAGATATATTATTTATGCAAGTGTAGCATTTGGAGAAACTCCAATTTCTCCCTCTGTCACCTTGCCTATAAATTTTTTGGAATCTCATTATTTTAATTACTTCAGACAAAACTTGAACTAAGTATTCCTCTACATCAATTTATATCATTTCAGCAATCAATTCATTTGATGCAGGGCATTCTTGATGTTACTCAAATAGCCTTGGATAGGGTTATTACCTCTAACTTACCTCTAAGATACTCAAATGCATATTTAGGTATTGGTTTTGTGAACATGTCTATAATTTGTTCCTTTGAGTTGACATATTCCATCTTCACTTGTTTGTCTTCCACCAATTCTCTTACATAGTGATAATTGCAATGTGCTTTTTTTTGGCATGCATCATAGGATTCTTTGATATGTTGATGGCACTTTTGTTATCACAATAGAGTATCACAAGTTCAATTATCTCTTCCTTCATACCTTTCAACAAGTGCCTGATCTATACAATATTTGTACATTTTATGGCAGCATCAACATACTTAGCTTCAGCTGTGGTCTGTGAGGTACAACTTTTCTTTTTGCTAGTCTAAGTGACTAATCTTCTACCTAAGAAGAGTGTTCCTCCACTGGTACATTTTCTATCATCTATATTACCTCCCCAATCTACATTAGTGTAGGCATTCAATTCAAACTTCTTAGTCCTCTTATAGTATAAGCCAAAGTCGTATGTTCCTTTTAGGTCCCTCATTATTCTTTTTATTTTCATAAGATGATTTTCTCTTGGGTTTGCAAAAAATCTTGCCACTATTCCAATAGATAATGCAATGTCTGGTCTACTATGTACAACATAATGTAACTTTCCAATCATCAATATGTACATTGTTTGATTTAATTCAGCTAATTCATCATTCTTGGATAACTTATGTCATGTTATCATTGGTGTACTAATTGATTTTGAATCTTCTAAGCCAAATGTTTTGAGTATCTCCTTGATATATTTTAATTGGGTCACAAATATGTCATGTTTCAATTGATCTAATTGCAATCCAACAAAGAATTTGATTTCTCCAAACATTGACATTTCAAACTCATGTTTCATCTTATCAACAAAATCTTTCCATAGTGGATCTTTTCCTCCAAATATTATATCATCAACAAAGATTTCAAATATCATAATGTCTTTTCCATTTTCTATCTTGATATATAGGTTGGTATTGTCATCTTTTCTCTCAAATCCTATCTTCACAAGATATTTGTGAAGTCTCTCATACCAAGCTCTAGGCACTTGTTTCAAACCATAGAGTGCTTTATGTAGTTTTTAAACCATATCTTTTTTGTTATCATCAAAAAATCCTTCTATTTGTTCTATGTAGACTTCCTCTTCTAGTATACCATTCAGAAAGGAAAACTTTACATCAATTTGGTAGACTTTAAAACCCTTGTAAGCAGCATATGCAAGTAAATTTCTTACTCCTTCCATCCTTGCAATAGGTACAAATGTTTCCCCATAGTCCAGTCCTTCTTCTTGAGCATAACCTTTATAGACTAGTCTGGCCTTATTTCTTATGATCTCATCATTCTCAGCTAGCTTGTTCCTAAATACCCACTTGGTACTAATCACATTCTTATCAACTGGTCTTGAAACTAAAGTCCAAGTTTTTTCTTCTCTATCTACTCAATCTCCTCTTCCATAGTTTTACACCAATCATCATCTTGTAGTGTATCTTTCACTATTTTGTGTTCAACCTTGCTTACTAGATATGATTCATTTCTTAGTTTGTTCCTTTTCATTTTTTTGGCTTCCTTATTACCAATGATTTTTTCAGCAAGGTGATGTCTTCTCACATACTTGGATAGCCTTGGTTCTTTTATTATTTCCATGTTTGGTCTTTTAGCTTCAAAGTCACTATGCACATCTCTTTTAGGTAGCTCATCATCTCTTTCATGTGTACTAATTTCAAAATTAGAATGTGCATTTTCTTCATTTTGTAACTTGGCTTCTAAATGCAACTCAACATTCACTAGTTGTCACTCAGCTGATATTGAAACTTGTTGCTAATTCCCAACTTGATTGGCAACTTCTTCTTTAGCAAGCATTCCTTCATAGAATTATACAAAGGACCTATACTCTTCTCGTTTCTTGATGGATTCATCAACTTGAACTTCTGTATGCTCATCATATTTTATATTTACACTTCCACAATTTTTTAGTGTTAGTATTTAAACACTTATATGCTTTACTTCTAGTGGAGTATCCAAGGAATATACCTTCATCACTCTTTCAATCAAACTTTCCATTTCTAGAGTCTTTAAGAATATAGAACTTGCAACCAAACACTTTGAAATGTGTTACATTGGATGAGTGACCATACCATAATTCAAAAGGTGTTGCATTTGTACCTTTCTTGATTTATAATCAATTCAAGGTGTAGATAGTTGTACTTACAACTTCTCTCTAGCACTTTAGAGAAACAGTATTAATATTTTGGCATAGTTCATCACTAATCTATTCCTTCTCTATGCAATTCCATTTTGTGGGGGAGTTCTAGGTGCTAATGTTTGTCTCTTAATTCTTTTATCATTGCAAAATGTTTCAAATTCTTTTGATGTGAATTCGCCTCCTCTGTATGATCTTAGGCACTTCAAACTCTTCCTTGTTTCTTGCTCAATCCTGGCCAAATACCACTTAAACATTTGATATGCATCATATTTTTTCTTTAAGAACATGACATTCATCATCTTAGAGTAATCATCAACAAACAACATTATATATTTGTCTCCTTTTTAGCTTTACATTTCTATTGGGCCACATAAATTAGTATGGACTAACTCTAGTACTTCTTTGGAAGTATAGGTTTTTCTTTTGAAACTTGACTTGGTCATCTTTCCTAGTTGACACTATTTGCACATTGTATTGTTAGGCTTCTTTAGTTTAGGAAAACCTCTAACTTTTTTCATATTGTCGTTGCTAATCAGATTATCAAAGTTGACATGATATAGCCTTTTATGCCATAGCCACACATCATCAAATCTTACAATAAGATAGGCAGCATCCTCCATATCTAGGTAAAATAGATTACTCCTAGTTTGGTCTCATTTTCCTATCATATTTCCATCAATGTCTTAGATTTTGGTAGTTTTGATTCCAAATTCTACTTTTCATCCTACATTTCCTAACTATGACACACTCAATAGATTGTAGTTCAATCCTTCAACATAATATACCTTATCACATGACATTTCCTTTGTAAGCTTAATGGAACATTTTCCTTTGATTAGACATGGAACATCATTTCCAAATCTAACACTATTTCCATCATACTGAGTTAAGGTAACAAACTTTTGTCTCCTATCATATGATGTGGGCATCCACTATCTATGATCCATTTGTCATTCTTGTTTATATAGGTTACTAGTGTTGTTGCCTCATCTTCATCTAACTCATCTTGCATAGCTACATAAAATACCTCATCATCATTTTCATCAGAATTCTTGTCTTCAACAAATGTAGCACTTTTTTCCTTTGTCTTTATAATCTCTGCTATCATATTCTCTTTCATTCTTGTATTTTTTTCATTCTCTATAGTTCTTTTTCTGTGTTTAGCTTGTAGAAATATGTCCTACTTTATTGTAATTAAAAAAAATGATAATCAACTTACCTTTGAATTTACCTTTTCCTCTGTAAAATCTTCTAGCCAGTAATGCTTCCAATTATTCCACATCTTCTTCATCTGTGTTGTTGTCACTAGATGCATATTTTATCTTACTTTTCTTCTTCTTTGGTTTCACCTCTTTAGTGTCTTTCAACAAAAACTTTTCCTTTAAAGAAAATTCAATATTCTTAGGTTTGCAGTTATCAAAATTGGATAACTCAAATGCAGTAAGTCTTTCCACTATTCCTTCAAGAGTTAATTTATTTCTTGGTATGCATCTCAACTCTTGGATGGATGATACTCTAATAGCATAGATGGGGAGCAAGGTTCTTAAAAAAATTTAATAACAGTTTCATCTTCTAAATGACCATTCTTACTTCTAATTGCACTTACTACTTCCTTTATTCTAGAGGCATATTGAGCAATGTTCTCACCTTCCTCCATTCTCATGTCATCAAACTTTCTTTTGAGGCTTTCTACTTTAGCTCTTTAGATGTTTGGTCTCCTCCACAAATATTTATCAAGGCTTCCAACATCTTGATTGCAGAGGTACATCCCTTTATCTCATCAAATTCAACATAATTGAGAGCAGAGGCAATCTCCAGCATTGTTTGATTATGCTTCTTCTTTTTCTTCATATCTTCTATAGTAGGGACACCAGTTGGATCAATATGTTCGACTATGATTAAGGTTTGTGCATGATCACCTATTGATCTAAGGTGCAACTTCATTAAACTTTGTCATGCAGTGAAGTTATCTCTATTGAGCTTGGGAACTTCTCTCTCTCGTAGACATCTTGATCTTTCTACTTCTAGTACCTTTAAACCAAATCAGCAGATGGCTCTGATACCAATTTTTATAAATTCTTTAGAATAACAACAGTTATTCAAGGTCCAAATGTCCTAATAAAACTTGTTCACTAAGTATAGTGAACCCATTTAAACCAACCATGCATCCAAGCTAAACATTTTTCTTAGCAAGTTACTAATAAATCAACATGCAGGAATAAGACATGGAAAATCAGCACATAATACAATGATTTATGTGGAGACCCAATTTGAGAAAAACCACCAATAACATGCTACTCCTTTCTCACTCTTCTAAAATGATTCCCTATAAAAGGCATGCCCTGTTAAAGGCTACAAAACACACTATTAAATGTGACCTGATTAAGGGATTTCAACCACCCTGTTAGGAGTGAGCCTGGTTGAAGGACTTTAAAATATTCACTTGGAATGTCACCCTGTTAAAGGATTTCTCAATGGCTATTAAACCAACCTAATTCCATAGGATTTTTCCCTAACTGATATAATTGGTAGAAAGTAACAATAAGGGCTTTTGATCTTATATAACTCACAACATAACTTGCAAATTTTAGATCTCAATTCAGTTCAAAAAAATTTATGGCTTTCAGTCTCTATAGCTCTAACTGCTTGACCTCCTTTCAACCTTTGTCTCCTTGAGTCTCCTTGCTCGTTGTGCCAATGCAATCACCTTTGTGGTCACTTATCAAAGTAGAGTCTCTATACTTTGTTCCTCCTTCTTAATGCCTTCTCCTTGACATCACACAGTCTCTCCAATAGCTGTTTGCTTCTTGACCTATAACTCCTTAAGTAGGAGTTTGGAATACTTTTTCCACTTTTATCTTCCTACTCTTGTTTTGGATTTGAATAGATTAGGTAAGATACAATGTATCTTTCTAATATCTTGTTTCTTCTAGAAATATCATGTGGAATCCACCTGTATTCACCTATAAATGGTTAACCTAGAATTCTATACCACCAGTTCAACATCCTTATATTCCTTTTGGTTCATAGAATTCAAGGTAACAAACTTATCACCTCAAATCTAGTGAATCTTTGACTTTTTCAATAATGTAGTAGCTTGGCACTATTGACTTTCTAATGCTTGGCACATACTGTGTTACTCGACACCTAATGTGGATTCACTCGGCATCAGCTAAGTTTTACAGATGTTTGGCACATAGTACATTTTGTCTAGCTCAGCACCTAAACTTGCTCAACACCTTCTATTTCACTTGGCACACACTAGATTTTGCATTTTCTTGGCACTCCTTGATAATCTGCTCAGCATGAACTAACTTTCTCGGCACCCACTAATGAATTTAGTCAAGCTTTCTAGACAACTTTTTTATGACCTATTCTTCTAGAGTTTCTAAGTGTAGCCAACCTCTATATCTTCAAGTGTGTTATCAATACATCATTTTACCTTTGTCTTAACTAATCCTTGTACTTCATTACAAAACCATAACTCAACCTTTCCCTTAGGTACTTTTGTTACATCTTATTGATTAAATCCTCTTCATCAATCAACTAATGGATAGTACTTGGATCTTATAAGAAATTGTCATTCTAGCAGATAGTAGGTTTGACATCAATGACAAAATAATGATTGAAAACATTCTTTATCAACAATCTCCCTTCTTCAGTAATGATCTTTTCAATCAGATTTCAAAACATATTACAACTTGCCAATCATACACCTATACAATGTTTGATTTACTTCAACAAAATCATCATTCTTTAAAAGTTTATGTCTTGTCACCATAGGTGTGCTAACTAGTTTTAAATCTATCAATCCAAAAAAATTCAATGTTTCCTTCACATACTTAAATTGAGTGATGCATATACCATATTTCATTTGATATACTTCCAAACCAACAAAGTACTTAATCTCACCAAACATAGACATCTCAAATTCTTTCTTCATTTCATTAGAAAATGCTTTACATAATGCATATTGGCCTCCAAATATAATATCATCAACAAACATTTTATCTAGTAAAATAACTTTGTCTCTTTCTATCTTCAAGTATAGATTGTTGTTATCATTAGTCCTATCAAAACTAGTCTTCACAAGATAATTGTGAAGCCTCTCATACCATACTCTTGGGGCTTTCTTTAAACCATATAAAACTTTGTGTAGTCTACATACCATGTTCTTGTTGTTTGGATCAACAAATCCTTCAATTTGTTCTCTATAAACCTCTTCTTCTAATACACCATTTTGAAATCTTGACTTCACATCTATTTGGTAAACTTTAAAGCCTTTATATTCAAAGTAAGCAAGTAGAGTTCTCATTCCTTCTAATCTTGTAACAAAGGGAAATATTTCTCCATAATCAATTCCTTCTTCTTATACATACCCCTTGCAAACTAAATTAGCTTTATTCCTTGTGAGTCCACCATTTTCATCTAACTTGTTTTTGTATACCCACTCAGTTCTAATCACATTCTTATTCTCTGGTCTGGGTTCTAGAGTCAATGTTTTGTTCTTCTCAATTTGATATATCTCTTCTCTCATGGATTTAATCTATTCATCATTCTCTAATGCATCTTTCACTAATTTAGACACATGCATACTAAGAAAACATGTATCACTTATTAATTTTCTTCTTATCATTGCTCTCACTTCTTTATCTCCAATGATTTGTGTAGCATGGTAATATCTTCTAACATACTTTGACAATCTTGATTATGGTCTATTTTTTCCATTTGGTCTTTCAACTTTAAATTCATTGTGTGTTTCTCTATTAGGAAACTCAACATCTCTTTCATGTACACTTATCTTAGAATCATATTGTGCCTCAACTTCTATCTACAACTCAAGTCATGACTATAACTTGGTTCCTAAATGCAACTTGACATTCATTGTATGTGACTTGATAGTCACTGATACTTGTTTTTGATTTGCAACTTGGTTTACAACAACTTCATCAACACTCATTCCATCATAAAAGTATAAAAAAGAATTGTATTCTTTAGGTTCCCTCATAGGTTCAACTTCATGTACCTCTGTCTATTCATCAAACTTCACATTTGCACTTTCCACAACTTTGTTAGTGTTATTATTTAAACACTTATAAGCTTTACTTCTTATGGAATAGCCTAGGAATATACCTTCTTCACTTTTAGCAACAAATTTTTCACTCCTATTATCTTTAAGAATATAACACTTGCTTCCAAATACCTTAAAATATTTTACACTGGGTGAGTGTCCATACCATGGTTCAAAAGGTGTGGAATGAGTAACTTTCTTGAGTTGTACATAGTTCAGGGTATAGATAGTTGTTCTTACAACTTCTATCTAGTATTTCAAAGCAACATTCTTCTTTATCATGAGTGTTCTAGCATAATCCATTATAGATCTGTTCCTCTTTTTAACTATTCCATTTTGTGGAGGGGTCCTAGGTGCAGAAGTTTGTCTCTTGATTCCTCTATCATTACAAATATCTCAAACTCATTTGATGGAAATTCTCCTCCTCTGACATATCTCAGACATTTCAAGCTTTTTCTAGTCTCCTTCTCAACTCTAGCTAAGTATCACATAATATTTGGAAAGCATCAAGTTTTCATTTCAGAAACATAATTGTCATCATCTTAGAATAATCATCAACAAATAGGATAATATACTTTTTACCTTTTTATCTTTGCACATCAATTGGCAAACACAAGTCAATATGGACTATTTCTAGAACTTCTTTAGAGGTGTGAGTCTTACTTTTAAAACTAAATTTTGTCATCTTGCCTAACTAACATTATTTACAAACCATATTGTTAGGTTTCTTTAGTTTAGGAAAACCTTTAACTCTTTTCATGTTATTGATACTTACTAAGTTATCAAAGTTAACATGACATAACCTCTTGTGTTATAGCCACACATTATCAAATTCTACAACAAGACAAGTAGCATCATTTATATTAAAATAAAATAGATTACCTCTAGTTTGATCACCTTTCCCAATTAGTTTCTTATCAATGTCATAGATCTTTGCTATCTTGTTCTCAACCTCAACTTTGCAACCTAAACTATTCAATTGTGCCACACTCAACAAGTTATAGTTAAGTCCTACATAATATGCATTTTCACACACATTATTATTAGTTTGTGGTGACTAATTAGGAAAGTATTGTACGTATTTCATAAAAATTAAAATTAAAAATGGTACTATTTGTAGATTCACCATTCGTAGATTCACCACTAAAGTAATGGCTAATATTTTTTAGTTTATGGCTGACATGTAGTAACCCTAAAGTAGTTTAATACTTGTATAAAAGAGCTTAGGGTTAGGGTTGTTTCATAGTGGTGATGCAAAATAGGTTCTTGTGGTGCTATTGAGCTATAAGGGATTACGGATTGTAATCAGGTTATAATCACTAGATTATAATAATATTGGACTTATTGTATGGTGGACATAGCCTAGGGATTGGGTGAACCATGTTAAATCTTAGTGCCTTGTGTTCTTTTCTATGTGATCTATTATTTGTTATTATTGGTTATATTTGCATGTAATTTTTATTTTCTATCTGTGGTTTAATCCTAACAAATGGTATTAGAGCGAGGTTGTTTTTTTAGTTATCCTCTATAAGAAAGTCTCACGGTCAAGTGGGAGTGATGGTAGTTGAGGGTAAGGTAAGGGTTGACAAGTTTAATGGGTAGATATTCTAGTTATGGAAGATGCAAATGGAAGACTATCTTTATCAGAAGGATTTATGGAAGTTGTTAGAAGGAAAAGCCAAGAATCATGGATCTATGTCAAATGACAAATGGGATCTTTTAGACAGAAAGGCACTCAAAAGAATTTGGTTATGTCTGGCACCATCAGTGGCATTTAATATTACAAAAGTGAAGATGATAGAAGAATTGATGCAAACCCTAGTGAAACTATATGAAAAGCCCTCCACTTCAAACAAGGTATTTCTCATGAAGCATTTATTTAATATGAAAATAGTAGAAGGTGGATCTATTATAGATCATTTAAATGAGTTTAATACTATTGCTAGTTAGCTATCTTTTGTGGGTGTCAATTTTGATGAAGAAATTAGGGCTATCTTAATTTTGTGTTCTTTTCCTGAAATTTGGAATGGCTTGGTAATGGCTTTGAGTAATTCTATTCTTGGATCTAGTACCCTAAAATATGATGATGTGATCGGTGTTATTTTGAGTGAGAAAACTCATAGGAAAACCTCAAGTGGATCTACATTAGGAAGTAAATTGAATGCACAAAGTAGGGGTAGAATGACTGAGAGAGGAAGTAACTCTATAAATCATGGGAAATCAAGAGGAAATTCAAAGGGGAGGAGGTCTCAATCGAGAGGAGCCGATAATTGCTAGTATTGTGAGAAACTAGGTTATAAAAAGAAAGATTGTTGGAATCGAAAGAAAAATGATGGAGATAAATTAGATGGAGACAAGAAAGAAAATGTGGTAAGTAAAAAATCCAAAGAGGATGCTTTGCTTCTATCTTTAGAAAGTGTTGATGATTCATGGGTTTTAGATTCTGGTGCTTCTTTTTATGCTACACCTCATAGAGGTTATTTCATTGATTATATCCAAGGGGATTTTGGACTTGTTTATTTGGGGGATATTAAACCCTATCAGATTATTGGAAAGGGAAAAATTAAGATTAAGTTGTAGAATGGGAATCATTGGCTACTACATGAGGTAAGACATGTTCCAAGGTTGAGTAGGAATTTAATCTTGGTAGGGAAACTCAGTGATAAGGGTTATGTAGTTACTTTAAATATTAAAAATTGGAGGGTTTCAAAAGGTTCCCTTGTAGTAACAAAAGGTGTGAAATTAGGCATCTTATATGTTTTTATAGGTCATATTGCTCCTTCTACTTTAATTATTTAAGAGAAAAATGAATATTCAGGAACAATTGCTGCAGTTGAATAGGGAGAACAAATAGTTGCTTTAGATTTTGATACAACATTATGGCACAACAAACTTGGGCACATGAGTGAGAAAGGTATGAAAGTACTTCATTCAAAGAAATTTTTACCAAATCTAAAATGTGCTAATTTGGATTTCTTTGAAAGTTGTGTGTATGGAAAACAAAAGAGAGTGAGTTTTGTGAAGATTGGGAAGGAACACAAAAATGATAAATTAGAGCTTGTGCGTACCAATGTATGGGGATTGGCTCACGTATCTTCCCTTAGTATCTCTCATTATTATGTTGCATTTATTGATGATGCAACTAAAATAGTATGTGTTTATTTCCTTAGATAGAAATCTGATGTATATCAAACTTTTAAGAAATGGAAATACTTGGTTGAAAATGAGACTGCTAAGAAATTAAAATGTCTTAGATCTCATAATGGTAGTGATTATTGCAGTCATGAATTTGAAGATTATTGCTCCACTAATGGTATTTATAGATAGAAAACTATTTGAAGGACTCAACAGGAAAATGGAGTGGCTGAACATATGAACATGACTATAATGGAGTGTGCAAGGAGCATGAGGTTGCATGTTGGGTTTCCCTTACACATGTGGGTGGAGGCTATCAATACTTTTGTATATTTGATAAATAGAGGTCCATCTACTCCTTTGGGCTATGGTATTCTAGAGGAAGCATGGACTGGTAAGAAGGTGAGTTATTTTTTTCTCAAAACCTTTGACTATGAAGCATTTTCTCACGTGGATTCTGAAAATAGAACCAAGCTAGAAGCTAAGTCAAAAAAATCTGTATTTTTTGGATATGGCATTAATGAGTTTGGTTATAAGCTTTGGGATTTTCAAAATTAGAAAATTGTAAGAAGTCCAGATGTCATATTCAATGAGAAATTGTTGTACAAATTTTTTTTGCAACAACATGAGAAGAAAGAAGATTATTATGTAGTGTTGGATCATACTCCACAAGATAATGTGCCAACCATTCCTCATGATGTGCAACAATTGCAACCACAATACCAACACACTGGTGAATATTAGATGGTCAACAAGGCAAATTAGACATCCACAAATATTCTCTCCCTCTTTGTATTCTATTATACTTACTGATGCTAGTGAACCTAAAAGTTATGAAGAAGCTATGTAGTTGGATACTAAGATTCAGTGGGAGTCTGCAATGAAAGATGAAATGGACTTTGTGCTAAAGAATGAGACGTGAGATTTATGGAAGTTTCCTATAGGTAAAAAGGCTTTATAGAATAAGTGAGTTTACAGGTTGAAAGAAGAGGAAGGAGGTAAGAAAATATTGAAAGCCAGGTTAGTTGTGAAAGGATTTGCACAGAAAAAGAGAATTGATTCTGATGAGATATTTTCTCCTGTTGTTAAGACGACTTCTATCCATTTTTTTAAAGTACTATGGCTACTAAAGATTTGCATTTAGAGCATCTTGATGTAAAAAATGCCTTCCTTCATGGTGATTTGGATGAAGAGATATATATGGCTCAACCACATGGATTTGTAGTCAAAGGTAAGGAGAACTTAGTATGCAAATTGAAGAAAAGTTTATATGGCCTAAAGCAAGCACCTCCGATATGGTATATGAAATTTGACAATTTTATGCATGAGCATGGTTATAATAGGTGTCATTTAGATCACTATGTTTACTTTAAGAGGTTGGATGATGATAGCTACATTATTTTATGTTTATATGTTGATGATATGCTTGTAACAAGGTCTAACATGGATCACATTAAGGGGCTGAAATGCCAATTAGCACATGCATTTGCTAGGAAGGATTTGGGGGCAGAAAAACAAATCCTTGGTATGAAGATTTGTAGAGATAAGAATAACAAAAAATTGATGCTATTTTAGACTGATTATGTTGAGAAGGTGTTGTAACATTTCTCTATTGAGAATGCTAAAGCTATCAGCACACCTTTACCTGGTCATTTGAAGTTGACTAAGGAGATGTGTCCCAAGACACAAAAAGATGAGGATAAGATGTCCAAGGTACCATATGCTTCAGTTGTAGGAAGCTTGATGTATGCTATGGTATGTAGTAGGCCAGATATTGCACATGCAGTGGGAGTTGTTAGTAGGTATATGAGTCATCTAGTAATTGAGCATTGGAATGCAGTCAAATGGATTCTCAAATATTTGAGAGGAACATCCAATAAGTGTTTACACTTTGGGGGCTCTACTGCTGATTTACAAGGCTATGTTGACTTAGATTTAGTAGGGGATATTAATACTAGGTAGAGTACTACAGGTAATGTCTTTACTGTTGGTGGGGCAACTGTGAGCTAGGTTTCTAAGTTACAAAAGGTTAATGCTTTAGCTGCTACAGAGGAAACCAAGGAAATGATATGGCTTTTGTTCTTCTTGGAAGAATTGGGACATCCTCAAAATGATAATTATTTGTTCATAGATAGTCTAAGTTCCATTCATCTTGCAAATAATTCAGCTCTACATTTAAAGACCAAACACATACAGTCGTGGTACCATTTCATTCGATCAGTTTTGGAGAATGGATAGTTAAAGTTGGAGAAGATACATACAAATGATAATCCAACATATATGTTGACAAAGGTAGTAACAAGGGAGAATTTGAACTCCTCTTTAGCTTTGCTTGGTCTTCTAGACTGAACATGAATAAAAAAACAACAGATTCCAAGGTGGTTTGATCGAGTGGGAACCTCATGGAGTAGCAACATCACTATAAGATCAGTCTTCAAGTGAAAGATTATAAACAACATACCCACAAAAATTGTGACACAAGATATACCCTAGGAAACCCTCATTGAGGGAAAAACTCAACCTCTAAAAGCATCCATCACCATGTATTATTCAACAAAAAATATCATTGCAATACAACCATGGAAGCCTTCAAAACCATAGCCACCATCAAGAAATCCATGTGAACAAGAATGAATCCACACATTCCATTCCATGCTTCCAACCTTCACAAATGCTTCCTTGGCTAACCTATCAAGCCTTGTTCTACTCGACTCTTGCCTTTTTTCTTCTCCTTGTCACAACAACAACTACCCTTGTGGGACTTGCTACTATATAAGCAGCCACAAGAGTAGTTGTTGTTGTGACAAGGAGAAGACAAAAGGAAAGATTCCAGTGAGATAAGGCTTGAAAATTTATCCAAGGAAGCATTTGTGAAGGTTGGAAGTATGGCATGGGATGTGTGGATTCATGCTTGTTCACATGGATTTCTCGGTGGTGGCTATGGTTTTGAAGGCTTCCATAGTTGTATTGTAATGGTATTTTTTACTGAATAATACATGGTGATGGATGCTTTTGGAGGCTAAGTTTTTTCCTTAATGAGGGTTTCCCAGGGTATATCATGTGTCACAATTTTTGTAGGTATGTTGATTATTCTCTTGCAATAGGCCACCAATTGTTGTTTAGTGTGGAGCTTGATCAATCCCCAAGTGGGAGATTATCAGTTTGTGGTGACTGATCAGGAAAGAACTGTACATACTTCATAAATTCTTTGGAAAAAAAAATTTGGTACTATTTGTAGATTCACCATTTGTATATTTTCCACTAAATTAATGGCTAATATTCACCAATTTATGGCCAACATGTAGTAACCCTAAAGTGGTTTAATACTAGTATAAAAGAGCCTAGGGTTAGGGTTGTTTTATAGTGGTGATGTGAAATAGGTTCTTGCGGTGGTATTGAGCTGTAAGGGATTACGGATTGTAATCAGGTTTAATCACTAGATTGTAATAATATCAAACTTTTTATTTGGTGGACATAGCCTAGGGATTGGGTGAACCACGTTAAATCTTGGTGCCTTGTGTTCTTTTTTGTGTGATCTATTATTTTCTATTTTTTGTTGTATTTGCATGTAATTGTTATTTTTTGTCTATGGTTTAATCCTAACTATTACGACATTTGGGCCTGAATTGCAATGATAAATTAGTGCAATTGCAATAGATACACATCACTTGTAATACCCCAAAATTGGCACATTACCATGCTAAACCAATTCTAGTCTATTTTGTCAATCCTAAGTCCTATTTTACTAGGAAATTATGATCCTGATTCTTGCTACTTGACCTAAGTGTCAGATGTAGAAAACCCTAATCTACATTAATCCACTCTTTATTTAATTCCAAAGTATCGACTCAAATTAGCTACATTAAACTTATTAATAAAATTTGATTTAATTGTAAGTGTTCATACTTTGATTAAATTAAATTACTTCTTTAGCTAATATAAAAAGGAATTAAATGTATTTAATTTAATAATTTCCTCACTTTATTTATTGAACGTAACTATTTAATTAATTTAAAATATGCATTTATGAGGTCATATCTTATTTTATTTTATTAAATAATCTTCCAAATCTTCTCTTCAATTCAGGATTGGAAATTTTGAGTGATCTATCTCAAATTTGAATTACTTAGGTGAATTTCAATTAACTATTCATTACACTCAGGATCTGAATTAGTTAACCTCGCCTACACTAGAAATCTCCCATCCTGACTAAATCTCACCTTTAATCTTGACCATTCATATCAGTTGCTCTTGACCATTGATTGATTTTGGAAATTCTATTTAAGAGACTTCCAATTCCTAATTATAAAGGTTGAATTGAATTGCATCAAATTACTATCAAAATAGATATTCACTTGCTTAATACTTTCATAGCTTTCATAATTTCTTAGCGTTAGTACCATCTAAATTAAAATGCACTCATATAGCTTAATCTACCTTTCCTATTATTAGATTAGAACTACATCTCATTTAGATTAATTGTACTTTCATACAACTACATAAATCCTTCGTACTAAAAGGTTTGGTTGCTCGCTTCTTAATCTGAGAGAAAATGCATAATCCTTCTAGTTAGAAGGCAATAGTTGGCACTGTTGAATTACTCAAATGAATTATTCAATGTTCATTCTAGGATGATCTCTCAAGTAATGACTATTTTTAAGTGTGTGTGTGTGAGGATCTATGGCCCACATTTCACATATACATTTCTGGCACCCATCGTGGGGCCAAGAAATTAATTTTTCTAGCCTCATCTACTCTATTTTCTATTTTTTTAATGACTATATCACATTCGTCCATACAAATTTCCAAATTTTCATGTGATAAGTCTCATTTTCATGTGAAGATTTGAAGATTTCACCCCTTTCATTACACTTACTCATGTAAAAATTGTATAATTGCAAGGTTTCTCATGCATTGCACAATATTTTCTCAAACAACTTGTGCAAGATTTTGCATAAAATTTTGCAACAACTCATGCAAAGTATAGTTTTCTAGAATTCAATTTATCATTATGTTTGACTAACAATTTTCTCTAAAGCATTTTCTTTTAGATTTCTAGTTTTCTGCGGCATAATAGTGGTTTGCAGGATGCTTGACGAAGACACCTTTATCAAAATAACTTGAAACACATACTGATTGTGTGATTATAGGATACTTGTCGAAGATACGCATGTTGAAGACTTATTCAAACCCACTTTAAACATCATTTCTTCTTTTTTCTTTCTACACATAGTATAATTAGGGCTTGCGAACTTCGTAGTATGCAAGATAGCGGAATAGGGGAGTATGCTCTTTACTACTTGGAACTGATGTCCAAGAGTAAATCAGAAACCTAGAAGCTTCTAAAAGATGACATCTAAGAGAGGCAAGCAAGTTAGTGGTTCTCTAGTATGAGTCTTTTCTATGAAGAGGTGATGATTTTCTTTTAGGGAATCAAAATATTGAGCTATGATAAGTCTGGATTGATTAAGCTAACTTGGTGATTAACATGTCTTGCATGTTTGGGTGAGTTGATGAGGTAGAGGATTATGCTCTTCCCCCTTGAGGGAAATTAAAAACTTGGACACTTAGATCTAAAACACCAGTTTGAGTCAACCTATAGAGGGTCTGCTAGAGTGATCCAACCTCTGGGAATGATCCAAGTGAGCACAATCCTTTTGCCAAAGATTCCAGCTCACTATAATAAAGAATCTTTGTAGACCAAAAAACTCCAAATCCATATTAATTTTCTCTTCTTCATTATAATATCACATATCAAGAAGAGACTTTGTCTATTGTACTGGCTAATGCTAGCCCCAGTCTTGCTAGTCAAGTGTGTGTGCTTTCAGATACTAGTGTGGGTTGCTAGCCTCAACTATGTTAGTGAAGCCACTAGGGGTTAATATGAATGGAATCCAAGAAAAAACCTCTTAGTTAGTTGCTACCCAGTTCACTTCCAAAAGGGAGCATAATCTTTATGCAAGGAAGGGGAAGAATCTCTCTTGTAGAACTCACCATAGGCATGTACCTAGGTATTGAAAGGTGGTATATGTGCTTGACCCCTACCACAATGGTATTCATTCAGTGTATATGTTATTGAGCCCTTGGAATACACCAAAAATATGGACACCCTCTACTGGGTGACATGATTGTGTGAGCTAAATGTATGCACATAAGTTGTGGGAGAAAGGTTTTGCTTCCTCTACCATTTTTGGTTTTAGGGATAATGCATGTTTTTTATTGAGTCTTTTAACTTATCCAGCCTATCAAAACAAAATAAAGGTCAAGACTTTGATGTCCCTCAGATTTGCTTTGTCCTTGGTTGGATTGTCTATGACTACTACTTGCTTTCGTGTTATCGAAAAACAACTATCTTGTTCAAAACCAAAATGTTGTTTAACAACTTGAAAACCATCTTGCTATCTATCTAAAATCTGTCAAAACAACCAACAATCTGTCCAAAATGTCTGAAACTTGCAAAATATCTTCAAAATTTTGTCTTAGTTGTTAGTATGGCCCTTATTTTTGTGCCCAATTTTGTGAAATTTTGTACGAGAACCTTTTCAGTTAGCACTTCTTCGTGCAGTCTTGTCCAAGTCTTTGTGCGGTCCTATGCAAATCTCTGCACGAGATCTTGCAAGTCTTGTCCTTTTATGTTAGATTATTTTTCTTTTGTCAAACTAGCACATCCTCACGCAACTTTGAACAAGTCCTTGCATGAGAAAACTATCCAAAATTTGTTTTTCTAAGTCTTCGCATGGTTCTTTGTTCTTTTTTGTGTGGTTCCTTTGAAATCTTCACATAGAGTCTTGTCCTTGAAACTATCAAAACTATCTATTAGAGCTATCTACACTCTAAGTCTGGTTTTTAGCTACAACTTTTTACCTCTTTTCTATCTACAAAAAAAGTCAAATAGTAGCATCTTGCTTAGCTAAAACTTGTGACCTACATGCAAAATATTCTTGTTTCTCAGTTATTTTGTCCTTGTCCTTTCATGTTTTCCATACTCTATGTCATGATAGTCATAATCTTTGGTTGTTATATCCATTACTTAGATGACACATAGCTTAGTATAAAACAATCTTATCTTGCCTTTTGAGACTATGTTCTAGTGTGGTTCTTGTCTAGGTTTTTTCTTTTTGTCCTTGTCTATGACTATGGAAACATGAAGTGGAAATATGTTTTATCCCCTTAGACTTAGACAAGGTAGAGCTAGGGGTTGTAATCATGGTAGAGGTTGCTTTCTAGTATATACACAATCTATGTCTAGTTCATCTAGTGAGGAGTCTTCACAATCTCATTAACTTGTCAGATCACCTCATGTTTAGAGAACATTCTCTATAAACTTACAACAAACTAGGAACCCCTTGTATCAAGAGGATCTCAAAACTATCAAAGATCATAAATCTCCAAACAAAATGGCTGAATTCTTATTTAGAGGAACTTTCCAACCAAAACACACTAAAACTTATCACATTCCTACAATGGATGATCAAGAACCCAAATATGGAGAACATAGTAGAGACCAAGATCAAAAAAGGAACGAAAAACATAAGGAACCTCTTCTTACTAATGAGAATGAGGAAGAGGTAGAAATACTTCCTGAACACATTGAAAAATGTTGTAAGGACAAAAACTTCTAGAAAGTCATAGAAATTATACTTAACAAAGAGAAAGAGAAATACCTTCTAAAACTTTCTCAAGAGTGTAATAACCCCAATAGGTTATAACTTCTTCAAACACCATAAAATTTTATACTTTAGTTGTTTGACATTTCGTCAAACACTTTGCAAGCAAGCTCTGATACCACTGTAATAACCCTCCTCAAATTTGCCCTCAAAAATGGTGATGAAAGCTCAAGGAATTTCATCAAACAATTCACATGCAAGGGACGTATGACTGATATAGTATTTCAGCTAGCTTCAATTGACTTTTTCTTCAATTTGCATTAATGAGAATCTTGTGCTAGAAGACTACAATGGACTACGCAATGACCTAACATGAGTGTGCTACTAATTTTGACAATATTCAGTGCATATATATGATCTAAGCATGAGAAATAAACACCTAGAGCCAATTGGCATTTTTGCAAATAGTTGGTATGCAAACTATCTAGCTGATAAATAATGAGATTGAATTGCTTAAATGACACAAACAACTATTATCTTTTTTATTGCAATCAAATTTCTAATACAATGCTCATGAAATATGGCCAAGACTTTGGCATTTACATGGATTACGAAATGACAATGCTGGTATAATGCACACTTATAGCTAAAACTTATAATACCCTAAAAAATACAATACTAACAAAGGAACCTGGTTGTAGATGGCTGTAATAATTTTCCTTCAATGCTGCCACTTCTGCTTTACTTTTTCGAACTGCTTTTTCGGCCTACTTTTACGGTGCCACTTTTTTCGCTTGCTTTTTCAATTCCACTTTTTTCGCTTTCTTTTTCGATTTCACTTTTTCCACCTGCTTTTTCGGTTCCACTTTTTTCACTTGCTTTTTCGATTCCACTTTTTTTGCTTGCTTTTTCAAATCCGCTTTTTTTGCCTGCTTTTTTAGTTTCGCTTTTTTCGCTTGCTTTTTTTATTGCTACCCTATTGAATCTCAAGACCATATCTTTCAATGGCGTCAAGATTTTCAGCTTGAAGGGATTTCGTCCTTCAAACTATTGAGACATAACCTCCAGAAAATTCTCCAATTTCTTTGATATTTCCAACTGTGAATAAATGAGGGCTATCCTCTTTCTTTTAATCCCTTCCTCACTTGCTCCACGCTTCCGTCTTTCCAATGTGGGATAATACATGAGTTTTAATATTACTTCTTTTTTTCCTTTTACAAAGTCCATGTATGTACTCAAAAGGGGGACTCTTGATTTTTTATAAAGTGACTTTATGAAACATTATAATATTTAATTTTAAATAGTCACTTTACCGTTGTAACTTCAAACATTAAAATAATATACCAAATAAACTTGAAATCTCACATATAATAGCTCATTAGAAAGAGCCCAACAAAATGCATCTCATCCTGTCATTGAAAATTGAAGGCACAGCATCCCCCTATTGGCTTACTAAAAATAGTAAGTCTTTTTGAAAACCCAACAAATGAACTCCGTTTGGCCTGTAATTAAATTTGACTAGGCCAAATAACCTCAAGATCCCCTTTGAAGTCCTAGTTAGCCCTCGGGACCATACAAGAATGGGCTAATGACAACATAAATCTAGACTGGGTAAGTGGGGGACATTACAAAGAGGGAGCTAAGTTACCTCATCACTATAATGTTGAAACTTTTCATTAAACCTAAAGAGGAAAATGAAACTTCCAAATTGCAAAAATAGTTAAAGATCATGCAAGACTAGCTTACCCAAATGATGTACAATAAAGATAAACCTATGAAAACATACACCTTGGATGTTCTTTGTCCATTCCCTTTTGACAAGAGTATACTCATGTCTCCTTTTCAAAGAGGAGTTGAGTTACCTAAAAATGATAAATACTTTGGAACTACCAATCCCCTAGATAATTTGTGGGAATTTGGTGCCTTGTCTATGGAATTTATGAATAATCAGACATATCTCATGCATCTATTCCCAAGAAGTCTAGGTTGTTAGGCTATGGAGTGGTTTTTAAACTTTCCTATTGGTATCAAAATGTTCGATGAGATTGCTAACCTATTTTTCCAATAGTACTTTCACAACATACAACACCTGATTAACATTCAAGACTTGTGTAACCTTAAATAGAAAGTTGGGGAACCTTTCCTCACATTCATTCAAAGATGGAGATAACTTTACAACAAATATTCATGCAAGATTCTGGAAAAGGAAAAGCTTGACATCTTTACTAATAATATCCTACCTAATTTTGGGTATAGAGTCCAACTTCAAGGTTCACACACCTTCAAAGACATGGTCACACAAGCTATCCATATAGAGGAATTCATGGTCAAAAATGGTTAGCTAACCCTTGAAAAGGACACAAACAAGGATCCACCTCTAATAAGGAAAAATCCAAATATGTGAACAAAAACTGAGAGGTTGTGCATGATGGAGTTGTTGAAAACATTACTCCTAAACCTACTAAGGTACCTTTCAATCTTACAAACAATCTCAAAGCATCCAAGAATGTAAAGAAACCTCCTGCTGACAACAAGGCATTTGGAAACAAACTAAAGAACTAATCTTGGATTTCACACCCAAAATGAGAATATATAACTCTTTGCAAACCTTTGGATGTGGTCCATAAGACCTTGATAAAAAACAAGCTTATCTCTCCATTGGATACTCTCATCCTTATGATCTACAACCATGACCACCATGGTGGAACATAACTACATTTTGTGAATATCGCCAAAACAAAGGTCACAAAACTATCAATTGCATCAACTTGCATCACAAAGTTCAAGACCTAATTGATGATGGTGACATTGTTGCAGATGGACATAACAAGAACATAGATCACAAGGCTTTCAAGGAGCCATTCCAATCTTATGAAAAATGAGAAAACTCAAAATAGAAACCTAATAACAAGGTCAAATATACATACTCTAATGATGATAATGTGATCAACATGGTTGAACCTATGGATTTTGAGTATTACTATGTTATTACCATCAAGAGAAAACAAGATAATGCTAAACCTAAGACACCATTTGTCTTAAGGGGCCCTACTTCCAACAATTTGACAACAAACCATCACAATATTATGCCAATGTTGTTATTTGTTCTCGTGTTAAGTTGGTACTCAAAGGCCCTACGCCTTTGACTCTTGAACTAGAAAAACATAAAGACAAACCTCTTGCTGGTCCATCTAGAAAATGAACAAAACTTGCAAAAACTTTTGCGGCTACTTTCTATAGTATCTTCGATTGCTAGAAAGACTTAAAGACAAACCCCTTGTTGGTCCATCTAGAAAATGAAAAAAACTTGCAAAAAATTATGTGCCTACTAGCTATAGTATCCTCAATCAGTTATAGTGAACTAATGCTCAAATCACAATCTTTGAGCTTCTCAAAAGCTCATCTACTCATAAGTAGATTCTAAACAAAGCCCTCATTAAGGAAGACATACCTCAAGATCTTTATTTTAAGAGGTTCCAATCTATGGTAGATCATCTAACCTTGCCTTACTATATTTCTTTCTCTAAGGAGGAAAATAATTCACTGAGTCATCTGCATAATCAACCTCTACACATTGATGTCATGATACATCAAAAATGTGTTCGTTGAGTGCTCATCAATAATGAAGCTGGTCTAAACATTATCTCTGCACTCTATTCAAATAATTGGACTATTCTAAAGATTCCATTGATCCCCATTGCAAGATAACTATCAAGGCATATGATGACGTCAAACGCAAATCCTTAGGTTGTATGGTGTTGCTCCTCTGCATTGGTCCTATAGAAAGGGATGTCACTTGTCAAGTCCTTGACATTCCCTTGGCTTATAATATTTTGCTAGGAAGACCATGGATACATGAGATGTGAATTGTGTTGTCCACTTACCATCAATGTGTAAAATTCCTATTTCATGACTCTAAAGTCACCATACCTACAAGTACTAGCTATACCTATAAGATGCTAAAATTTTCTTTAAAAATTGTACCTACTAATAGGGAATCTATGCATTATCATGATAAAAAGCTAAAGCAAATCAAGTAGTTACTCAAGTTGAAAGAAACTAGAATGGGTGAATATCACATAGAACCAATTCTATCATTAACATCTATTCTTGAGTCTCCCCATTATTATGAGAGACCATCTGAGGCAAAGAGGCCATTTTTGTTGAAGCCTCAAACCAAGTATAATGGTACTTTATAAAAGCTATAGTCCCTCTAGAGGATGAAAGTGAGAACAGAGTCATTGTTGCATGGATCTACAATGAGGAAACTCTAGTTGACCTCATAGAAAAAGCTCTTGAAATTACTCTTAAGAAGTATGGTCCTATTCTTAGACTCATGAAATGATTTGGCTACAAGGGGACTAGTCCTATTGGATGCAACAAAAATGGTCTAATTGATCTTGTCAAAGTTATAGCTAGAAGGAATTGAGACACATATGGTCTAGGCTTCAAGAAGGTTCCCTTTCATCTAGGGATTAACAAATTCATACCAGAACCTAAGAGTTCATCTAAACATGAGTCACAAGTTGAGTCTGATGACTATAAATATAACATTGATGATAAGGATCCTTATCCTTATCTAATTCCTGATGATCTAGCTAAATTATTTGTAGAACTAGATGACTTTGTACCTCAGTGCATGGATGGTGATAGTGATTCTTCTAATGATACTACTGATTCACACGATACCCAACAAGAACAAGGAGATTCTAGTCATATTTTATGCATTGAGTACCTTTGCAAAAATCTAGATGATGAAGGAGAATTTGTTCCAATCGATGTTGGGGAATTCTACAGTTTCTCTCCATGCAATATAGATTCTTGAGAGTATGAATTTGAATCTCTCGTAGAAGCAACTACATACAAAGACATAGATCAAGTTCATGTCTATGAAAAAATTCTCAAAATAAATAAATCATCTAGGGTTAAGTCAAATGATTCTTATCCAACTAATTTCCTTGAGTGTTTGATTGATGATGTTAGTTCTCAAAGGCATTCAAACACACTTGTGGATGAAGTCGCTCTAGGTCTCAAATTACTTGTCCAAGAGTTTAAAGATTATACCATGAATGCACTCGAACCCACGGCCATGTCTCTTTCACTCACCTATCCTGAGTTCATAAACTAGAATTCCAATGCTTCTATTCAAGTCCTCACATCTAGAATAACTATACTATTGCTTGCTACTTGAACATTGTCAAACCAATAATGTCTTCCACCAATGAACAAAGTATCAACATGACTGAAGATGACATCAAATATCTTAGTCATAATCAAAATGAAAAGAAATAAAAGTTCTAATGGTGAAAACCACATTGTGGTAGTGTTGAAACCTTAAAAAGTAAAAATAAATGACATATCCAAGGGTAAAAACCTCTCTAAGGTACCCATGGATGAGATATTTGATGCACTTCCCAATCATTTTCAGTAAAGATCATCGGCGTTGATAGAACCAACATAGCCAATCAACTTGGGAATAGAGTTATAGCCTCACATGATACATCTTGCATAGTCACTATATCTAGAAGAAAATGATAAACTTTGAATGGATATATTCATACATGTCAGGATTAGATCCTAATCTCATAATGCATCACTTGTCTATTGCACTAGGAGTTAAACTAGTTAAACAAAAACTTAAGAAAATGCATCCCCATGTTGCATTATTGGTCAAAGCTTAAAAATTTTGGTTTCATTTTCTCTATTGATTATGTTGAATGTATATCAAACATTGATCCAATCTCTAAGCATGATGAATCTATCAGACTCTATGTAGATTTCTAAGATCTAAACTTAGCATGTTCAAAGGATGATTTTCCACTCCCTAACATTGATATGATAGTGGACATGATGGAAAGATATGAAATATGCTCACTCATGGATGTATTTTCTAGTTATAATCAAATCAAAATTACACCAAAAGATTAGGAAAAGACTACTTTCACTTGTGCATGGGTAACCTTAAGTTGGAACGTGATGCCATTTGGTTTGAAAAATGTTGGTGCTACATATCGGAGAGTATTTTCTATTATTTTTCATGACATGATGCATAAGACAATGGAAGACTATGTGGATGATACTCTAGTTAAGAGTGCAAAATGCAACACTCACCTTCAAGATTTGGGACCTATCTTGGATCACATGGAGAAATTTAGTCTGAGACTCAATCCCAAGAAATGTGCATTTGGGGTAACATCTAGGAAACTACTTGGATATATTGTGTCTACAAAATGAATCAAGGTTGATCTAGAGAAATTTCAAGTAATCATGGATATGCCTCCACCTCATAATATCAGTTAGATGAGGGGCTTACAAGGAAGACTTTAATCCATTTGTAGATTCATCTCACAACTAGTGGATAGGTCACAACATTTTACCAAGACTCTACATAAAGGTGTGAAATATATCTGAAGTCAATATTACAATCAGAGATTAACATAGATAAAGAAATACCTTGCTAATCCACCAATTGTGATGCCTCCTATCTATGGGAAGCCTTTGATCTTGTACATCTTAGCAATAGAGACATCTTTTGGTATCTTGCTAGCTTAAAAAGACAATGATAACAAGGAAAGAGTTATCTACTATTTGAGTCACACACTAATCTCCTATGAAATGAATTACAGTATTATTGAGAAGGCTTGCTTGGTAGTTGTCTTTGCTTCTCAAAAGTTGTGACACTACATGCTTGCCCATACTACATGATTGGTTGCTAAAATTGATCCACTAAAGTACTTACTTAGTAAGATAGCTCTAACAAGAAGATTGGCTAAGTGGGTCATGATACTAAGTGATTTTGACATTCAATGTGTTGAATGAAAGGCTATCAAGGGACAAGTGATCATTGATCAGCTAGCAGAAGCACCGATGCAGAGTCTTCTCCCATCGAACATTGATTTTCTTGATGAATCAATTATGATTCTTACACACCAAATTTGGGTGATGTTCTTTGACAGTTTCTTCACACAACAGGGATTTGATGTTGGGCTATTATTCATAACATGATAGAAGTATTCACTTCTTAAGGCATAGAAGATTTTTTTCCCTTGTAAGAATAACATTATAGAATTTGAAGCTCTCATTAATGGCATGAAGATGGTAGTTGAATGGATAGTAGATCAATTGAACATTTTTTGTGATTCCCAACTCATAATCAACTAGGTCAATGATGTGTATCAGATGAAGGATGAGAAATTAATCCCTTATGAATGCATGTTGGATGACCTAAAGAAATACTTTGCTCATATCATTTTCCAATAAGTTCCTCAAGCAAACAACAAAGAAGATGATGCCATGGCTACTCTTTCTTTCTTGTTACAAATGTCAGAGAATGATCTTTGACATGTGTTCCTGGTGGAAACATTACTCTACCCTGCCTATGATACCCCTGAATCTCAAATGATCTATTCTATTATGGGACATAATTCATCACTACCACCATATATACTCCTAACTGTGTGACTAAACCATTTTGGACGGTCTAACTTGGAATGAAAAACATCACCTTATCTATAGAGCTTCATGGTATTTTATTATTACCAATGACTTGTTTACGAGAGGTCTTGATAGAACACTCCTTAGGTGTCTAGAACTTGATGAGTCCAAATGTGCATTAATCAACGTCTACAAGGGCATTTGTGGATCTCACTCAAACAACTGGACACTAGCTCCTAAACTTATTAGAGGTAGTTACTATTGGTCGAATATGGAGCAAGAGGCAATCAAATATGACAAGTCCTACAAACAATGTCAGCTCCATGGGAATTTGATTCATGTTCCAACGAGGGAGCTAATTCCATCTATCACACTGCAGCCATTCCAACAATAGGCGTATGATCTTTTGGGTTAGATTCACTCGCTCTCTTCAAATGGACATAAGTTCATCATTAAAGCTATATATTACTTCACTAAGTGGGTAAAGGTAGTCCCTCTCTCTATAGAAAAAGGAAAAACTATAGCTCTATTCATCATGAATTACATCATGTACAAGTATGGTATACCTTCCCCCATCATTGTTGACAATGGAGGATAGTTTAAAAATAAGGATCTAAAGGAGTTATGAAAAAAATTTAGAATCACACACATTAGTCTTCTATCTATTACCCTTAGGGTAATGGTCAAGCAGAGGCATCCAACAAGGTGATTCTTAAGATCTTCCATCACACAGTTAGCAAATCTGGAAGGGATTGGCACCTTCAAATTAATCCAGCTTTATGGGCATACAAAATAGGTATCAGAATGCCAATGGGTATAATGCCCTTTGCTTTAGTATATGGAGTGGATTTTGTGCTTCCAATTGAGGTTGAGATTCCTACTTTGAGAATCTTCATGAAGGGCCTCATTACTAATGATGACTATAGAATATCTCGACTTAAAGATTTAGTATTGCTAGATGAATGTCAGTAAGTGGCATCTTTTTGTTTCCTATATAGTTGTTTTCCTGCTTTATTTTTCAGCTTTCACTCATGTATCCATGGATTGAATCTTGTCATAACTTGGGGGCAACACCCTACAATGTCATAAGAGTCTCTCTCAAGATAGTCACAAGTTATCCTAGCTATGTTGGTTATGGCATCTCCTCTTGAAGAGCCCACCTTCACCCAATGTGAAATGGTTCTAATGGTGAATCTTTGTGCAAGCCATGGGAGGGAGTTATTTTTTGTTTTGTGTTATGTTCATGTAGTGGCAAGTAATGTATGTGTGTGACCCATTTGGGTCTTGTTTCCCCTACTTGGTGGGTGGCTTTATAGAAGCCTAGGATGGGAGGTGAGCCTCCATGGTTCCTAATTTGTGTGTATGTGCGGGTATTTTGAAGATGGATCCCTTGAAGGTATTAGGGTTTTACCCTTGACAAGTTGAAAGATCAAGTGTGTCAAGAGAGACAAATGTGTCAAACCTCAAATATATTGTGATATCAAGTTCTCATTGTAATTCTATTGTGGTGTAAAGGGGTTTATTATTATTATTTACTTGTGAGAAAACATTCATTATGGGATTTGATGTGTTATGATGAAATTATGTAATAAGATCCTCTTTCTCGTGTTATTTATAAATTATTTGGTAGACATATTTTACAAATGTTATGTGGAAGAATATCATGGGTAGAGTTGGTTAATTCAAAAGCATAGATGTTGCATTACAAATTTATGGGCTATGCATTCATTAATATGGAAGAAAATCATCATGTCTAATAACTCCTTGTATATGCATGATTACTCAATTACTTGGTTTTCAAGTTCAAACAAATTTCTAAGAAGTTATCACCATCCTATCAGAAAATACATTCACTTAAAGTATATGGTGGAAATCAACAAAAGATTTAGTTTGAAAAAGAAAAAAAGAAGAAAAAAACACCTGGTCCACTTCTTTGAGAAACTAGTTGTAGATACATATTTCCTCTCTGGAAAATGTATAGGGAGGTAAATAAATCTTCCCCTAGAATAAAAAGTAATATTTTAATCAAAAGAGGATATGCCTAGAATCTTGGGTTTGGGGGGAGTAATAAAATAATGAATTTCCTAAATTTAAGGCTCAAGTAATAATGGGGAAAACATACAATTCCCATGACCCATAGGCCATCATGATAGAAATGAAAAATAAATATATAAATAGACAAAGTACATATATGCATAGTGAGACCATGTCAAATCAAAAGAAAAACCAAACCTAGTCACTCAACACAAAGGAGGACTAGAAAATCACCTATAAATTTTCCACCAATAAATAAAGTGGTTTCAAATATTAAAAAAAAGATATTAATTAATCACACCACCCTAAAATGGTTGCCTTGTCCTGAAGACTTGGCGCATGTATTGAAGTCATGGAAGAGGGGGAAAATCTTACTGATATAATGTCAAATCCCAAATCCCACTCTAGCTTCCACCTTGCATCAAGGATAATGCACTTTTTTTAGTGGGAAAAGTGACATGCCTTGAAAAAGGTGTTTTTCATATATGATTGGGTACTTCTCCCTAGGCACCAAGGTGAGGGGGTAAGATTTTCTTTTTCCTTTTAAATAAAATAAAGACAAACAAAATCCAACTTATAACTAGCCAATGCCTCGCCTCTTCAAACCCACTTTTGTAAGCTCGTGACATGGGTTTGACCCTTACATAAAGTTAGGAAAGCTTTCCTTGGCATCTCCCTTGGGCTTTGGGAATAAAGTCACCCACCTAGATATATGCATTGGGTAGGTGGCAAGTTGAGGACCTGAAGAGATTAATTAGATGTAGGTGAAATTTAGTAATGTAGTAAGGCGTGTAGACACCTAAAAACCTTTAGAAAATAAAGTATTTTTATTTTTTGAAAAATTCCTGATGACATCATCATTTATTAATTAATTAATTATTTAATTTATTTATTTATTTTTATGCCATTAAATCCCTTTATCTTAATTAAAAATATCTAATTAAAGAATCCCTCCCAAAAATGTTTAAATCTTATTTAAACATTATTTCCTTATTTATTAATTATTTAATTAATAAATTGACCAAAAAACCCAAAATAAATAAAAAAATTATTTTTTGCCCAAAACTTGGCCAATTTCCTTAAGACCACTAACCTCTTCCAAAATCTTCTAACCCTTCTTTAATTTTGATTAAAGGCTAATCCCATCATTTCCTACTCCTAATCCCAACTCAAAATATTTAATTAAGATTAAATATTAATCCTCATGTTTATTAAAAAAGTTTTAATAAATATCTCCTCAACCCAAACCCTTAAAATAAATAAAACTTTATTTATTTCCTAAAAATCTAATTTATCCTCATCCTAAGAACTTCTAGACTCTTCTAGAAAGTCTTCATCCTCATCCTAGGAAATTCTAGACTATTCTAGAAAGTCTTTATCCTCATCCAAAGCCTAGACTCTTCTAGAAGATGTCTTTAAACCTAATCCTAATCCCCTCCTAACCTTGTTACATTCCCTAAACATGGGTTAAAACTTACTAACCCAAGCCAAAGTTAACAAATATCTCCTCCTTCACCCACCCTCATTAAATGCCATCCACTTGCCTATCCCTAAGCTAATCCTAAACCATCCTAATCCATCCTCTAATCATTTGCAAAAGCCTAAGCAAGATTAAAACCCTCCTAATCAAGCCCAAGTCAAAATTGCTCTCATCTCCCTCAAAATATCTCAACCATAAAACTTTATGAAGTGCACTAGGCCATAAATGACTCTTCCAAGCCCTTTTATTGCTCTTACAAGCCATTATTAGGGTCTTTATGAAGATTTTATCCCTTGAGCCTCCTTTGTTGACTCATCCTTCCCCTTTCCTCCATCCTCTCACCCTGTGACATGTGTCACTCCCTGATTGGCTGTAAGGAAGTACAATCTATGTGCTCTCTTCTCATGCAATCTGAGCCCTCCATGAGCTTTTTCCCATCCTTGAATCTTAGCCCTCAATCCCTCAAGCCTCTTGCCTATAAATTGGATCCTTCCCCTTTGCAAAATAACACAATCCATGAAGTAAAGTCATAATGCCATTTTAAGAAGCCATTTTACATCAAAACCATACACTCACACCAAAATTCCAACTCCATTTGAAGCCCTTTTTGAAGCATAAAGCTTGAGCATACATCTTATCTATTTAGACAAAGCTACTCAACAAGAGAGCTTCAGAAAGCCCATTAATGGCTCATATTCTCAATTGAGAGTTCATCTTAGTCTATCTTGAAGTTTATGAATTTTGTTTAGTTTGTAGAAGCTTTATTTAAATTTGGTTTCTATTAGCATACTAACATTGCTCATATACATTTTGGCACGCCCGGTGGGACCCCGCATGGGTCATCTTCATTAGATTTTTTAGTCAAGTTTTGTATGTCATTTGCTGATTTTGGCTAATTTTTCTTATTTTTGTGATTGGTAGGATTGTATAAATTGGTTTTGTAGGTCCACATGAGCATGAAGAAGACAAAGGAACTCATAGTCTATCTCATAGTATTTGCAGATTTTTCAAGCTTATAGGTGGACAAAGCACTTGGAATTCTTCTTCCTCTTCTTGTCTATATTCTTCTTATTCCATCTACTTCTTCTTCTTCTTCTTGTGGGAGATCTTGGCCATTTTTTTTTTAAGGAAGCAAAATCATACACACTTCTTTTTAGTGCTTAAAATGAACCCCCAAATCATATTTAAATCTATTAAAATTTTTCAAAAAAGAAAAAATATTTTAACAAGTTAAACTAAACCAATCCAATCATTTGCATCCTTGCAACATCAAGGTTTTAGATGCATTCATGCAAAGTTAGGAACACTTCATTTTTGAGAATTTAAAAAGAACTTCAAGTTTCCATTTCAAAAGGTTCAAAATCAACACTAAGTGCACACTAAAATCTAAATCAAACTCAAAGCATCAATCAAGGATAAAATGAACCTCATTTGCAAATATTTTAAAGTTCTTTAAAAAATCTCATGAAAACTAAGAGTCCTAAATGGTTGACAAAATTTTTCCTAAAAGCTTTGTTACTTGTTCCAAACAAATGTCTTGTTGCAAAATCTTGAATGTTTCTTAGTTTTTTCATGCATCAAAACAATCTAGGAATATCATTTTTGGGCTTAAAATATGCAAACTAGAACACAAAATCTTGAATGAAAACCAAAGTCCAAAGAGTCATTTTCACTTTTGAGTCCAAAAAAATCTTGAATGATCTAAGGTTTAAACAAAGCACTTCAAAGTTCTTAAAACAACACACAAAATCTCAATCTTGAATGCTCAAAGGAAAAAACTTGAATGTTTAATCACTTGTCTTTGAATGCATGTTGCTAAAATCACTCTTGAGTGCCATGGATTAAAATCAAGTTTTTTTTTTTTATGAATGCATGATTAAAACAACAAATCCAATCTTGAATGCCAAGGATCAATTAACCATTGCAATATCAAACACTTCATTTGAAGCTTCTAAAATTGAACAAAACAAATCTCTTTTCCACATGCAATTTAGGTAAAGTTTGATTTTTGGACATTTAAGAAACTTTGTTAAGTCAAATAAAAATTTACAAAAATCAATTTGAGTAGCTCTTTGGACTCACCTCTTTTCTAATCACCCATCAATTCAACCATTGGTTGCAATCTCAGCGCCATTTATGGGGATGGGTCTACTTGAAAAAGGTGTTAAATGTTCCACAATCTAACTCATTCACTTGGTCTTTGAACGTTTGCTTTAGCTTTATCAAAAAATTTAAATGACCAAAACTCTAAATTAAATCGATCACACTTCAAGTTTGGGCACTAAAATTGAACAACTATTGAAGTGGAGGGCCTCCGGGCACGTGCTTGACAAATTGAGTCTCACACATCTTTGCTTTGGGCTTAAAACAAAATCACACCAACTCTTGAATTCTTTAAAGGAAATTAATCGATACTTGACATGGAGGGCCTCCGGGTGCGCGAGTTTTCTTTTGTTGACCCTAACTCTTCTTCTTGTTTTCATTCTTCAATCAATTTACTTTTTTCGGCACTTCAAATTGGAATTGAACATTGTCTCTTAAACATGAGTGCTTGCAAAGTCTAGATTAGCACACATAAGAGTCAGTTGGTAAAAGAACAAGCATGTTTTTTTTAGCCCAAGGTCATCCAAGTCTCTTCTCCCCTTGTCATCTTTCGAGGCCATCTTGGGTGCATAAGATTAGGATCCAAAACCTTGTTTCTTTTTAGGAGGCCTTCTTGGGGATTTCATCACCCCTTGGACGACCTCAACTCTCGCGTTCTGACGGAGTATAAGAACTGGGAGGTGAATTGAAAGACACCTCTCTTGGGATCAAAATTTTGTCACTCGGGCTAAGCCTCAAGGAACTTTATGCCCTTGAGAAGTGAAAAAGGAGAAGTGGGTTACCACTCCTCTTGGCTATGTGACATCTTTTTGGTTTCATTTATGGATTTGGGCCTCACGTACCTTGGGTATATCGAGGACTCCCTAACTAAACCAACTATCAGCCTTGTAGACAACCATCTAGGATGTTAATGTTCTTGAAGTGACTGATCAAAACATTTGTAGAACACACACACTCCTTGGCGCAAGTATCACATTCTAGGAATCAAAACTTCTATCTAGTTTTTTCTATCTATTGCTTGGTCTTTTACTTATTGAATGAATGTTTGCCAAACTTGGTCAATCCTTGCTTAGGGTACACTTCGTGTAGTCACTGCCTATTCCAGAAGTTGAACAAGTTGAAGCAAAATAATCAAGGTCTCTCAAAGCCAAGCAGATTCAAGAATTCATGTTAGAGCAACCCAAACCCAAACAAAAGTTTCACAAAGTTAAACTCAAGCCATCTCAGGCATACCAAGAACTTTCAGCCAAGAGAAAAGAAATAACACCAAGCCCACGAATTGCCAAACTCCACAAAGTAGAGGAAAAAGCTACTGACGAAGCACTTCAAGAGGCTTGGTTAGAGTGCACCATCAAATTTAGCCAACATCTAGGACTTAATCCTTCTTATGCCTTACCAACTAGGCATGATTTCTATGATTAGACACCCTTGTTTCTCCACATCTTCTTGGATAAGCTTCACTTCAGAGTCATCTTTATAGAAAAGCCAGCCATCTTAGGTTATCCCCTTAAGCATTATTAGCTCATCCATCTCATTTAGAATCACACCATCTAGCCAGAAATCCAAAAATTGCACATCTAAGCTTTCAAAATTGTTCTCACTTTGCTAAAAGTTTGCCATTCCTAAAAACTTTCAAAACCACCAACCTCACCAAGGTTATCCCTTTTGACAAAGCTTTGTCTAGGGCAATCTAGCTTTCCACTTGTTATCCCTCATCACCTTGAGCTAAAGGTTGGGATCTACAAGTGGTCAATCTCGTGTTCTTCCTAAACAATCATTAGTCTATCCTTAAGTTGACACAATCACCACCAAGCTTGCACATAGGAAAGCAGACCTTTTGTGCTTTGGCAACATATTTTTGAAGTTAGAATCCCCAACCCAATCCTCCTTAGATTTTTTCATATAGCTTTGTCTCAACCTAGGAAATCATTTGCATAGAAAAGCCTTCCTCCCTTTTGCATCCACCAGCATTTGTTGCATCTCATCCCTAGGAGCATTTTTCATGCCACCCGTCACTCGCTTAGCCAAGAAGAAAGAAACAATGGAGCCCTATCATTTGGATCAAAAAGCCTCACCCCCCTTGAGCACTCAGCCATCCTTCAGCCCAGAGAAAGCTATGCCATCATCTAATGACATTGAAGCTTTCATGAACCAACCAGGAAATGCAGTATTGGTAAATGCCATTATAAACAAGAACAAAGAGACAATCATGGCTAATTTTCGAAGGGACAATGTAGGAACCTTTAACTTTGGAAGACCCCCTCCATTATCAGATCCATCTCACCTATTGTTTGGGTAGCTGCCACCACCATAGGCTCTTATGATCCAAATTATCCTCAATATATGCCAAAAGAAGAGCCTCCAGCCAATCCATATGATCCAATAGACCCAAACATACCATCATCCACCCAAGTTGAAATCTCCATGCCGCAAGCCAACCCAGCCACCACCATTCCATCCTTGGTTCATACCTCTCCGCTCCAAACCCCCTTTACCCAAAACACCTCATTGTTCACCCCCTTCACTATTGTTGCTGCTACTCCCCAACCCAGCCTTCCAAATCCACCCATCTCCCAAATCAGTGCTAGCATCTTTGCCCAACCTTAGCAATATACAACAGGGATGCCGCCCATGGGGCCAAGCAATCAACCTTTCATCACCCCCATCTTGTTCACCACAGCCCAAAGCACAATCCCATCATTTCCATTAGGTCTTGGAAGCTCAGTGCCATCAGCCACAAATACACAAGCTACTACCCTCACTCCACAAAGCTATCAAACCCCACAAGCTACTACCAATGTTCTGCCTAGCTCTCAAGTGACCCAAGCTCCCACCACCACTCTACCAAGCTTCCAAATCCAACCACCAAGCTATCAAAACCCATCAATTCCATTTCCTAGCTTTTAATTCCCACCACCTCCACCACCAACTAATCCATTACCTCCTATTACCAACTACTTTTCAATGCCACTTCTAGGAGGTAACCCACCAATCCAGCCAACCACCAATTATTTGAAAGTACCATCCCAAATGGGGGCACAGCCCACATACCTTGGTCAAACCCCACAAGCCCCCTGATCCTTTCCCCAAGCTTCACAACCATCTTATGCCTTACCTCCACAAAGCCATTCATTTATCCCACAGCCAACTTATGTTCCTCAATCCCAACCTCAAATCCCATATCAACAGCAAGCCTCGCAGCACATGCAGCAATATGCGCCACATCCCCCTCAACAACCTGTCATCCACCATGCACCTGCCCAAACAATGTACAATCCCTATCAGCAAATCCCTCACAGCCATCCATATTTAGTGGCCCCATCTAGCGCATACCTACCTCAAGGCACTCCTACATTAGGGGCACCCTAGCCATCACCTATCAATTCAGAATTGGAGCAAATGAAGACAGCTCTGAAAGCCATCCAAGAAGGGAATGATCTGAAGACATTCAAGTTTGAGAATGTGTGTCCTTACCCATTTGACAGATCCATTACCATGACACCATTTCCCGAAAACTTTGAGATACCCAAATTTGACAAATTCAGAGGAAAAGGAGACCCTGTCACACATATCAAAGAATTTTACATGCACTGCTAGGACGTGGCATACAATGATGTCTTCCTCTTGCGCCTTTTTCCCAAAAGCTTGGCTAGACCAGCTCTTGAATGGTTTTACAGAATCCCCTATCACACAATTAAAAACTTTGCTGAATTATCTGAGGCATTCATAGCCCAATATGCCCATCTTGTTGAAACAGAGCTATCAATAGTTGACCTTGTCCACACTAAGAAAAAAGGTGGAGAAAGCCTTGCTGAATACCTGCAAAGATGGAAAACCCTTACCACCCGCATATCCTGCACCTTGCCAGAGTGCCATGTGGTGAAAATGTTTATTGATAATGCCCATCCCAGCTTGGCTCACCACATGACCATGAACTGTTTGTAGACCTATAAAGATATCAAAGAGAAAGGAATGATCCTTGAGCAAGGACTCATTAAAGATGGTGTGGTCAAGATTTACAAAGAGGCCAAACAAAATCAATCACATTCCAATGACAAGTCTAGATATTGGAACAAAAATAAGCACATTGCAACAGATGGCGTCACTGACACCAGACATGTGAATATTGTTGGTCCTTCTCACAACCAGTCCAACCCACCATATCAACCAAACAATCAACAAGCTATCAACTACCAACAACAGAATAACCAAAGCTATCAAAACCACAATCCAAGACCCAACTTCCAAGGGTCTAGCAATCAAGCTAATGCCATCAATGTAGCTACAAGACAAAAGCCCAGATTCCAACCTACACCTAGAAACTATACACCCCTTGGTGAGCCATTGGATGTCATTTTTGAGAAATTAGTCAAGAAAAACCTCATCAAATTTCCTCCTACCCAGCAAATTGACCCAAGCCAATCCAAAGTTGCATGGTACAAAGACAATGAGTACTGCAAATTTCATAGAGTAAAAGGTCACACTACCCTCAGATGCATGAAACTAAAAGACTATGTGCAGGACCTCATTGATCAGAAGGAAATCACTGTTTGTGCCCAAACCTCTCCCAATGAAGGCTTACAGATCAATCAAAATGCTTTTCCTCCTCACAACAATCAAAATCTTGGAAAAGCACCTATCCAAACCAACAACAACAACACCAACAACCGTCAGCCAAACCAACAGCATGGGAAGAACAATGACCACACTTCATCCTATATAGACTATGGTAGCCTTATAGGTTGTATATCCAAGAAAGAGCCTTCTGTCAATGTTATCAATATCCAAGGACCAAACAATGAGTGTGCAGTCACCACTCAAAGAGCACGATTTAACATTGCAGGCCCGCCAGTTTCACCAGCACCATCAGCTTCATCAAAAAGCCAGTATAATATCTTGGAACACCTTGGGAACATGCCAGCCCAAATCTCCATTTTAGACCTTCTTCGCACTAGTCCTATGTACAAAAACATCCTTGATAGTGCTCTCATAGAATCTTGTGTCCCTTTTAATATCAATGCTACTAATTTTCATAATCTTGTTGGACACCTTTCATCCTCATGTGCCCTATCTTTCAAACCCACCGACATACCCGTGGTCGAGCCAGATCACACCCTTCCACTTCGCATAGCCATCATGGTATCCAATTTTTCTGTGAAAAGAGTAATGATAGATAATGGATCAGCCTTGAATATTTGCACCCTAAAATTCATAAAACAAGTTGGGTATACTGAGGTAGATATCATCAGTGAGGTTATCACCATCAAAGCTTATGACAACTTGGAAAGAACCAAAGAAGGAACTATTTTGCTACCAATCAAGGTTGATCCAGTCATCCAAAAAACATTCTACCATGTTATTGATATAAACCTACCATTCAACATCCTCCTCAGCGGCATTATTGAGCCCATCAGACAAAAGCTTAGAAAAATGCACCCCAAGGTGGCATTATTGGTCAAAGCTAAATTAGAAAGAATGTTAGTTGTTAAGGTTATCTGACCTATCGACTACTCAGCGTGGATCTCCACCATGGTCCCTATCACTAAACCTTCTGGTGACATCAAAATTTGCACTAATTTCAGAGATCTTAACAAAGCTTGTCCAAAAGATGATTTTCCCTTTCCCAACATAGATATGATTGTAGATCTTACAGCTGGACATAAAATTTTGTCCCTCATGGATGGATTTTCTAGGTATAATCAAATCAAGATTGCAGAAAAGGATCAACATAAGATAGCATTCAATACCCCTTGGGGAACTTTTTGCTACAACATGATGCCTTTTGGCCTAAAGAATGTTGGGGCTACCTATCAAAGAGCTATGACAGCCATCTTTCATGATCTCATCCATAGCATTTTGGAGGATTATGTGGATGATATCTTGGTCAAATCTCATACCTTCATGGATCATCTTGCTGACCTGGAGAAAGTCTTTGATAGGTTAGCCAAATATCGTCTCATGCTAAATCCTGAGAAGTGTGTCTTTGGGGTCACATCTCGCAAGCTTCTAGGCTTTATAGTGTCTAAATGAGGTATAGAGATCGACCCCAAGAAGGTCAAGGCTATCTTAGACATGCCTCCTCCCCAGACACTACGACAGCTTTTCTCTCTTCAGGGAAAGCTTCAATCCACCCAGTGCTTCATCTCCCAGCTTGCAGATAAGTGTACACCATTTTCACATTTACTAAAGAAGGATGAGAACTTCAAGTGGGATCCTTTATGTCAACGCAGCTTCGATCAGCTCAAGCAGTATCTCACCAATCCCCATATCTTGGTTCCACCAATTCTTGGTCGTCCCCTAATTTTGTACATATCAGAAACGCCTACTGCTCTAGGGGCACTTCTAACACAGCTCGATGACTACAGCAGAGAAAGAGCCATCTACTACATCAGTAGAACCCTAGTTGGTTATGAACTCAATTACACTCCTATGGAAAAAGCTTGTTTGGCAATTTTTTTCTCAAATCAAAAGCTTTGCCATTATATGCTAAGTCATACCATCCAACTAGTCTCCAAGATTGACCCTCTGAAGTATATGCTCTCCAGAATAGCACTTACAGGCCATTTGGCCAAATGGGTTATGCTCCTTAGCGAATTTGACATCCAGTATGTGGATAGAAAGGTAATCAAAGGGCAAGCTATAGCAGATCACCTAGCTGATGCACCTCTAATAGATGCTTATCCGTTGATCACAGAATTTCTAGATGAGCATATCTATCCAATTGAAGAACAATCCCCATGGAAACTTTATTTTGATGGCTCATACACATCTCATGGATTAGGGGAAGGAATATTGTTGGTCATACCTCAAGGAGATTACATTCCAAAAGCCTTCAAGCTACAATTCCCTAGCACCAACAATATAGCTGAATATGAGGCCCTCATAGCAGGATTAAAGATAGCTTAGAATGGAACATTGCTGAGCTACAAATCTTTGGCGATTCTCAGCTCATCATCAAGCAAGCCCTAAATGAATATCAAACCAAAGATGAAAAGCTATTACCCTACAAAGAGCTAGTTGATCAGCTAACCCAACATTTTACAAGGCTTTAGTTTACACAAATGCCTCGAATACAGAACAAAGTAGCAAATGCTATGGCTACTATAGGCTCGCTCTTGGAAATTCCCCAAGCAGCTACATAGTATGAGTTTTTAGTGGAGAAGCTCCTCACACCCGCCTATGCGAATGAGGATTCAAACCGTGTTTGTATCTTGGTTGGTCCCAAATCCCCTTGGTACCATGAAATTCATGCTTACCTTAATGATGGTATCATATCCCCTCACCTCACACGTACCCAATGCTATAACCTCATCTGAAAATCATCTCGCAATGTTATCATAGCCAATACCCTATATCATCGGGGTTATCACGATACTCTCTCTCGATGTTTAGACCAAAACAAGGCCGTGATGGTGTTAAAGGAAGTACACTCTGGACTTGCGGTGCCCACACAAGTGGTATTTTCCTAGCGCGAAAAATCCTTAGAGTAGGCTATTATTGGCCTACCATTGAAGAAGACTCCTATGACTTTGTTAGAAAGTTTCTCCCATGTTAGCAGCATGCAAATCTTGTGCACGCTCCAGCACAGGATCTACAGCCTATTGCACCACCTTGGCCTTTCGCTTGTTGGGGCCTTGATCTAGTTGGAACTATCACACCCCTCTCATCTGATGGACATAAATTGATAATAACAGCTATAGACTATTTCACTAAATGGGTGGAAGCAGTCCCCCTAGTCTCAGCTATAGGAGTTCAGGTCTGCAAGTTCATCTTGTACCACATTATTTGCCGCTTCAGCATCCCATCCACCATCTTCACCGACCACGAAGGTAACTTTGAAAATCTCAACATGGAAGAATTATGCACTTCCCTCCGCATCCATCACCACTTTTCTAGCCCATATTTCCCACAAGGTAATGGCCAGGCAGAGGCAACTAACAAAACCCTCCTCAAAATCCTAAAGAAAGTTGTCAATGATTCCAGCCGTGATTGGCACCTACAAATAAATCCAGCCCTATGGGCCTATCGAACTTCTTTTCATACATCCATAGGTACAACTCCATACTCCCTAGTCTATGGTGCCAAAGCGGTACTACCTATAGAGGTTGAACTTCCCTCCTTGCGCATATCTTTGCAAGGGAAAATATTAGATGAAGAATATAGAGTAGCTTGGCTCACCCAACTAGATCTCTTAGATGAGAAGTGACAACAAGCCTATGATCATCTCACAGTCTATCAAACTCATCTCAAAAATAATTTCAATAAGAAGGTGCTTCCACGACACTTTCAGCTAGGTGACATGGTCCTCAAAGAAAACATGAAAGTCCAAGCAGATCGAGAAAAGGCAAGTTTGAACCTACATGGCTTGGTCCTTATGTTGTCATTGCTTCCTTTGGCTCTAGAGCCTATCAGCTATCTACACCAGAAGGAGAACTCTTGAATGATCCTACTAACATCATTCATCTCAAGAAGTTCTATGCTTGAAGATCCTTGGTATAGTCAGCTTTTGAAAAATACAAAAAAAAAAAAAATAGTAAAGAGAAATAAGTGTCCAATGGTGAAAACTTGGCAATTCAAGCGCCTTGGATAGGTACCTTGGTGAAAACCTGGTAACTCAGGTGCCTTGTGTACTAAGACTAATCCATTATCTATAACTATACTATCCCTCATCCATTCACCCACCATCCCATAAAACATCTGCTTGTTCCCTTGGTGTTCCAACCAAATATCCAAAATCTAATGGAGCTTGTAAATACCTCCTATACAGCTTGTAAAATCTTGTACCAAAGCTTGTATTATACCTTGTAAATCTTGTACCATACCTTTTATATCCAAATCTTGTCCAAAGTTTGTACCATATTCCAGACTATAAATAATCTTGTATCCTAGCTTGTATACTATCACGTGCACACACAAAACCCCATTTTCACTTAAGCTTTTCGCAAACCATCTACCTATCCACCTATCACCTATTATAGACATCCCATCCTTCACAAACATTTCCATCTCACAAAAACCAAAACATGAACAAACTTGTACATTTGTAACATATCTTGGTCCATCAGCTTGTACATCCTCTTTAGCTTAGTACCATTGTATCTATCCAGTGTTCGTGTTAGTTCGTCCTTGATCAACATCTTGCACCCATCGCACATCTTGGTTAGCTATTCCAATGCATCCTTTAGCTAGATTTCCTATCACCAAAGTGTTATCTTTCTTAGTTCAGCTTGCCAGATGCATCACTCATCCAAATCCACCAACTTAGGTGCTCTCTGATAGGTCCTTGCAGGATATAGCTTTCCTCATGTCTGAACTTGGTCCGTTAGTACCTCATCCTACCCGTCTCGCTGGCAAATGGTTCTCTTTTGGATTTTCACTTTCTTTTGATTTGGACTCTTCCTTATTGGGTCTTGAAATATCTTTTCCAAGCAATCTCCTTGTTCCCTCCTCAAGGTTGCCACGATCTTCCATATCATGGTATACTGCAAAAGGGGCAATCAGAGCATAAGGTCTTGATCATGTCTTTTTCTTGTTTTCTTTTCTACTTGTGGGTTACCTAGTGTTGTTTCCACACTGCTTCCTCTAGGATTCATGTGTGATATTGGGGCAATCCTTGCATGTTTGTTTTGAGTCAGTTCGTCAGTCCTTTGAAAAGTTGGTGAAAAGGCCTTGATGTTCTTGGTAACCTTGGCAATTAACCAATAGTCCTATAGCAAATCTAGTGCTCAACTACATGGTGTTACTTCTCTTTGAAGTATCCCCCTACTCAAAAAGCTTCAATGGTTTCCCTTCATCTCCATTATCCCCCATCCATATCTAGCATTTGTCTCTCCTACCCCAACTTGTGCAACCGTATCTCTCAGAATCAATCATCACTCTTAGCTTTAGGGATCCACAATCCTAGTCTTAGGGATCCACCAATCCAAATCAATCCACCAAGCCTCATCTTTCAAGATCCACAATCCTAGTCCTAGGGATCTCTGAAACCCATCTTCCACCAATCTAACTCTTTGAAATCCTGTTGCATCAGCTTTTTTAATCCCCTCATCCATCTCCCCATCCTAGATTCCTTTTATAGCGCTTTGCTCCTTCATCCTCTGCAATCCCTGAGATCTTAAGCTCGCTTCCTCTTGTGCCTCTAATTCTCCCTTTATCATTCTCCCGTAGTGAGAGTTTGCGCTAACTAAACCTTTTCTCTTAAGCCAATCTAAGTCTTCTTGCTCATCTCGAATTCTTGTACTTTTCAAGAAGTCATCGAGCCTCGCTTTCTCTCCTCGCTGCCTTCTTGAGGGGGCATCTTGCAGTCCATTCTCTCCTCTTCTGCTCTAGCCTTAGGCATCTTATTTTCTTATCTTTGATACCATGCCACTTGCGGCATCACATCAAAGAGGGGCAAAATGTAGACACCTAAAAATCTTTAGAAAATAAAGTATTTTTATTTTTTGAAAAAATCTTGATGACATCATCATTTATTAATTAATTAATTATTTAATTTATTTATTTATTTTTATGCCATTAAATCCCTTTATCTTAATTAAAAATATTTAATTAAAGAATCCCTCCCAAAAATGTTTAAATCTTATTTAAACATTATTTTCTTATTTATTAATTATTTAATTAATAAATTGACCAAAAAACCCAAAATAAATAAAAAATTTATTTTTTGCCCAAAACTTGGCCAATTTCCTTAAGACACTAACCTCTTCCAAAATCTTCTAACCCTTCTTTAATTTTGATTAAAGGCTAATCCCATCATTTCCTACCCCTAATCCCAACTCAAAATATTTAATTAAGATTAAATATTAATCCTCATGTTTATTAAAAAAGTTTTAATAAATATCTCCTCAACCCAAACCCTTGAAATAAATAAAACTTTATTTATTTCCTAAAAATCTAATTTATCCTCATCCTAAGAAGTTCTAGACTCTTCTAAAAAGTCTTCATCCTCATCCTAGGAAATTCTAGACTATTCTAGAAAGTCTTTATTCTCATCCAAAGCCTAGACTCTTCTAGAAGATATCTTTAAACCTAATCCTAATCCCCTCCTAACCTTGTCACATTCCCTAAACATGGGTTAAAACTTACTAACCCAAGCCAAAGTTAACAAATATCTCCTCCTTCACCCACCCTCATTAAATGCCATCCACTTGCCTATCCCTAAGCTAATCCTAAACCATCCTAATCCATCTTCTAATCATTTGCAAAAGCCTAAGCAAGCTTAAAACCCTCCTAATCAAGCCCAAGTCGAAATTTCTCTCATCTCCCTCAAAATATCTCAACCATAAAACTTTATGAAGTCCACTAGGCCATAAATGACTCTTCCAAGCCCTTTTATTGCTCTTACAAGCCATTATGAGGGTCTTTATGAAGATTTTATCCCTTGAGCCTCCTTTGTTGACTCATCCTTCCCCTTTCCTCCATCCTCTCACCTTGTGACATGTTTCACTCCCTGATTGGCTATAAGGAAGCACAATCCATGTGCTCTCTTCTCATGAAATTTGAGCCCTCCATGAGCTTTTCCCATCCTTGCATCTTAGCCCTCAAGCCTCTTACCTATAAATTGGATCCTTCCCCTTTGAAAAATAACACAATCCATGAAGTAAAGTCATAATGCCATTTTAAGAAGCCATTTTACATCAAAACCATACACTCACACCCAAATTCCAACTCCATTTGAAGCCCTTTTTGAAGCATAAAGCTTGAGCATACATCCTATCTATTTAGACAAAGCTACTCAACAAGAGAGCTTCTCATTGAGAGAGCCCATTAATGGTTTATATTCTCAATTGAGAGTTCATCTTAGTCTATCTTGAAGTTTATGAATTTTGTTTAGTTTGTAGAAGCTTTATTTAAATTTGGTTTCTATTAGCATACTAACATTGCTCATATACAAGGCGAACTATGGGGTTAGGGCATGTGTATTTAAAGGTTAAGATAAAGTGCTTAGTAAAAAAAGGACTATCTACATGAGTAATCACATGTTAAAAGTGATGTGTTAGGAGAACTTGATGGAGTATTTTTATTCAAAGGTTTTTCTTTTTTAAAATATAGTTGTCTATAGAAAAAATTTCCCCCATATGAAAATGAAATGTATAGTTTATAGTTAAGTTATTATGATATATTTTTAAAAAATAAATAGATAAAATAAATAAATAGTAATAATAAAGAATTTAGAATTATGAATATGGCATATTTTAATGGTAGTTAGTAAGTAAGGGTATTAGGTTGATAATTACAAAGATAAGTTCATTAAACTTGTTATGGGATATTTGGTGTCCCTTCATCCATTCATTGATTAACAATTATATTAATATTTAGCAACATTGTGGAATAGTATTAGTAAGGTTGAGATAAGTTAGTGTTAAGATGAAATGGGTAGTTGAAAATTTCTTTAGAATAATAATAATGATAATAATGATAATGAGGTTCTAAATTAAGTTATGGTTAGTACTAAGTTAAGTTCTAGTTAATTTTAATTAAGTAGGTAATATAGTTAACAAAATGTGACATCTAAATCTTTGAATATAAATAGTAAGAAATGATAAAATTGGTAATGGTTAATAATTGATTAAGTTCATAAATAAGGGTTGAGTAGGAGTCAACTTGTTATGAAGTAATGAAAAAATGTGTAGACTCATGTGCACCTAGTTGGTGAAGATGCTAGAAATGATTAAAAATTAACATAATAATTATTGAAAAGGGTGAGAAACAAGAAAGGTATGTATTTGATAGGGTGGCTTGTATTCAAACATTTAGAACAATTACCAAACATCTCAATGTTCGCAAACCCTAGAACCATTGCAACTACATTTAGGTGATAAATTGAATTTCACTTGCATATATGGGATGTCTTAGTTGAAGTATAGAAGGTGAAAGGATTATATCCATAACACCCTTGTAACTTAGTATTATAATCAATGTTAAGCAACTAGGAAACCTCCCATAGGAAACTTGAAATCTAGGTTTTGAATGATATAGATTTTGTTTCATCAACTAGTTTAACCATATCCAAATTTAGTGGAATTACACATTGAGAAGTCACCATTCAATAGGACATAGAACTATAAATAAAATCTATTGTATATCTTTCAAAAAAAATTGGTTTTATTTTTATCTCATAAATTTAGGGCATGACACTAGAGCACAACAATAAAATTGCAGAGCAAGGGCACGACGTGGCAACAAAATCATAGAGAAAGGACACAAAGACCACAAGGGCACAACATGGAAAAAAATCACAAAGCAAGGGCATGAAAATGAAATTGTAGAGCAAGGGCATGACAAAAAATATAGAGATCACAAGGAATGACAACCAAATCATAAAGAACGGGCGTGAAAACAAAATGCAAAGATACTCAACAACAAAATTATAGAGAAAGGGTATGACAATGAAATGTAGAGATACATAGCAATGAAATGCACCAATGAAAAGGGAATGACAACATTCAAAGCTCTCCAACCTTGGTTGGAGCTCTCCACCCTCTTTCACATGTAGCTTTCCACAATCGATACAAGTGGGGAATGATTTATGTCATATTTTTTTGTTTATAATCATGTGGGTGTTGCAATTATGAGGCACATGTCAGTATTGTGATGGTGTTGGGGACAATTGTAAAAAAACATGAAAATAAACACAAATAACATTGTCATCACAAATTGTCATTGTAATTTGACCCCAAATGTTGTACTGACATGATATTTTCTATGAGTTTGATTGATCCTTTACCTTTTATCAAACAAGGTGCGTCATTACCAAACTTTACTCTATTTCCATTATAATAATCAATGTTAATAAACTTACTTTTATCTCCAATCATGTGATGTGAGCATCCACTATTAATGATCCATCTATAACTCTTGTTCTCATAAGATACTATTGTAGATGCCTCATCAAAAATCAAAATCATCCTTCATAGCAACATACACCACTTCATCATCATGATCATCAGATCCATCTTTTTTTTCCTCTTCAATAATGTACCAGGACTTCTTTCCTTTACCTTTATAATCTTTGTTGTCCTCATCTCTTTTGCTCCTAAATTTATCTCCACTGCTAGTGTTCTTCTTCTTTGGACATCTAGCAACAATATGACCAACCTCATTGAAATTAAAGCACATGATAGGTAGCTTACCTTTGAATTTTCCTTCTTTCTCTATGAAATATCCATGCCAACAATGCTTCAAGTTGTTCTACATCCTCCTCATTTTTATCACTATCTCTAGAAACATATTTGACACATTTACTATCACTTGGCATCAATATGTTGTCATCAACATCTATGCTATTCTTTCACTTGGCCAACATTGTTTCACTTGGAAAACAATAAATTTTACTAATGCTCAACACCAACTAAACTTTACTCAACATATACTAACACTCACTCAACTTGCACTATTTTTTATTCTTTCTTGGCTCCTATTTCTTTTCATTCAGCTTCTACTAATTTTTGCTCAACTTGCACTGATTGCTCGAAAAAGCTTAGAAGACACTTTTCTTACTTGGTCTTTTTCCAATTTTAACTTGAGTAATCTTTCATTTCATACTTTAAGTAGATAAACAATACACTATAGTATCAATTTCTTACTTGGTCTTAGTGCTTCTTTTACATACCAAATAATTCAACCTTTCTCTAGGTGCTTTTTTTATCTCCTCTTTTCAAATCATCTTCATCAATCAACTAAATAGTAATTTTTCAAATTAAAAGCAATTGTCTCACCAGTAGGTAGTAGGTTTTACATCATTGACAAAATAATGATTGTTCCATTACAAGTTCTTCTTTTCAAAACAATCTCATTGCAACAAAAAAAACCTCATCTTATGTGTGAAATGCAAAAAGTATCTGCCTTTAAATTATTTCAATGCACAAGAACACTACCTCATACAAAAAGGTTAGAAGATTTAAATGCAAGGACCTATAAGCACTAGGTAAATGTCTATGGTTGAGAGGCACTTGAAATTTTTAAAAATTTTGGTTCGAAAAAGGAATGTCCCAAGGATTCTATGGTGGAGGGTGGAGGGATATATGGTATACATGGCTATGGTGTATGTTAATGAATATATTTCTAAGCTTGAAATAAAGTTTTGTATATATCACATTTGGGATCCCTACCCCATTAACCAATTTTAAGGGGAGTACATTATGGGGAAATGTATATTGAGGAAAGTGAAAGGAAAATACAATATTTAATTATAATTAACTAATTCTTAATCTTCAAAATAAATCATTTATAAGTCATCTGTTTAGTATTTATATAATTGGTCAAGAGTGAGATACATTGCATTTGTATCTTGTCATGCCCAAACTATGAGGGCAAAAACACACAAATCTTCTTCTTCTTCGTTTTTAATTCAAAATTAAAATGCTCTAAGTTCGATAAGGTTGTGATCACAGTTTAAATTAAGGTGCTCTACATTTCATCTTAAGTTTATAATCTTCCGCATGAATGAATCATTAATTTATCATTCATCATTAACTCGGTTAATTATTTTAACAATCAAATTTCTAATTTAAGAGTTTTATCACTTTGGTAATTATATAGACTATTTAATACTAACATCTCTAAAATCTAAAACTTAACTTAAATTTAAACAAAATTTAACTTAAATTAAATACTAAATTCAATTATACATATATCTGTATTGAAACTAATTAATATTCCAAAATTAATTAGTATTCTACACTAATATTAACTCAAGCTTTTAATACAAATTCTAAAGAAGAAAATTCATTAATCTTATCATTAAGTCTAAAACTTTAACTTAACTAATTATATATTTTAAAATAAAGCTAAGTTATAAGACATATTAATTACTTAAAATTAAAGCTAACTATAACAAAATTAAACTACAACTAGTTATACTACATATCTTATATTTAGACGAAAACATATTTCTTAACCTTCCTAAGCAATTCAAACTAACTAGATAATTTAAGAGCTTAATTTAAAACATACAAACTTACTCTAACTGAACAAGTTAAATCAAAGCCTATATAATAATCATTAACATAACTAAAATTAATACTATAACATTTAATCCTTCATATCAAAAAAAACTAATCTTAAATTAACAAAATTTTAGATGATACAAACAAATGATAACCAATAATAATAAGAATAACATATAATTTTAATATAACAAAAATTTAACTAGCCTAAACTACACACTAGCAATACTATAACAAAATCAAAATACAATAAATACTAACTAAACTTATACTTTAAATACTAACTAAAATAAATCTTAATCTAAACAAATCTACTAATATTAAACAATTAAACTAACCATTTATAAAATAAATACCCCAAACCCCCCCTAAACTCTAACCCTCTACTAACACCTACCCTAACTCTAGGCCTGCGTGTTGTCCCCTCATGCTAACCCTGTGTCAGCATTTGCCCCCCCCCCCCCCCCCCCCCCCCACCACCACCAACCCATCTTGTCATGGGTGAAGGGCCGCCCAAATAGAATGCAAGCCCCAATTTGAAAATAAAAGCACAAGCAATCCCACTATGTTTTAAGACCACCACAATGATAATTTAACAAAGGTGAGCGCTCAACTTCAAAAGGAGAAGGGTACAGTGGTGACGTCACCCTGAAAGGAGATATGATTATGAAAACAAACTCTTACAAAGCCCATACTATGAGCTGGTGCCTGGGAGTTTAATGCAGGGGTAGATAAGGACTAAGAGTTAATACATTAAGTTATAAAGTTTATTAGGTAAGAATAGGATATTTAGAATGCTTAGGTTTTATTTCTTTAGATGGTAGTAATATTTTTTATTTTTACTTTATTTTATTTAAACATTTAAAATTAACAAGTTCAAGAGAATATTAATAGAATCTTTTTTTGATGCTCTGTGGCAAAAGACAATAAATCTTGCTCCTCATACAAAAGGCAGTGAGCATTTTTGCTCTAAGAATAAATTTTCTCAAGTATTATTTTTTTTGAAATTGATTGATTTACTAAGAGGGGTTATCCTTTCTTTTTTTTTTAAGTCTAATAGGAGCTATTACAAAATTAAATATTCCAAGAATATGAATGATCCATATACTATAATGCAAGAATTGTTTTGCTTCCAATAATCCCGAAACTGAACCTACATTCATGACATAAATTTCATTTTTCAACATATAAGGAAACTTGAAATTTGCCTAATTAAATCAAACATCATTTCCATCCTATTCTTGATGTGCATCCATCTAAATTAAATTTATGATTAAATCACATAATAACCAAATTATACTCAATGCCAATTTTATTGGTAAACCCGATTCAAAGGCTCAGCCGGAAAAGAATCAGGAAAAAAACTCGGCTTCGTTGCCAAACCAACAAAGTTTTGACATACAACTTACATAGGATTTCAATCCTGAATTACAACACTTAAAATAAATTTCCTTCATGACCCTCAACAAGGGTTCCATATCCAATTCAGCAACACATTTCTACGAACCGTGGAGGAAACAAATATCCGATCGGGTGATAACCAAGCATAACCAAGAGACAATCAAACAAGCATAATCATACATGGTTTACACAATAGGATTCACAATGAATCAAAACTAGGGAAAGGTGGATTCTTCCAACCAGGAGAAGTCAAGCACAACACCAAACAGATGCCCAATCGGGGCCATATACCAAGAACTTCTGTTCTTCCATTTCAACATACCATAATCATACAAGGTTTGTGCTGACAGGTAGGGGCTCATAACACCCTACCCTTTCTCCCTCTTCTCATCCTTAGAAGAGACTCTACACTGGTTAGAGTTCAACTAAATAGACCTTTCCCAAAATTGGTCACTTCTGCCCTCTCCAAGGGTGAGTAATACCAAAACACCCATGCAAGAAAAATCTCAAAATTGCAAACATAAACATGAAAGGAAATCATCCAAAAATAACATGGTTTTCAAAGCTTCCCAACATACCCACAAACATACAAACATTCAAACAACAACAAGGTAGCAGAAGCATGAAACAAGAATGAAATCTGAACAAGGGAGATGACAATTCCTACCTTCACAAAGAGGTAATGGAAAATGAATAAGTTTGAGTAGAGCTTCCCTTTCCTTCCTTCAATCTTCAAGAACTCCTCTCTAAATGTAGAGATTGGGTAACAACCTCTACTAGTCCAAGAAAGGCCTCTAAATAAGCCTCAAACTCAACCACCCAAAAGGATCAATAACTTCTCCCACCTACTAACAATTCTAGAAACTCCTAACTCAACCCACACTATGGTTAAACACTAGAAGGAGGTGAGATAAGGCAACTCATGGTAACCACTTGCAATTTTCGCACAAAGGTAAAATGAGACTTTTTGAGTGATCTCCAAAGTCAACAAAAGGGGCTTAGGGGTTGGAAAAGACCCCTAACCCATACCCATACCCTTTGGGTATAATTATTCCATGTTTTAAAGCCTTAGGAATAGTTTTAGAGCCACACAAAGGCTAGGAAATAAAATTAGGACCAACTAACAACTCTAACAAAGCAGATTAAGCACTAATCTGGATTAGGGATGACTAACCTCGATTAAGAAAGCAATAAGAAAACTGACACTAACTTAAACCAACTTGGGTCCAAAGGTTACACAACTAAACTTGATCAACACACTGAAGAACATAAACAATTTACGAGTGTCAAGCGACACTAAAAGAACATAGTTACAAACACTAATATTCATTGAACACAGAAAGATACATACATACATCTCATAGTACAATACGTGAATTACGAATAACAAGGTTTCCAAAATTAGCACATAGAGATCAGTTCTGTTTCTCTGTCGATTTCCTCGACTAAAATATCTACACACTCATTGCACACATCAGTAGTCCCGAAAATCACATGTACATATATACGTATCAGAAATTCACATAAATTGAAACATACATAAATCAAGGTTTCTTTCACCCTACTTAATTCTTAACCATTAAAAAAAAATCTCTTAAATCAAAGTATCAATTGTACATTTACTAATTTCATCAACATACATATACATAAAACATTAAATGACAAACATCAATATATCTGAAAGTAACATCACATAACATGAAATAATATAATATGTTCTAAGTATCAGATAATGTCTTGACATCTTGAGTCGTGAGTGTCAAAATGATAAAATAACAACTAAGGCTACGAAGGGTTGGGGCGAGGCCTCACATATCTTGCAAACAATCTTGATTGGATGATGGTGTAGATTGAATGATGTTGACAATCTAATCACATAGTGACATGGAAAGGTGTGCCTTCATTGGTTAAAGAAGATTATAGTAATGGAAATTCCAATGTTACACAAAAGGCAATTGATTTAGCATATGGTCTAAGAGGTCATGAGGTACATATAAATTTATAATTGACACATATGTTTATCAAGTCATGCTAGATTTTTTTCTTACATAGTGGACATATTATTGCATTTCAAACACCACAGGGCTATGTGGTGCAAAGGTTATAAATTTTGCATCAAAGAATTGGATGACATGAAGATTTTTTTAAAATCTGGGATAATTGTATTCTTTAAGATGACTAATATTTCATCTAGAAAAGATATACATCCTCGAGTCTCAAAATCAATACTATGGCATTTTTGGATGATTTACTTGAGTGTAACTTATATTCCTTCAAAATGGTTCTCTTTTTTGTCAAAGGTTACAAGCTATGAATCAATGAAAATGATCTTGATAGAACTATTATTGAACATGAAAATAGATTTATAATGGTTAATACAAGGTTTTTTTGAGCCAATTGGGGATGCAACATATGTTATTCCAAGCAAATGTGTGTAGGTATTTTACTTGGAGGTTCCACATAAATCAGTTTGGTCTTTTTTTGTTAGAAATAATCCAAGAGGAAGGTTGTTAATATAAAATGTAATAGAAGAAGAAGATAGAGAAGAAGTAGAAGATGATTTATATGATGGTCATAGTTGACAGTTTGTCGATGATGACCTTGACAGAGACATTCATGAAGAAGAAGATGATGATGATGATGATGATGAAAATGAGGATGATGACGACGATGGAAATGATGATCATGATGATGAATTGGATGAAGAAAAATATCAATGACATGAATGAAATGTAGAGGTATGCAATCAATCCTTGATGTATTCAAAAAAATTGTAATTGGTTTTTGAATTAACATAACCTTTTATATTTCAACTCCAGAGGTTGTTCAACAAGATGAGGTTGAGGGAAAACAAAATGATGTGGAAGATAATGTTAGACAATAGAATCTTGTATGTGCTAATTGTAATTATTTTTATTGAATGTTACGTGTTAATGAGTGTGATGTTTTAACAAATCAATTTTATATTATATTAATGATAAAAGAAAGAAGGAATATTATTTATTAGCTTTGGATATTATATGTTTACTTCATGTGATAATGAATGAATGTTATATTTTATTAATGGATGAAAGAATCAATGAATGCAAGATGTTAACAAGGAATTCAGAACTATGTTGGGAGGGGGGGTAGTTGAGCTTTCACCTTTACGTGGTTGGCCCTATTAAGTAGATAATAGTAAACTATTCTTGACATAAAGTGAAGCTCTAAAATATACTAGATCTAACAATTCTCATTCTTAGACCTATCAATGACCAAGTACTCCTAGGATCCACTACTTTGTACAAATTATCTACCTTCTCAAACTCTAATCACATGTAGATCAAACTCTCTTATCAATACTCACTTATTTCAAGACATGTTTGAAACAAATAGGGCTTCTGCCCAATTCTTCTTAATACATTCAATAGGCCCAAATGGCACAAACTTGGATTTACCTTTCTCTATGACCCCCAAGGATTACTAAGGTCTCAACTATGTCAATTTAATCCAAACAACTAGGTTTCAAAGTCCCACACACTCAATTGTCAAAGAAACACCATTGACCATGCCTACTAGGTCTAATAGCTTAACTAGGCCTCCAACAACTGAATAAAATTTATTTCTCAAAAAAAAATTCAAAAAACTTTTTAAAATGTACTTTTAGATACCCATTTGTCTCTATTCTAACATATTAAAAGATTAACCCATGGTATTTGGATTAGAAGCCTCAAAATGGAAAAATTGATGCAGTTTAGGCTTCAAATAGCCCACATTTCCAAAGAAAGCATATGAAATAATTGCTCCCACTCCTTGGAAACATCAAATAGGAAAAGTCTCTAATTGGCCTATTTCACAATCAATTTGGACTTAAGGGTTCATTTTCTTCTAAATCCCCAAATTTGGCTTAAAACTCTCAACAAACCCTCATGAAACTAGGGCCTCTTCAATATATCAACTCCCAAGAGTTCTCAAACTCAAAATAAGCTCCAAAAATATCTCCTAGGCATGCTCTAACTATTCCAAACATAAATTATGGGTCTCCTTTAGTTAGATCTCCTATTGTTGCACATTACCCATCAATTTCATACCTTTATCAACACTTAATTTGGTGACCACCAGCACATTTCAACTTCTCCCTATATGATATTTTTAGTGAAGTCTATAATATATCTAAGGATGATCATTTCATAGGAATCAGGAGTTGCTTCTATAAAATGGTCATCAAATCCATAAATATATCAATAAAAAATTAAAAATTAAGTAATTTCTTGAATTGTAACAATATTGAGTTATTGAAAAGAATACAATCTTCTTTCTAAGACATGCACTAGTGAATTAGGCATCAAGATCCAATTTAAAATCAAGGTAAATTTTTAGAAAGGTCTTAAAATTAACTTAATTAGTTAATTATAATGTATAAGGCATCAACTTAACTTAGTTAATCTAGATGTTTAAGTAAAATCCAAATAGGAATATGAACTATATATGAGACAAAGGACTCCTCTAGCATAATGGAAAGTGTGTTAGGATAAACCACGAACAGAAATAAAAAACTACATGCAAATATAACCAATAAAAAAAAATAATAGAACACACAGAAATGAACACAAGGCACCAAGATTTAACATGGTTCACCCAATCCCTAGGCTATGTCCACCAAACAGCAAGTCCGATCTTATTACAATCCAGTGATTACAACCTGATTACAATCCGTAATCCCTTACAGCTCAATACCACCGCAAGAACCAATTTCGTATCACCACACATGAAAAATACCCAACCCTAAGCCCTTTTTATACAAGTATTAAACCGCTTTAGGGTTATAACATGTCGGCCATATGTCGGCCATAATATGTCGGCTACCATGTCGGCTACTTCCCAAAAAAAAAAAATTCACTATTTATGAAGTATGTACAGTACTTTCCTGATCAGTCACCACAATCTAACAATCTCCCACTTGGGGACTGATCAGGCTCCACACTAAACAAAAATCTCCACTTGGAGACTGATCTTGTAGCAATACAACTACCGCATGGGGCTCCCACTGGATCAAACCACCCTGGACTCTGTTGTTCTTTTATTCACATTTAGTCTAAAAGACCAACTGAAGCCGAAGAGGAGTTCAGCTTCTCCCTTGTTAAAACCTTTGTCAACATATCTGCTGGATTTTCATTGGTATGTATCTTCTCCAGCTTTAACTGTCCATCCTCAAAAATTGACCGAATGAAATGGTACCGCAACTATATGTGTTTGGTCTTAGAATGCAGAGCTGAATTCTTAGCAAGATGAATGGCACTCTGACTATCTGTGAACAAATAATTATCCTTCTAAGGATGTCCCAATTCTTCCAAGAAGAACTGAAGCCATATCATCTCTTTGGCTGCCTCTATAGCAGCAACATACTCTGCCTCTGTAGTGGAGAGAGCATTAATCTTCTGTAGCCTAGAAACCCAGCTCACGGCTGCCCCACCAATAGTAAAGACATAACCTGTAGTACTCCGCCTAGTATCAATATCCCCAGCCAAATTTGAGTCAACATAACCCTGTAAATCAATAGTAGAGCCCCCAAAGTGTAAACACTTATTGGGTGTTCCTCTCAAATATCTGAGAATCCACTTGACAGCATTCCAATGCTCAAATCTTGGATGACTCATATACCTGCTAACGACTCCCACTGCATGTGCAATATCTGGCCTAGTGCATACCATAGCATACATCAAAATTCCTACAGCTGAAGCATAGGGTACCTTGGACATCTTATCCTCCTCTTCCTGTGTCTTGGGACACATCTCCTTAGTCAATTTCAAATGACCAGGTAAAGGTGTACTGACAGCTTTAGCATTCTCCATAGAGAAACGTTGCAACACCTTCTCAACATAATCAGCTTGAGATAGCGTCAATGTTCTGTTCTTCCTATCTCTGCAAATCTTCATACCAAGGATTTTTTTTGCTTCCCCCAAATCCTTCATAGCAAATGCATGTGCTAATTGGCATTTTAGCCCCTTAATATGATCCATGTTAGACCCAGCTATAAGCATATCATCAACATATAAACATAAAATAATGTAGCTATCATCATCCAACCTCTTAAAATAAACACAGTAATCTGAATGACACCTATTATATCCATGCTCATGCATAAAACTGTCAAATTTCAGATACCATTGCCGAGGTGCTTGCTTCAAGCCATATAAACTTTTCTGCAATTTGCACACTAAGTTCTCCTTACCTTTGACCTCAAAACCCTGTGGCTGAGCCATATATATTTCTTCATCCAAATCACCATGAAGAAAGGATGTTTTAACATCCATCTGCTCTAAATGCAAATCTTCAGTAGCCACAAGACTTAAAACAGTACGAATAGAAGTCATTTTAACAACAGGAGAAAATATCTCATCAAAATCAATTCCCTTTTTCTGTGCAAATCCTTTTACAACTAACCTGGCCTTAAATCTTTTCTTACCTCCTTCCTCTTCTTTCAACCTGTAAACCCATTTATTCTATAAAGCCTTTTTACCTGCAGGCAACTTGCACAAATCCCATGTCTTATTTTTCAGCAAAGAGTCCATTTCATCTTTCATTGCAGACTCCCACTGAATCTTAGTATCCACCTGCACAAATTCATCATAACTTTTAGGTTCACCAGCATCAGTAAGTAAAATAGAATACAAAGAGGGAGAAAACCTTTGTGGAGGTCTAATTGGCCTTGTTGACCGTCTAACATTCACTGGTGTGTGTGGTATTTGTTGTTGCAGTTGTTGTACATCATGAGGAATGGCTGGAACATCAGCTTTTGGAGTATCATCCAGCACTACATAATCATCTTCTTTCTTCTCATGTTGCTGCAACAGATCTTTGTACAACACTTTTTCATTGAATATGACATCCCGGTTTTTATAATTTTATGATTTTCAAAATCCCAAAGCCTATAGCCAAATTAATTAATGCCATATCCAACAAAGACACATTTCTTTGATTTAGCTTCTAGCTTGGTTCTATTTTCAGAGTCTATATGAGCAAAAGCTTCACAACCGAAGGTCTTGAGAAAAGAATAACTCACCTTCTTACCAGTCCATGCTTCCTCTGGAATACCATAGCCAAAAAGAGTAGAGGGACCTCTATTAATCAAATATACTACAGTATTGACAGCCTCCGCCCACATGTGTAAGGGCAACCCAGCATGCAACCTCATGCTCCTTGCGCACTCCATTATAGTCCTGTTCATGCGTTCAGCCACTCCATTTTCCTGTGGAGTCCTTGGAATAGTTTTTTGTCTACGAATACCATTAGTGGAGCAATAATCTTCAAATTCATGATTGCAATACTCACCACCATTATCAGATCTGAGACATTTTAATTTCTTACCAGTCTCATTTTCAACCAAGCATTTCCATTTCTTAAAAGTTTGAAATACATCAGATTTCTATCTAAGGAAATAAACCCATACTTTTCTAGTTGCATCATCAATAAATGTAACATAATAATGAGAGCCACCAAGGGAAGATACCTGAGCCGGTCCCCATACATCTGTATGCACAAGCTCTAATTTCTCCTTTTTGTTTTCCTTCCCTGTCTTTACAAAACTCACTCTCTTTTGTTTTCCATACACACAACTTTCACAAAAATCCATATTCACACATTTTAGACCTGGTAAAACTTTCCTTGAATGAAGTACTTTCATACCTTTCTCACTCATGTGCCCAAGTCTATTGTTCCACAACGCTGTATCAGAATCTACAGCAGCTATTTTTTCTTCCTGCTCAACTGCAGTAATTGTTCCTGAATATTCATTTTTCTCTGAAACAATCAAAGTAGAAGGAACAATATGACCTATACAAAGATAGAAGGTGCCTACTTTCACACCTTTTGCTACTACAAGGGAACCTTTTGAAACCTTCCAATTTTTATCATTAAAAGTAACTACACAACCCTCATCACCGAGTTGCCCTACTGAAATTAAATTCCTACTCAGCTTTGGAACATGTCTTACCTCATGTAGTAGCCAATGATTCCCATTCTACAACTTAATCTTAATTTTTCCCTTTCCAACAATTTGACAGGGTTCATTATCCCCCAAATAAACAAGCCCAAAATCTCCTTGGACATAATCAATGAAATAACCTCTATGAGGTGTAGCATGAAAAGAAGCACCAGAATCTAAAACCCATGAATCATCAACACTCTCTAAAGATAGAAGCAAAGCATCCTCTTCGGATTTGTTACTTACCACATTTGCCTCTTTGTCTCCATCTGATTTATCTCCTTCATTTTTCTTTCGAGTCCAGCAATCTTTCTTTTTGTGCCCTGGTTTCCCACAGTACCAGCAATCATTTGGTTCTCTCGATTGAGACCTCCTCCCCTTTGACTTTCCTCTTGATTTCCCATGATTTCCAGAGTTACTTCCTCTTTCAATCATTTTGCCCATGCTTTGTGCATTTAAAGCACTTCCTGATGTAGATCCACCTAAGGATTTTCTATGAGTTTCCTCACTTAAAATAACACCGATCACATCATCATATTTTAGGGTACTAGATCCAGGAACAGAATTACTCACCACCATTACCAAGCCATTCCAACTTTCAGGCAAAGAACACAAAATCAAGAGAACCCTAATTTCTTCATCAAAATTGATACCCGTAGAAGATAATTGACTAGTAATAGTATTAAACTCATTTAAATGATCTGCAACAGATCCACCTTTTGCCATTTTCATATTAAATAAACGCTTCATGAGAAATACCTTATTTGAAGCGGAGGGCTTTTCATACAGTGTTGCTAGGGTTTTCATCAAATCTTCTGTTGTCTTTGCTTTTGTAATATTAAATGCCACCGATGGTACCAAGCATAACCGAATGCTTCCGAGTGCCTTTCTATCCAAAAGATCCCATTCAGCCTCTGACATAGTTCCCTGATTCTTGGCTTTTCCTTCCAACGGCTTCCATAAATCCTTCTGATATAAATAGTCTTCCATTTGCATCTTCCATAACTGGAAGTTCTGCCCATTAAACCTGTCAACCCTCAACTTACCCTCATCTGCCATTGCTCCCACTCAACTGTGAGACTCCCACTTAACTGTGAGACTTTCCTGCAGAGGATAACTGAAAGACAACCTTGCTCTGATACCACTTGTTAGGATAAACCACGGATAGAAATAAAAAACTACATGCAAATATAACTGATAACAAAATATAATAGAACACACAGAAATGAACACAAGGCACCAAGATTTAACGTGGTTCACCCAATCCCTGGGCTACGTCCACCAAACAACAAGTCTGATCTTATTACAATCCAGTGATTACAACCTGATTACAATCTGTAATCCCTTACAGCTCAATACCACTGCAAGAACCAATTTCGTATCACCACACATGAAAAATACCCAACCCTAAGCCCTTTTTATACAAGTATTAAACCGCTTTAGGGTTATAACATGTCGGCCATATGTCGGCCATAATATGTCGGCTACCATGTCGGCTACTTCCCGAAAAAAAAAAATTCACTATTTATGAAGTATGTACAGTACTTTCCTGATCAGTCACCACAATCTAACAAAGTGGCATCAATAGCTTCCCAATATATGTAGACAACTCCTGGTTGGATTCTTTTAGATGGACCTTTGACACCTTTAGATCTTCTACCTTTTCTTCCACCTACAAGTTTTATGAATTTCCACATTTTCAAAGTGGGGTCATACCTTGGGGGACCCATGTCATATGCCTAAACATTGCTATGATATGTTTCCCTCACATTCAGATTGAGGAATATCCATCACCATATTTTTTGTGGTAGTATCTCTCATAGCCAAGGTATGAGCTTTTCTTGGTTGGTGGTTGCATCTTTGTTGCTTGAGTGAGTCGATCCTTGGGAGGAACACTTTCTTCTAGTGCAGGAGCACCATCTTCTCCCTCAAATTTCACATTATTTTAAACTATGACTCATTTTATAAGTTAAGTGATCATGTTTAGAAAATATAAATTTGTTGAATTACATTATAATGATTGAGAAAAGACATTATATGATGATTTAAATCCTAAATGGAATACAAAGGGACATAGGAATACAAAAGATCTTAAGGAAGTTGAACGGTTTGTAACCATTAAGATGGTCTTTAAATAAGACATCTCATAATGTATAGATAGGAATTGATAGGATCAAATAGTTAAGAAGAGAGTGAATAGATAGAGTTTCCTTATAGCTCTATGGCGGCAGCCAGAGAGCCACATAATTGTAATTTGTAGATGGTTTTGTTGATGAAAGTATATATTTATATTTAATAGTGTTTCAATTTTCTTTCTATATCCCTAGCATCTTATTCTTGAAGCTCTTAATGGTTATTATTTAATAGTTATTATCTATGCAATCAATTTAGAGTCTTTAAATAGCAAGAAGGAGGAGTGGCATTCAATGTCTAAATAAGAATGAAAGACGTGCCTCTGGAAAATTCAGTCTTAGTGTGGGGGCTCTATCTTGAAAACTAACCATTGGATTTTCCTAAGATTCAAGTATGTTAATAATAGGCTAATTGTGACCATCCTCACTGGAGTGATTGAGAAGTTTTAATATAGTTCAAAATTTATGCATCTCTAAGTAAGAATCTGTCTAGAATAGAAGAATGTTAAATTGAATTATGTATTAATCGATATGGTGTTTCTAGAGAAAGATAGTTAGAAATGTATTGTTATTATTGGAGTATAGTAAGATTGAGAGCCTCTAGTCTATGTTCATAAATAATGATAGAATATTATACAAATTTGGAGATTGGATCAAATCTTTGCATCATCTTCTGCCCATTTTCTCTTCTTTTCTAGGGTGTTTTCCAACCATGATTTAGTGGTCAAGAAACATTAAGGGAGGAATGAAGACGGTCTACATAAAAGAGATTCCTCATCATGGGAGGAGTATTTTATTCTTAGAGAAAAAGGGGAAAAACATTTTAGAAAAGGTTGTAGTAGTGGGAACATTACCTTGATCTCCCTAGTCATGTTGTTGTTGATCTCTGTCAATCCTATCATAATGTTGATTCTCATCTAGGCCATCTAGGTTGATCACATATACTCTTGTGCTCTCTCTTTTTTGGTTCCCTTTTCTTTCTCCTTGTCTTTTTCTTTATCATTTTTTGCTTCCTCAAATGATGATATATTTGGGGTGGGACCTCATCTTTAATTAAGTTGGATAGGGATATGATTCTTTGGAGACTAATCTCCTCTAGGAGGCTCCTCATGTGGTTAATGTGGTGGAAAAACAACTAGTAGCAGGGGTGGATGAGGCTTGTGTTGGACTGGTTGTTGTTGGTGAACCACCTATCCTCTTCCTTCTTGCTCTGGTCCTTTCCACCCACTTATCTAGTCACTTCATAATATTGACCATCAACTCATCTAAAGTCTTTCCTTTCCCATGGGCTTTGTAGGTGGATTAGACTCCATATAAGTACCTTTAATCTTTTTGAATATGTAGATGGTTGCATATTTGAACCATTGTCTTCAATTCCCTCTACATCAATATTCACTTTGTACATTTTGATTTGCTGCACAATTAGTCTAGAGTAAAATATTTCCCTTGTCTTAGGCTTATCTGCACAATTCTCCCAATAATCTTCTAATATAGGTACACTCATAAAGCTCAAACCTAATTTTATGTTATCCTTGATATAATCAACAAGGTCAAACATCAATCTTATTACTTCATATGAATCCAACTTGTACATTTCACTGAACATCTTTAACATATTATCTATATTGGAATGCATAGCAAAAGAGTAACCCCAACTTTGATAGAGAAAGGAATACCTTACTTTCATGCATTTGTAAAAATAGTGTTCACCTCTAGGATCTAGTAATAGAGCTCAACTAGGATGACTCTGTCATCTAGGTATCTCACCAGCTTCTAGGGGAAGTCATCAAATTCAACTACTATGATATATGTAAATGATGGGAATTATATGAAATAATTTCAAAACTTGGTCACAATGGAGATAACTTCTAGGAATAATCTTCTCTTTGGGCATCCTTGAGGTTCTCTACATAGCCTCATTGTGAAGGCATTATTCACTTTCACAATCTCCACATAGTTATTGTGCAACTAGAGGTAGGGGTAGAAATCATACAATTAAATATTTTCATCATATTCCTCTATACAAGGAAGCCAAGGCCATAGTGAGTAGTAGTTAAGGCATTTATCAAATAGGATGAAATAAAAAATTTCCTTTAGGTATTTTCTATTCAAAGCCACCAAGATGGTTTTTCAAAATCTGGGCCCAGTATTTATGTTCATCCTCAATACGCACTACTTGCACTAGATAAAATAGTGGCATCCCCATTCCCTTTAAGCCTATGCAAGAGAACCAGGATAGATAATCTTTCTCTTTAGGTCTATGTTGTAAAGTGTGTTGGTAACATGCTTTGATTGCTTCTCAGCACTTGAACCATGTCACTAATAGGTCACCTCTTCTCATCATCTTCTTCTCATTATATCACAATTCCAAGTTCCAAAAATCCATCTCATTGAATTCTCCTTTGACAATAAGATGATAACAATTCAACATTGTGTCCCAATCGATTATGAATGTCACTTCATTGTTGGGTATCTTAATTTTCTATGTGATGAGGTTGTAGTGAAAAACACATTGTAGAATTATCTCTAGGGCTTGAATTCCTAGAGGAAACCCTTTTTCTTCTACCAAGCCACTCTACTTCAATGTCTATGTAATAGGATGAACCTTTTGTGTAGATGCCTAAAATTATAGAACTTAAGTTGCTTGTCACTTAAGCTCTTCCACTCATAATTAATTTTGATCAAGATTTCATATCCAAAAAATTTCATTGTCGTGATGATATCTTATACTAGAATGCAAAGGTTATGTTATGATGGAAAATCCTCTGCAAATCTATTTTTGTGAATTTCTTGTGTGATTGTTGGGCCTAAGTTTTTGTGCCACATGAAAGAAGGATGAAGCATTTAGTTTTAAAATGACCCCTTTGTTAATGATCATATTTTAATTAAATTACATGTTGTTAATGGTTGAATGTTACGTTGGCACAATCTATTGGCTTTACTTTGATTCTCATAATATCATATTTTCCATTAAATTTATTTTTAAACTTGAAACCGTGACTTTTCTTGTTTTCCAATTCTCAATTGTATAATATGGGTTAACGATTCCTTCTATTAGTGGGAAACCAAAGAACATGCTCTAAATACCCTCTAAGTGAACAATTTAGATTGGAGTAGGCACTTTCACTTTTTAACAAGTCTCCCACTTCATCACCTTTTACTCTTTGTAGGTTTACCAAGGGAAGGGTTCTTTTCCAAAGAAGTATACTTAGGGGATCCCCAAAAGAATATTCTCACCTCTTCAACTTAGCTTCTCATGGTGATTATGTTTCTCTTCACTTATGGGTTGCATTTTTCATGTTTCTTTTCTAATTGAAGTAGTAGTAGGGATGGGGAAAACCCAAAATCTTGACTAATTGAAGGATTTGACTTATTTGGACTTATTCCTCATTGGGTGGAGGCATTCTCATGACTCATCCATTTATTTACACACTAGCTGGCCAATTTTCAAACAACATGAAGGAAGATGTAATGTGAGCATGAAAATATCAAAAAAATCACATAACTAAAGGAAGTGAGCTCGATGAGAAAAGGCTTGACCCAAATCCTAACTTTTAAACTTGGGCTTGGTCTTTGGACTTGAGCTTGGGAATTAGCATACTTTTAGACACAAAGGGAGGGAGAAAAATGGATGGACTAAAAAAATGCATTGATCTAATTCCTAGAGAAACTCTTCCTAATCAAGAAACTTATTGACTAAACCCAACACAACATGTACAGATAAAAAAAAAATTAAATATAATTAATCGAAGAGGTTTGGCTATAGAAAACATGAACCCATGTGTTGTGCCTACCATATTGGATCTAAAGAAGGATGGAACATGGAATATGTGTAGTAATAGTTGAGAAGTTAATAGGACTGTCATTAAGTATTGGTTTCATATTCCTAGTAGAGAGGATATGTTGGATGATTTAGTAGGGGCCAAGTACTTCAACAAGATTAATTTGCGAAGTGGATTTCACTAGACTCATGTTCATAAAGGGGATGGGTGGAAGATATATTTTAAGACTAGGGATGGTTTGTATGAATGTATGGTTATTGTTAGTAAATAGTTTTTCTCATATGGGCTCATATGCAAAACAAAGAAAAAGTGTATACCAACAAATGAATTCCTAAAAAGGACTAAGGAATTCTCTCCTTAAATTTTCCTCGATGAAAATAGGCAAAGCTACCTTTATTACAAATAAAGATTTTTTTGATCTAAAAACTAAACAAAAATATCTTTTTAGAATACAATCTACAAAAAGTGTTGAATCAACTTATTTATCTCATCAATACAAAAGAAACTTTTATGCTGAAGAAAAACTTGATTTTAATTATCAAGATTATCCACATAACTGAAAATTAAAAATTTGAGCAGGCAAATTTAATAAAGATAACTCCTTACAACATCCCAAGATCTGAATTGACAATCTCAAAACCAGTAACAAACATAGCTAAGAGCTCTAGCATAAATAGTATCTTTAGAAATACTGATTTAAATAGGTAGACAATAGTATCTACTTACAGAGCCATTAACCAAAAATCAAACTACAAAGTTTTCTTTGTATTTGTAAAGTTATGAAATGCTACTTCTAAACTTGGAATTAAACCACAAACAAAAATAGTTTTGTCTATCAATCTACTATAGAATTCTAACCCCTATACCATACTAGTTATTACATATTTATAGGCATGGGGTTGGACAACTACCAAAATTACCCCATCAAGAGTAAATAGTCTCTTGGTTAAAATAATTGTTAACCAAAATGCAAGAAAAGTAAATGACAAAAGAAAGAACAACTAAGCGACTAAGTGTAACTACTTCTTCCCATCAGGTAGCACCATCTCCATTGGCCATGCTCCTTTCCACTTTCCACATTTCATAGGTAGTCAAAAAGGCTAAAATGATGGACTAATGTGCCAGGCTGATATAGGCAAACCATTGTTTCCAGATCTCTTTTTCTTTCTTCAGTTCAACTACCTTTTCTTAATGCATTTCTAAGTGCTTTAGATTGATGATTAACATGGCTTCAATCTGTGCTATGTTAGAAAAATTCTACTTAGTTGGTGTCTTCTTGTCTTATAGTTCTTGGAACTTTCTTTGAACCTCCTTGATTACCTCTTCAAATTGGGCAATGGAGTCATCTTCCTCACCTGTGAATTGCTTGACAAACCATTTAAGGTCACCTTGGATAATCTAGTGTATGACTTTATGTGTTTGCAGTGTTTCTTTAATCTTAGTCACTCCTTTTGTCAATGCTTCATTTTGCCATTTGATGCAGTCTTTAATAAAAGATAGGACCTTTTCATCCAAACCGGCCACAGGGCATTCAGCCTAAAATTTTTGCAATCCAAATTCTTGGATGTCTTCTAGCCACATTACCACCTTTTCCTAGTTATATCTCTCCTTCTCGTAGCTGTCATTGCTTATTTCCACCTTCTTAGTAATGGCTGATATCTCCTTTGAAGCTTTATCTAGGTGACCTATGTGTTTTATGGTGTTATCTAGGATGCATTGTATCCATTCCCCTGCTATTTTTTACATGGCTTTACATTTGTGCAGGTTCTCCAATGATTATTGGTTAGTTACGGAGGACACATCAACAATCGATGACATCTCACTAATTAGTTTTTCTTCAAGATGAAGGATAGCATAAATGTATTGCGCCATGTTTTTGATAGTTTCCTTCATCTCATGTTTTTCCTATCCATCCTTCCATACTCTATGCACAATCTTTTTATTGGAGGCTTCAAAGAATTCCATATCAACCTCATAGTTCCCTTTTCATACATCAACTTTAGTTATTTGGTAGTCTTGAGGAACCAAGGACTCACGTGAGCTTCCATCTAATGGTGTAGCTATCTCTACTGACCAACATCTAGAATTTTTATCAAAATTAATCCTTGCTTTAGTTTTTGCCTTCTTTACTTTAGGCATCTTTCCCAGGCACTTATTGACTAAATTATTGATCAGCATGGATAGAGGAACCATGCTCCTCCTCTTTTCTACTGATGTCTCTAACCATTTAGGCATGACCTAGTCCTTATCTGTAGTAGGGGAGAATTTGGCTAAGGCAAGACTACTATCTTGGCCCTCGGTATTCACTGGCAAGCTCTGAGGTTCTGATACACTATCTTCCATCGATAGTTCTTCTTCCTTGAGGTCAACTATTTTGGCACCCTTGCTTTTGGTGGCTGATGCTTTTCTCATGCTTGAACGAGTCACCCATTTTTCCTTAGGAGTACCCTCCTGAACTTGAAGTTGAAGTGGCTTTGGGACTGCTTCAACTTCAACTTCAACCAAACATGCAACAAGATTATGAATACCTTGATTAGTGATCTCTTTTTGCATTTTGGGAGTCTTTTTACCTTTGCTTTTTGAAAACTTCCTAGAAATATTAGTAGTGGCAATATTTTTTTTATTTTAACCATTTAGTAGTTTTGGCTAGCATATCTTTCATACGGGAGTAAACATCATCTTCTTTGCTTCTTCCCCATTCAATTTCAGGAATGGGCACGCACTCAATCTGATCAATGTAGAATGGATCAAGCACATCTTCAAAATCCTCCTCTTTTAGCCCACATGTATCCAATTCCACGTTAAACATAATGATTTATTTAATAGTTAGGCATGATCATAGTCTCCTTCTAACTTCAAATTCATTAAGCCAGTTTTCCCAATAATCTTCTAATTGTGGGGTGTGAACAAAGGATGTTGCATTTTTAACATTATTTCTGACAAAATTTGTATAATCAAAACCCTCTAGAGAAGAGAAGGGTTTAAGGCACAAATGAGCCAATGATTCCTTTGCTAACATAGCTTCTTTTAGACTGGGGCATCTTTAATGTCCAATTTCAATAGGAAAAAATATTGAATAAGACCTCTTTGAAACTTGAAAAGACTCTACTATAGAGACAAATCGCTTGCATACTTCAAATAAAACCATAGAGTCTCAATAGTAACGAGGTAATTTCAATGGTTCACCAAAAGGCCACCTATCTTAATATATGTGAATCTAGGAAATTGAATATAAAAGTAGTCGTAGATTTGCACAACTTGCATGGCTTCTTCAAACAACCTATCATTCTCATGACCATGAAGTTTGAAGACTAGTCTTCCTAGAAAGACATCATTTACTTTTCTAAACTCTTTACACAAAGTAGTATCCTGAAGATCAATGTAATACTGTTAAATGGGCATTTCATCAACCCAAGGAATATGTGGGAGGTTTTCCCATTCCTTAGAAGCTGCTACGATATAAATCAGATAGGAAGACAAGAAAAATGGACCAAAGTTGTTAACAGCTATTAAACCTTTATGCAAATTTTTGACAATCAGGTCGGCCCAGTGAATAAACTTACTTCCTTCGACAATCTTTTGGATGAAGAAATACATCCAATGCTCCCAATGAAATGCATGTTCATTACCCTTAATCATATTTAGCAGTAGCACAATACCTACAATTTCCTTTATAAAGTGCTCAATAGTTAAAGGCTTGGGCAATCTAGAACCTCCTTCTATAGGTTTCAGGAGCCAAGATTGAGCTATCTTGTTATCATAACCGCTTTTTCCTTCAGCATATAGGTGCTCTACTTCTTCGAATGTCCATGGCTCGTAGGGCTCTTTGTGGGGAATCCTAAAGGCTAAATAGACATTGGTTCTATTGATTTTAACTATTATCTCCCCTAAAATTTTCTCAATGCACCTGGAGATAGGGTTGTAATGGCTTGCACATTCGATAACAAGTTATGGGCATGTGATTGCAACAGGAAAGGTGACAGCTTCCAATAACCCACTATTAGCTAACTTTTGGTAAATGGGACCTAACTGGGTTTTTTTGTTCTCTAGATAACATCTGACAAATTCTTATTTACCAAAAGTGTATCATGAATTTTAGGCAAAGAACTGAGCAAAAATGGCTTTTCAAACTTGGGTATTTTAGGATGAAATAAGGTCATGATCGTTATGAAAGATTCGTTTTAAAAGATACACCCTAAATTATCCCAAAACAAAGCAAACACAAATGAAAATATAGAGGGTTATGGCAAGACACTTACAGTTTGACAAAGCTATAGCCTGCGATTCGTTCTCCCTACCCAGTAGCACTAAAACTTCTTAGCAAATGGTGAAATGATTGGAAAAAAGGTAAGATGAATGCATTTAAGGGATGATCTGCAAGGAAATTGTAGGATAGATTTGTGAAGTTAATGCAATAATTACTTACTCATGTGATATGCATTGGAAAAGACCCCCATGAGTGATTTTCTTTAAATTCCCATCAAATTCACATGCTTATTGACACTCTGTGTCATCATGAAATCACCAATTTATCCTTTTGCCAACTCTCATCATATTTGAACATGTACCACCTTAAAATCCCTTATTTATAATCTTGCATGCCTTGGGAAATGTTTCATTGGGACCCACCTTGCTTTTAGGTTGAATATTTGAAAATCTGCATCAAAACAAGCATCAGTATGTAAAATCAACATCGAAGTTGAAGTTGAAGTTTTGGTTGATTGAGCTTCAACTTCAACTTCATCTTCACTATGACTGACTCGGGGAATGAAAAAGGCTTTGACACATGGAAGATTGACATGGACTCGAACTTGAAGTTGAAGTAAACTAAAACTTCAAGTTCAACTTCAAAATTAAGAAAAGACTTAGAACTAAACCATGGTTGAGGTGTGGAAAAAAATATAAGCAGTAACAATCAGCTCTAGCCAGGGAATGAGACTAGAAGGATCATGGATGAACCTAGGAACTTTGGCTTTGCAGACCGACTCAAAAGATGACAACACAACACAAAGAACAGAGCAAGAAAAGAAAGAAACCCAAAAAAGGTGGTATTTACAATGGGACAAAAAGAAAACTCAAAAATGGTATAGCTTGAGGTCCTACCTGTTATAGGACAGGGGAAGATCATCTCTATTAAGGTATTGTAGTTTGAAGGCATTTGGACCCAGTTCCTCAGATATCACAAATGAGCCTTTCCATAAGCTCTCAAATTTAGTGTGGGCTCCTTTAGGTTCTTTCGTTTTGTCCCACAAAAGTACCAGATCTCCTTTCATGAATTTTCATGGCCTTGCCTTTCGATCAAAAATTCTTTTGACCCTTGCTTGATGGTTTGTGATATGATCCACTAACTCTCTTCTTTCTTCTTCTATTTTTTGGAGATACAGTATTCTCTTCTCAATGGAAGATTGAAATGTTTCATCTTCAATTGCTTTTTGCAAATTCAGTGTAGCTAGCTCTAAAGGCAAGGAAAATTGTGCCTTAACTCCATACACTAGTTCAAAAGGTATCATGCCTATGGCTCTTTTGGGAGAAGTTCTATCAGCCCAAACTACTTCGTAAAACCTCTTGTGCCAATCTTTTCTTTTTTCATCCACCAATTTTTTCATAATATTGACCAATTTTTTATTCATAGACTCTGCTTGTCCATTGCCTTGAGGGAAGTAATCTAGAGAATGAGACAATTGGACACCATGGTCATAACAATATAATTGAATTTCCCTAGATGAGAAATTCTGCACATTATCTGTCACTATTTTGCTGGGAGTACCAAAACAAGTCAAAATATTTTCTATCAAAAATATACACAATACATGTGATGTTGTTGCTTTAACAGGAACTGCCTCCACCCATTTAGTAAAATAATCAATTGTAGTAAGGATGTGTGTATGTCCTACATTTGAATTTGGATAAATAGGCCCTATAAAATCCAATCCCCACTATTGAAAGGGTTCTTCTATGATCACCAGTTTCAGAGGCAAAGCAGTTAATTGTGGTTTCCCAGTAAATAGTTTACATTTCTCACAATTCCTTACCCAATGATAGTCATCTTTAAACATACCTGGCCAATAGTAACCACTTCTCCAGATTTTTAAAGCTGTCACTGTTGATGAAAAATGACCATCACAGGCTCCATAATGGAAAAAATTTCAGTAGTTTTTCCTACTGATTAGTATCAACACACCTTAAAAACATACCATCCAAACCTCTTTTGTATAAGATATCATCAATAATGAAAAACTTGGCTACTATAAGATGAAGAGTCCCCTAGTCTTTACCTTTCAAATGATCAGGACATCTCCCATATGTCAGGAAATAAGCTATGTCTGAAAACCATTCATCTTTAATGCCAACAAACAAACAATTGGGATAAGGTTCCTGTTTTTCACCTTCTGCAATAAGCTTACACAATCCTTGTCCTCAAACTAGTTTAGTTGGTCAGATATCCAAATCAAGTTCTTCAACTTTTGCTACCCATGTTGCTCGATTGTTGACTACTACATCCTATTGTGTGAGAACACTTTTAACCATAGTGGATGGCACATACACTACAGAATGTGAATGCAAGATATAGTACGTGCCAAAATTATTTTACTTCTTTGACAACATCAAAGGCTTGTTTTTCAAACAAATAATTGTTAAGCTCATGTTTCTTCAGTGGGACACTCATGAAGGAGATAAGCATCTCTTCTCCCTTGTCATTCTTTTGGAGCAATATTCCTGACATGGTATGTTCTGATGCATAACAATACATTATGAAATCTTTTTTTAAATCAAGATGAAAAAGTGTTGGAGCTTTGGCAATAGCTTCTTTTACCTCCTTGAATGCTTTTGATGCTGGTTCATTCCATTTGAAATTTTTCTTTTCACTAAGCAACTTGGCCATAAGTTTAATAGTCTCTGCAAAATCAGTTTCAAATTTTCTCATGAAGTTGATCTATCCAAGGAAGGATTGAACACCATTTCGGTTGACAAGAAGACATAATACTTGAAGGCCTTTATTCTCTCTAGGTCAATTTTGATTCCTTCTTTTGAGACCATGTGCCCGAGTAACTTTCCCTCTATCACAGCAAAAATTGATTTCTTCGGGTTCAATGAAATTCCATGATCCCTACATTTCTAGAGCACTTTCCTTAGATCTTTTAGGTGTTTCTTCCATCTTCTTGAAAACACTATCATATCATCAAGATACACCATGATGCACCTATCCAATAGGTTACCAAAAGTTGAATTCATAGCCCATTGAAAGGTGGCACCGGCATTTATTAAGCCAAAAGGCATTCTTTTGTAGGCAAAAGTGCCCCATGGTGTTGTAAATGTTGTTTTGCCTTGATCTTCTTCAACAACTTCTATCTGGTTATAACTTGAGAAACCATCTAGGAAAGACATCATTTCTAAACCAGCAACCATTTGAAGAATTTGATCCATTATTGGCAAAGCAAAGTTATCCTTCAAACTTGCTTGATTAAGGTTTCTAAAATCAACATAAATCCTTATCTCTCCATTCTTCTTTCTGACCGGTACTATGTTTGCCACCCATGTGGAATGATGAATTGGAAAGAGAATGTGAGCTTTAAGCATCTTATTTATTTCTTTAAATATTGCATCAAAAACTTTTGGATTATATGTTCTCAATTTTTTCCTAAAAGGAGAGGTGCCTGGTTTCAGAGTAATATGGTGTTTGAATTTACTATTTCTAAAGTCTTCAAGTCATCATAAAACTAGGCAAAGACATCTATATGCTCTGTAAGGAGCTTAATGAATCTTGCTTTCTCATCTTCATCACAACAAGTTCCCAAATTGATAATTTTGGGATCATGTTTATCTCCCAAATTCACCTTTTCATAATCAGCATTTGGATCTTCTTTAGGTGTTAATTCTTGAGCTAAGAAAGTATCTCACCTATCAAAGAGTTTTTCAAGCTCAACTAGGCCTTTAGGTATTACATTCCCTTTTAATTGTAACACATCACTCTCATCAATGAGATTAGGACAAAATTTTCTACATTCAATATTCAAGCCTTCAAAATAGTTAGTAGAGAATTTTTCAATACTTTGCAAGAAAGCATTAATGTGAGCATCATCTTTAAATACTTGCCATGAATTATTATTATCAAGGAAACTTGGTCTGTGAATGATCTCCTCTAAATACTTTCTCTTCATGAAATAAGGATGGGGAATTAACAAAGAAGTTGATACTGCCAAGGACACTACCTTATCATTTTGTTCCCAGGGAATTGCTTCAATTGCAAAAGCATCAAAACCTTTGATCTCATCCCATACATAATTTCTATAGTGTTTTAACCTTTTATTCTTCACTAAGAACATGTCTTTAATTTGTTTCACTATTAACTTAGCATCCCCTCTCACTTTTAATAGTTTGATGCTTCTTCTCTTGGCTTCTTCTATGCCTAGAAGTAAAGCTTCATATTTGGTTGTATTATTAGTATTTTCAAAGGAAAGTTTATAAGAAGAAGGGAATTTTTGACCATCAGTTGATATGAGAACCACACTGGCCCTAGATCCATTTAAGCAATAGCTCCCATCAAAATCAAGGGTCCACAGTGAGTCTTCTACTACTAATTTCTCACCTGATTTCTCATTTTTAGACAAGATCAAATAGTTAGCAAAATCTGTCTCTTGATAAAGGATTTGAGATTTGGGGTCATCAGATGGAAAGACTATATATTTGGATTTGGCTTTAGGTAACAAGACTAATTTCTCCTTCCCCATAGGTATAATATCTTGGGACCAATCCATTTTAACTTCCCCTCCTAGGTCTCGACAAAAAGTCTGGCTAAGAAACATACCATAACTTGTAGGGATGTCTACTACTAGGATGGTGAGCTTAACTCTTTTCTCAGGGTAAGCAACTAAAGACACTTGGGCATCTTTAATTTGACCTATTAAAGGTACTTTTTTTGAATCCATGGAATAACATTTGCCAAATGTTTTAGTTAAAGGAAGATCTAAAACTTTTTCTACTGCTACTGGCATTATATTATCCGAAGCACCTAAATCTATGATGCAGTTGCTTAGCTTAAAGCCATGGAGAAAGAGGGAGACATAAAATGGATCAGGTTTGTGATTATAGGAAGGTTTAGGACTAATTTTGTCTAGTTGGATTATCTCTTCCTGTTTATTGGATGTTTGTGTCTTAGATTTCTTACCCTTAGAAGATTCCTTCTTCTATTGAGCAACTACTTCATTATCTCTCAAAACCTTAACTTCATTTATCGGTTTAGTTGCTTTGTCAAGAGATGACTGATTAACATATTCAATCAATTTATTAAGTTCACTAGGGTTCATTCTCAAATATTCTATATGAGAAATTTTTATCCTTGATGCTTTACAAAACTCAACAATGTCAAATGTAGAATCAGAATCAGCCATTTTAAAGATTTGAGGAGTAGTTGTTAAAATAGCTGATGACTTACCTTCAATTTCTCCCTTTTCCTTTTGTTCCTTGGCTAGAGTAGGAGTTGTATTATTTTTAGCATGAGGATTAGCTATTGTGGTTCTTTGGCCTCGAGTCAATACCGAACATGAAGCCTCTTCCAAGGTTAATAAAATGTCATTACCCCTATCAGAATCAAATTCATACTCAAGGTAATAGCTTATGGAGTCACCAAGTTCCTTGAAAGGTTCTTCCTCTATTATTACATTAGTGGAAGCCACTTTTTCTGCTTCAAGTTGTTGATATCTAATATTTTTAGGGAAAGAACTTCCCTCATGATCATCTGTAAGGTGAAAAACACACATTTTGTTTTTTCTAGGTGGAGCTTCAATTTGTATTTTTTGTTGACTTGAGGGTAATGTAAGTTGTTTTCCCTGAAAACTACTTTGCCCTAGATATTTTCTTGGAATATCTTGGTAATGAGTGTTCATTTTAGGAAGTTGTTTCTTAATAGTCATCACATCATTAATGAGTTTTCGAACTAACAGGTCTGATTTTTCTGAGGAAGGTGGTTGAGTTTTAGAACTGTACATCTCCTTTTTCCATTTCCCTATAGCTAAAAGGTCATCTTCTAGTTCAATTGCCAGTCTCTTGGTAGCTTCAACATCTGTTACTCTATTTCTCCTTAAATGAAAGCTGATTTCTAGAGGCATTGCATTAGCAAAGAATTCTTTATGGTTGTTATCATTAGGTCTCTTGGCAGTAGGAATTTTGTGAATTATCTTATTGAATTTTGCTACAAAATCTCTCATGGGTTCATGTACTTCCTTTTCTAACTGAGTTAACTGAAGTAGCAAGGTATGTTCATCATCAGCGAATTTAAATTTATCTTCAAAATCAATACGCATATGATTCCATTTAGTAATGGACCCTTGCGGGAGATGATAAGACTAGTCTACTGCATCATCAATTAAGGTCTATACAAATAGCCTCACAGCTACATCTTCATGTGCAATAGCAAGGACTGCACATGCAGTATTAAAAGCATTAAGATGTTCTTCAGTTGATTTCTTTCCATCACCATAAAATTTGGGTAACATTTCTCTAGCACCTTTAGGGAGTGGATGTAGGTTACCTCTAAGAGCCAAGGGGCCTACTTGTGCACCCCATGGGTTAGCAGCCATCCTAGAGGGAATGAAATTCAAAGGTTGGATGTTTAAATGAGAAGGTATTAATGTCCCTGGTAAAATTAGGGCTTGAAGGCTTGTAGTTCAGGGGGTGGATTTCCTAGGAGAAGTTAGCCTACTTTTACTCTTGACAGACTTCTTTCACTTCTTAGAGAGATTAGGGGTGAAATTAAGGCTCTTTACAAATTCATAAGACTCATCAATAAACCCCTTCCTTTCTTCACTTTGAGTATACTTTTTACTAGCCAGTTTATCACAATATAGACCAACATTCAACACTCAAAATGGCCTTGGGATTAGTCTATCAACTACCACTTCTTCATTAGCAATTGGCACACCTCTAATGAGTTCTGCCCTTTCTTCTTCTCTTTCAAGCACTTGATTAACCTGTGTGAACTATTCTAGGCTTGTTCTAAGTTTTCAAGCTTGTGCACTTAGATCTAAAATAATTTTTTCTTGAGTATTATCAAACCCTAAGCCTAGGTGAAGTGTTGGAAAAAAATTTTGATGAAGCAAAACCATTTTAGTCTTCCCCAGTTGAGTCACCAAAAATTGTTAGTAAAAAAAATTTCTCATATGGGCTCATATGAAAAATAGAGAAAAAGTGTATACCAACAAATGAATTCCTAAAAAGGACTAAGGAATTCTCTGCTTAAAATTTCCTCGATGAAAATAGTCGTATCTACCTTTATTGCAAATAAAGAATTTTTTGATCTAAAACTCAACAGAAAGATCTTTTCAGAATACAATTTGCATAAAGTATTGAATCAACTTACTTTATCCCATCAATACAAAACAAAATTTTATGCTAAAGAACCACTCGATTTTAATTATCAAGATTATGCACATAACTAAAAATTAAACAATTGAGCAGGAAAATTTAATAAAGATAACTCCTCACAGCATCCCAAGTTTTGAATTGACAATCTCAAAACTAGTAACAAACACAGCTAAGAGCTTTGGCATAAATAGTATCTTTAGAAATACTAATTTAAATAGGTAGTCAATAGTATCTACTTACCAATCCATTAACCAAAAATCAAATGCAAAGTTTTCTTCATATTTACAGAGTTCTGAAATGCTACTTCTAAACTAGGAATTAAACCACAAACAAAAATAGTTTTTTCTATCAATCTTTTGGAGAATTCTAACCACTATACCATACTATTTATTACATATTTATAGGCATGGGGCTAGACAACTATCAAAATTACCCCACCGGGATTAAATATTCTCTTGGTTAACATAACTATTAACTAAAATGCAAGAAAAGAAAAATGACAAAAAAAAGAACAGCTAAGTGACTAAGTGTAACTACTTCTTCCCATCAGGTAGTGTCGTCTCCACTAGCCATGCTCCTTGCCACTTTCCACATTTCATAGGCAGACAAAAAGGCTGAAATGATGGACTGATGTGGCAAGCCAATATAGGCAAACTGTTGTTTCCAAATCTCCTTTTCTTTCTTCAGTTCACTTACCTTTTTTTCATGCATTTCTAAGTGCTTTAGATTGATGATTAACATGGCTTCAGTATGCGCTATGTTAGAAAAATCCTACTTGGTGTCTTCTTGTCCCATAGTTCTTGGAACTTTCTTTGAACCTCCTTGATTTCTTCTTTAGATTGGCCAACAGAGTCGTCTTCTTTACCTGTGAATTGCTTGACAAACCACTTAAGGTCACCTTGGATAATCTAGTGTATGACTTTAAGTGCTTGTAGTGTTTCTTTAATCTCAGTCACTCCTTGTGTCAACACTTCATTTCACCATTCAATGTAGTCATTAATAAAATATAGGGCCTTTTTATCCAAATTGATAGGGCATTCGGCCTGAAATTTCTGCAATCCAAATTCTTGGATGTCTTCTAGCCACATTATCACCTTTGCCCAATTATTTCTCTCCTTCTCATAGCCATAATTTCTTGTTTCCACCTTCTTAGTAATGGTTGATATCTCCTTTGAAGCTTTATCCAGGTGACCCATGTGTTTTATGATGTCATCCAAAATGCATTGTACCCATTCTCCTATTGTTTTTGCCATGCCTTTACATTTGTGTAGGTTCTCCAGTGATTGTTGGTTAGTTGTAGAGGACACATCGATGATCTTTGACATCTCGTTGATCACTTTTTCTTTAGGATGAAGGATAGCATTAATATATTGCACCATTTTTTTTATAGTTTCCTTCATCTCCTATTTGTCATGTCCATCCTTCCATACTCTATGCACAATCTTTTTATTGGAGGCTTCGAAGAATTCCATATCAACCTCATGGTTCCCTTTTCATACATCAACTTTAGTTATCTGGTAATCTTGAGGAGCCAGGGACTCATGTGAGCTTCCATCTAGTGGTGTAGCTATCTCTACTGACTAGCATCCAAATATTTTATCAAAATTAATTATTGCCTCAGTTCTCACCTTCTTTACTTTAGGTGTCTTTTCAAGGCACTTATTGACTAAATCATTGATCAACATGGATAGAGGAACCATGCTCCTCCTCTTTTCTACTAGAGTCTCTAACCATTTAGGTGTGACCTAGTCCTTATCTATAGTAGGGGAGAATTTGGCTAAGGCAAGACTACTATCTTGGCCTTTGATATTCACTAGCAAGCTCTAAGGTTCTGGTACACTGTCTGCCATCGGTAGTTCTTCTACTACCTTGAGGTCAACTATTATGGAACCCTTGCTTTTTGTGGCTAATGCTTTTCTCATGCTTGAATGGGTCACCTACTTTGCCTTAGGAGTACCCTCTTGAACTTGAAGTTGAAGTATCTTTGGGACTACTTCAACTTCAACTCCAACTGGACCTACAACAGGATTATGAATACCTTGATTAGTGATCTCTTTTTTTCCTTTTGGGAGTATTTTTACCTTTTCTTTTTGAAAACTTCCTAGAAAGATTAGGAGTGGCAATAGTTTTTGATTTTATCCATTTAGCAGTTCTGGCTAGGACATCTTTAGTATGGGAGTAAACATCATCTTCTCCCCTTCTTCTCTAGTCAATTTCAAGAATGGGCATGCACTCAATCTAATCAATGTAGAATGGGTCAAGCACCTCTTCAAAATCCTCCTCTTTCAACCCACATGTATCTAGTTCCATGTTAAACATAACAATTTGTTTAACAGTTAGGCATGACCATAGTCTCCTTGTGACTTCAAATTCATTAAGGCAGTTCCCCCAATAATCTTCTAATTGTGGGGTGTTAACAAAGGACACTACATTTTTAACATTATTTCTGACAAAATTTGTATAATCAAAATCTTTCGAGGAAGAGAAGGGTTTAATGCACAAATGAGCCAATGATTCCTTTGCTAACAGAGCTTCTTTTAGACTGGGGCATCTGTAATGTCCAATTTCAATAGGAAAAAATACTGAAGAAGACCTCTTTGAAACTTGAAAAGACTCTACTACAGAGACAAATTGCCTGCATAATTTAGATAAAACCATAGAGTTTAAATAATAACAAGGTAGTTTAAATGGCTCACCAAAAAAGCCACCTATCCTAATATATGTGTATCTAGGAAATTGAATATAAAAGTAGCCATAGATTTTCACAACTTGAATGGCTTCTTCAGATAACCTATCATTCTCATGACCTTGAAGTTCGAAGACCAATCTTCCTAGAAAGACATCATTTACCTTTCTAAACTTTTTACACAAAACAGTATCTTGAAGATCAATGTAATAATGTTAAATGGGCATTTCATTGACCCAAGGCATATGTGGGAGGTTTTCCCATTCCTTAGAAGCTGCTAGGATATAAATTAGATAGGAAGACAAGAAAAATGGACCAAAGTTGTTAACAACTATTAAACCTTTATGCAAATTTTCAGCAATCAGGATAGCCCAATCAACGAACTTACTTCCTTCAACAATATTTTGGATGAAGAAATACATCAAAGATTCCCAATGAAATTAATGTTCATTACCCTTAATCCTATTCAGTAGTAGCACAATGTTTGCAATTTCCTTTATAAAGTGCTCAATAGTTAAAGGCTTGGGCAATCTAGAACCCCCTTCTATAGGTTTCAGGAGCCAGGATTGAGCTACCCTGTTATCATAATTGCTTTTTCCTTTGGTATATAGGCGATCTACTTCTTCGAATGTCCATGGCTCATAGGGATCTTTGTGGGGAATCCTAAAGGATGAATAGACACTGGTTCTATTGATTTTAACTATTACCTCCCCTGAAACTTTCTTAATGCACCTGGAGGCAGGGTCGTAATGGCTTGCACATTTGATAACAAGTTCTGGGCATGTGATTGTAGTGGGAAAGGTGGCGGCTTTCAATAACCCACTATTAGCTAGATTTTGGTAAATGGGACCTAACTGGGTGTTTTTGGTTCTCTTGATAACATTAGACAAATTCTTATTTACCATAAACATATCATGAATTTTAGACAAAGAATTGAGAAAAAATAGCTTTTCAAACTTGGGCATTGTAGGATGAAATAATGTCATGATGGTTATGAAAGATAGGTTTTAAAAGATACACCCTAAATTATCCCAAAACAAAGCAAACACAAATGAAAATGTAGAGGGTTATGGAAACACACTTATAGTTTGACAGAGCTATAGCCTGCAATTCATTCTCCCTTCCCAACAGTGCTGAAACTTCTTCGCAAATGGAAAAATGATTGGAAAAAAGGTAAAATGAATGCATTTAAGGGATGATTTGCAAGGAAATCGTAGGATAGATTTGGAAAGTTAATGCAATAATTACTTATTCATGCGACATGCATTGGAAAAAATCCCCGTGAGTGATTTTCTTTAAATGCCCATCAAATTCCCATGCTTATTGACACTATGTGTCATCATGAAATGACCAATTTAGTCTTTTACCAACTCTCATCATATCTGAACACGTACCACCTTAAAATCCCTTATTTATAATCTTGCATGCCTTGGGAAGCATTTTACTGGGACCCACCTTGCTTTTAGCTTGAAGATTTGAAAATCTACATGAAAACAAGCGTCAGTATGTAAAATCAACATCAAAGTTGAAGTTGAAGTTTTGGTTGATTGACCTTCAACTTCAGATTCATCTTCACTATGACTGACTCAGGGAACGAAAAAGGCTTTGACACATGGAAGACTGACATGGACTCGAACTTGAAGCTGAAGTAAACTGAAACTTCAAGTTCAACTTGAAAATTAAGAAAAGACTCAAAACTAAATCATGGCTGAGGCGTGGAAAAAAATATAAGTGGTAATAGTTATGATATTTTGGATTTCCAATGCAGCTAGTACATTCACAAGGTTGATGAATATTGTGCTACAACCTTACATAAGTAAATTTTTTGTAGTTTATTTTGATGATATCTCTAATTTTAGTATTAAAAAAAAGAAAACTTACAACACTTGAGGATCATCTTCAGTGTACTAAGGAAAGAGAAGATCTATTCAAATGTGAAGAAGTGCAGATACATGAAAAATAATTTAACTTTTATGGGCTTTGTTATTTCTGAAAATGTTGTTCAAATAGACCTAGAAAAAGGGCAAGGTAGTCCTAGAATGACATAGTCCTTCCAACATAAAAGAGGTAAGAAGTTTTCAAGGGTTGGAAACTTTCTACCAAAAGTTTATTTAAAATTATAGTAGTATTGTAGTACCCATAATATATTGTGTGAAACGAAGGGAATTCACATGGACAATAGATGCTAGGGGGAGTTTCAAATTATTGAAGAAAAAGTCACTAAAGCTCCTATATTGGCACTTCCAAATTTTGATAAGGTATTTGAAGTAAAGTGTGATATTTCCCATGTTGGAATAGACACTATTCTTAGCTAGATAGGTAAACCAATATCTTTCTTTAGTGAAGAGTTAAATGAATTAAGGAAGACTATTCTACCTTACTATTGTTCAAGCCTTGAGACATTGGAGACATTATTTGGTTCCATAAGAATTTTTATTATTTAGAGATTATATTTACTTGAAATAATTGAACACAAAAAATAAATTTAATAGTAGGCATGTGAAATGGGTCTCTTTCTTGTAGGGGTACACTTTTGTTTTGAAGCATATGTATGGAAAAAAAATCAGGTTGTTGATGCCTTGAGTCAATGTTTTGTATGAATAACTACAATACTGAGGTCATTAGTTTTGATGCCATTAAATTTTTTCTTGAGACAAAGGATGATTTGTGGGAGAGTGTAGAGAAACTTAAGGAGAAATCAACTACTCTTTCATATCATATGAGAGAGAGAGAATTTTATGTAGGATGCTTACCTCTTTAGTGTTCTCTAGTGTGGAGTCTGATTAGTCCCCAAGTGGAAGATTGTTAGTTTGTGGTGACTAATTAGGGAAGTACTGTACATATTTCATAAATTCTTTGGACCAGGGACGACATTGTGGCCAACATATGGCCAACATATGGCTGACATGTTGTAACCCTTAAGTAGCATAAAATTACTTGGATAAAAGGGCTTAGGGTTAGGGATTTTTAGATAAGGAGTGATGCAGGAATTGGTTATTGTGGTGATATTGAATTGTAAAAGATTATAGATTGTAATTAGGTTGTAATTACTAGATTGTAATAATATTAGACTTGTTATTTGGTGGATGTATCCCAAGGTTTGGGTGAACCACATTAAATCATGGTGTCTTGTGTTCTTTTCTATATGATCTATGATTTTCTTGTATAGGTCATATTGTTCCTCCTACTTTAATTATTTCAGAGAAAAATGAATGTTCAGGAACAGTTGCTATAGTTGACCAAGGAGAACAAATTGTTGTTGTAGATTATGATATAGCACTATGGAACAACAGACTTGGGCACATGAGTGAGAAAGGTATGAAAGTACTTCATCAAAGAAAGTTTTACCAGGTCTAAAATGTGTTAATATGAATTTCTGTAAAAATTGTGTGTATGGAAAACAAAAGAGAGTGAGTTTTGTGAAGATTGGGAAGGAAAATAAAAGGAAGAAATTAGAGCCTGTGCATACAGATGTATGGGGACTAGCTCAAGTATCCTCCTTGGTGGCTCTCATTATTATGTTATAATTATTGATGATGCAACTAGAAAAGTATGGGTTTATTTCCTTAGATAGAGATTTGATAGATTTCAAACTTTTAAGAAATGGAAATGTTTGGTTGAAAATGAGACTGGTAAGAAATTTAAATGTCTCTGATTTGATAATGGTGATGAGTATTGTAGTCATGAATTTGAAGATTATAGCTCCACTAATGATATTTGTAGACAAAAAACTATTCCAAGGACTCCACAAGAAAATTGAGTGGTTGAACACATGAATAGGACTATAATGGAGCATGCAAGGAGCATGAGGTTGCATGTTGGGTTTCCCTTACACATGTGGGAAGAGGCTATCAATATTTTTGTATATTTGATTAATAGAGGTCCCTTTACTCCTTCAAGTTGTGGTATTCCAAAGGAAGCATGGATTGGTAAGAAGGTGAGTTATTCTTTTCTCAAAACCTTTGGTTGTGAAGCATTTGCTCATATAGAATCTGAAAATAGAACCAAGTTGGAAGATAAGTCAAAGAAATGTGTATTTGTTCGATATGGCATTCATGAATTTGGTTATAGGCTTTGAGATTTTGAAAATTGTAAAATTGTAAGAAACAAGGATGTCATATTCAATGAGAAAGTGTTTTAGAAAGATCTATTGTAGCAACATAAGAATAAAGAAGATGATTATGTAGCGTTCGATGATACTCCAAAAGATGATGTTCTAGCAATTCCTCATGATGTGCAACAACCACAACAACAAATACCACACAACCCTATGAATGTTAGATAGCCAACAAGGCTAAGTTGACCTCCAAAAAGATTTTCTCCCTCTTTGTATTCTATTTTACTAATAGATGTTGGTGAACCTAAATGTCATGATGAACCTGTGTAGGTGGATACTAAGATTTAGTGGGAGTCTGCAATGAAAGATGAAATGGATTCTTTGCTATGAAATCAAACATGGGATTTATGTAAGTTGTCTGTAGGTAAAAGGGCTTTATAGAATAAATGAATTTATAGGTTGATATAAGAGGATGGAGGTAACAAAAGATTTAAATCTAGGTTAGTTGTAAAAGGATTCTACACAGAAAAGGGCATTGATTTTGATGAGATATTCTCTCTTGTTGTTAAAATGATTTCTATCCATATTGTTTTAAGTATTGTGGCTACTAAAGATTTTTATTTAGAGTAACTTGATATTAAAATAGCCTTCCTTCATGGTGATTTGGATGAAGAAATATTTATGGCTCATCCATAGTGATTTTAGGTCAAAGGTAAGGAGAACTTAGTGTTTAGAATGAAGAAAAGTTTATACGGCTTGAAGCAAGCATCTCGGCAATGGTATCTAAAATTTGACAGTTTTATGCATGAGTACGGATATAGTAGGTGTCATTCAAATCATTATGTTTATTTTAAGAGATTGGATGATGACAACTACATTATTTTATGTTTATATGTTGATGATATGCTTGTAGCTAGGTCTAACATGGATCACATTAAGGGGATGAAATGCAATTTAGCACATGCATTTTCTATGAAGGATTTGGGGTCAGTGAGACAAATATTTGGTATGAAGATTTGCAAAGATAGGAAGAACAATAAATTGATGCTATCTCAAGCTGATTACATTGAGAAGGTGTTGCAACATTTCTCTATGGAGAATGCTAAAGCTGTCAGCACACCTTTACCTGATCATTTGAAGTTGACTAAGGAGATGTGTCCCAAGACACAAGACGAGGAGATTAAGATGTCCAAGGTACCCTATGCTTCAGCTATAGGAAGTTTGATGTATGCTATGGTATGTACAAGGCTAGATATTGCATATGCACTGGGAGTCTTTAGCAGATATATGAGTCATCCAAGAATTGACCATTAGAATGTCATCAAATGGATTCTTAGATAATTGAGAGGAACATCCAGTAAGTGTTTACACTTTGGGGGCTCTACTATTGATTTAAAATGATATGGTTACTCAGATTTGGCAGGGGATATTGATGTCAGGTATAGTACTACGAGTTATGTATTTATTATTGGTGGGGCAGTAGTGAGCTGGGTTTCTAGGTTATAGAAGGTTAATGCTTTATCCACTACAGAGGTAGAGTATGTTTCTACTACAGAGGTAGCCAAGGAGATGATATGGCTTCAATTCTTCTTGGAAGAATTGGGACACCGTCAAAGGGATAATTATTTTTTTACAGATAGCCAGAGTGTCATTCATCTTGCCAAGAATTCAGCTTTACATTCAAAGACAAAGCACATTTAGTTGCAGTACCATTTCATTCAATCAATTTTGGATGATGGATAGTTAAAGCTAGATAAGATACATACAGATGACAATCTAGCGGATATGTTTACAAAGGTAGTGCCAAGGGAGAAGTTGAATTCCTCTTCAGCTTCGATTGGTCTTCTAACCTAAACATGAATAAAAGAATAGTAGAGTCTAGGGTGGTTTGATCCAATGGGAGCCACATATAGTAGCATTATTTGTATAGGATTAATTTCCAAGTGGGAGATTGTTGTCTAGTGTGGAGTCTAATCAGTCCCCAAGTGGGAGATTGTTAGTTTGTGGTGACTGATTAGGGAAGTATCGCACATACTTAGATTGGTTATTGCTTATATTTTCCAATTTATGGCCAACATGTTGTAACCCTAAAGTAGAAAAAATACTTGTATAAAAAGGCTTAGGGTTAGGGATTGTTAGATAAGTAGTGATGCAAAATTTGGTTCTTGCAGTGGTATTGAGTTGTAAGGGATTACAAATTGTAATTAGGTTGTAATCACTAGATTGTAATATTATTGGACTTGTTGTTTGGTGGACATAGCCCAGGGTTTGGGTGAACCACGTTAAATCTTGGTGTCTTGTGTTCTTTTCTATGTGATCTATTATTTTTTGATATTGTTTATGTTTGCATGTAATTTTTATTTCTATTTGAGGTTTAATCCTAATATTTAGAGAGAAACAACCTCATATACTAGTTGGATCCATGAGGGAGAATATTGTTAGAGAATTCTCTAACAATATTCTCTAGTACTATTGAGTGTGATGGTCTTGGAAATGTCATGGAGTTTAACAACTTCGAAGAAAAATAAGTTGGCTATCCTTGTTGCATCACTAGTTTCCTTACAAGCAATAAAATGAGCCATCTTGGAGAATCTATCAATAAATAGAAATATAGAATATATGAAGGAGCCCAACAAGAGGACTAATACACATGAGTAGTCACTAAGACTTTAGAATAAATATGAAATTTACCAACCAAAGAAAGAGGCTTGGTGATCCAATAAGCCAACTTCTTTTCAATACAAGAAATAACATTATTCCATAATTCCACTAGAAAATCTTGGAAAGAAAAAAAGGATGCCTAGAAATGAAAAAATTTCCCATGTTGAATCCATTTCTAGCTATACTAGAGAATCCAAGGTGGCACTAGAATAAATAATTATCTATAATATTGGGTTTTATGCCACTAAATGAAAAACCCAAAAGCTAGACAAAAGATATCCAAGGATTGAAGAGTTTCCCAAACATTATCTTTGTCCTCAATCAGAGTGAGGAAAGAGCCATTTGTAAAGTGATCATCGACAAGTTGAGAAGGCGAATGAGGAAAGGAAATTCCTTTGACACAACCAACAAAAAATTTTGATGCAAGTAAATAACCAAATCCTTCAACAACCAACCTTGGTGAATAGATATGACAATCCCAAAAGAAAAGGATTCATGTCTTTTAATGGTGATACAAGCATCTATGCATCCCAAAAAGAATTTGCACAAAAAAAGGATTGGTGATCCAATAAGCCAACTAATTCTCAATACAAGTAAGAACATTATTCCATTAGTCCACCAAAAAAGCTTGGAAGGAAAAATAAATGCCCCAAAAACAGAAAATTTCCCCATGTTGAATCCATGTCCAGCTATACTAGAGAATCCAGAGTGACACTGGAAGAAATAATTATCTATTATATTAGGTTTTATGTCATTTAATGACAAACCCAAAACTAGAAAAAAGGTATATAAGCATTGAAGAGATGTCTAGACATTATCGTTGTCCTTAATCGGAGTGACAAAAGAGTCATTTGCAACATTGTCTTTGACAAGTTTTGAAGTTGACTAATAAATGGGCATTCCTTTGACATAATCAATATAAATTGTGGATGCTAGTAAATAACCAAATCCTTCAGCAACTAGCACATAAAGGGAAGCTTCCAAAGGAAAAACTTGGCAAATACATCTAAAAATCTCAAAAGAAACGGATTGACACGGATTGACGCATGTTAATGGTGATGCAGGCATCTACACATACCAAAAATCATTTGAAAGACTAAATAAGATGAGGCCAAAATCCAAGGGTTTTGAGCATTGCAATAAGGAAGGGTCATTCAATATGTTCATAGGCTTTAGCACAATCTATTTTTAGAAATATAATATTCTTCTTGGAACATCTTGCCCATTCTGCTTTTTCCTAGATAGCAATAATGTTGTCCAAGATGTAGCACTATTAGATGAAGTTGGTTTGCTTAAGTCAAGCAATAGTATGCAAAATATGTTGAATCTTGAGAGCAAGGGCTTTGTCAATGATCTTGTTTGATACATTGAGAAGAGTAATGGGTCTCCAATTGATAATATCCTTTGGGTCCTCAACTTTGAGTATGAATTTAATATACCCTTGATTAGTGGTCTACCTAAGTGATTGAGATTGAAATTTTTTCAAGTAGGCCTTATGTAGGTTAGGACCAACATGACTAAAAGGATTTATAAAATTCACATGGAAATCCATCACAATCAAGGCCCTTGTCATCCAACATGGAAAATATAGCATCATTAAGGTCCTCAAGTGTGAGTAACTAATCACAAAAAGTTTGTTTGGTACATAGTGAGTTGCTAACCATAAATGCAAAGAAATCTCATAGTGAAAATGATGTCATTATTCCACCAAGAAATCCACCTAGTTGGAAGATGTAACCTAGGCTCTAGGTTCTAAACCTTTTGAATATAAAAGATGATGGCTTGATAATGTTGCAAAGATGTGTTTAGATAAAATCACATCTTGGATAGACACATCCTATTTTTTTCCATTGAATAAAAAAATTTAAAGGATATTGGTTTGACAAGGTCACATCAACAAGTGGCAAGTCAAGTAAACCTTGATTTTTAGTTAATGAAAAAAATATTGAGTTGTGATCATGGAAGAGTCAACTCTTCTAAAAGTCTTGTTAGTTTCAATTCTAAAGCTATACCAAGTTTACTAATCCCCATTATAACTAAAAATATTTGTACTAGGAATAAAAATGCCTAATTTATTACACGTGTAAAATTGGGCCTCTGTTTCTCTATCTATTCTTCAAAAAGACAAGATTTATTCTTTATTTGACAGCACCTCAACCATATTCAGATCTCCACACATAACCCAAGTTAGATGTGACAAAGAGTTAGCAACCCGATGTAGGAGCATATTGGGGAAGTAGGCAATCTTGCATGTTGGAGTTATTTTGACCTTGGAGTTGGAGGACTTAGCTGTAGGAGGGTTGATGCCCAAGCACTATTCAGTAGTTCTTCTTTGTAGTATTAGTCGAGGGGTTTGATATATATTGGGATTAGAATACGCTACATTTCTTGACATATACTATGTTGCTCGACACTCATTGCATTGCTTCGTGTGTGTTAAATTTTTGTTAACTAGGGAACTCAACAATTATTGTGGGAGATTGGTCATGTTTGGTGGTTTTGGTGACACTTGATAGTGTGGCACATAAAATGGAGTTCTTGCATATTGGATCAGCTGACATGGCATATTTAATGAGTATGATCATGATGTGGATCGATTGTGGGGATGTATTGACTTATTTGTGCCTTTAATCTTTATCCTAGGTGCATTTAAAGGTTTTTGTTAGCCAACTAAGGCATTTTGTATTTAATATTTGTTGCAAGCCAACTTGTGGCTTGAATATGTTGTTAATGTAAGGTTTTATTTAATTTGTAACTTTCCAATTCTTCTTGTGGCTTAGTTGGGTATAAGTATGGGGGTCTTGTAGAGTCTTGAGTCATTATTCATTTCAGCATAGAGTAGTTGAAAGGAGAAAAATTGTAAGAAGAGCTACTAGCTGCATCTTGGGAAATAAGGAGATTGCTTGGTGGCTTGCAAGAACAAGTTTAGATTTCGCTGGAGGTTTCTACCAGAGTCTTTTTGTGCTACAAATTTGGAATAGCTAGGGTTTGGGTTGGATCTTGAGGGATCTTGTAGAACTATTACTTGCTTAGTGTTTGGCCATAACTAGGAAGGCCTTATAGCCTAACACATTGCATGTAATTAGTTGATTTATGAATAAAGAATTGAGTTTGGAATTGGATCTTGTATCTTGTTTTTTTTTTTCATTCTGTGGTTATTTGTTGGGGTCTAGGACATCTCGTTTGGTGATTCTCTTGCCTTGCACTGCATCATAATCTAGGGCCACAAATGTGATCTTTCAACAAGATCATTGGAAGCATAAAAATTAATGATCCTAAAGGAATAATTATCGATTGACAAAGAGAACTATACCACTCTCTCCATGGGATTCAAATCATGAGAAATAATTGAAGAAATTGATAGGGGAGAAAAGAGAGAAGACACTTCATCTTGACTATCTTTATGTCAGGAAGAGGCTATCCAGCCAAAAAACATGGTATGCAACACCAAACATGCGACCAAAAATCTTAACTTCCTAAAGGAAAGAAAATATCTAGGCAAGAAATAGAATGAGAAACATCTCTAATAGAATACTTTATGTGGAAGTTTGTAAAACCTTTTGAATTCCATTAGATCTAACTCATTAGTCAATCAATTTCATTTCTTCCTCATCTTTGAGAGAGGAGAATCTATTATGCAAAATATCTGAATAAAATAAAGCAAGTGAAGGAATCATCACCTGGAGTGACCCTTCTCTTTTTAGGGCCCTTATTGTTGTACTCGCTACGCCCAAGAGAGTCATAAGAATGAATCAAAGTTGATTGATTTGTAATAACCAACACAACCTGCTAAGAGTAAACCCATGAAGGATAGGAAACGCTCCCAATCTTGATAGTCCCCTGCTAGCTAGGATTTGGAACAAAAATGTGAGGAATTTCCTCTAGAATAGGTGGAGTCTGGGAGGAAGCCCCTACCAATGACTTGGAAGCTAAACTGACAAACACATTATGAACATAAGCCAAAGAATTCTTTCCTTTGTGGACCGCTATAGTCCATCCTATTTTTTGGTATTTTCTATGAGTTGTGAACCTAATTCATTAGGGGAGGGGAACTTCATCATTAACATTTCCAAAGGAAAATCTTTAACCTTATGCTCAGTCAACTAGAACTGATAACAAGTCGAGTATGGGAAAAAATTCCTACCGATGGTTAAGAAGTTGAACTGATAGATGATTTTTTAACAGAAGCTAAGACATTCTTTCCTTTATAGACCATTGAATCATTCTCTTTTTTGGTATTCTCCATGATTCATGAACCCAACTCCTTAGGAGAGGACTTTGTCTTTGGCACTACCAGAGGATAATCCTTAATTTTATGCTCAATTGATTGGCATTGGTAACAATTGTTTAGTAAATTTAGATAGAGCACTTTTTAAGTAAAATTGGCACTACTTGTGTGTGGGAAATGTGGTAAGTTGCAAAACACAACACACTTTAATAAGACATTACACTATTAGGGATTAATACATGAAAGATATCAAAACAAGCACAAAACCCTAGCAAAATCATCCTATTGATCTCTAATTAGGAAGAGTGTGATCAAATGCTCAATTTCCCTTAGAATTGATTCCCTAACTAGTGACAATACATGCCTAATATAAGAGATTCAAGTATACATGATCAAATGCAAGAGATAATTATTCTATTCCATTGTACAAATTAAATGATGAATTAATTACTAAGAATTGAATGACTTCACAATGCAAATCTAAAATTGTTAGCAATTCACTATAATAAGAATGCAATTCTAAGAATGAGGACCATTTGAGCTCCAAATCCATCTTACTTATAGGAATCAAGGTTAAATGGAGAGTTTAGATTCAAAGTTAAGGGAGGGTTAGGATGCAACATGGAGTGATCCATGTGAGATGGATCCTATTGGTTCAATCATGATTTCCCTATCTACTTGTCCCCTTTAAGATGACATGTAATTAGGAAAGATTATTAATTAACTTAGCCAAGTGTATTTAATCTTTTGATTTAATTAAATAGACTATGCAATTAATGCTTGATTTAGGAATTAATTAATTTGATGGAATATTTGATGAATTATGTCAATAATCGAGTTGACATAATTGAGAGTGATTTGATTGAATTATGCCAGTAATATGGTTGACATAATTGAGAGTGATTTGATTGTATTTGAGCAAATAGGGCTTCTAGTTAATCAATCCATTTTAGGGTGATAGCACTACCCACTTGAATATCAATGGTTTCCTTGAGGTCACGAGCCAAACTGATTTCAACACAAACTTGTCGTTGAGGACAAGCATTAAAAAAAATGGTCTAGTCCAACACAAACTACATTACCAACAACTTGGGCAATGGTTTGAACAAATGGCCAACAAGGTAGGGGAAGACTAGGGAATTCAACTTAGACCAAAACATTAAGTTCTTTTTTTCATCTAAGATAGTGAAGTTTCGAGACCCGGGTTGAACAATCAAAAGGGAAGATCGAGCGGTCCAAGGCCCATTCAAGAAAATAGCCTCAACATGGATGGGATTGGAAAATCAAGTCTAAGCCTTGGAGTCTCATTTTCACAACATGTTTTGAAGAAATTGTTACTATTTTTAGTAGCTTTAGTCAGATAAACCTATGGGTCTAAACTATTTAAGATATTTATTTAATTAATATCATATGTATGTATGTATATGTACATACATACATATGTATATGTATATATGTATGCATATGTACACATATATATACATATATACACATACATACATATACATATATATATACATACATATATATACATACATATATATACGTACACATATGTATATGTATATGTATGTATGTATGTACATACATACATACATACATATGTGTATGTATGTATATGTATGTATGTGTGTGTGTGTGTGTAAGTATCATTATATTAATTACATAATAATGAATAGACATGTCCCATGAAGGGATAGGTCTCTTTTTGGCTCATCCTCAATATAAATATAAGAGATTGTTGCCTTTGGAAAATACATACTTTAGAGACAATGCTAATACATTTGCAACAATCTTAAATTTAACATGGTATTAGAGCTAGGGTACAAATGTAAGAAAATCAAACACAACAATAATGTGGAATACACGTACTATAATTATTGTGAAGAAATATGATAATTGACAATGGTATTGTTTTGAAGCAAATAATCATTTTATTATCTATGTAATTTTTGACAGTCATATTATATATAGCATTGAAATAAATAATATTTCACGAGAATTTATCAAAGCCAAATTTAATATAAAGTTCATGTTAGTTAAATTTTGACTAGGACATGATAGTATAAAGAGGCAACCTATCAATTTTTTACCATATATTTATTAACAATATTTATTATAATTCATTGCTCTCTCTCTCTCTCTCTCTCTCTCTCTCTCTCTCTCTCTCTCTCTCTAATTAGAGACATGCTCATTCACCCCCATACATTTTCATACGATTTATATATTCAATTAAATACATTCTTCTTCATATCAAAATCAATTAATATGAAGCAAAGTCTGAATAGCAATATAGTTCGATGCTGAGATGCATTTCAGTATCTCTAAAGTTTTTATGCATACATTTGTAGTTGCTACCACATATCACATTGATATATATTGAAGATCATATCTGAAATATTCAAGCATTCAACTTGTAGATTTCTAAGAAAGAAAATCCATACTAAATCTCATATAAACTTAGTGAAAATTTAATAAATAGAATTAGTAATGAATAAGGGAGTCATCTAGAGGGCATTACCCTTTGACTATATGAGATAAGTATTTTGTTTTGAGCACAATTTCCAAGTATTGTAGTCCTAATATAGTAAATCTCTCTTATTTGTATATGTACTATAAGAGTTGTTTGTCTTTATGTTTTTCTTTCTCTTTGAGGATGTTCTTGCAGAAAAAGGATGGTGGATATAAGATTCAAAGGGAGTTTGACACTTCATCAAAGACAATATTGGATTAGGATCTCAAAAGATTGATATTCAAAGGGAGTCTAAAAAACTATGTGCATGGCTATGATTTTAATGGGCCTACCCCCTATGTACATCACTTGTATCTATAGAAGTTATTGAAAAGTAACAATCTTACAATAACTTAATCTTCTATTATGATGAATATCTTATGATGTCTAAGCAAATCATGATAGATTATATCTTGCATGGTGGATGAATCTTACTATGGTAAGTATTGTTGAGGATACGTGTGCACATACCTTATGACCATTTTTTGAGTACTTAGTGAATGTCACACAACTTGATGTTTAAGAGGCCATTATTCAAGAGTGATTGGTGAATATCATGTGACTTGATGTTGAGGAAGCCATTATTCAATAGTACTTGGTGAATATCTTGCAATTCGACGTTCAAGAGGCCATTACTTAGATACTTAGTGAATGCCATGCAACTAGATTTTCAAAAGGCCATTACTTAAGAGTACTTGGTGAATATCAAGTAACTTGATGTTCAAGAGGCCATTACTCAAAGTATTTGGTGAGTATCTTGCAACTCAATGTTTTGGAGCCCATTATTCAGATATTTGGTGAATATCATGTGACTTGATAATCTAAGGTGATTACTCGAAGTACCTAGTGAATATCATGTAACTTGATATTTTGAAGCCACTACTCCTAATATCACTTGCAACTCAATGTTTTGGAGCCCATTATTCAGATATTTGGTGAATATCATGCAACTTGATATTTTGAAGCCACTACTCCTAATATCATTAGATGGTATCTTATGGTGAGTATCCTCTTATCAAGAATACTCTTAAACATGCCATCGTTGATATTACTGATAGGGAGATCTTTCTTCCTAAGTCCAGTCTCCTTGTGGAGTCCTTCAAGGCCCTCAATCTAGCCTTCCTAGGGTTCTCTCTTGACCCTTTCCTAGAGGAAATCTTTCCCTAACTCCTCTTTCCATAAAAACCTCACTACCCAGTTGTTTCTTCACTCTACCTACTCTTCCCCTATTGAACTCAACTCACTAAGTTCACTCCTCAACACACCATGTCTATGTTCAACTTCACATTGGATGAATGGGCTTTCAAACTGCATCATTCAACCCAATCTTGCATCATTTTGTTCACTCTACCCTTAGTTTCTTTATCGATCTCATGAAATCCTTATGAAATAGGGCGAGAAGCTTTTAGTCCTAATTGGGCTTTTGTGGATTTACTAAAAAACTTGTCAAACGGGCCTCCAAACTATTCATCATTATGGATACTTAAGTTTTTTTAGGGTTTCAGTGCTTCGAGTTGTCTATACACCCCCTTCCTAAAAATGAGCCTATAAGCAAGGGTTTCAAGCGTATTGTGTCAAAAATGCTTGTTTCTTGATTCCAAACTCAACAAATGAATTCACCTTTCTAATCCCCTTGGCATAAAGACTCTTCGGGGATTCCTAGAAATGGGCCTATAAGCAAGGATTTCAAGCCTATTGTGTCAACAATGCTTGTTTCTTAATTCCACACTCAACAAATGAATTCGCCTTTGTAATTCCCTTGGCATAAAGACTCTTCAGACATTCCTCTACACTTCCATGTACTTGAATTTCAATTCCCAATCCATCAAATCCTCCATCCTTGCATGTGATTATTGAATCTCCTAGCTGGGTACATCTAGTCTCGCTTAGGGCTTGGTTGTAAAAATAGCAAACCTGCAAATCTCAACTCCACATTCTATATTTACAAAATGTACAGTGGGCCTAACATATTCCAAATGGTCTTGCAGTTCCCGCCATTGGAATTCATGCTAGTTCCATTTTAAGTCCTACTTTGTATGGACCAGTAAACTAGTCACAAAGGAAGGAGTTTTATTTCTACTACCAAAACTGAAGATCTAAACCTACAGATGCACACCAATGAAGTATGCACAAGCTTCAAACTAACCATGTTTTAAAAATGCTCAAGTCAATCCATTAGTGTAGAGATGCTTAAGTTGCAAGACAATTGTGATAATAATTGTGGGAAAAATGAGCCTATAAGCAAGGGTTTCAAGCATATTGTGTCAACAATGCTTGTTTCTTGATTCCAAACTCAACAAATGAATTCACCTTTCTAATCCCCTTGGCATAAAGACTCTTTGAGGATTCCTAGAAATGGGCCTATAAGCAAGGATTTCAAGCCTATTGTGTCAACAATGCTTGTTTCTTAATTCCACACTCAACAAATGAATTCGCCTTTGTAATTCCCTTGGCATAAAGACTCTTCAGACATTCCTCTACACTTTCATGTACTTGGATTTCAATTCCCAATCCATCAAATCCTCCATCCTTGCATGTGATTATTGAATCTCCTAGCTAGGTACATCTAGTCTCACTTAGGGCTTGGTTGTAAAAATAGCAAACTTGCAAATCTCAACTCCACATTCTATATTTACAAAATGTACAGTGCGCCCTAGCATATTTCAAATGGTCTTTTATTTACAAAATGTACAGTGTGCCCTTTCTGATAAACTAGTCACAAAGGAAGGAGTTTTATTTCTACTACCAAAACTGAAGATCTAAACCTACAGATGCACACCAATGAAGTATGCACAAGCTTCAAACTAACCATGTTTTAAAAATGCTCAAGTCAATCCATTAGTGTAGAGATGCTTAAGTTGCAAGACAATTGTGATAATAATTGTGGGAAAAATGAGCCTATAAGCAAGGGTTTCAAGCATATTGTGTCAACAATGCTTGTTTCTTGATTCCAAACTCAACAAATGAATTCACCTTTCTAATCCCCTTGGCATAAAGACTCTTTGAGGATTCCTAGAAATGGGCCTATAAGCAAGGATTTCAAGCCTATTGTGTCAACAATGCTTGTTTCTTAATTCCACACTCAACCAATGAATTCGCCTTTGTAATTCCCTTGGCATAAAGACTCTTCAGACATTCCTCTACACTTTCATGTACTTGGATTTCAATTCCCAATCCATCAAATCCTCCATCCTTGCATGTGATTATTGAATCTCCTAGCTGGGTACATCTAGTCTCACTTAGGGCTTGGTTGTAAAAATAGCAAACTTGCAAATCTCAACTCCACATTCTATATTTACAAAATGTACAGTGCGCCCTAGCATATTTCAAATGGTCTTTTATTTACAAAATGTACAGTGCGCCCTTTCTGATAAACTAGTCACAAAGGAAGGAGTTTTATTTCTACTACCAAAACTGAAGATCTAAACCTACAGATGCACACCAATGAAGTATGCACAAGCTTCAAACTAACCATGTTTTAAAAATGCTCAAGTCAATCCATTAGTGTAGAGATGCTTAAGTTGCAAGACAATTGTGATAATAATTGTGGGAAAAATGAGCCTATAAGCAAGGGTTTCAAGCATATTGTGTCAACAATGCTTGTTTCTTGATTCCAAACTCAACAAATGAATTCACCTTTCTAATCCCCTTGGCATAAAGACTCTTCGAGGATTCCTAGAAATGGGCCTATAAGCAAGGATTTCAAGCCTATTGTGTCAACAATGCTTGTTTCTTAATTCCACACTCAACAAATGAATTCGCCTTTGTAATTCCCTTGGCATAAAGACTCTTCAGACATTCCTCTACACTTTCATGTACTTGGATTTCAATTCCCAATCCATCAAATCCTCCATCCTTGCATGTGATTATTGAATCTCCTAGCTGGGTACATCTAGTCTCACTTAGGGCTTGGTTGTAAAAATAGCAAACTTGCAAATCTCAACTCCACATTCTATATTTACAAAATGTACAGTGCGCCCTAGCATATTTCAAATGGTCTTGCAGTTCCCGCCATTGGAATTCATGCTAGTTTCATTTTAAGTCCTACTTTGTATGGACCAGTAAACTAGTCACAAAGGAAGGAATTTTATTTCTACTACCAAAACTGAAGATCTAAACCTACAGATGCACACCAATGAAGTATGCACAAGCTTCAAACTAACCATGTTTTAAAAATGCTCAAGTCAATCCATCAATATAGAGATGCTTAAGTTGCAAGACAATTGTGATAATAATTGTGGGAAAACTAGTTAGGTTTATTAAGCAACTTTGTATTTACAAGCTTCCAACCTTGATCTTAGACCTTAGATGGTCTTAAATAGCTCCATGGCTCATGCCTCAACTGTCAAAACCAACCCACAGCCGCTTCTCACCTTCGTTGCACAAAGTTACAATGTTGTCATTGACAACTTTTGTAATTTTTGCATTTTGACTTTTATAACACTCATGAACCCTTCCAATGAGTGTAGAATGACTTCATAAGCATATTTAGACTCATTCATACCTTTCCACTCAAATCCATGCAATTTTGAGGTTAGTTTTACTTTGTTTGACTTTTACCAGAGTTGCACTATCTTGACAACTTATGGGCAACACTTTGGCATACATTGGCAAACTTTTGCCCACACATTGTGTGATCTCCTAGGGACTCTTAACACATACTTGGGACTCTATTATATTTATATTCCTCATTAACTAGTAACTTGGTTAAGGTCACTGCAAGCCAAAACAATTTAGGGTTTATCCTAAAACCCTAGGTGCTCCTACACCAATTACACTAAGGTAATATCAAATTTATGCATTTATCCTCCCTAGTTAAGAGGGAGTGTTATTGTTTTTAGTAGCTTCAAAAAGATAAACCTATGAGTCTAAACTATTGAAGATCTAATAAATAAATAAAAATACTCAAAACTTAAATTATAACTGTCATATTTAATGCATAATAATAAATAGACATGTCCCATAAAGGAACATGTCTCTTCTTGATTCATCCTCACTATAAATACAAGAAATTTAAATACATTTGCAACAATCTTAAATTTAAGAGAACCCTACCCCCAAAATAGCCCTAGCAAAGTATTTTGTTTCAAGTTATTCATTTTATCATAATCTCGAATGGGAAGGCACCAACATAACAAGGGAAGACATGCCTCATGAAACACCTTTAATTCAAATTTGCAAGGGTATTTGTTTAGGGACATGATGATCATCCGCCACAAAAAGCTTCAACAACAACATCAAATGTTGAGCTGGAGTTGACCAAAGCCATCATAACATTAGCGAAGACTCGCACAATTAATGCAATATGGCACATGTACACAGGAAAAGCAAGACTAGACTCAAAACCCTAGCAAAGCTGAAAGCATGCATCACTCAAGTCTTATCACTATTTTCTTTAGTTTTTCATTTTAATTTTGTTCTATGGCCTTCCTTGTTCTCTAGGTTGACTCCCTCCTCTCTCTCCTTCCTTCCTTTCTCTTTTTATTGTCTCCTAAAATCTGTTTCCTATTATTTTTCTTTTTTCTGCTACTCTCTTGCATAGTAATCATATTAATTATGCATTCACCATTGATGTTAAAGACCCTCACACAAGCATTATTGTAATTGAGTACTGAACTGAAAACACTGCCATTATTGTAAGGAAGGAATTTTAACTCTACATTTAGTTTTATTATTGGTTTTCATCTCAACGATCACTTTCTCAATTCTTATTCCCTATGTTTCATTTTGGAAGGAAAAATTAGTCCAAATCATCCACATGGTAATGTAAAAATTACTTTAAAAAATTTGGAGCTTCAATTTGATTTGCTAGACTTTGTCCAAAACAAACCCACACAAGCATTATTGTAATTGAGTACTGAACTGAAAACACTGCCATTATTGTAAGGAAGGAAATTTAACTCTAAATTTAGTTTTATTATTGGTTTTCATCTTAACGGTCACTTTCTCAATTCTTATTCCCTATGTCCCTATGTTGCATTTTCGAAGAAAAAATTAGTCCAAATCATCCACATGGTAATGTAAAAATTACTTTAAAAAATTTGGAGCTTCAATTTGATTTGCTGGACTTTGTCCAAAACAAACCCACACAATACCTTCACATCTTTAAGAGACACAAATCACTGTACAATTAGCTATATACTAATCCATTAATCATCAAATACAGATGATGTTCTGGAAGCAAGGTGGCCAGAATAATCAACAGATTATCTTTACCTCCTGTAGACATAGCCTGTCCGTAGTATGGAAGATATGCCAGTCGTGTTCTTTCAGAATGAACAGTAGATTGGATGTGAAAACCAGCTTGCAGAGTCGAAAGAATTGAGAATGAGTTTGTTTGAAATGAATAATAAATGCTAATGAATTGATTATCTCCTATCCAATCTAGAAATTGTGAATTGTGAAAATTGAACATGCACAGTAAACGACCAAAGTCATGGATACAGATTTGATGTATACGAAACAACTAGCTGCCTTTCTGTGACATTGCCATCAACTGCACACCAGTATTAAGCAATGTTAGCTCAAGGTTGAAAAGGAGAGAATTGAAACAAGGTTGGTTGAAAGCATATAATGTATAGAAAATTGTTCTATAACTGTCCAAAAACCCACCTCTAGTCCTGTAATGTCTCCCGCATTTGTCTCCCCATCTTGGACATATTCAGGTGGATGGAATTCATTTTGGCTATCTAGTTCTGAGTTCAAAGATTGCTGATAAAGTCGCAAAGCAACCGTCAAAATGAAAGCTGCAGAATAAAACTCTTGGGTCAGCTTATCTAGTTATACATAAAGCATTGCAACCAGAACTAAAGTGGGTAGTTGTCTGAACCTACCCCCCAATACACGAGATGCAACTGACGATAAGTTCCAGGCAAGAGCAGCCACAGTAGCCAGCACTGCTTTCTTATGAGTACAAGTATTCCATACTTCCCAAGAGTGAAGCAACAAGTAATCCCCTAGCATCCATAGATTGAGACTAAATCAGAAGATGAAACCTGTTATAAACATAAGAACAAAACATTAAATACAGAACAAGAAAATCACCATATCCATGTACTTGGGCGGAGTAGCTAGAGTAAAATTTAGGTATGATGAAGATAGCAAAGAACCCTGCACGACAATAAATTGCCAGTCAATCACAAGGAAGGAAGCCATGTCAATTTATAGCATAAAGGCACACATTTTCAAAATCCAAGCAATGGGTATATCAGTTATAGAAAATACCAAGTCTTATTAATGTCCACATTGTCATCATGTGACCACACTCAGCTAGAAGCCAAAGAACAGATGCCAACTGCAAATAAACAGCAATCTATAGTTATGAACAAAAGCATATGAAGAATTTCAAATCTAAGTCTGATTAATGTCCACATTATCATAATGTGACCACATTCAGCTAGAAGCCAAAGAACAGATGCCAACGGCAAATAAACAGCAATAGATAATTATAAACATAAGCATATGAAGAATTTCCAAATCCATTACTTTTATCGAGGTCCAATGGAATAGGTCTATGATATTTAGCACAAAATTAGTGCACGAAGAGGCGAATGAATATTAGATCAGAATAAACTGAAGGTACAATTTGTAATGACTCATTTTAAACCTATTATATTATACTGATAGAAAGAAAAAGAACCTTTAAAGTGGTGGAAGGATCCCCAGAAAAAAGCTCCCTAATTTTTGCAAACAATGCATTGACAGGAGGCAGAATCACTCGAATGACACGAAGTGCATCGGCTTCACTTATTTCGTAGTTTGTTGAACTTGTGCCTTGATCAATTGTCTCTCTGTACATAAAGCAAGTCTAAATTTCAAATTATTTCACATACCACTAGAGATTGCATTTATACAGGGTAGTGGAAGAACGTTACCTGTAAATAAATGATTTATATAAAAAAATTAATGCCAGATAAAAGAGTGTCGAGTATGATACAATGGTTACAAAACTGCCAAAATAAAAAGAGAGAGTCAGATGTCAGGAAGTAGAGATCTGCATATTTCAATTCAGAGAATTATCACCAAAATACCTGAAGGGCAAATCATCAGTGAAAAATGAAGAAATAACAAAGAAAGAGCCCGATCCAAATACGAAAGCAGATTTTGAAGTTTCTTTCCACGTGATCAAATCAGCTGAGAACAGAGCACATCGAATGAGAAGGCGGTAAGTAGAACACTTTATAGCCAACAGGGCCAAAAAATCAACTAACATTAGAGAAAATTACTGGCAGGCTAGAATACCCATATATTGAAGCCATTTGGTTCTCTCCTGAGTAGGTTCAACCTCTGGAACTGCAAATGACAGGAAGATCAGAGAATTACGTAAGAAGCCTGCAACATGTGTATTATAAAACTCTGTTTGCAAGAACACAATAAGATATGCAAATTATTGTCAATATAACTCTTGAAAAAATTAACAGCGCCAATTTTGTCTAGGAACATTGTGAGTTCTTCGATCATATATGGTTTTTGTGGATGACAATTCATCCTAATTCAATAATTAAAGTAGCTAAATATAGATGTCAGAAATGAAATGGATAGCATATTAAAAGGACACAACAATCACAAACAAAAATTGTGAGAAAATATTTTCGGCTCCATGTGCACAATAATTTATATCTAGAGCATCAAATAGGTAACTATTATAATAGGTCCTCCTCTGCAATACCTCTCCTTGACTTTCTGGACTGAGAGGAACTACGAGACAGCTGTGGGCCTTGAGTGTTCGACTTGTTGATGGTCACAGTCTCGGGAGCAGCTGTAGGCAGGGCTGGATCTGGGACTTTTCGCTTATGATGTCGAGTCTGTGTTCGGCCACGCCTAGTTACTTTTCCAGTGTTTTCAACACCTACATTGTCACTTCCCTCTGCAATTTCCTGCAATTCCAATCTAGTCTTCCTAGATGGTCTCCCAGTTCTTGAAGGTTGCCTCTCTAATTGGCATAGGCTCTTCTCTTGCAGTTCAGGATCTTCGCCCCTGTTCTTCCTCTGTCTGAGATCAAGTTCAAGCTGTTCCTCCTCTATAGAAATCATGTCACTCTTAACCCTTCTAGAAACATGAGGACTCTTATCTTTGCCCTTAGAGCTACCACTCCTCTTGACGGGGACAAGAGGGAGCTCTTCTTGAAGAGGTAGATCATCAGGCTCCTTTCTTGGGCTTCTTCGCAGCATAACCCTAGTTGGAACAACCTCAATGGAGGCCGCATGGGATTGATATACAGGGCTCCTTAATCTCTGTTTGGTCTGCTTCGGTTGTGCTACCTCTCCTACATCCGAGGGCTTTTTCGGGGACATCAGGGGACTTGAGGGAACCCTAGAATGGATCCCTGCGAGAGCATTTGGCAGATTAATGGGGATATTCTCATTAAACCCTAGAAGCTCCTCTCTTTCGGCCAAGTAGGGTGATTTTGGACGATGTCTCTCTGCCTTCGCTTCCCCTAGGGGAGAAGGAGTTCTATCCCTTCCATATACCATTTGCATATCTCGCTCTTGATGAACAAAAGCTTTAAAAGCTTATTCCTCTTCCGTTATCGATTTATGTACCCTAAATCCAGATTTACTTAACAAACAGAAACTCTAATTACCAAATTCTATCGGCTCTTCCAACGGCTCCACAAACAAAAACCCTTGTTCCAACTGTTGTTTCTTGGTCATGTGTTCTCCTGGTTTTGTTCACAGAGAACTTGAAAACCCCAAAGATTAATTTTATCTTTTAAAAATATACTCAATGTACGTATCTCAACCAACAGATAAGTATTACAGATACATCCTTTAATGCATTAACGTTGCCTAAATCAATGCTTGTATAACGTCGAATCCGACGGAAAAAATGGCAGAAATTAATGGAATCCCTACCTTTACCTCTGTACCATTTCCATTACTTTTCCGAGCTCTTTAAATCCCCCTATATTCGAAATGATTATTAGTCCTTTCGAAATCCATAAAAAGAGGAGAAGAACATAGAAGAAACGTTAATAAGAAATGCTCACAAAAACCTGTTAGGGAGGAAATAGCCGTTGGGCCTTTCGCTTTTAAATTCAAACGGTCTCCTCAAAAGATGCCTCTAGAGCGAATGTGGGTTCCATGTAGTTTTTAATAATTTATTTTATCAATATTTTTATTAGATTCCTGAATTTTTTGTTTTTAAACATTTTTTAACAAACTTTCTTATCTTACTTTTTCTTTTCTCAATGTGATTTTTTAGTAAGTAAAATTTGTAAATTAAATTTTTGTACCATCAATATTTTACAAAGTTTGAACATCATTCTTATAGTTATGAGTTGTCCTTATGTATTATTTTCTTTAAAATAATGAATATATTGTTAAAGAAATATTTGAGGTAATGTATACAATCTATCATATCATATTGATTTAGGTAATGAGCAAAGTCAATATAATTTATGACTTTATTGATTATTTATTATCAAATTATGATTGCACATTTATAAAATGAATAAATCTCATGTGTAGTATAATCTTGCATATTTCAATAAATATTAAAAATTTAGTGGTTCAAATTGATTTGAAGATTTTGTTTGCTATTCTTTTGGATTTTATTGGGCTTGAGTTTGATTGTATCAATATTTTGAATCACACTCTGTGATATGTGAAGATTTATCCTGCCACAAAAAGTGACATGGTATATAAGGAAAATGAGCGAAAAACATGTCTTAACATGCATGGGCATCTATGGGGCATTGGGCCCAATGGCAATGCATTTAAATGTTTGGTCAAACAAATATTAACAAACACAAAGGACATTCAGAAATGAAGGAGTTTGGGGGTGTTGAAAAATAAAGAATAGTTAACTACCAAAAATAAAATGTTCTATGAAAAACTAGTCATGTAGTTTCAAAGAAAGATTAAGAATTATTTAATTTTAACCATGCTATTTTGAAGAAAGGGTAGGAATAGTCAAATTTAAACCATGCAATTTTAGTGGGAATGATTTAATAAGAAATAAAAAGCCTTGGTGAGCTATCAACATTAAAACCCTAATCTTGTGTTGTGCATAGTATACCCCATGAGATCCATAATATAATCCTCACATTGTAAAGTGTGTTTGCTTCATTCTGAGACAACTTGTATTGATGATAATCACACGAGCGACAATAGAGAGTGGAAGGAAGACATATTAAGTAACAACACAGCTTAACTTTGTGTACCTATAGATCCTAAATGGTCTGTCATATTGCGATGATTGTTTGGCATGTCTATATGTGTCAGTTAACCTCCGAAACCAAAGGTTTTAGCTTTAGGGCACTCACATATATCTCTCTAGAGATCATTGAACATAGAGTAGTAAAAAAATGACCATTTCAAAGCATCACTTGATACTTACTATGTTCCTACACCAATAGTTGTTCACTAAAAAATGCTAGTACTTGTAGCCAAATGTCCCAATAGTGGTGCACAAGTGGGTTAATTACTAATAAAAAATGATCCCTATTAGTACATGTGTGTGATTGGCTATTGATACATATATTTTATAGACTAACCACCAACATTCTTGTTCAAGATTCGTGTAACACCTCGCCATGTGACCCAAAAGAAGTTAACCTAAAGTTTCACTAAGTTTGCCAAACATTTTTTTTATATAGATAATAACTTAACAACAACAAAAATAATATAGCGAATGCAATTAACATACACATGTAAAACAAATTACAATTCTTAAGGGTCCCATGACGTTGAATCACATTTAAGTTTTTAATTAATAATAAATCCAATATATAACAAATCCACATCAAATAATAATATACAAGTATGAATCCATTTAAATAGTATACAATCATCTCAAATCCTACTTGGCAATAAATAGAATGCACAATCATCCACTGTATAAGTCACAGGGTATGAAAGGTTGAAATAATATACATCAGGAAATAGATTACATCATCTCGTAAGATCTATGAAATCAAATACAATACAAAAGGTATAACCATCCATCATAGTACACAAGAATAGATAGAAAGGAACATTTGCACAAACACATCCAGCAGCAACATCCAACGGTTAGATCTCAATGGTATAAGAAAAAGCACTACCACTCGACCTTGTGAAATCCAAAAAAGTCCACTCCCACCACACTGAGGAGATAAACTCAAGTCCCAAACAAGATAACAAACTCAAAAGTCAAAACCAACATCTAGGTTCAAGGTGTAGACACCTAAATCTGATTACATCACTTAAGTAATCCTATTTAGTCATCTCCTAAGGCATCATTAATTAAGTATTTAATATTTAATTAATCTATTGTCATTCCCTAGTTAATTTGTTAATTTAATTAACTATAGTCCAAATGATAAAATTAAAAGATCACCCAAAATCAATTTATCAATTAAATCCCTATTCCTCTATTAAATTGAATAAATCTTCAAATCTATTCAATTTAATTATATATCCCCATTTTATTAAATAAATCATTTAATAAAATATCTAAAATCTTAAAAGCTTCCCTAAACCCTATCTTAACCCCTAATCCAACCCATTCACACTTACTAACCTCACTTAGCCACCTAACTAACCCATCCCATCAAACCTAAGCCACTTGCCCCCTAATCCCCCTCTAATCCAAGCCTAATCCTCACTCTAACCATGTGCACAACCTTAATCCTAGATTAAGAATTCCTAACCTAAGCCAAAGTCAAGACTTCCACCCACCTCCCATTTTAATATTCAAAACAAAAACTTCATCCCTCATTTTAAAGTCACAACTTCCACCCACCAACCATTTTAATATTCAAACAAAGACTTTATCCTCCATTTTAATATTCAAACAAAGACTTAACATCCTCTTTTAATATATTCAAATAAAGACTTGACCTACCCAAACCAGTTGCCTCTTAATCTCATCCTAAGCTAAGCCTAATCCCTTCCTTAATCATGTGCACAACTTTAACCAAGGGTTAAGAAAGTCTTAAACCAAACCAAAGTCAAAGTTCCACCCTTAAAGTCTTGCATTCCTATTCAAGAGCCTTAAAGGCTCTTTAAAGACTTTTTATACCTATTTTCCACACTCATCCCCCACTTTTCTTCCCTCATAACTTCTTCTAACCACCTATCTTGACCATCTTCCCTATCCAATCCCTTTGTGACACTTGTCACAAGGCTAGAGCTTTGAAGAAGCACAATCCATGTGCTCTCTTCTCCTTGCATCCTAGCCCTCCTTAACCAATTCCCCTTCCTTGCATCCTAACCCTCCATCTCACTACCCCTTGGCCTATAAATGAAACCCCCTCCCTTCACAAATATCATCCACTTCTATGCTAATGCTATAATGCTATTTTGAGAGACTAAGAGCTATCAAAATACCATCATAATGGAAAAATTCATCCACAAATACATTTGGAATCATATCCTCCATTGAAGATTGAGCAACGTCATTGAGCATACATCACATCTTACGGACACATCTACGCATCAAAGGGAAGATTGTTTGGTTTAAGAAGTTTGCACATTCTTAGGCTACTTTGGTACTTTAATTCTCTTTTGTCTAATCATATATGTGAGTTAAATCTATTGTTTTGAATGTTTTGGTTCTCCATTGTATTCCTTTAAGCACTAGTTTTACAGCTCTACATTTTGGCACACCTGATGGGACCCCCACAATCACAAGCATGACATTATTTCTACATGCCTTTTTAAGACTTGAGAAGCAACATTGGGTGTTTTGCTCATAACTTGAGCATACAGACTCCGTTTTTAGAAAACAAAATATCGTCAAAAAGCTGGTTCTGAGCCCGTCATGATGGGATATTTGCTAACTCATGCATTGTCGATTGAAGACTTCTATAAAACCACTAACCATGTTTTTTGCAGGTTCTCCTTACATGGTTTAATGCTCTTGAAAAATGAACTCGAATGTTTAAACACTTGTCTTTGAATGCATGTTGCTAAAATCAAATCTTGAATGTTTAAACACTTGTCTTTGAATGCATGTTTCTAAAATCAAATCCTGAATGCCATGGATTAAAATATAACATTTTCATTGGAATGCATGATCAACACAATCTTGGATGCTAAAGGTTAAAAAGAATGAATGCGATGAACATTTGATTTTGGGTATTAAAGAACATTGCAAATCAACACACATCAACTTTGGTGCTTAAAATGAACTTCATTCAATCTTGAATGCTCTAAAGTGAAAATGTTCTTATTCCCTCCTTTTTAAAGCTTTCACGTGCGTGATTTACTTTTGTTGACTCGATTTTACTTTTGTTGGCAATGTTGTCAAGTTGGAATGAACATCTAAATGCTAATCATGTGTGTCTTCAAGTTGTACGATAGAAAATCTAAAAGCTTCACAAATAGAATGAATCAAGTGTCTTGCATGTATTGAGATTGTGCCTTTTAGCACATCTCAGACTTCTCTCTTTTCATGCAAATTAAGACCATTAAAATATGTGACGCATGTATCGAAAGTTGTTAGCAAGATCATCCACAACAACCTAGGAGTGCTTCTAGCGAGTTCATCCACCTTTGGGAAGTGCATCCCCTTTGGTGAGAAGCTCAAACTGATAAATAGTCTAGCCGGTATATAAATGAGGGGAAGGGTAAACCTTCTTGCTCCATCTCTTCAATTTGGGCGGCATGTTTCTGGGGGTAGCCTGAGGTGGGAAAACTTTCCCACGATTTTAGCATGTCTGGAATAAACCCTTAAGTGGATCACAACCAGTAACAACTGTTGTGGAAACTCCACATACCCATTTAAAACCCTCTTAGTCTAAAGTATCTTGCTTTTCTTTCATGGTATGTTATTCACAGTGCAAGGGAAATAACATCCCTCAAGATTACTCACCATTGTGCTCCCCTAGTAGAGGCGTAAGGCCACTTGGATTTCATCTCTAAGGGTCGTTGTTCCTGCAGAAGGGGAACTTGTATTTGTCATGCCTTGAAGGTTCTCTAATGTGTATCCTTTGTCAATCAACTCTTGTATCGACTCACCTCTTCGATTAGAGGGAAATATTGCACTAGAACCAGGAGACATCAAATTGTGGGTCATTGAATAGCATATGACAATCAAATTCTGACTGTAGGGATAAAGTTTGTGTTTGAATTTTCTTAAATTGTGCTCAAGACCTATGAAAAACATTTGTTGAACATACACAATTCAGTGGTTACTATCAAAAAAAATCCTTTTGCTAAAGAGATCAACTATTTGTATTTCTCACAGTTGCTTTGTCCTTTGATAAATTGTTTGCTCATTTATCCCTATATCAAAAGAGAGAAAGTTTCACCTTTGTCATCTCAAAACAACGGTTGTTAGCAAGTCCATTCGCAACAACTACTTGTCTCGCTGGTCCAATTTGTCCATTTATCTCAAAATGATCGACTTATTTCCTCAAAAACACAATAATCACTAAGCAGAACCTAAGTTATAAATCCTTTGTTGGCCCAAAGTCTTGCTCTTTTTCAAAAATACTTTGTCATTTACCCTACTTGACCGAAAATATCACAAATTTTATTTTTGAGAGACCTCGCCTTCATATACAAGAAACGGTTGTTAGCAAGCCCACTCACAACACCGTACTTTTAGTTTACCTTTTTCCTACACTTATTACCTAGAAAATACCCCACAAAAGTCCAATTACCAACAAACCCCTTTGCTCTAAAAAGATCCAAAAGTTGCTCTTTTCAAAATACCTTTTTGCTACCAATCTACTTGACTGAAAATGACACATTTTTATTCCTTGCCTAGAAGATAGTTAGCCAAATTAATCTTGAAAGAATCCAAAACTTGCTATTTCTCAATTGATTTATGTTCCAACCCAAGGTCTAGAAGGTATACTTAGCATAGTCACTACCTCCAAAACCCCACAGTTGTGATCAAAATCCCTATGAAATATCTCATGTCAGGCCATCCTAAGGCTAATTTCAAAAAGGCTAAACTTCCACAAATACCAGTTTACATGGAGATAGAAGTAGAACATCAAAAACATACCCCCAACCCAAAGATTGCCAAGCTAGACCAAATTAAGAAAGACAAAGCAGATGTTGCATTACAAACTGAGTGGGATTACAAGATTCAGAACCTAACTCTCCGATGAGGTGTCAACCATAGCCTTATCAATAACTCTTGTGTTAACTACTTTGATTAGGTCCATCTTTTTCCACACACACTTATGCACTTGTCTCCCTGTAAGTTTAGTCTCTCTATTAATTCTTCATCCCATCTAAACATTTGGTATAATCATCTCCTCCACTTTTTGTCATCAAACCTTAGGTTTTTAGAAATCCTCCAAATCAAGCATCATTGAACCCTAGAATCCTCCATTACTTGCTCCATACTTAGAAACATTTTTCGCATCACCTCATTAAGCTTTGTCTCCCTAAAGAAATCTCCATCCATCTCACCATCATAGTTGTCCTTAAACTAAGCATTGTTTAAGATAAACTGTCGCTTGTGTCCCAGATCACCTTAAGAAAAAGGTTGGGCTACACACTTGATCCCAATTTTCTTCCCAATGATCACAAGGCTACCTTAGGGTTTGATATCACTACCACATATTCAAGTTCACACTTAAGGGAAACACAATCTCCTCCACGTAGCACCATATCATCTAGATTCCTAAAAGTATCATATACACTTAGCATCATCCCTCTTTGCATTTTCATCATTAGAAAAGTCATCCTTTCATGCCACCCACCACTCATTTTGGTAAGAACACAAGGAAAAAGGACATGGATCCGAGTAATAGTACTAACACATCTCGAGCTCAGCCATACCTCAAAGTTTCAATGATGCCACCAGATCCACCACCACAAATCCCTGAAGAAATAGGTTCCTCTATAGACATTGATGCTTTCATGAACCAACCTGGTCATGCCACAATTTTTAATGCCATTATAGACCGAAACAAGGAAACCATCATGGAAAATTTCTTAAGGGATAGTGTTGGTTCCTTTGAATTTGGGCGTCCACCACCTATCGAAATTTCAAATCCCACACACCCTCTGTTTGGGTGGCAACCACCAATTTTAGATTCATCTATCCTTATTGATCCTTTCTCTTCACTGAACAAAGGATATCAACACGTTAGACAAAACCTATAGACCCGAATATACCCTCAACCTAGGTGCTTGCTCCTATTCCACAAAAACCAATCCCATCCTCACTCAATCCTTAGTACATACTACATTCCAACCAACCTCGTGTGTATCATCTACCTCAACTTCAACCACTCATTTCCCTACTCCACAAAATCCTTTGTTTACATCCAACAACACTACCTTTTCACTTCCACCTCACAACACACCTAGTCCATTTACTCCTCAAATGCCACCACTAGGGTCAAATACCTCACCTTCCATCCCACCCAACATCACTATCAACCCCTTTATAGCTAGTCAAAGCTCTTCAGCCTCATTTCCTTTGGGACCTTGGAATGTTGCTATAGTACAAGGGCCTATCACTAGTCTTCCCCCTAGCACTGCAGCCATGTCTGCCCCTCAGGCACTTTCATCCACCGCTTCACATTGTTATTCACTACCACCCCTTACCAACTATTTCTCCATGCCACCTTTGGGAAATAGCCAAACCACCCCACAATTTCAGTTCCCTATGATGAATACTCTACTGCAAATTAATTACCTTGCACCTATTCATAATCAATCATACTCTCAAGTAGGAGCACAACCCACATATATTGGACATGGTATGTATTCCCAAAGCATGGCATAGGCATTACCCACCTTACCACCCTTTCAGTCACAGTCTTCATGCCAACAGTATGCTCAAGCACCCTCACAAAGATATCTCATAGGGCAGTAGCCTCATACCTATCTTCCCCACCAACAAACTTCTCAGCAGATGCAATAGTATACCCAAAACACATTCCAACAACCCATAACATCAATCCCACCAGTTGCGCAACCTATTTTTCCACAAACACCATATGGCAACCAGGGTTTTCCATATCAACCTTCAGATCTTGGCATGTATCCTACACTAGGGGCACTTGCTCCCCCACCTATAAACTCTAAATGGGAAGAGATGAAAAATGGTCTCAAAGCCCTCAAAGATGGGATAGACTCCAAAACTTTCAAGTTTGAGAATGACTGCCCATACCCGTTTGACAAAACCATCATGATGACACCATTTCCTAAACATTTTGAGATCCCCAAGTTTGACAAATTCAGGGGAAAAAGTGATCCAGTCACACATGTTAAGGAATTCTATATGCATTGTCAAGAGGTAGCCTATAATGATGTGTTCCTCATGCAGCTCTTTTCCAAAAGTTTAGGAGGCCTAGCCTTAGAATGGTTCTATCGTATCCCTCAAGGCACTATTAAAACTTTTGTTGATCTTTCTGAAGCCTTTGTGGCTCAATACACCCATCTTATTGAAATAGAATTATCTGTCATGGACCTAGTTCATACTAAGCAAAAAGGGGGAGAAAGCCTTGGAGAATACTTGCAACATTGGAAAATACTCACAACCAGGATTTCTTGTACCATCCTTGAGCGTCATCTTGTCAAAATGTTCATAAATAATGCACACCCTAGTCTCACCCATCATATGGTTATGAATTGTTTACAAACATACAAAGACATTAAAAAAAAGGGGATGGAACTTGAACAAGGCCTCATTAAGGATGGTGTTATTAGACTTTACAAGGAAAACACCTAGGATCGAGGACCAAACAATGACAAAACCTGATACTGGAACAAAAACAAAAACACGGTGATAAATGGTGCCATTGACACCCGACAAGTTCATATCATTGGGGCAGCTACCAATGTTCCTGCCACATTTTGTCAGCAACAACCCTATCAACAACAACCCCCTATGTATCACCCACCACCCATACAAAAAAATCAACAAATACCTTCTCATCATAATCAAACCAATGCCATCACACTTTCGGTAGGTACTAAACCTCGTGTTCAGAGACAACCTCGTGTATACACCCCATTGGAGGAACCTCTTGATGCAATCTTTGAAAAACTAGCTATGGATAATCTTATTCGACATCCACCAACACAACCCTTGGAACCAAACCAATCTAGGGCATCTTGGTATAAAGATAATGAGTTTTGCAAATTCCATCATGTCAAAGGACATACCACCCTCAAATGCATGCAACTCAAGGACTATGTCCAAGACCTAATTGATCAGAAGGAAATCATAGTGGGGGCACAAACTTCACCTAATACAAGATTAATGATGTATCAAAATTCTTTCCCTCCTCATAACACAAACCTAGGAAAAGCACCTGCAAACCCTCCTGTCAACAAACAGAACAATACTCAAGGAAAACAAGGAGATAATGAGACAATTCTCAAAACTATACCTCATCATATTTAGACTATGGAAGCCTTATCAATTGCATATCATAAGTTGAGCCATCCATCAACATCATTAACATTAAGGGCCTAGATACCCAATGTGCAGTTGCTACTCATCAGACTCGACTCAATATAATTGGCCCACCTATTTCTGTACCATCAAGACCACTCCATCTAGAGCATCTCCATCAGAATCATCCTCATTAGGGCCACAATATAACATCTTGGAACACCTTGTAAACACACCAACCCAGATCTCCATTCTAGATCTCTTACGAACAAGCCCACTTTATCAAGAGATCCTCAACAGTACTCTACATGAGTCAAGCGTCCCCTCTGACATAAATGCCACCAATTTTTGCAACTTGTTTGGCCATCTTTCAACATCATGTGACTTATCCTTCAAAACTACTGATATCCTAGTAGTTGAACCATATCATATCCTTCCACTCTGCATAGCCATCATGGTTTTCGACTTTGTTGTTAAATGGGTAATGATAGATAATGGATCAACTTTAAATCTATGCACTTTAAAGTTCATCAAATAGGTAGGATACACTGATGTAGATATCATTAATGAAGTAATCACCATCAAGGCATATGACAATTTGGAATGCACCACTGAAGAAACCATCTTGCTCCCTATAAGAGTTGGCCCAGCCACTGAAGAAACACTTTGCCATGTAGTTGATCTTAACCTTCCATACAACATCCTCCTCGGTCACCCATGAATTCATGCCATGAAGGCCATTCCATCCACATATCATCAATGTATCAAATTTTTGCATAATGACACTAAGATAAACATCCTTGTAGATCTTGAACCCTTTGCTTATTGTAATGCGATTGAAGCTTCAGACACCAATCATTGTCCTACGATTGAAGTTGGCCACACCACGCCTAGTTCCTTTGGCACCTACCATGATCCAGACACCATTTTAGCCTCCACTCTTTCCATGGTTAAGATCAACTACCAAGCTTGTGGTGAGTATAGTCTTATAGATGCTTTTGTTGTCGGTGCTCTACCACTTGATCCCCATACTCAAGGACGCCCGACACATCAAGGGCCTAGACCATAAACCACCTCTAAACTCGAATAAATGGGCCCTACCACATTTATTACCAAGGGTATTCTTGATGGAGAGGAGAATGCACCAGACATTAACACATGGCTATACAAGGAGCCACCTCCTAAAAGTGAAGCACTTCTTGATCACTTTAAACAAAAATATCCTTGGTCACATTGCCTAGCTACAAAGCAATGGGATTATCAAGGAGGTGGTTTGGGCCATTTGGAATTAGGTATGAGAAAGCCTATAGAGGTACACCAAGGATAGAAAACCAAAGGCTTAGGCTATGGACTCCTCGCAAGTAGGGGCACTATAAAGGAAGGCCATGCCTTCACAAACATCCAAAATAGCTTTGTTGAGGTTGAAGACATTCCTGAGGAAGTAGAAAAGAAAGCCTATGATTATATATTCCTTGACAAAATAATCCTAGGAGCCTCTATTCTCTTCCAACTATCCCTAAATCTCATAGACCTACCCCTCTCTCACCCTGAACTCATAGATTGGGACCAACCAAGTGTCGTTCATGTTGACGAATTCTCTATTGAGCATGCGCTCCTTAAATTCATGGGAGTAGAAACACCACATAAATGACCGCCACCACCATCAACATATGTCTGCAAGCTGGATGCCACAGGTTACTTTGGGGAGGAGGAAATCTCCAATCGTAAAATAGAAATAAAAAAGAAAACAAAAAAGCAAAAAATCAAAGGAAAAATGTCCTCTGGTGAAAACTCCTCTGGAGCATCATTGGATAACTCAAAAAACAAAATAAAAATAAAGGATGTATCTAATGGTGAAAACCTCTCTGAGGCACCTGAAGATGGAGATTTCATCCTTCCCTCGCAAGAGCATAAGCCTCCTATATCTTTAGTTTTGACAAAAGAAACTCAGCTAGTAAATATCAATTTGACAGAGACACTACATATCACATACACTGCAGCTTCTCTACCACCTGAGTAGGTAGATCTTCTCATTAAGGTCCTCCGCAAGAATGTGGGTTTTTTTGCATGGTCATATCAAGACATATCGGGGTTGGACCCCAAGCTAGTAGTACACCATTTGACCGTAGATCCAAAGGCAAAACCTGTTAAGCAAAAGTTCTGTAAGATGCACCTGAAAGTTTCTTTATTGGTTAAAGCAAAGTTAGAAAAATTGTTGGAGGCCAAAATCATTCTCCCAATAGATTATTCTAAATGGATTTCTAACATGGTACCTGTTACCAAGCCTTCTGGTGATATTAGAATCGGCATTGATTTTAGGGATATTAATAAAGCTTGTCCAAAGGATGACTTTCCATTACCAAATATTGACATGATTGTGGATCTCACTACGGGTCATGAACTCTTGTCACTAATGGATGGTTTCTCTGGATATAATAAGATTCATATAGCAGAGGAAGATCAGCATAAGATAGCATTTACTACACCTTGGGGCACATTTTGCTACAATATGATGCCATTTGGGCTAAAGAATGCTAGGGCAACCTATTAGCACACCATGACAGTCATCTTCCATGACCTAATCCATAAGATTCTTGAGGATTACATGGATGATATTTTAGTAAAGTCTCTCAATGCTCTTGATCACTTATTTCACCTCGAAGAAGTGTTTAATCGATTGGCAAAATATCATCTCATGTTGAATCCAAAGAAATGTGTCTTCGATGTCACCTCAAGAAAGCTCCTGGGATTCATTGTGTCATGGCGTGGTATCAAGATTGACCCTAAAAAGGTCAAAGCCATCATAGAAATGGCTCCTCCTAGGACACTCAGACACCTTCATTCTCTATAGGGCAAACTCCAATTAGTCAGATAGTTCATTTCCCAACTTGTTGATAAATGTCAACCATTCACACACCTGCTCAAGAAGGATCAAAACTTTAGATGGGACCCTGCTTGCCAGGATAACTTTGAGCCCATCAAGGAATACTTGGCTAATTTTCCTATTTTGGTTCCTCTAGTTGTAGGGTGTCCACTTGTATTGTACATCACAACTACTCCCACTACATTAGGTGCTCTTCTAGTACAACTTGATGATGCAGGGAAAGAAAGGGCTATTTATTACATCAACTAAACATTAGTGGGATATGAGCTCAACTACACGCTAATGGAGAAGGCTTGCTTAGCAGTGGTATTTTCCACCCAAAAAATATGCCATTACATGTTTAGTCATACTGTGTAGCTAATCTCAAAAATTGATCCATTAAAATATATACTTTCTTGCACAATACTCACAGGATGCCTGGCAAAATGGGTTATGCTTCTCAGTGAGTTTGACATCCAATATATTGATAGAAAGGCCATCAAAGGCCAAGCTATTGCAGATCACTTGGTAGATGCACCCTTGGTTGCCAACCACCCCCTCATTATGGAGTTCCCAGATGAACACCTCTGTTTGATAGAAGAACAACCATCTTGGAAGCTATATTTTGATGGCTCCTATACATCTCATGGCTCCGGTGCGGGCATACTCTTGGTCACACCTCAAGGCGATTATATTCCTAAATATTTCAAGCTACAGTTTTGGTGTACCAATAACATTGCAGAGTATGAAGCCCTTGTTGCAGGGCTCAAAATTGCCATTGAATGGAATATCCCACAACTACAAGTCTACAATGATTCTCAGCTTATCATAAAACAAGCCTTAAATGAATATCAAACCAAGGATGATAAGCTACTACTTTACAAGGAATTGGTTGATCAATTAAAAGATCATTTTACTCAACTCCAATTCATACAGGTACCTAGACTCCAAAATAAAGCAACAGATGCCATGGCTACTATTGGTTCCCTCTTGGAAATATCGTGCAAAGCTATGCAATATGAATTCTTGGTCAAGCAGCTGCATGAACCTGCATATGAGAATGATGATTCAACACGAGTTTGCATCTTGGTTGGTCCCCAATCCCCATGGTACCACAAAATTCATGCTTACCTACTAAATGGTATCATATCTCCCCACCTCACACAAACCCAACGCCAAAACCTTATTCGCAAAGCTTCTCGCTACACTATCATTGCCCAAAACCTATATCGTCATGGTTATCATGATGCTCTCTCTCGATGTTTAGATCAAAATGAGGCTACAATGGCTCTCAAGGAGGTACACACTGGACTTTGTGGTGCTCACACGAGCGGGATAGTGCTAGCCAAGAAAATCTTTTAGGCTAGGTATTATTGGCCTACTCTAGAACATGATGCATGTGAGTTTGTGAAATGATGTTTACCTTGTCAACAACATGCTAATATGATCCAAGCTCCAGCTCAGGACTTGCAACCCATTGCACCACCATGGCCTTTTTCCTGTTGGGGGTTTGATCTTGTCGGTCTTATTGCACCACTTTCTTCCAAAGGACACAAATGGATAATCACCGCCACTGATTACTTCACTAAGTGGGTCAAACTAGTTCCCTTGTCACTGCTACAGGAGTTCAAGTGTCCAATTTTATCCTATATCATATCATATGTCGCTTCGAAATCCCAGCTACTATTTTTACTGACTATGGAGGTAATTTTGAAAACCTAAATATGGAGAAATTGTGCACTTCCCTTCATATCCATCACCATTTTTCTAGCCCATAATTTCCACAAGGTAACGGTCAGTCAGAGGCAACTAATAAAACCCTACTCAAAATCCTAAAGAAAGTTGTCAATGATTCTAGCTACGATTGGCATTTACAAATCAACCCCGCCTTATGGGCCTATCGCACCTCATTTCGTACATCTATAGGCACATCCCCATACTCCTTGGTTTATGGTGCTAAAGAAGTATTACCTATTGAGGTTGAACTCTCATCCTTGCACATTTCTTTGTGAGGCTAGATATCAGATAAGGATTACAGAGTGGCTAGACTCACCCAACTAGATTTGCTTGATGGAAAAAGGCAACAGGCCTATGACCACCTCATGGTCTACCAGAATTGCCTCAAGTGCAACTTCAACAAGAAAGTCCATCCACACCAATTTCAAGAAGGAGACATGGTCCCCAAAGAGAACATGAAAGTCCAAGCTGACCGAGAAAAGAAAGGCAAGTTTGAGCCCACATGGCTTGGTCCTTACATGGTCACAACATCTTTTGGCTCAGGGACCTATCAGTTATCCACACTTGAAGGTGAAGTCATGAATGATCCCACTAACATCATTCACCTCAAGAAATTCTATGCCTAAATTTTTTTTAAAAATAAAAATAAAATAATAATAAAAATTTTCCAATGGTGAATACTTGGAAATTCAAGCACCTTGGATCGATACCTGGTGAAAACCTAACAGTTAGGTAGCAGGTGTACTTAGCCTATTCATTATCTATCAATGACCTACATATCCAATATCACCCCTTTACATCTCATCACCCATCTCCCCATTTTCCAAGATATTCCAAGAGTTCCCTCCTCACACTCCAACAACTCATGACACCAGCTTGGAAAGCCTACCTAGATCTCATATTCTACCATGGTTAGCATATCTATTCCATCCTTGTACCTTACCACATGTATCATATCAAGTGTATTTTATCCTTAAAACCATGCCTTTATATCATATACCTGTACGAAGCCACAATATTCTATGTACCACATCCTTGTCATGCAACCAATAATTCTGTGTATCATACCCATGTAACAATAACCGTATTGCATCAATGCTATTTCCTTGTCCTGAGCTTTTTGCTATCATATGCACATCCACTACTATATTCTATCCTACATTCCTAAGTCATCCACCCATATCTTATTCATGCTTGTATATTTTTTAGCCTTACAGCAAAATCCTGCATCACTATCTCACTCACATCCTAGTTCCAATTCATAAATTGCTAAAAAAAAATCCAAAACATTCATAAATCATCCAAAAAAAAGGAAAAATAAATAAAAAGAAGAGCTTCCTTCTCTCACAATCCTTTCACACACACACCTTACTTTGCACAATAAAGGCCTTGACATGGGACAAAAACCTTTCACAGACCCTATACAATGAGAAACCAATAGACTTACAACCCTTTCACATAGACCTCTTGAAGAGAATCTTTTGGAGTTGTAACCATTTGCAAGGCCCATGTCAGTTGCTTCACACCACAAAAGGAGAACCAACCCCATCACTCCTCTACTGGCCATTGATACATCTAGAAAATGAAGCCAAACTTGCTCTTCAATGTCCTCCATTGGATTGCCAGAGGATTATGCACAAACCACCCCAAAATCAAACCCACAAGGATGGAGGGAAAGACAGCACTGATAGTCGACACAACGATGGGAATTAGCAAGGCAATAGCTTGCCTGTTCGCGGCACAGAAAGAAACTACCCAAAAATATCAAAAAAAATTCAAAAATCACCCAAACTTACCAAAAAAATTCAAAAACTACCAAAAAAAATTCATAAATCATCCAAACTTACCAAAAAAATTCAAAAATCACCCAAACTTACCAAAAAAATTCAAAAACTACCCAAAACTGCCCAAAAAAAATTCATAAATCATCCAAACTTACCAAAAAAATTCAAAAATCACCCAAAAATACCTAAAAATTCAAAAATTGCCCAAACAATAAAAAAGAAATCTAAAAATTGTCTTAAAATATTTTAAAAAAACAAAAAGAATTCCAAAGCATTCAAAAGGGGGTCATAATTGCCAAATATGGCCATAAAAGCTTGAAACATTAAAACACCATCCCAAAATTCCTCTCAATTTCTGATATTCGAAAATTGATATTAAGAAGAAGCATGGTAATGTCCTGAAACATAATTCTAGGCTTAGGAAAATCTAGCACAACTTGGATATCGGAAGAGATGTCGCAAACCTGACTGTTGCCTTCCTTCCATGCAACCATTATTAATGTGAATCAAGAAGGATTTTTGGTCTTATTTAAGTTGCAGTGGCCATGATTCATCTAAACCATCTTCAACAAATATATCACTATTGTCTCAAAAGACCAGATATCCATTAGACTCTTTCATCCTCATACAACTAGGGGCACAGAATAAGTAGGCATAAGTGTGAGAGTTTTGCTCCCCACTCTAGTGCCTTTTAGGCCTTAAGTGATTTTTTCAAGGCCCAAGTGTCCTTTTTGGACCACTCTAGTGCCTTTTTAGGCCTTAAATGATTTTTCAAGGCCCAAGTGTCCTTTTTGGACTACTCTAGTGCCTTTTTAGGCCTTAAATACCTTTTTCAAGGTACACATGACCTTTTTGGGCCCCAAAGTGCCTTTTTAGGCCCCTCAAATGTTTTTTTTAAAGGTCCAAGTGTCCTTTTTGGACCACTCTAGCGCCTTTTTAGGCCTTAAATGCGTTTTCAAGGCCCAAGTGTCCTTTTTGGACCCCTCAAGTGCCTTTTTAGGCCTTAAACATTCTTTTCCAAGGCCCAAGTGTCCTTTTTCGATCACTCTAGCACCTTTTTAGGCCTTAAACACCTTTTTCAAACCCCCAAAGTGCCTTTTTTAGGCTAAAAGACCTTTTTTTTTAGGCCCCCGAAATGACTTTATAGGCCCAAGCACATTTTTCAAGCCCCCAAAATGCCTTTTTAGGCCCAAACGCCTTTTTCAAGGCCCCATTTTGACCTTTTCAAGCCCTAAAAATGCCTTTATAGGCCCAAGCACCTTTTTGAAGCCCCCAAATTGCCTTTTTAGGCCTAAACGCCTTTTTCAAGGCCCTATTTTGACCTTTTCAAGCTTACAAAATGTCTTTATAGGCCCAAGCACTTTTTTTAGGCCCTCAAACTGCCTTTTTAGGCCCAAACACCTTTTTCAAGGCCCTATTTTGCCCTTTTTAGGCCCCCGAGACACCTTTTTAGGCTCAAACGCCTTTTTCAGGCCCTTGAGACATCTTCTTTGGCCCACAAACCTTTTTCAAGGCTCTCTTTTGGCCTTTTCAAGACCCTTTCTTGACCTCTTTTGGCTATCAAGCCTTGCGTAGGTCCCAATGCCTTTTCCACAGCTCATAAACAACCGTCTCATCACACACCTAGAGAAACGTCCCCACATTTTGTCTTATTATTGTCTGTCATACTTGCTAAATCTACATAGAAATTCTTGCCTATGAGTCATGGTTACCCTTGCTCTATAGATTGTATTGTTCCCACTTTTACAAGAGTCAAACTATTTCATTATTTATCACAAAAACATTCAAATATATATGAAACATCCCAAAAAACATTTAAATATTCGACAAAAACACAAAAACATCCATATATCTTCCATAAAATCCCAACAAAAAAAAAAAAAAAAAAAACATGAGATTGCATTACAAACAACATCCATTGTCCCTTTGATTTCCATAAAAACAAGCACAAACTTTTTTCTCCTACGACAGCAACAACAACATTCCATTTAACTAATAATGTTTTGCAGTTTTTTTTATTCTAGCCTCCTTGGCAGAGATGGCAAGATAGGATGTCCAATCAATGACATTCCTTTAGACCTAGTCCTAGATGATGATGCCCCTAATGTCATCCTCACACCTACCCATAGCATATCCATTGGGATCAGGATGTTACCATGCCTCAAGAGTGTGTTTATTTACTCCATAAAATGTTTCTCAGAGTATACAACTCCTCTCCTTTGCTCCAAAGGGATCACTTGGTGATATAATCCCATGTAGTATGCCACCTCTTGTGCAACCCTCACTGATTGCTCCATGACATCTTTCATTTCTACACGTAGTCTTTCTACTCTTGGAATAGTTGTTGTCCTTTGCACAATATCGTGTTCTCTTTCATATCTATTCACTAGCATTTTCATTGACTCCCTCTCATATTTCACTATATTCAACTAATTCTGGTACCATGTAATGCTTGTATTACTTACATTCAGCTACTCTTGTGACCTTCGTGCTAGACTATTTGTTTGCACTACTGACTCCCTGAATGCTTCTACTTGCAACTATAGGAGCACTAATTCATTTTCACATCTCTCCGTTGCCGCTCTCTCAACTTCTCATCATAATCTTCCATTAAACGCTATCAATATCTTCGGCAACAAGCTTCAATACCTGCCATCATAATAGTCAAGTTGGCAACCACCTCCATCCTTTCCACACTTCACCTCCCCTATAGTAACAATGTGCTATATCCTATCTCTTTCCACTAGCTTCTCATCCCACACTTTTCATCACACTATCTCCTCATCCCTATATCTTCTTCTGCTAACCTTCTTATCTTTATCTTTCCCACCACTATCCTATCACACTGAGCTTTTGTATGGTACTCCCTTGTACATACTTTGGTTTGTCCACTTTAACATCCTTGCATGTCAATCCTTCACTTGGTATCATTGAATATCTCTCATCTCTTCGCGTCCATTCATGCTTGATCAAAAAATAAAATACAAATAAAAATTTGTAGTTCTCTTGGTTAGGTGCTTTAGCGAATCCTCGTATGAGATCCCTTGTCATCAAAATGTTGTCCTAAATAGTTCTGATTTCCCATTTGATCCTAGTCCTTGATATTACCGATAGATCCTTGTAGGATGCATCCTTCCTCTCATCTGATCTTGGTCCCTCAGTATCTAGTCTTACTGATCTCTTTGGCAAAAGGTTACTTTTTCATGGATTTACATTTTCTTTCGATATATTTTCTTTTTAAGATTTCATGTTTGGTTCTTAAAGTATCTCTTCCAAGTGATTTGGGTTGTTCCCTCCTCATGGTTGCCATGATCTTTTATATCATGGTGCGCTATGAATGGGACAATTCAAGAGCAAGGTTTTGATCAAGTCTTTTTCATTTTCTTTTCTGCTTGTGAGTCAGTTGGATATGACCCTTGCATAGTCCAAACATGTGATCAATGTGGTTACATGGTGCACTTGGGAAATATTGTTTTCTTGTGGGTTATCCAATATCATTTCCACTTTGATTCTTTTGGGATTCATGTGTGATGCTGGGGCAATCCTTGCGTGTTTGTTTCGCATCAATCTTATGTAATATTGGTAAAAAGGCCTTGATGTTCTTAGTAACCTTGGCATATTCCCAATATTCCTATATCAAAATAAGTGGTCAACTATATGGTGGTGCTCCCCTTTGGAACACCCACATGCTCAAGCTTCAATGGATTACTTAATACTCCCATCTTATCAAAACATTCCATCCTATTCAAGCATCCCATCCAATCAATCTTATAATCATGATCTAACAGTTTTATCCATATCACAATCATATCTCCTATCAATTCCATGGTATCTAATCCTATATCAATCATCATCATATCACCTTCATTAATCATAATCATAGCTCCTTCATCAATCATAATCATAGCTCCTTCATCAATCATAATCTTAGCTCCTTCATCAATCATAATCATAGCTACTTCATCAATCCTAAATCATATCTCCTTCATCACTCATAATCATAGCTCTTGCATCAATCATAATCATAGCTCCTTTATCAATCATAATCATAGCTACTTAATCAATCCTAAATCATATCTCCTTCATCACTCATAATCATAGCTCCTGCATCAATCATAATCATAGCTCCTTTATCAATCATAATCATAGCTACTTCATCAATCATAAATCATATCTCCTTCATCACTCCTAATCATAGCTCTTGCATTAATCATAATCATAGCTCCTTTATCAATCATAATCATAGCTACTTCATCAATCATAAATCATATATTCTTCATCACTCATAATTATAGCTCTTGCATCAATCATCATCATAGCTCCTACATCAATCAAAATCTTAGTCATCACCAATCATAAATCCTCGAATCATAATCTCCCCAACTCTCCCATCTTCCAAATCACTTCCTTGGGTTCAATTTAGAAAACCAATCACCCTCCCCCCTCTCCTTGTAGCTAGTGTTCTTACCCATTGGTTATCCTTGCACCCAAAGTTTTCCTATGTATCATTCTCCCATAGTGAGAGTATGTGCTTCCTTGCAACACCTCTCTTAGCCACTCTCAGTCCTCCTGCTCATCTTAGATTCTTGTACCTTTCAAGAAGCTATCAGGCCTCACCTTCTCTCCCTTCCATCTTCTTGAGGGGGCATCACACAATCCACTCTCTCCTCTTCTATTCAAGACTAGGGCAATCATGTTGCTTTCAAAGTTTTCTTCATGTCGTCTATCTTCAAACTTCTTTGAAATAGTATTGTTCCAAAACTATCTCAAAGAGGGGAAAAATGTAGACACCTAAATCTAATTACATTACTTAAGTAATCCTATTTAGTCATCTCCTAAGGCATCATTAATTAGGTATTTAATATTTAATTAATCTATTGTCATCCCTTAGTTAATTTATTAATTTAATTAACTATAGTCCAATTGATAAAATTAAAAGATCACCCAAAATCAATTTATCAATTAAATCCCTATTCCTCTATTAAATTGAATAAATCCTCAAATCTATTCAATTTAATTCTATATCCTCATTTTATTAAATAAATCATTTAATAAAATATCTAAAATCCTAAAAGCCTCCCTAAACCCTATCCTAACCCCTAATCCAACCCATTCACACATACTAACCTCACTTAGCCACCTAACTAACCCATCCCATCAAATCTAAGCCACTTGCCTCCTAATCGCCCTCTAATCCAAGCCTAATTCTCACTCTAACCATGTGCACAACCTTAATCCTAGATTAAGAATTCCTAACCTAAGCCAAAGTCAAAACTTCCACCCAACTCCCATTTTAATATTCAAAACAAAGACTTCATCGCCCATTTTAAAGTCACAACTTCCACCCACCAACCATTTTAATATTCAAACAAAGACTTTATCCTCCATTTTAATATTCAAACAAAGACTTAACATCCTCTTTTAATATATTCAAATAAAGACTTGACCTACCCAAACCACTTGCCTCTTAATCTCATCCTAAGCTAAGCCTAATCCCTTCCTTAATCATGTGCACAACTTTAAACAAGGGTTAAGAAAGTCTTAAACCAAACCAAAGTCAAAGTTCCACCCTTAAAGTCTTGCATTCCTATTCAAGAGCCTTAAAGGCTCTTTAAAGACTTTTTATACCTATTTTCCACACTCATCCCCCACTTTTCTTCCCTCATAACTTCCTCTAACCACCTATCTTGACCATCTTCCCTATCCAATCCCTTTGTGACACTTGTCACAAGGCTAGAGCTTTGAAGAAGCACAATCTATGTGCTCTCTTCTCCTTGCATCCTAGCCCTCCTTAACCAATTCCCCTTCCTTGCATCCTAACCCTCCATCTCACTACCCCTTGGCCTACAAATGAAACCCTCTCCCTTCACAAATATCATCCACTTCTATGCTAATGTTATAATGCTATTTTGAGAGACTAAGGACTATCAAAATACCATCATAATGGAAAAATCCATCCACAAATACATTTGGAATCATATCCTCCTGTTGGTGTTTTAAAAAGTACCAAAACTACTAAGTGACAAAATGCTTAATACCAGAATGACAGTACATACAAAATCTAAAGACTAGCCTATTCTTATCAACAATTTCATATGTAACGTATTTGGACCCAACTTCAACAAAACCACAGATGGTTTTCTACTCTTTTGGCTCTGCAAAATCAGGGTGGGTGTACCCAAGGATGGTTCAAAACTGGAACAACTGTATGAGGATTATTCTTAATTTCATTCTGATTCTCATTTCAAGATCCTCAAACATATACACAATTATTACTAACTTGGTAAACACATCCCATTAAACAGATATGGCCAAGAATTCTTCTATAGATCTGAAGATGTTTTTAACAACAATGGCTAACTGAAGCTAAAATATTCCATACAGACAAGTGATGGCCAACTTTGAAGATCTACAGGAAATAAAAGTAAAATTTGATTTGATAATGCATTTGAATAACCATTTATAAGACATTTCTCCTTCAGCTGAAACAACTTGATCAGTGCCTAATCCATTAGGGTTCAGAGTCTATAGCAAATTCTTAGATCTAATTTGTTGCTTTATAGCAAATTCTATCAGCAATTCTTATCATAATTTATTATTCAAAATCCTTTTCAATACTTAAGAAATCTCATCACATTCATCAAAGCCTTTATTTAATCCATTGAATTAACAACAATGATAAATGGATATACAACCTAACTAGATTGCATTCAATTGCACAAGCTTTTACTCATACAACATCAAGGTAGCTAAGTATTTAAAAGGAGACAAAATTTAGAAAGAACTAATATGGGGACAGTTCATAATTTGTATTCATTTCCTTTGAAAATGGTATATCCTTGACAATAGACTCAGAATGGCCTTCAGAAAGAAACAAAGCTCATTCTATATTCATGTATTCTCAAAAAATTGACAGAAAAATACATTACAAACTTGCTTTCAAAATTTGGACTAAAAACCAGACTAAGCATAATACTTAGAAGAAATAGAATTTAGACCATTCTTTAGCCTTGGAATCTCACTTAAATAGTGTGAGATGCAACAAGCTTCGGGCTAAAGAAAGTGACATGTGTCTTCTAAAAGACACTGACAAATGCCTGTCATAAAAGACAAAAACAAATAACAGAAAAGCTAACACATCAAATAATCCTTGGTGGGTCCCTTTTCTGTTATGCTTCTCAGTTGTTGAAACAAGAAGATAAGATCTGATTTTTCAATTATTCTTCATCCTTAGAGTAAATAGCCATGAGGTTTGAAAGTGATGTATCATCTTCAATTACCTGTAAATTTATTTCAACCTAGGGATTTTCCATGTCCTCATTATTAACTACGAGGGTGACTTTTACTTTTACATTTTCCTCCTCATCATCTTCTGACATTTGTTCTAAAAACTGGTTTTTCCATTTATTAAAAGCATCATCATCTGGCCAATCAAAACTTAGAGCTTCTCTTTGTATCATTATTAAAGAATTTGCACTTTCTTCTAAATCATTAAATTCTTTTCTCATAGCAGTATAAAAAACTGTATTTTTACTAGCTCTTCATTTGTCTTTGCCCAGAACTAGTGGCTAGTTTTACTCATGATGTTTATTATTCTTTCATTAAATGACTCGTCCAACTCCCTTTTCCACTTTTCCTTTTCCTTTATTGTATCAACAGATTCTAATGCACAAGGAAATAGAGTAAAATTTTCAGCAATATATCAGGAAAAACAGAGCGTTAATCTTTTCTGTAAAGAATCTCTTTTATCATCAAAATTTTCTAGCTTATTTAATAAATTAAAAATTTTCTCAACTTGATGATAAGGCATTTGGACTGTAGATATACATATGATTGTAATATCATTATTTCTCTCCCTCCATTTCTGTGCAAGAGGAGTCAGTTTATCCTTATCCCTGTTCAATTCATCCATGAGGGTTGCAACTCTTGTCAACTGATCAAAAAAGGTTGACCATTGTATTTTATCCCTCAAATATATCACACCCTGCTTTAATTTTTCTTCATACTAATTTCTTAATTCTATCTACAACTCATGCAATTTTGTTTTTTCTTCTTCAAAGTCCTCTACAGTATAGAATTGGGGCCTTTCAGGAGTGTCAGGTATTTCAATAATAGGGGTTGATCCAGATCCAACCAATGGCTGTGAAGGGTATGCAATTGTAGGTGCACTGGATTCTCCCATTTTTCTTTTCCCAAGTATCATCTCCATTTGAGACATTTTTTTTCCAGTGATTGTATCTGTATACCCCTTTCCTCATATGCCTTCAAAACTTCTTCAAACCTAGCATTGAGTTGGGCAAACTTATCTTCTTCTTGTCTAGATACAACACCACCCAATTTTAGCATTTCTGAAGCCATTCCCATTACTTGTTTACTACTTACCTCACCAGCCTTGTATACTGTCAATGTACCAGTATGTTCTGCAGTGGGAAACTCATGCATCCTGGTACTTTCTCTCTTATCTATGGACCACAAAACAAGGGCTTGGTGGTCATCACTAAATTTGACCCCTCTATGAGCCTGTAGTACTTCTTCAATAGTTGTTAGTTGAACATCCTTCTGCTTCCTTACTGAATCAAAAACAATAGCATTTGCTATATCCCATTCTGGCAGAAGGAGGACTCCTAATTGTCTAACTATTTGCCTTCTAGCTTCAGGAGTGAACCGGGCAAAATCACTCAAAAACTTTGATTTTACCTCTTCCTTGATAATTGGGTCAGATTTATTTGGTTGCTCAGCCTTGATCTTCTCACAGGCTTTCTCAAAATTCTTTATATTTAATCTCCATAAAAATTGAGCAAAAGCCCAAGATCTTACAAAATTTTCATCATTAATAAATCTTTCAGAAGCTTGGGCAACAATTGGGTCAATTTCCTTACCCTAGTAATCAGCAATGGTCAGGTCCAAGGAAGGTGTAGGAGGTTCTTGTGGCCCTCCAATATCCAGGTCTATAGAAGTGACAATCACATCCCCTTCTCCTCCCATTTGTCTAAGTTGTTCCTTTAGAGATGCCTCATCATCTATCTGGATTGGAGACTGGCTTGGGGAGTATTGTTCTTTTTGAGAAGAAGAAGACCCCTGCTGTAATTTTCATCTTTTTGGAGAGCTGGCTGCAGATGGACTTCTTGACCTTGGCTCCTTATGAGGGGGTACCTGTTGCAGACTTTGAACCATGACATAACCTGCCCTTTTCTGCAATGTATATTGGCCAGGAGTTACCACATTTCTACCACTCATTCTTCTTTGTATTTCTGCTGCCTTGTCTGGGTGTGCCTTAATAAACATATCTTTCTTTTCATTCATAGTCTAAAATATTATGACAAAATTATTCATTAATGCCTTTATTTTAGCTCCCCAGTATTTCTTATCTTTCAATGGGTCGTACTGGGGGTCAAAAGCATTAATGAATTCCAAGTTTTTATTGAAAACTATCCATTTCTCTTTCCTTAATTCTTGCTCCTGCAATGTGAAAATATTTTTGATTATATCTTCCAGATAGTAAACTTGATGTACCATATGGGAAGCTCTCACCCTTTCTTTTAATAGGTCATAGAATCCTTCAGGGTCAATGAATCTGGCGTGAGATTCTGCCATGTTATATTTATTCAAAAACAAATTTAAATGCTTCCACCCCTTTTTAACAAAGACAAAATCATGCACTATAGTAACCATTGGAAAGAAAGTGCCCTTCTTGACCAATTCCCTCTCATATATAGTACCTATCTGCCATAAGAGCTCAGCTATCCCTATCTTCAAAGGTACATGAAAAGGTAACACATGAGGCTTTCCTAAGAAACCATAAACTCTTATTACTGTTGAAACATTGTAGGGAATTATATCCCCCCAGTTGTGACTGACAAGTAGCCCTTTAGCATGGTCCTTGGGTCTGACCAATTCTAATAATGTTTGTGGGATTCTAGGGCTATCTCTTCTTAAAAGCAGTCTAAGCTTTGATGCAAAATACTTGTCAAATCTTACATAGCTAGCATCGGTGGCCTCTGAAGTCATATCCACACTCTACAACTGCACTGGATTCCTTTCTCCATCCTTTGTTGTTTCTAACTCCATACCCTTGGAGAAGAAAGTATATCCTTTGTATAAACATACATGCATCATCAATGAATACCAACAGAATGGTTTGTTTACTTTCCCCTTTGCTATTCCAACCAGACCGTTGTGAATCTCTTTTGCTAGGAAAGTGGCAAAATCCAGAATGGTACTCATTCCAAATTGAAGGGTCTGAGCAATTATAAGGATCACGGAACCTAGAATTTGATCACCCTCATCTATCCCCAAGATCTTGCAAAGAGAAAAATATAGTGCTTGAGCTCTCAGATTGAAATGTCTTCTCAATAGTGGCTCTGGAGTACTGGCTATTATTACAGGCAAATTACCAACCCTAGCAGCATGCTCCTGTAGTGGCCCTATTCTCAAGTACACTCATTGTGCATCATATCTAGCTTGCAAATCATCCAAATCAATGATTTCATGCACAACGTGGTTAGGGTTTAGGTTGAAAACCTCACCAAATAGCTCAGGGAAAACCCTAAAAAGGTTGACCCCCGAATAATTTTTTACCCACCCCGTGATAGGATCATACTTCTTTGCCAGGTCCATCAATAAATCACTATCAAAGAAAACACTGGGGACTACTAATTTTCCAATGTCAAATTCCCATACATTGCTCATAGGAGTGTTCAGTTTTCGCTTTGAAAACCATTTCTTAAACAACTCCAAACCTCCCATAGAAACCTGGGCATCTCTTATCCAGTTAGCTTTATCATAAAATCCTTCTACCACAATTAATCTATGGTTTTTTGGAATGAGTTCCCTTCCCTTAGTTATTTCATGCACTGATAAGGGGAATTGTTTGAGAAAATCATCATGTACTGAACATTTTAGATAATCTTTTTGTCCAGTAAACTCTTTTCAGGGCGGCATTTTTAACGAAACTTTGGAAAATTCACAACAACAGATGCTTCAAATCTTACTCAGAAAGTCACAGAGCACTTACCCACCAGAAATCACACTTTTGCACTATATGATGTCTTCTGCAATTTTACTGGAGTATTAACCGAGAAATTCTGTGCCTTAGCTCTGAAATCTTGAATGCCCTTTTCTTTCTGCGCTTTAGTGATTCATTAATGGTGAAATCGTGGGTTCTTTTTATGAATTAAAATTGCACGCACCAGGTCTGGATCACATTTACTCTCAATAATCGTTGCCTGCAATTTGCACTCAAATTTGAATCCCATCCATAGATTTTATCAGATCGTATGGTCTTGATTTAAAAATAACAAGCTTTACAGTCTTTTAGAAAAATGCTACGTGTCACCATTGCGCTTCCCCGCATTACTTAAAAAATTACATTTTCATAATGCAAGGATGCACCAACCGTCGATCAAGACAAGATCAACAAGCAGAATAATCCATTTTGTATTAATGACCAGCTAGCTGAACTAACCAATAGGAAACTACCATATTAGCTCATACTATCTGACAACACTTCACGCCAGCAGATACCATATCTTCTTCTAAGCAAGCAAGTGTTTGACGTCATCACGGACACGCGTCACAAATGCGCTTCCCCACATTACTTAAAAACCTGCATCTTCATAATGCGGGGATGCGCCAACCGTTGATCAAGACAGGTTCAACGGTGATAAGACTTCACATTCATTAAGCAACCAAAAACCCTTCTGTGAATACCTAGCATTACACGTCATCAGTCGTTTGCAGTGTAGCATATTGAAATACAAATACTTGACCCCACTTTGCCATGCATCACCATTGCACTTCCTCGCATTACTTAAAAACCTGCATCTTTATTATGCGGGGATGCGCCAACCGTTGATCAAGACAGGATCGACGGTGATGCTACTTGGTAAGTAATCTTCATAGCTCTGCCAACGAATCCACCAATGATATTGCGGGAAAAACAAAATGTGTGCAAAAGTACTGACAAATCTGACATACAAGAGCTTTTGTGACGTACTGGATCTCATAAAACATCAGGAGCTACATGTCGCAAATGCGCTTCCCCGCATTGCTTAAAGACCTACAACTCTATAATGCGGGGATGCGCTGACCCTTGATCTTTGATAGATCAATGGTGATTGAAAAACACTTCAACTTGGCGTCCTTTCAAATGGAATATCCCAATTAAAGGTACATGAAAGGTTTACCAAAGGCATTTTGACATAAATAAAACATTAGGATAAAAAAGCCCCGCCAAAATTCTTGAAGAAAATACCTTTTTTAAAAAAATTGAAAATGAGGGCACCACAAAACAAAGGCATAATGGGTTTTTTATTTTTACGCACTTAGGGCCTTTTCATTGATAATTTGAGAGCCAAACCCTAAGAAATTAAAAAGGAAGACACAACCCACAGAACAGGGCGTAACTAGGGTAATCAAACAATTTTTAGGACATCAGAAAATAAAACCGTAATTTGCAATAAATAAAGACATAACTGATTTTTCACCTAAATATTAGAGATTTTCTATATTATGAAAAATCACATCAATAGTGGCTCTGTCTGGGGATGATAGACTACTTGAGTCTATGCAAGAATTCTGAATCTCTAGGAGAGCAGACCACATATTTGGTAAGATGACAACTTCTTCACAGAGCACAAAGCAACACACAAAAACAGGGAACCAGACTGCACAAGGATTTACAGAAAGTATAAAACATACAAAACAACAGGAAACCCTAAAACTACTGTTAATGGAAGAAAATGAGTATTTTTCAAGAAAAATACCTCTTCAAGAACTGTCCATGAACTGGCAATTCAAGAATATTGTCAAATATATCTTTGAGTATATAAGAATCTTCACCCCAAGTATTTTCAATGAGATATGGGCCTAACCAAATAGGATCAGATTTGCCATGTTTTCCTTTATCTTCAATTCTGGCATTCCACATTAAGACTAAATCTCCATTTTCAAATTTTCTGCTTACAGTTCTTTTATCATAGAGTGTCTTGACTTGCAATTGCAACTTTTGGTTCCTTAAAGATGCTTCTCTTCTACTTTCGATCAGTCCTACCAATTCATCCATTATTTCTTGCATTTCATCTGTAGTATCTTCATCATACACCTGGATGTAATTGTAAAGTCCCATCAAGTTGTTCTGAGGCATTCTAGCTTGAATCCCATACACTAAATCAAATGGAGCTACACCAATTGCTTTCTTTACAGTTACTCTGTCAGCCCATATTGCCAACTGTAACTTGGAATCCCATGCCTTTTTATTATCATCCAAGGTTCTCTTAATGACCTTCAATAGGCTCTTATTTGTGGACTTAGCTTTTCCATTCCCTTGTGGATGATATGGAGCAGATGATGACCTTGTCATTCCATATTTATCACAAAACTTGATGAACTCCTCAAATCTGGAGCACATAGCATTGTCTGTTACAATTCTCTGTGGACATCCAAATCTACAAATAATATTATTCAATAGGAAATTATTGACCACTTTACTTGTTGTGTTTCTTGTGGGGATAGCCTCTACCCATTTTGTAAAGTAGTCAGTAGCAACCAAAATCCAAGAATAGCTAGTGCTAGACTTGGGGAAAATATCTCCTATGAAGTCCAGACCCCATTGTTGAAAAGGTGCTTGAATCTCAATTGGCTTCAATGGAGTATTTCTTGAGAACTTGAGCTTTCTAGCAAACCTTTGACAAGGATCACATTTCTTAACCATAACTTGAGCATCCTTGATAAGAGAAGGCCACCAGAATCCAACCCTCATTATCTTATGTGCACTAGTTTTGGCCATATAGTGCCCCCCACACACTCCAACATGCATTTCTTTCAAAACCTCTTTTGCCTTTTCTTTATCAACACATTTCAACAAAACTACCTCAAAATTTCTCCACCATAGGTTATTTTGGACAATTATATACTTGATGGCTTGCAATTTAGTATTCCTCTTTTCATTGTCAGGCAGATGGGGAGGAGCTTCCATATGTTGCAAGTAATATATGACATTGGTGTACCAGTCACATTGGTCCATGTCACATAAGTTAGCTCTGAGATCATCATTTACCAGATTTATCTGATTAGCCTCTAGATTAGTTTTGGCCATGAGTTTGGCCAAACCTTGACCTCTTACTAACTTTTTTATTTGTATATCAATGTTAAATTCCTGGATTCTATTGATCCATCTACACCTCCTACCTAATACTTCCTGTTGAGAGAATATATCCTTGACTGCAGCACTAGGTACAAAGGTGATAATAGTAGCAATTACCAAGTAACTTCTGAAAGCTTTTATAGCCTTTACCAAAGCATGTGCTTGCTTTTCATTTATTTCATACTTCAGTTCAGTAGGCTGCAGTGACTTGCTAAAAAAGGCAATCGGCTGCTCATATCCTTCTTGATTCTTCTACAATAAGACTGCTACTATAGTATGGAATGATGCTAAAGAGAAAATATGCATGGGTTTTGCATAATCTGGGGTCCTCAGCACTATATAGGTTTTGGGAAGATTCTTACCCATTTCCAATTATCCCCATGAGAATATGACACATATAGGGGCAGCTAACTCCCATTATCAACATATCATTTCAGACATAGGGCCAACTATAAGGCATGACCCTTCTTCTTCTTCAGGCTCTGCAAAACCTAGGTGGGTGAACCTATAGATTCCTTATATGGTACCAGTTATCAAAGCATACACTGAATCTAATACAAAGTAGATAGAAACCCTTATTTCTCCTAATAACTTATGAAATAACATATATCTGCAGTAGCTAGATGCAAAACAATGAAATCCATAAGCTGAGTGAGGGCATTCTATTTATAGCTCTTCAACATTAAAGGGAAATTCATTTGATTAAAGATGTTGATTCAACAAAACCTCAAAAATGTAACAGTATAACTAGTGATCCTATTACTAATCAGTGCCTAATCCATTAGGCAATTCCATGAATTCAGAACATACATCTGTGATATCAGGACGTATCTCATATACCCAGACATCAGATCTATCCAACCACCTTGTGATTCAGATATCGGCTTTCATTTAGGTCTCATTCTCACAAAACATCCTTCTCAAATAACCAGTAACCTTGTTCAAACATATCGAGCATTTACTTGGCCCTTTGGTCCAACAGCAAAATACATCAAACATACAACCTGAAAGGGATGCAAATGGGTCTCAAATCTTTGTTACAAAACCACATAAGACTTACAGATTGCTGAGACAGGAGACAAGAACTAGAACAAAACTAGTGAAATTGTTGCTCATATGTATTCATTAACTATACATTTGGATGCATAAAATTGAAACATGAAACAACCTAATATCTTAGAACTATCTATATTATCTCTACAACTGTTGTTCACATGAGAGTTCTGCTGAAGAAAATGGTGTCACAGTCATGGAAACATGTCAAAATACTGAAACCAATGGTCTCACAGTGCAGAAACTGGAATCCCTAATGGTATCACAGCAATGAACTTTTTCTTCCCAGAAACTGGAACCCCCAAAATGACAGAAAGAAAGAATGATATAGAAGAGAAAGAATTTTCGGATCTGATCTTTACTTGACAAGTGTCCACTTGAAATTCAATCTTTTGGCAACTGAAAACTTTGTCCTTCCTTCTCCATCTTGATCTGATTTGATTTCATCATTGCCTTGTAACTGATTTGCAAAATATCCCCTCCTGAATGATGAAATCCCTTATTTGCTAAATATCTGATTTGCATCAAAATGCTGATAAAACTTGCTTTAACTGACTCAGAGATGCCCCCAATTGAATTCTCCTTGTCTTTTATGCATATTCAAGCTATCAACTTGCCAAAAATCACAACTAAACTTCCTGGTCTGAAAAAGGTTGCAATTCAGGTACCTGATAGAAAACCTCTTGTAGCTTGAACCAGCTACTACCTGTGCAAAAACTGACTCCAGAATTGGATAGTTCATCTTTTCTCGATTCTGGCAGTATATTGGAGTGCACATCTAGCTTATCGAAAACCCACTAAGTCTTCATTTGAAAATCACCCCTTTGGTTAAAATTTTAGGCTTGCACTCACTTTGATTTTAAATTTCAAGAATTTAATATTCTTTAAAGTCAAAACTTTACATTTAAGCCCTTCTTAAATTTAAAATCAAGTTGCACGTAGCACATTTTTTATAAAAATAATAATAAAATATTATTATTTTCTTATTCTTTAACAACCCTTGCCTTCTAATCCAGGTCAACTCATGTTTGACTGAACCTTTCTGCCACGTGGTGGCATCTGATTGGTCGACCACTACTCTCAAACACCACGTCATCGCCGCAGGGACCTAGTGCCACGTGTCGAGAATGTGCTTCCTCGCATTACTTAAATCCCTACAACTCCATAGTGCAGGGATGCACAGACCGTCGGATGTCGCCACGTGGTGAAATCCTGTGCCTCCATCTTGATTTGCTCGTTCTCACCACATCACCATTTGTGAAACCCACCGTGCCACATGGCACTCAGGTGCATCCTCGCATTTTTAAACCTCTGCACAACTCTTTTTGTGGGGAAGTGCCATTCATCAATTTTTAACACATGGCGGCATCTGGTTCAATGACGCCACATCAACTTTCTCACGTTTTCGTTTAAAATTATGCTTACTCCTCTCTGGCTGATGTCACTTCCACATTGACCATGTGGGTGCAAGGCCCCACATGTAACTAGCACTTCAAAAGCACTTGTCTTGAAGACATTATGCTATGTGCTTGAAATGGTATTTAAAAAACTAATTTCTAAGTTACCCACCCAATGTGGGATAAATACATTTCATAGTCTTTCCCTTTACTTTGGCTGCGTTTTCCATTGCTACGCAGGGTCTTCTTCTATTCTAGCCGTGGGATTCTATCTGACTGTCTTTGACTACGTTTTACATTCACATCATGGGCATCTTTGACTGAGTGAGGAGTTATACAGCGTGGTTCCTTGCAGTCAGCCTCTGCCTTTTTTATTTATGTGGATGTCCATTTCATTGGCACGAGAGTCTTTTTAACATCTCTCATGCTACTACTCTATTGGGCTGTGTGTTCTCTTATGAAGTTGTGGCTTACAATGCACTAGCGTTGGCTCCTCCTTGGCAGCCCCCTCTTCAACTGGTTGCTCCTTTGTTCAGGGGCGTCCCCTACATAGAGCTCCCAACCTCCTTTGCAGACTTGTGGCTCCATTCAACATTTTTTTTTTATGCTTTATTGTGACTTCATTTTGACTGCGGCTGGCTTCTCTTTTTTACGCAGACTGCCTCCGCCTTCCACAAAAACATGGATCATCCTCTCTAAACACTGGCGGATTTCTGATCTTTTGATGCAGGTTTTTTGATTGTTATGGATTGTCTTCTATTTTTTGCAGGCTGCGTGGGATGTCTTTGCCTTCACGTGGAGTATCCCTACCTACAGCATAGTCTTTTGCTAACGCTAGCACTTTTCTTAGTATGCGTGGAGACTGATGGGTGGACTGCCTTTTGCGTAGAGAACTCTGTGTTTTACAAGCCATTGACTGTGACCCCATTTTTTTAATGCTTGAACATAGGCATTTATTAGCTCTATTATAAGCCACTGCTTGCAGCTCCTTCCAATGGTGTGACTGGTGCTTTGATTGTTATAGACTGTCTTTTTGCTTGTGTGGGATTCTACTTGCATAGGCGGCTTCCTCTGCTATTTCTATGTCCCATTCTTTTGTGCCATTCTTCTTATTCTTTTTTGCCATCGCTAGCTGCTAGCTATTAATCAATCGGCTGGAGAGCTAAACTTCCTTCTTCCCACTTTGAAATTGAATCGTGACTAGAGATGCTAAAGGGACTTTCAATAAAAAAGGAATTTCAGCACATATCCGATGATAGACCACACAAGGATTTCATATCCAATCAGTGAGAAGGATTTGAGACTAACAAGCTTTGCCTCTAATGAAGAGAACAAGTGTTTTAAGATTTAACCACTACCTCTCTTTTAATGTCTGCGTGTCTCTTCTTTATACATGCATTGAGCTGCTCTTCTCATTGCCCGATCTATGCATGAATGCCCCTTTATGTGCTTTGCTCTCTTGCAATGCAAATTGAAGTCTTCAAATCTGTTCCTCTTCTAGTATCAATTCTCTAGATCTACCGCACTTTTGAGCTGGTTATAAAAAAAAAATGCTTTATAAAACTACAACTCACATGTGGGAGCTCTAGACTTGTGACAACACGTATGATTAGGCTTAGTTCTAGTATGTTGGCATGGACTACCTTTTACATAATGCATGATTTGCTATGAGCATTTTCCATGTCTTGGTCTTTCAATGTTTCTTCTTCCTCTTTGAGAAGAGCTTCCTCCTTATCTATAATGGTACAATCATGCCAAAAACTTACAAGAGAATCACTGACACCACTTGCAAGCATTTATGTCTTCTTGCCGATAGTCAAGGCCTAGATCTTATCTTTGCGCTGGTCAAAAGTTGCAATACATTCATTTGACTTAACTGTCCACAATTTCAACGAGTCATCAACACCAAAATAAATAAATTGTGTCCCACGAGCTAGGAACGAAGCTTGCAATACACTAGTAGTATGTCCATAAAAAGACTGATGGAATCAGTCGGACCCCAAAATGGGTTTGGCTAAAAATTTTTTTGTTTTCGGACACCTGAGCTGGAAAATTGATCAATTGAATATCTGATACTGATTTAAAAAAAATTCGACCATTGAAAGTGAATTTGAAGCTCACTTTACATCTTTTTGCAAACTGTCAATTTTGCGTCAGGAGGTCATTTGATTGGCCTTAAAAACTGATCCAAACACCTAACTGGGCTCTGAAAGCTGACACACTGAATCTCTGTACCACACACTTTCAGCCTGTCAAATCCTATCTCATGATGAATTTGGAGTCAAAAGACATTGACTGTCAAATTTTCCTTCTCAGATTTATCTGCAAGCAAACACGTCAGAAAACAATAAATTGGGTTTGGATTCGGCTCAGAAAATTGGACAAATGAATACTTGGGAAGATGAAAACTGGGGCATTGATTCTCTATCATGAGGACAATATGAATCTGTGATTTGGGCTCATGAAAAATAACAGGGTGCAAATGGAAAGCGTTCAAAGTAAGCTACTTGGAATTTTGAAACTAGGAACACTGACTGAAAAGCGATTTTTAGAAATAGAAAGACCCTGGAAAAGTATACAAACAGATTCATCAAGATTTGAAAACTAGCACACTTGGAGTATTTTTAGTATAGAACACAGGGAAATAAACCATTTGATCTCACCTATCATGGATTAGGAGTTATAACATGTCAAACAGGGCTTCCCAGAAATAGGTGCAAAGTGCAAAAGCATGAAAATAGTAACTGACCAACTTTGAGGGATTCAGAACCTAGTCAAATGGACTCGAAATGACTCGAAATCTGAAATGTAGGCTCTCAAGTATGGACACTAGGTACTCCCAAAGTGGTGAGTCATGAAACATTTCTAGGTGCGAGATATTCATTGGCAAACAGAGCTTTCTGTCGCTGTTTGACACTTAGGTGAAAATGCAAGATTGACAATTTCTGAAAGCAAGACTTCGCCAAATGACTTAGAACGATGATCTAACTTCATGGAACACATAGACAGGCTAAAATTAGGGTGTCAGAAACGTTAAACACCATTTAGGCTTCAGACTGGCAGTTGGATACATAGGCATCAAAAAGCTTTCATAGGGCTTAAAATCTCAACAGTGCTCAAAATCAGGGCTGCAATTTTGAGCACCAACACCTCCATTGAAGATTGAGCAACGTCATTGAGCATACATCCCATCTTACAAACACATCTACGCATCAAAGGGAAGATTGCTTGGTTTAAGAGGTTTGCACATTCTTAGGCTACTTTGGTACTTTAATTCTCTTTTGTCTAATCATATATGTGAGTTAAATCTATTGTTTTGAATGTTTTGGTTCTCCATTGTATTCCTTTAAGAACTAGTTTTATAGCTCTATAGAAGGAATCACCTAAAAGAAAACTATCTCAAGGTACCAAGACACATGTATCAACTAAACCCAGAGGCAACATTAACATATAGGGAATCTACTATGCAAGTGGGAAAGTGTCATCACATGAGCCAACTCTAATGTTATCCTAGTAGCCTCTCTAGACTTTGGCCCCCTAGTGTCTCTATGCGGCATCAATATCCTTTTGTATAGACAAGGCATACTAACAAGTCAACTCTAAGGTTACCCGGCTAGTCTTTTAATCTTCTGGCCCCCTAATGACTTTTTGTAGTACCAATATCTTGTTAATTCATTTTAAACTTATTTAATGAAATGTTATCACTTATTAACATAACCTACAATGGGTTACTCAGGCAACCTCTTTAGGGCTCCGGCCTCCATTGCAAGCCACTTCCCAACATGATATACAAATAATCTACCCTAAGCTCAGTAAAGCAAAAGGATCTCAAAAGACCACATATTAGTTCTTAAACAAGAAACTGACAAGTACTGAAAAACACTAATCATAATCACAGATTCCACCAAAATAATCATCCTAACAAGACTGATCCAAAATCAAGTACACATAAACCAAATCCATGTCACAACATGACATCATCAAACCAAGACATACAAACACCTTAGTCCTATACAAGTGATTGGAAAGTAATCCAAATACAACTAATCAAAGACTCAAAGGTTATATCAGATAGGTCACACCATGCACCTTAGTTTCACACAAGAACACTAGAAAGCAATAATAATCAATAGATCAAAACACCTCATAGAGCATACCAGACACATTACCATGGTTGAGCATAAAAGATCAAGATCAAAACATCATCATGACATCGCACAACAAAACTCTTGAGTCTCTAGTAAATATCCTAATTTGGTCAAAGTTAAGTCAACCCAACACACAACAGTAAAATCACATGTCATAAAAAGAGTGCATACAAAAGTTATTTCCACAATATATTAGGTTTTGAAAACACACCAGTTCCATTTTCACTTATAGGTTTTCAAGTTTTTAGTTTTGTTATCAAGTATATCAATTCATAATTTTTTTGATCTCAATCAGAGTTCACATTTCCATTTCTAAACATTACAAATTCACTAAGGTTTTCAAATCCACACAAGTCGCAACACTCAACAAAACATAGCAAGTTGTTTAAACATAGTTTTTATAGTTCAATTCATTTCTAAATACAAGATTCAATAAACAACCAATTAATAGTTTTCATCTTTTTAAAGTATTATATTTGACAGGGTTTTCAAAACATGAACATTCTATGTACAAAGAAGGTTCTAATTTTCTCATATACGAAGTGTCACAAAAACTAAGGTATTCAAGTTATCAAAAGATGTAATAAATTTTATTTAATAGTAGAATTCATTTTCATAATTAAATTAACCCATCAAGTAAAATTGAGTTTCTTAAAACCTTCCATTCTCAAATTATCAATCACCTTTCAAATCTCTTTTACTAAATAAGGTAATTAATAAATTTTCAAATAGGTATTGTTGAATTTTCAACATTAGTGTCAAACTATTAAGATACTAATTGTCAAATTAATAATTAATGATAAATCATTAATAAAATAATTAATATTACATTATAAACAAAATAATTATAGAAACCATTTAATAAAATATTATTAATTATAATTAATAATATTAAATAACAATTATATATATATATATATTCATAAAATACATATATTATATGTTATTAAAAGTTGATAATTAACAAATAATAATAATTAAATCCCGATGTGCTTTAAGGCCCATCGACCTGCCACCCTTGGTGACCACTATAGTAGCTCTGTTATTCCCACAACAGAATACTATTGCATTAGTAGTAGTACCTATTGATGCCACAGTAGTACCTGTTGAATATGTAACAAGGCACCAACAACGGGATAAAAGAGAGGAGGGTGGGGGTTGGTGGCCCTGCCCACCATCTCAAATTAATATATATGTTTTTTTAATGTTTAAAAAAAAATAAAACAACACTTTCAAAAGCCCCCTTCCCAATGTTTTAAAAAAGATTTCGATTCACCATACTATGATGTATAAATTTATAATTATCATTGTAATTACTAATTACTGTGAAATTACTTTCCAATATAGCCTTGATATAGAAATTTGAACCAACCAGTCAAATTTTATAAAACTATTTTTTTTTTCCTTTTCAAAAAACCCAATTTAACAAATTCATATACAAAACCTCAATTTAACAATAAGGGTTTCAATTTAACTCTTTCATAGATGTATTCAAGAACAGAGAACAGTAAATCTTAGCATGAGGGTTTTCTAGTTTCCAATTTGTATACAGATGTTTCCTAAGAATGATGAACAACCAAATCCACACACAAGGTTTTCAATCATTAAATTACTTATAGAAGTTCCTAAAAATGAAGAATAATAAATGTGCAAACAAGGGTTTCAACCCAGAAGAATTTTGAAACCAGAAACACAATAAACATAGAGAAGACAAGAATTCAAAGGACGAAAAACCACTGTACAAATAAACCACAAGATCCTACTTGGATCTGATGCTAAAACAACAATCACATGAAACATGGAAAACAATCCCTTTCTCTAAAAACTTCCTTCTTCGAAATTGCTCCTCCAAAACTCATGTAATTGCAAAATGAGCTTTAAATCTCTGATAAAGAGTTCTTCCCTAAATTTATGGTTTTGATTGTGTAATCACCAGAGGGAACTCGTTGATCAATATTCTTTTAATATTTAATTATCTTTTTACATTTTCATGCACGCTTTTTGCAATTTAAAATATCTTTATTAAATTTATTTGCTTTCTCTCTTTAATTGATTTATTATATTTTAATTTCATGCATAAGCTTTATGTAATTTAATTAAAATAAACTTTATTAAATTATATTTTCTCTCCCTTATTAAATCATGAGACGCTTTAATACTATATTTATTAATTCTACTAATAATATTATTTAGAGTTTATTATTAAAATAAAACTCAAATAAATTATTATTAAATTAAATAAATATAGATACGCCAAAAATAGAACTTTAATAAAATCTTAAATTTAATTCTTTTATTTAATTAATTTCTTAATTAATTAAATATCAAATTTCTTTATAAAATTTCCATTAAATTATCTTTTAATTTGATTTAATTATAACATAAAATCATCACAGACCCACAAAACCAAAAATGACAACTCAACTAAAGATAAAAGAACATAATCAAACTCCAGGGTTAAAATCACAAATTCACGTCACTTGACAAATTCAAAAAGGTGAAACTAACTCAGATACTTGTCCTATTTTCTAGGACGATTGGCTTAGGGTTTTAAGATTCAGAGTCAAGAATTATCTCCCCACTTATACCATTGAAATACTAAGATAGGGTACGCTCATCTTGGCAATTCAAGGAAGTGATACCCGATACTTGCAATCTGCATAAAATTGACACATGCACAAACACAATATTCTAAACTAAACAAGCAATGATAGGAAGTGGTTCATTGTGTAGATCCTAACTAGCAGGTGACTACAACTCCCTTCCTTAACCACATCAGAAATCTCAAACATAAAGAAAACATATACACAAACCATTCACATGCAAATATGGGGTAAGTATCCATAGAAACCATATATAAATTAGTCATCTAACTAACATCATTAAATAATTGAAATCATTGAATGAGCATACATCTATCTATCATTGAAACAATCATGAAATAACTATAATAACTAACTTAATATACATATATCAACTGAGTATGAAATACATTTAATCTAATCTGGTAACCAAGTACCGATAATCATAAAAAACAATCAAAACTTTGACCTAAAATAATCTAACACTACGGAAAAAAAGTCAACTAGGTGTAGGCATTACAATCCATGACATAGTTTAATTGCCTCTCGTGTTATATAAGTCTAGTGGGTATTGGTCATTGAAGGTTGATCTTTTGGTGCAACAACCCAACCTTTTAATAAGTGGTATCATATAAGCTTGGTCACAAGTTCAAATCTCCTCAAGTAATGTTGAGGGAGTGATTGTTGGACTAACTGCTAGTGTTCTTTATCAAGGTTCATGAAATGGACTGACCACTTTCTAGGCTCTATATTTCTAGGTATCAGACATTGATAATTTGATCTTTTGGTGCAATGTTAACCCTAGCTTGTAACACTATTATCATTGTTGGGACTAAGGATAACTTTAATGGTGAATATTCACCAATTGGATAATTTCACATGTTGGTGTAGTGGGATTTGGTGAATAAATTCAACATATGGGGCAGGGCATGTTGTACAAACTTTATAAAAATTGGGTTGCACGTCTGGACCCATCGCCTAATGATTTATGCAATCAACCTCATTTTCTTTTTATTTATTTATTGGTAAACATCTTGAAAGCCTTATATTATATTAAATAAATTTACAAACACTGCCCCCATTTGTGTGTGGGCACTGGGGTAAAAAGAACGGGGAAGAAAACCCCCACTGTTGCCTAGGATTATTTCAGTCTAGAAGAAAAAGGAATACAATTGCCTTTAACTTACTCATAAAGGTCTTGAAAGGGCATCTCCTTCCTTACAAATTTTAAATTACTTTCATTACTCTTTCTAGATGACTTTTTATCCTTTATGTGAATGGCTCTTCTGCTTTATTTTAGTTGTTTTCCAATTTCTTTTTAAGCCCTGCATTTTGTTTTACCAAATACTTTCATTTCAAGGTTAGCCATCAGTGAATAGTCAAAATACATTGAAATACCCTAGTAACAAAAATGTTAGGTAGTTTCAAAGATATGATTTTGATGGAATCATTGGAGATTACCATTTCTTTGATTTTATTATATTAACTCTTATGGTTTGATGATTTGTTTCTTTATTGTTTATTAAACTTTGGTTATTTATACTTATAAATTTGTTATCCTTCTAGACAAATTTTATAGGTTACTTCTTTCACCAATTTCTTTATATTAGATTATTATTTCTTTTGATATGGTTCTTGATTAAATACATAGACTAAAGTTTTATTCGGTTTCTACTATTTTGATTTTAAAATGCTAGATTATTATGCTCTTTCCAATCTTGTTTTCGAAAAATGGGGTGGGATCAGCCTCAGTTAATTGCTGGTTTGTAAAATTCAAATTATGTAAACAAAAATGGAAATAGAACACTTTATGTATTTCTATTTTAGAAATGGAAATAAAAAATGCTTTGTAATATACCAAAGGCTTATAAATTCATATTTTTAGTGGACAATTTTCATTGAATGCATAATATATCTTGGCACTCTTTTGTCTATCTCTAAAAGTATTTATAAAGTCCGCAAGCTATTCTAAACCCAACTTTATTTATTTATTTATTTATTTTGTTGGAAAAGTGGACAAGCCATTGACATATATATATAATTTAAAACTAGTTCAAGAGCTCAACTGGGAAAGAACCAGTAAAGAAAACCCAGCATCGTCATAGTATGTACAAATTGCAATCATCAATATTAACAAGCATAGTTTATCAATGGAAAAAAACATAATTTCACCAAAATTCATCTTTTATCAAGTTTTACATTTTCGAGCATATCAAAATAGTAGGCATAACAACCAAATTTTTTGAACATTTTACAAAACATGCCTGAAGTTTAGAAGAAAAGTCCAAAATTTATTTATTTTTAAATAGAAGAATGCCAATAAATTATTTTTCTTCCATATCCTTGGCACCCTCTACAAAAGTTTGTATCGAGTGACCTCAGCCAAAATCAGAGCATGGTAGTGGAGCCACCTCCCATCCCGAGCTCGAGCCTTCAACAACAACATGAGAAATGCCCCCCTAGGCTGTTGGTTTGAGATGATCCAATTAGGGTTTTTGGACAAGATGTCCCAAGCCAGCAACACTTAGAGTAGGAACTAACCAGTCACCAGTTTCACAAACCATCTGAATTGAGGGAGCTAGAGGCATCTTCTTATGAGGAGATACAACATGTGCATAAAAAATTGGAAGACCAAAAATGTCAAGTAGTGCAAAACCAATTTGTTTCACATCTAAAAACATCTGAAAACCTAGAGATTTTGTTGTGATTTTCAAGGTCTTAGTCAAGAACTATGAGCTATGCTTTTCACATGCCTTCTGTAGTGCCTTGAGGGTCACCAAAACTTCATGTTTTTTTCATGAGCATGGTCCTTGAAAATAGTCCTCCCACCAAGGCATCTCTAGACCACAAATCATAATTCTGCATAGCCCGCTTAAGTTTATGTTAAGCCCAAAACTTTGGTCTGACCACCTTGTAAGCAATGATTTCAAGTCTTGATGTTGACTGAAGAAGATCCATAGCATTAGATAGAAAAATGGAGACAAAATTTGAGGGATATAACACTTATCTAGAAGTTGTAGAGAAGTAGTCCTCCCCAATGACATTCTGAATCGCATGACAAGTGGAAGAAGAAACCACAATGAACATAATATTCAACAACTCATCATCCAAGGGATGAGAGAGTGCATCTTCATCTACCACCAGTTGAAGGAAAATTCTATAATTTTTGGGTAGGATGCTCCTATGATACTGATGACAAGACTCACATTTTGCACAAGCATCCTTTGAGAACGACATTCTAGAAATTGAAAAAGCAATGAAGGGGAGTAGGGAAGAAGGAATAAAAAAAGGAAATCCATTGATTGCCTATAAAATCCCCACCAAACACTCAAAAGGTATGACACACCTACTCCCATATGAGTAATAAATAAGGTGCCATTACATCAAAGCCCAATTGCAACTATATAGAGTGAAGAGCAAGATTAATAATCCCAAAATTGAATAAAGAACAAATATTCTGCATCCGTATATACTATAATGGAAAAAACCTTGTTGTCATCTATTAATGTCATCCATGATCAACTTGAGACATGCTTTTAACTTAAATGCAAATTTGATCTTTCCAAATATAAAACCACACAAATTACTCTTGTGACAATAGCAAAAAATGATACCGAACAATGCAAAAAGATTTAGTATGACTTCACCATAATCTCGCACATGCAAACCTCCTCGAATATCAAAGCAACTCCGTGCCACTACAATTCCTCTTTAAGACCTTCACAAACTTGGACACCATACCACTACGTGGACCCGAGTTAGCAAGATCAAGTAGCTTTGTTAGCATACCCATGAGCACTCGGTAAAAACTATGAACAAATAACTCGGCATGAGCCTCTTCCTTGTTAACTCAGCAAACACCTAGTTGGAAGTTAGTCAATACCCTACTTGGGGTAACTCGATAATCAGTAAACTAAATAGCTCGATAATCCTTGAGTAACTTGGTCAATACTAAACCCGATCTTAGTCGGTAAGCATTGAGCCAAGGGTGACTCAGTCAATAATGAACTTAAACTTAGTGAACTCGGTCAATATTGAACATGGTAAACACTAGGCTAAGATTAACTCAGTCAATACTAAACTTGGTAACAATAATCCAAGAGTAAAACTCAATCAATACTGAATTCAATAAACCCTAAGCCAAGAGTAACTTGGTGAATACTGAACTTAGTAACATTAATCCAAGAGTAACTCAGTCAATACTAGCCAGGAATAACTTGGTCAATATTGAACTTGGTAAACATTAAGCCAAGAGTAACTTGGTGAATACTGAAATCAGACCTATATTTTTTGTGCAACCAACATAAAATGATAAAGGGATCAAGCTAGTATTAAAATATTTTCTCTTTCTGAATTAAGGTAAATAAAGTGGGAAAGATGGCAGGAATAAATTCTATAATACTTGCCTCATTAGTCTGCAAGTCACAACCAATATTAGATAAATTATCTGCAACCTGGTTTCCCATTTTCAATCTAAGATTTACATTTAAATCCATAAATAAATTGTTCAAAACTTAGGCATTATTAGAGGCAACGATGGTTCATTGTCCCTGTCTTCTTGTTTTTGGTTTTGTAATAGGGATAAAATTTAGAAGAATCAAAGTTGGAAGACACTTTAAATTTTAAGGGTAAGTCATGATTGAAGATACTGATAAAAGAACAATGGGGCTAGCTAGGATAAACATATATAGGAAGAAGGATTACTTAGGAAGATCTTTAAGAAAAACTTCCTTACCATCAACTCCCAAGTTGGCTTTCTCTATAGATGTGTTGAATTCTTATTTCCTCAAATTTGTCTAATAGGATAAGAGCATTTTTCAGCTTTGAATTGATTCTCCAATTTAGGGTATTGTGCTTCCTCATTGCATTTGAGATTATTTGAGAGTCTCCCTCTATTATTATCTTTTTTATGCCCAAATTTAGACTAATGCCAAGTCTCTTCATTAGAGATTATATTTCTTCTATATTATTTGATGTGATTCCTAATGGTTTTTCTTAATTTATGATCCACTCTCCTAATTTTGATTGGATAATACACCTTATTCCTGCTTTGTTAGGGTTTCCTCTAGAGGCTCCTATTAGCATGAATATTGATGGTATTCCTTTGGGGGAGTATCCTCAGCATTGGAGAGATTGTGTATATGAATGACATGTTGCATTCATGATTGTGTTTGTCATTGATGTCAAAATAGTATTGTTTCTATGAAGATTGGAAAAGTAGCAGATAGAGAACAAGGTCATACAAAATGTACATTAATGATTGTGTCAAGTGTAGTTAGGGATGTATTCTACATTGTGTCTCGATGAAGTGGAGAAGAGCATGTACAAAGAGTCAAAGATGTGTAAGAGTTAATCATGAATTATAAAGGACATCATATAGACAGAGTATCTAAGAAGTGGTTTCTGATGTTTGGATTATATCTCTTCATAGGGATAGAATCTTGATGTGCAAAGCAGGACAATGATAAAAGATGGCCTAATAATGATGCTAGTGGATGTGCAAGGTTAGAGGTTACACATGTGAGAAGCTATAAAGATTGTGAGCCGATAGTAATTTGTAATTATGAAAATATGTAATGTCTTGTAATATCTTAATGAGGTCCTATTATAATTAGTTAGGGAAAGCCTCAAGGCCAACTGAAGGAATTTTTTTAAGGACAAGGTATAAAGGAAGGATATTTTCCTTGTTGTGAAGTATGTACTCAAGTGTGTGATATCTGAAGTGTTTGGTAAATGTGAGTAAGAGATCCAAGGATTATTGGATGCGAAGTTGGTGATCTAGTATCGAGATTAGAAGAAGTTTGGTCTAGTCAAGAGGACAGAAAAGAAGTTAAGATCATTTCACTTTTGTTATTATGAAAGGAATAATAAAGAGATTAGTTGGACAGTGAGTTCAATGTTCTTATCATTGAAGCTGTTTGGACAGTGGGTCCTTTTGCCTTCTACAACTCCTAACAAGGTTCGAATCTCCTAATAGGGATTCAAAGTCTCCTAATAAGAATGTATATGTATTGAATGTATTTCATTGGCTCTTAACAGAGTCCATCCTCTTACAAGGAAAATTTATATTAGTACATCATTTTTTGGGTACCATCCCCACTAGGGTTTTCTCTTTGGTCAAGGGTTTCCCTAGTTAACATATCTGGTGTTATTATGAATGAGTATCTTCTTATGGTTGATGATTATATTGCTCACATGGTTAAGGATAAATAAGGTTGATATATGTTTTAATAGTTGGATAACTGATTCACCCCCTATTGAAATGAGATTGTTAAAGTGAAGAAGATTGATGAAACTATCATAGAACAATCATTATTTTGTCACTCGTGTCAAACCTACTACTTGTTGGTGAGACAATTGCTTATTTTGGTTTGAATGTTATCATTTGTTTGATTGATGAAGAGGATTTGAAAAGAAAGGATAACAAGAGAACCTAGAGAAAATTTGAGTTATTTGGTGTATAAAAGGTGCACTAAGACCAAGAAAGACATTGATGATATTATGTATTATTGATCTACTTAAGGCTAAAGTGATCAAATAGTGCAAGCCGAGCAAACTTAGTTCAAGCCAAGCATAATTCAGTATGTGTTGAGCGTTAGAAAAATAGTATTTGTCAAGCATTAGGGAAATGATAGTAGTGACCGAGCTAGGAAGACTTAGTTGATGCTAAGAAACTTAGTGTTGGTTGAGCATCAAAAGACTATTATTGTAGAGTGAACAATGTGGATGCCAAGTGATAATAAAAAGAGTTAAATCAGAGATTTAACAAATTTGAGCCAAAAAAGTTGATTTCTTGAATTGTGTAAAGTGTGTGGAAGATTTCTATAATGAGTTGGTGGCACAAAATTCAAGATAAACCATTTGAGGTGAATTCAAAGAGGATTGTAGAAGAAGTTTCTAGAAGGGACTAAAATGGAAAAGTGGGCAGATTTATTGAATCTTACCTAACCCTAGAATGGATGATTGTGGTTAAGCAAAAAAAGACCTAAATTATCTATTTATAGAGATAGTAGGCCAGAAGCAACAATTTTCATGTGTGAGAACCTAAGGAAGACAAGAAGACTAGGGTGTTGCTTCATATGGTGATCGAATAGAAGAATTTGCAATTGGCATGCAAAGAAAGAAGGCTTAAGAGGTTGAAGGCTTGAAGGGGGAACATGCAATCAGAGATAAAGGGTATGAATGCCAAGCAAAATCGAGGACTGAACCAAGAGATCTTGTAATCTACAAGTGAGCTATGTTTTATTATCAGATCAATTCCTACTACTACTTTCTAATCATTGTATCAGTCTAGATAAATCCTTTGGATTAAGGTTAACCTAAGAGTTATTTGTAAATCCTTTAATAGGGTGACATTCTAATGGAATGTTCTAAAGTCCTCTAACAAGGCTCACTCCTAATAAGGTGACTGAGATGATTTAACTTGGTCACATTTAAAAGTGTGTTTTGTAACCTTTAACAGGATTGGCTTCTCATAGATCTCACTTTAGAAGAGTGAAAATCTGTAGCATGTTACTGGTGTTTTTTCCCAAATTGGGTTTCCATGTAAAATCCTTGTGTCAAAATGTGTGATTGATTTTGTGGTTTTGCATGTTTACATTTTTGCAAAGTTATTTTTCCATAGGACAACAATATGTATATGTTTAATGTATTGATTGGTCAATGCATACATATGGATAAGTTGTAGTACTAATTTTTTTTTGTACATTTTGACATTGGATAAGTAATTCATCCTCCCTCTTTGTTATTGTAAAGTATTCCAACAATTGGTATCAGAGCACCAAGTCCTTGTGAAGAGAAAGTTTGAAGGTACTTAAAGCTAAAGATCAAGATGTATAGAAAGGAGGTGCCCAAGTTAAACAAGGAAACATTTTATGCATGGAAAAGCTTGATGAAGCTGCATCTAGGAGGTCTTGGAGATTATGCACAGTCAACTATCACCATTGAGCATGTTGATCTAGCTAGATCCCCAACTACTAATCAATTGAAATAGAAGAAAGAACACAATCAGGTAATGTTAGAAATTGCATCTTCCCTAAGCTACTTAGAGTTTGATGAAATCAAAGGATGTGATACTACTAAGAATCTATGGGGTTCCCTACAGGTGATCTATGGAGGAGACAAGAATGTGCTAAGAGCCAAAGATGAAAGCCTTAGAGGAAAATTTGATGAAATGAGAATGCAAAAGGGTGAGACTATAGTCCAGTATTGTGCAAGGATCAAACATATTGTTAATTCTACTCAAGGATATGATAGAAAGATTGAAGATGAGATTGTGACAAGAAAAGTATTGAGAGCTTTGATTCCTATCTATGCTATTAGAGTCTTTACTATACAAGAATTGAGGTGCACCCCTAGTAGCAATCTAACCCTTGAAGGACTGGTTGGTAGAATCACTACTTTTGAACTTTTAAATTTTTATAATTTCAAATATGAAAATGTTTATGAAGCCTTTGCCTAAAGATACATTTGGGTACTTAAGAGGTTTGCTTGGGGTTATGCCCCTACCTACTTCTGAGTAGGTGATGTATAGAGTGCATCAATTCAGTGGTATAGAGCACTATTATTTGATGAGACTGAATGAAGATGCTTCCTAAATGAGGGAATATATGCTATGTACTGAGTCATGGAGGACTCTTGGAATTTGGTATTTGGTATTTAACAATGTCTTTGGACACTCAAGTTGGTTTATGTCTTCAACAATTGATTTAAAATTGGTATGTAACAATTGGTACTATAATTGACACCTTTGACATTGATGTCAATGGGGGAGAGTTAGTCATAAAAAACATCTCCTAAGGCATAGATTAGAGTGTGCATGAGAAGGACTTCTAAGCAATTGGGGGGAGATATCTCTTTAGGGAGATTTAGAAAGATCCATGTAAAGATGCATGAATATGCACCTATTGTATTATTAATTATTTAGTGTGAAGTAAACAATTGATGTCTAAAGAAGACGATGAATAGAGGGGTATTATAGAGGAACTTATATAGTTTTTCATCTATGTTTCCATCAATGCCAAAGGAGGGAATTTTTATCATGAATGCTGATGATACTACATTGGGGGAGTATCTTAAGCATTGAAGAGTATTTATATGTTACATTCATGATTGTGTTTGTCATTGATGTCAACATAGTAGTGTTTCTGCTAGTGATTGGAAGAATAACAGTCAAAGATCTTATGTTGCATAGTAATTTAGTAAGGGTTAAGTAATGCATAGTTATGGACATGTTCTTGAGAGTTTCTTGATGACATGGTTAAGAGGGCGAAGTCTAATTCAAATATGTATGGAAGTTGTACTTGATTTACAAAGAGCAGTTCAAAAGAAAAGTATTGGGAAAGTAGTTCTTCATGTTTATTTGCTATATTACATCTAAGATGTAGTAGGAAGATGCATAGTCATCTAGTGACAAAGGTCAGTCAAGTGGTGATGTCAATGAGTGCACAAGACCTGGAGTCACACATGTAAAATTTTGTATAGATTGTGAGCCGATAATGCTATTGTAATTGTAATTTATTATATATCTTATTTTAATTAATTGGGAAAGCCTTAAGCCTGACTCAAGGAATTATTATGAAGATATGGTATAAAGGAAAGATGTTTTCCTTAATTGTAAGAGTATCAAGAATCAATTGTACATTATATTTGCGAAGTGCAAAAAGTAGCAAAGTGTTGATTGAATGCATGTAAATGATCCAAGGGAATATTGGATGCACAGTTTGTGATCTGGTTACAAGATCTAAAGGAGTAGAAGTCTAGTTGATAGGACAAAGCCAAAGGAAGGAAGTATAGTTCAATTCTATTATTCTCTAAGGAATAATACAAAGATCATTTGGACAGTGGATTCATTGGTCTTGCCCTCAAAGTTGTTTGAGCAGTGGGTCCAGCTATCTTCCACAACTCCTAATAGGGTTGGAATCTCCTAATAGCGACTCATATGTACTAAATGTTGTAACACACTCCTAACAGGGTTTATCCTCTAATAAGGAATATTTATATTAGTACATCATCTTGTGGGTACCATCCCCACCAGGGTTTTCCCTCTAATCAAATGTTTCCCTAGTTAACATATTTAGTGTTATTATGTATGAGTATCTTGTTGTGGTTTTAGTTTACACTACACATATGGTTGTTTAAAGTTTCTATTTGTGATATAGTTGGATAAGTGATTCACCCCCCACCCCCCCCCCCCCTCCCCTCTTAGTTATATCACCCGACTGTATATTCCAATAAGAAGAACATGAGATAACTAGGTCCAAAGGCACACTCAACTATCAAAGCCACCTGCAAGAGTAAACAAATTGGAAAAAAACATAAAGTACAACAACCAAAGGAAATATAAGAACCAAAATGATTTGTAGATTTATCAAATCATCAACATACATGCCTAGCTGTAGGGCCTTCTGGGTTATGACCAAGATTACAATTCACAATTCAATCTTCAAGGATAAATTTTGGATTCCAACTTTACTTCTGCTCCTCCTCATCTACTCTCATTTACCATGTCCTAAGACTCTACCCAAGACCCCTTAAATATTTACATTACCACAAGTCAACCTATTACAAAATACCAACTAAATAAACCCTTATAATAAAGTCAAACCAAGCCACAAGTTAACTCTCAACAAATATACATTACAAAATTAAATAAGCGAGGTTGGCACAAAATAGAACTAGACACAGACAAATCGGTCAAAGAAGACACAAAACAATACCGCCACTCAAAAAGCTTGACACATACATGAACTTGGCAATCCATAGAGGACTCAAAAATTGAAGAGAACTTAGCAACCAAAGAGAAATCGACATCAACTATGAACTAGACAACCAAAGAGAACTCGACAACAACTGCAAACTCAACATCGAAAGAGAACTTGGAAATAACTATGAACACAGAAACCAAAGAGAATTTGGAAACAACTAAAAATTTGGAAACCAAAGAGAACTCAACAATGCAAGGTATTGCAACTCAACAATAGCTAAAGAACTCAACAAACATGTAGGATAGCAATGCAACCCAGGATGCTCCTACATTAGACAACTGAGGTTAAAAGAAATGATTCTCCTACATCATTGAGATCTCACAACCTGAGCTGAATCCAACTCACATTGGGAAATCCATGTAGCATCTTTAACTAGTCTATTTTTCCATTTCACCAAGTATTCATAGTAATTTTTTCCTCTTGTGCTCTTACCAACTTTTTTATCCAATATCTATTCAACCTCTTCAATTTACTTCTTAAGATAATTATCTAATATAGAAAATTTATCATTTGACTCATGATACTTATAAAAATCAGCAATATTGAATATAGGAGATATATCCATGTCATTAGGTAAATCAACTTCATAAGCATTACCACTTTCAAACTTTCTCAAGATCTTATAAGGCCCAAACTTTTTTATCTTCAACTTATTGTATGTTCCAATAGGGAATTTTCCTTTCTTCAAATGAGCCATTGCCTCAAAACCAACTTCAAGAACATGATGTATTCTAGACTTATCAACATTCTCCTTATACTTTAGATTACTTTGTTCCAACTTTAACTTCACTTATGTAAAGACTTCATAAAATCAAAAAATTATTCCCCTACAATACTTCTCTTCTCTTCACTAGCAACATCCCTTAAATTTGATATCTCTTTAGGCTACATTCTAGTAACAATCACAAAAGGTGTTTTCCCTATACTCCTATTCACAAAATTTTTATATGCAAACTCAACTTGTGCCAATACCATCTCCCATTTACTTGGCTTATCTCCAACTAAACATCTCTACAAATTGCCCAAGCTTCTATTCACAACCTCTATCTATCCATTTGTCTATGGATGGAATGTAGAACTAAACTTCAACTCACTACCCATCTTCTTCCACAAAGTCATCCAAAAGTAACTAACACACTTACTATCTTTGTCAGATATAATACTTCTTGGTAATCCATGCAATCTAACAATCTCTTTGAAGAAATCTCAGCAACATGCTCGATATTTGATGTCTTTGTACAAAGTATGAAATGAGCCATTTTAGAAAATCTATCCACAACAAAAAATATAGAATCATACCCCTTGACTATCTTAGGCAATCCAAGAACAAAATCCACACTGATGCCACTCCAAGGTTTCTCAGGAACAGAAATAGGTGTATACAAACTAGTATTTTTACTTACTCCTTTTGCAACTTGATAAACTCTACATCTCTTTACAAAATTTTGAACATCCTTATACATATGGGGCCAATAATACTTATCCTTCAACAAACTCAATGTCTCATCAATTCCAAAAAGTCTAGCCAATCCACCACTATGCTTTTTCTTAATCAAATTCAATGTCATAGAATTTTTAGGAATACACAATTGAATTCCCTTAAACACCATACTGAATAAAACATTGATCAAAATTACTTGGTTGTTCTATCAAACTAGCTACTTTGCACTCTCTCCACACCTTAGAAAAATTAGGATCAATATCATACAACTTCATCTCATCAAAACCAAGAACTTCAACCTTCATCTTGGTCAACAAACAATGTCTTCTACTCAATCCATCAAAAACTCAATTAGTGACTCCACTCTTATGCTTAATCACAAGTGTGAAACTTTGCAAGTACTCAACCCATTTCATATGTCTCTGATTCAACTTATGTTGACTTCCCAAGTATTGTAAGGCTTTATGATTAGTATACAACACAAACTCCTTAGGAATCAAATAATGTCTCCACTTCTTCAAGGCTTGAACAATAGCATTAAACTCTTGATCATACACACAATACTTCCTTTTAGAATCATTCAACTTCTCACTAAAGAAAGCAACAAGTTTACCTTCTTCACTCAATACAACTCCTATTGCACTACAACTTACATCACATTCAACTTGAAATACCTTATTGAAATTTGGCAAAGCCAATATAGGTAACTCAATAGCCTTTTGTTTCAAAGTCTTATAACTGTTATCAGCTCCATTTGTCCACTTGAATTCCTTTTTATCTCCTCTCATTGTCCCAGTCATAGCATTACAAATAGAATTGAAATTCTTTATGAACTTCCTATAAAAAATAGCCAAACCATGAAATGATCTTAACTCACCCACATTCTTAGGTTTAGGCCATTCCAAAATTGATTTAACCTTCTTAGGGTCCATTCTCAAACCATTAGCTGAAGTCACAAATCCTAAATACACAATCTCCTCTTGCATAAAAGAAAAATTCTTTATATTAATCATCAACTTCTCCTCCTTCAATCTCTACAATACTTGTCTAACATGCTCAAGATGTTCTTCCTTAGTCTTACTAAATATTAGAATATCATGCAAATAAATAATCACAAACTTACTCAAAAATCTCTTGAGGACTTCATTCATCAACCTCATGAAAGTACTAGGTGCATTAGTCAAACCAAAAAGTATCACCAACCATTCATAAAAACCATATTTTATCTTGAAAGCAGTCTTTCATTCATCACCTTCTTTGATTCTAATATGATGATAATCACTCTTCAAATAATTTTTGGTAAAATACTTTACTCCACTCAAACAATCCATTATGTCATCCATCGTCGACATAAGAAACCTACATTTCATTGTGATCTTATTAATAGTTCTAGAATTAGTACACATTATCCATTCTCCATTCTTCTTAGGTGCTAATACAATAGGTACAACACATGGACTCAAGCTTTCTTTGATCAAACCTTTCGACAAAAACTCATGCACTTGTTTGTTAAGTTATTCATTCTTAGTAGGTGTCAATCTATATGGTGCTTTATTTAGAAAACTAGCTCTAGGAATCAAATCCATGCAATGAATTATACTTCCAATTGGAGGTAAGCCATCAGGTATATCTTCTAAAAAAATATCTTTATACTCATTTAGAAATTTAGAAATTTCCACTGGCACTTGGTCAATACTACTAGTTTCCTCTCTTCTAGTTTTCCTGCACTAGTCACATGATTTTGCTATTTATGATGAATACAAGATTAAAGTACCCATTTAGGTGGAGTTCCCTAGGTTTATTATCCCATGATCATCTTTTTGGCAAGCCATTTCACAAACTATCAACAAGGTTGTGTGCCTTGAACTGGAGAAATTTTTCAATGCTTGGCCCCAATATAGGGTTTGTGTTGAGGTCGACCTCTCTAGGGACCTCAAAGATTCAATGGATATCTAGATAGGTGGTACCACCTTCATTAGAAGGTGCTTTACCTAAACCTTTAGAATACCTATTATCGATGTCAGTCCATGGATTACAAAATTAGGAATTGTCCCTTGTTGGAATGCAATTGCCCACTAGTCCTAGAAGCCAAGCTGGCTATGGTTACCAAAAAAGATGAATGGAATACTATTGTAAAAAAGGTAAGGGCTCAAATGTAGCTAAGGAAAGATCCTTTCCCTTTGATAATGATCACCCTAGCTCAAGCATGGTGCTATTAGAGCCTTCAATCCCTCTTCTTCCACCCCCACTAGTTTCAAACCCTGATGCTTAGGTGACAATAGATGTTCATACCCCTAGTGCTTGGCCTTTATGGATTCAAGTGTCACAAGTGTCATCAATGATATCATCATAGACCCTCCATCAGTCTCATAGCCCAAAAGGCTATGATGAGGTTCATGATAATGGCCAGAAGATACAATGGGCCATCTATCTTGGTGACCCTTCATTTGATGCTCCCACATTTTTGCACAAGAAATTCTTCTCTCTTGGGGATGAGGAAGACATGAAAGCTAGGTTACCATGAATTTTCTCTCATAGAATGTGCGAGGGCTAATAGACCTCCCTAGAAAATATTTTTTTCATGACACTTGGCATCAACTTGGTCATCTTGATGTGTTTTGTCTTTAAGAAGTTAATGTGGTTGGGTTTCTTTGCACCTCAGCGTGTTGTGTTATTTGGCTAGACAATGCCTTATTTTCTTGCCATCATGAGGTTGGATGAGGTGGTGTTGTTACTCTTCTCTACCCTCGTTTACTTTCTTGTGCTATTTTGCATGGCTTTGACCCTCTGCACAGGGTTGTTTGGATTTTGTTGTCTTTTCAAAATCATTCTTTTGGTATTGTTAACATTTATGCCCCCAATGATGTTGTTGAACATTCAAACCTATGGCATTGGTTGGTGGATCATTTTCCACTTGCGACCTAGGTTTTTTGTGCGGACTTCAATATGGTTGAGCTAGCTATTACCAAGGAAGGGGTTTTTCCTTTTCGATGGGCAGCTAGCAAAAGAGAAGCCTGGTTTTACATGCACAATAAGCTAGGGTTTTTTTTATCCCAATACTAATTGCTACTAGTCTGATGGGGTATGGCATACTTGGTCTAACTTTCAAGCTAGGTTAGATAGAGTATTAAAGAGACTTGATAGGGCTATGCTTTCATCTCAATCATTCTTTTCCTTTTCACACAAGCATGCTTTGCCTATCACCCCTTTGCTAGATGTGACCCTATTAGATTATTACCCCATCATATTTTCTATCACTTGGCACATAGCTCAACCTCATCCTTGTAAAACCCAATTTTATCTCAATACTTCCTTGGTGTCCCATCCACTGACTATTACAAACATTTTGCAAGTCTAGAATCTTGAGCCTTGGCCCCACACTTAGGTTGGGTGGATTCAATAGTGGTCCATTCTCCATATTGTGAGATTTCTTCACATTTATGAAAAATAGTTGGCCATATACCATATAAGATCTTATGAAGCCACAACTAAAGATCTGCATATGACCTTAGAGGCCCTCACCATGAATTTTTTTGATACAAATCTTTAGGTTTGGCTTGCTAATTGTCGACACCAAAAACAAGTTATAGAAAATTATGTTACTAGAGGAGCTCAGATCAAAGCCCATCTCCATTGGTTGGAGGTTGGTGATTAGGCTTTCAAAGAGTTTTTCAATGTGGTATAGGCTCTCCATTCTATGGTTGGTATCAAACACATAAGGGATGACCAAAGGATTCTTTCTAACCTACCTAGCATTGTTTAGGCTTTTGTGCACCATTATGAGAAGGTCTTCACTACTCAGGAGCCCTCTGCTATGCGTGACCAAGCTTTACAAACCTATCTTGCTACTACTCCCAATAGGCTAGCTCTAGAACAATATCCCTTTTGTGAGAAAAATCTTATTCTTGTTGACCTCAAGGAAGTTTTCATGTCCATGGCTAATGATAAGGCCCCTAGCTATGATGGTTTCCTGTGTGAATTCTAAAAAATCCTATGGGATGATATTGGTCATGATCTTCATCATGTATATCATGAAGCTTATATTTCTACTTCCCTAGGAAACATTATTAACAAGGGTAATACCAAATTGATACCTAAAGCCGATGATCCTAAGGAAATTTGCAACTGGAGGTCCATCACTTTGTTGAATGTCCCCTACAAGATCATTGCCAAAGCTCTCTCCCTTAAAATATGACATCTACTCCCTTAGATTATTTGTTCCGATCAGACTAACTTCATTAAGTCTAGATACATCTTGGATAATATTATTTCTATTTGGGAAGGTATGGAGTGGGCTCAATAGTCTAAACAAAGGGCCTTATTTCTTAAGATTGATTTTTCCAAAGCTTATGAATGGATTGAATGACCTTTCATTTTGGCCATGCTTCAAGCACTAGGATTTGGTCTAGTCTTTCTGCAATCAGTCTAGATGCTTTGGTGATAGCTCTTCTTGTATCACCATTAATGGTCAGCAATTTGAAGCCTTTGGGCTCTATAGATCAATTCGTCAAGGCTACCATTTAGTGCCCTCTCTTTATGTATTGGTAGCTAAAGGATTTGGCTATCTTCTTGCTAACACTATCTCTTAGGGTCTGGTGCATGGAATTTCTCTTCCAGATTCCACCACATAGTTTGTGAATGGGCACTTTGCTAATGATTACTTTCTTACTTTTTTGGAGGACAAAGACAATATTTCTAGCACCTTACAATGCTTGGATACTTTCTGCCTTACCTCTTGGTCTACTATTCAATGACACAAAACCCTTTTCTATAGGCAGTCCTTCTTGCTAGGCCCTCAATGGCTACAATACTACAGGTGGAAATGGGTTCAACATGGTGAAATATTTAAGTTCTTGGGCATTCCTTTTTCTTTTCAAGGCTCCCCTATGGAGTTGTGGAATGTTGTCCTAGTACAGATTAGAAGAAATTGGACTATCTGATCACCAAGCCTCTCTCCCTTGTAGGAAAATTTCAGATTTTTTCTAAAGCACTAGCTGCTATACATGCCTATTACTCTTTGTGTTGGGCCCCTTCCAAATCTTCATACCTCAAGCTTGAGCACCTCTTGAGGAATTTCCTCTAGGCCTCTAACATTATGCATCATGGATTTCATAGAGTTTCTTGGGACTTCTACTATTTTCCCAAAGACTTTGGTATTCTTGGGTTGCTTGCACTCACAAGTAGGGCATTTCCCTTTGTGCTAAGTGGGTCATTTAGGCTCTCATTGGCAATGAGGCTTAGAAAATCATATTGCAAAATTACATTTCCTTAGGCTTTATGGTCCATCGACCTATCTAGAAGGGGATTGGCTTTTAGACCCTTCTTGTGACCTTTGAACCTATGCAGATTTAGGGCACTTTTGTTGCTAAAATAAATTGGAAAGCCTAAGAAGCCATCAAGCCATGGGTTTTTTGGGCTAGTAATGGGTTTAGAGATGGGCTCTCTATGAACCAGCATAACCTAGGGTGATCTACCTTATTTTCTATTCAAGGTGTTCCACTAGCTAAAATTCAAGGAGCTAGTGTGTTATGCTTATTCCGAAGGGGCATGAAGACTCCCAAAGATTTGTTTTCATGGGTTACTATGAGCCTTCATTCATTAGAAGACCTATAGGTGTAGTTTAAACTTATCAATCTAGATTGACATATAATTGATCTTCTAGTTTCTGTGGTGCCTACCCATCTATTATATAAGATTGGTATTCACTCATCTTGCCCATGGTGGAAAGATTGGAAGTGGTATCCTACCACTCCTATGATTAGTTCCAAAACCAAGTAGGGCTATCAATGGTTGGTTCCCCACCTTCCAATGGTTGATACTCTCAACCAATGATGACATTTGTAGTCTTCTCATAAGACTTGGAGTCTTATATTTGCTATAGTATGACACACCATCACAGAGCCAAATATTGTCCACTTTTCTTGGTGTCTCCATTTCCAAGGACTACCTTTGGTCCCTCAGCTTTGGCATATGGGAGTCCTAGATCCTAGATGCCCCTTTTATGGTTAGTCTGAGAATTTCCTGCATATTTTTTGGTTCTACAAGTGAGCCCAACATTATTGGCTCTAGATTCCTTTTAAATATTCCTAGATATGATATGCTTTCAGAATGGAGATTTTATTTACTATTTGGAAAGACTATAATGTTGTTTTATTCTCTTATAAATTTCTTGAAATACATGTTGCTATGTACTCTAAAGCACATATTTTCAATAATGTCATGATGTAGATCTAAGTATAGATAGATAAGGTCATGCTAGAGGTGGCCCATCTACAAGATCTATTAGCACATTAGGGAAATGTCCCTTGTATAGTTTCCCATGTGCCACCAAATGCCTTGTTCGGTGATTGCACTCCTCCTCACAGTTGTTGGAGAGGCTAGAACAATTTTGCCTACCACTTGCATACTCCTAGGTCACAACCTCATCACCACTTTCCTAGTGGCAGTTTAGGTGGTTGCCACCGCTTGGCCTCACTTCCATGGAGGTTGGGTTTAGGTTGGTCCCTTGTGCCTCCTCATGCTGCCCCTAATGTAGGCTAGCTGGATGCACCTTGAGATCCCAAGTGGGTCTTTCCTCAGCTAGATCTTGCTATCTCTCTACCTAGGTCAGAGGGAGAAAAAGAAATTGATGATGTTGCTGCTACTCTTGATGAAATTTAGGCTCCTTCCGAGCCAATGACCAACCTTAAGGACTTCTAGGGTTCTGATGATAAAGATCCTCCCTTGGCTTGCATTTCTCTTGTAGCCTAAGGGATTAATATATTTTGTTAAAGTTTTTTGATGAATAGTTGTCTTTTTTGGCCTAGTGCCAAGTGAACTTGCAGGGTGATCTTGTATCCTTGACCCCCTTTTTTGTGGATATGTATCTTTAATATTTAATTAATAGAGAAGGTCTATTCATCAAAAAAAAAATTCTCTTGATTCTTGTTTCCAAAAAAATTCTTCTTTTGCTACTATGTTTTCTTTTTTAACTAATAGTTCTTTTTCTTTGTTGTATTTTTCATTATCCATTCCTTTTTTATAATTTATTCATTTAGTTTCTTAAGATCTTTTTCATTTTCTAATTTTTCTTTGAAGATATTATTAAAGTGTTCTTTGTTCCACTTAAGTATGTTTTCTTTAAGTAGTTTAAGTTTAAATACAAAGCAGTCCATTTTGGACCCCTCAAAGGAACTTTCTTGTAACCATTATTGGATGTTTTTCATGGAATTATTGTCCATAAACCACATTTGAATGGGTTACCAGTTGCTTTTTGGGCTTCTTCAAAGTCTACTCTAATAGGAAAGTGATCTAATCTTGCATATGTTAGAAATAGTTGAGTGAAATGCCATGTTTAGAGTGCTTAGATCCCCTTTAAAAATGAATATGTCTAGTCTTTCTATTATGTGAAGAAAACCATTTCTTCTATTATTCCATGTATAATTTCCATTGCGTGATATGCCCATTAGATTTTTCCTATCAAACCACTCTTTGAAGTCTATCATGACTCTGATACTATTTGGGGTCCACCATACTTTTCTTCCAGATTTAGGATTGCATTGAAATCTCCTCTAATGCAAAAGTTGTCGATATGACTGGTTTCCATAAAAGTGCTAATTTCTTCCCAATTTTCTTTCTTATTTTCTATCTAAATGAGCCTATATACATTGATGATAGTCAAATGGAGATTATTTATAAAGCTTTTGACCCTTCCCCCATCTAATTATTATTCACAATTTTTCTATAAAAGTCTATTCTCTAAGGATTCCATATTATACCTATTCCTCCTAATGCTCCATTTGATTCTACTAGTTCTATCTTTCAATTTTCTATCTAATTTACATTCTCTTATTTTTTCAATTTAGTCTCTTGGATTAAGATTATTGCAGAGTCAAATAGGGTTAAATTGTGCTTTAGTAGGTGTTGCTTGCTAGGATTATTTAGTCCCCTAGAATTCCATGTTGTTATCTTCATTGCTTAGTGGAAAGGAACTTCCCCTTTTGTACATTCAATATATCACTAATCTATTTTTGGTCTTTCACTTGTCCTATTATCGAGCTTAGCTCAATTAGGCTCTTTCTTCCTCTCTTCATTGTTTTCCTTCCACATCTTGGAGTTTCTAAAATGTCATGCTTGGCTAAAATGGCTAAATTGTCCACATGTTCACTGGCATTTTTGATACTATTGGATATCGTATCATCTTCTTTTATTTCTTCTTCATTTTCCAATTCTTGCAATATATAATCCCCTATATCTATTCCTTCATTATCTATTTCTTCTCCACCCATTCTGATAATTCTATATTCTTCTTCTAATTTTTTCCTCTTTTTTGTTCTATGTCATTGATTACCCCAAATTCTTCCTGAAATTGTATGTCCTCTAACTCTACCCATCTTGTTACTTCCTTATCCTTGCTAGATTCTTTGTCCTCTAGGTTTATTATGATAACCCTATTAGTTAAAGTCTCCACCTCTATTGGGATATTGGCTCCCTTCATTCTCTTTGGGTTTTCATTAATATTTACCTTTTGGATTCTATATACTTCCTCAAATGGGTCTTTTCCATTTAGGGGGGTTTGCCAAAACTTAAGGGATCTCTTTTTAGGTATTTTCTTAATAGTGACATTTCCCTAATGTTTTGAAGGTGCTGGTGGGATATTAGAAGACTGGGATTGGAACCCTTTTTGCAGGCCTAATTCTTCATTTTCTATTTCAAGTTGTCCATTGTTTTGGGATGATAATTCATATGTATTCTTCCCTATCTCTAGGTAATGACTGTTCTTACCATCTATACCCTTTTGACCATCTTGAATAACACATTTCTTCCAAAATTTTGTCTTTTGTAAATTCACTTTCTTGCTGATTTACTTGTATTACATTGTCCTCTTTTATCTTTTAGTATTCATAATTAGTCAGAGATTTTCTTTTTACCCCATGATGCATCTAAGTTTTGATCTATAGGGAGAATGGAGATCTTTTTTCATTATTGATGACCACTTCCTTTGTTCTTTTGGTTACCTATGTTCTAATTTTTTATCCAACTATATCCTTTCTCAAATTCCCATTTGTGGTCTACTTATTTCTATCTATTGTGTCTCTGTGTCTCCTTTCTATAATTTCTTGTTTATTTTCCATCTTTGATGTTTGTTCTTGTGTATAATTGCTATGTAATTCCTTATGAGCTTGCTCCCCCAAAATAATTTGGTCTTGTATATTATTATGTAGTAAGAAGAGCTCATGGTTTAACTTTTTGTAGTCCTTAGTGCTATTGCTAATTTCTTCTAATTTCTTCAAAGAGTGATATGTCCTTTTGGCATTGATTGCATTGTTGTAATTGGGACAACTTTTGTTGGATATATTTATTGAAACCCACCCCTTGAACTTCTTCTTCTAAACTCTCTCATTTCCCTATTAGATGGGATAATGTTATCACTTTTGTTTTTAGGTTCTCTAATTTCTCCTTCCTCACATGCCTCCTCAGTGTTCCCCACATTTTTGTTACTACCTATAAGAATTTGCCTAAGGGAAAAATTCACCCAGGAACTAAGAACTCAAACACAAGCACAACTGTAGACCAAAATGGATATGATCAATTAATCAGAGTATGTCTGAATACATTGCTCTATTTAGAATGTGATGTTCAACACATTAGGAGTGACTGTATATAAAGGCCTCTCAGGAAGCACCTAAAATGTCTCTAGAAACAACCAGAAGATAAGATAACTAAGCACCTTATCCAACATTCTAGATGAATGGATAAGAAAGACTAAGTGTCATATGTGTGTAGAAGATTCCTGTGTTGTAGACAACATGTGTTTAAAAGAGGTGCAGGCCCCTGTGATGTCATCAAGACAACTCATAAGAGTGCACAAACTCCTAAGTGTCTCACAAATAAAATAATGCAAATTAAATAAATAATGCATTAACCTAAGTAAACTTGAGTAAGTGTCATAAGTAAATATAATTACACCAACACTACAATTGGTCATTTGATCTCTTTTACAGTTTTCTCTAGCTTTCTTTTGATCAAAATATTTTCCTTGAGTGAGAAAAGTCCTTAATAAGTATTTAAGGTTTTATGTTCTATGGATTTGATATTTGATTATTTTCGAGTCTATATTTATAATTTCATTTATTTTACCTTCATATTTTTGAAAACATAGTATATAGATGTATCTATTAGTTATTATTTTTTTGGGGTTGAAAGTCTTCTTACCTATTTCTATGTTTATGAGAAATTTTATATAATTAGTTTTCTTGAAGTATGAATCAATACCTATTAGGTTGCCTAAATCTTCTCCAATCTCTTTAAGGATTTCAATGTGGTTAAATTCAAGAGGAAGAGATTTATATTCCATCCAAATGGGGGAAAAATATTTGTATATCATTTGTTCATTGAAGTTAGGTTCCCATTTTGGAAATATTAATGAGTATCCTTTGTATAAACAATAAGAAGTTGAAAGAAAATTATCCCTAGAATATGATTTCTTTAAAAATGTAAATAAAATAAATGATTTGAGAAGGAAATACTTACATATTCCTTGTAGTAGTCCTATAGGCACGTTACCATCTAGGAGATTTTAGATTCAGGACTGTTCCAATAAGCATACAATCCTTGATCATTACATGTCAACCATTTTCTTTCACTAAATTCACCACTTATGATTTAGTTGTCTTCCTTATTGGGATTTTGGTGGTTCAAAGGTAATGGGTTGTTATAAAATTCTATTCAATTTATATTTAGAGTTAGGATTCTATCTTCTTTTTGCTTAATCTTAGAGGTGGGGTTCATAATTGTTTGTTGGATTTGGTGATCTGATCTAAGGAGATTGGTTGTTGCAACATTAAATTTTCTATTGGGTAGAATATATGTATCTTCTCCTCTATTCAAAAGATAATTCTTCCTCTATTCTTGATTTTCCTGATGATTAGATGGATTGGGATGGGGATTACTAGAGCCGATAGGAGTTTTATTGGTTGTTAAAATGAATTTTGGTTGAGGACTAACTGAGGCCAGGATTACCTAGGATTTTTGGATCAAGTTGAGTAAATACCTTTTTCCCTTTCTTTTTATATTTTTTGGAGGCAAATTGTAGCTCTTGATTTCTTCTTTGCTTTATCTTCCCATCATCTAGGGCTCTTTTCTCATGAAATTTTCTGCTATCATCTTTTTAAAACATAGTTTGATTCTTGAAATGCTTTTTTTGGGGCTGCCACTCTAGAAATCTTGACACTTTTATTGCCCTTTTATGTTGAATAAAATTCCACTCTTATCCTTGGCCTTCTATGTGGCCTTGGAGTTTACATCATTTGGCACTTTTTTAAATCCATTGATTTCTTCAATTTTTTGAATCTCCTTGCCAACAAAAACCTCTACTATCTATAGTTGAGAAATCTCTTTCCTTCTAATCTCATGAAGCTTGGCCAAGGCTGAAATTTTTTTTGAACATGAAATGAAGAATTCATTCCTCTTTGTGACCTTTGTTATAATTTTAGATGGATTATCTTATGAAGGGTTTTCCCTCCTATGATTTGCATTCCTATAATCCTTGTTTTTAGCAGAGTGTAGCCTATTTGAAGCTTCATTATTTCTATTACGACCTTGGACTTGATTAAAAAATGCATTCATAGGTTTGATCGATTAATTCACATAATTCACTAATTTGATCAAGTTAGTCATATTCACACTTATCAAAGTAGAAATATTTTCCATAATCCATTATTTTACTCATTATCGTAGTATTATGATAGCAACATTTTCAAATATTTTAAAAGTTTTTTGTTTGGGATACAAGTTCTCTAAAGGAAATCCAAGCCTCTAAATAATTTTGAACTCTGATTTTCATTTTCTTCTTCTAATTTTTTGTCCACCTTTATTGTAACATCAATATGATCGATCTTAGACTATGCTCAAACTTGTAGCAGAATCCAAATGGGCCTCAGCAAGAACAAAATCTCAAAGTATTTTATGTGGAAGCTAAAAAGGTTGAATCTTGACTCTCAAATGTTAGACATAGTTCACCAATGGTGATCATAGGTGCTCTAAGTTGAAATGCAAGTGCCTAAAGATAAATGCAAGACTAGTTTTAACAATCACATGCCCTCAATAATATCTGTAGGTGCCTAAATATTAATCACAAGTGCCTCAAATTAGATCACAAGGATGTTATTTTTGCAAATAAGATATCAAGTTTGTGGTAGTTCACTACCTTATGTGGAGAAATTTTTATGCCAACACGAAAAAAAATGTTGCCTTCCTAGTCAAATTTGCTACTCCTAATCTAAATCCTTGATGACATAGGTTTCAAAATCATTGCTATTGTTACAAGAGTGGAATTTTCCACCCTTTTTAACATGATTTTGAAAGCAATATTATTTAACATAGTTTTCAAGTATTATTTCAATGTAGTTCATAGACATTTATTCACCTAAGTTTGTGGATACAAGTTTCACAATGTTCACAAATATTGGTTTGATTATTCACCATTTCAAAATAATTTAACTAATCAAAGATATTCACTAATTTAGAAAATTTTTAGTGATGATTGTGAATATAGAAAGCAACCTCATTTTCAATGCAATATAATCGATTGAAATTATTGTTTCTACACAACATTTTTTCAAAAAAGTTGCCTACAATTTCTAAAGGGTAATTTTTGGATAGCCTAACATTTCCCATGGTTTTATAAAGTTTTATTTAGAGGGGAGATAAACTTCATCAACCATTTTAAGGATGTATGTCACAAACTAATGCCATTTTTTCCAATGATATTAATCATGGAAATATATTGGATGGACCATAATCGCCTCAAAAATGATTTAGGACATGTTTTTACTATGCATGCCTCGCCAAATATTTATATTTTCTATAAGATTCCCACTAGATTTTTCAAAAAGGATTGGTATAAATGCATTCATAAACCAGTGTTAGTTTACAAAATTTAAGTCTACTAGTTCTCTCAATTCTTATCGATAACAAAGTCTCAAACTAGTGAGAACATTGGTGAGTGACATCTACAATTGATGTAAAGGTGAGTAACTCAAACCTCTAATTGTCTACAATTTTGATTTCATTTTTATTTACTAGATACAAGTTAGTGGCTACTCAGGAGACCTTAGACATGAACATTGTTAAGAATGTTAGCATTTAGTGTGTTGAAACACCTATTTTTTTAATAAGTGTTGACAATACACACACACACACACACACACACACACACATATTATACACTTGTCATTATAATTATGAATGCAAAACTTTATATATATATATATATATATATATATATATATATATATATAGTTATGCATATATATATATTCTCTCTTATGTCAAACAACCTTCAGATCAAATGATATAGTTAATATTAAGTAAAGATGCTTCATGTAATCCTGATTGTATCTTGTGTATTAAGTATATTGTTCACATCGATTGTTATTAGGTATATTGAAGTATATTATTAACACTGATTGTTATTGGGTGTATTGAAGCATTTACTCATGCCGATTACCATCAGATGAACTCCATCATATTACTCATACTGATTGGATAATCAAGAGTCTCCTTGATAAAAATTATTATTATTACAGGATTACCATTAGAATTGATAAGCTTCAATTAAGGATTAGTTTTAGATTAAGGTAAAAGTACGTTTTGAAGGGACCCAAAACCCCTAACATATGAAAATTAGTATTATATACATTGAGGCATGACCACATAGGGTCATGCCCCTACTTGATTATGTTTCAATGTATGTATACACTAGATTCATTTCTCATCTATATATCATATCAATAATATTTGCATATAGATCTCAGACTGAAATATGAATACGAGCTCCAAATAATATCAGATTAAGAATTCAAGCTATCATTCAACATCAAATAGGTCTATCATAAAAAGGAAATCAACTAGAAATATATTGCTTAGTCTCCACCAATCAAGATCTATAAAAATTTACATGGTATCAAAGCCTAATTGGTAGAGAGACTCTCATTCTGATTTTAAATAAAAAAGAACAATATTTCAAATGATGTAAGAGTAGAGGATAGACTCGAAGGAGTAGTGAATTTCTTTTCTTGGAAAATTCAAATTACTACAATTCTTGAAGAATTAGAACTTGAATATTTTATTGAATTAGATATTTCAATTCCTAAAGATGAGGAATAAAAGGCTACTTGGAAAAGATGAAATAATAAAGCTAGGAAAACCATTGTGGATTTTATAAAAGATCATATTCTTCCATCTATATCAGTTCTAAAGAAAGCATTTGAAGTATTCAAAACAATTAGGATACATTTGAAATAAAAAAAATCAAGTATATTTACTACATAGAAAAATTAACTAATGAATACTAAAATGAGTGAAGGGGTACAATAATCTCATCATATTTTGGAAAGATTTCCAAAATTAAAAATCATCTAAATGTTATTGGAACAAAATAGAAGATCAAGAACTATCGATAATAGCACTTAGAGGATTGCCCTTATTATGAGAAGCATTCATCTAAGTAATCAATAGACCTACTATACCTCCTTTTGACCAACTAAAGAATGATTGCACATCGGCATAATCAAGGCTAATCTCTAGAGGGATCATCTCAAATCAAGAGGGATAAAATCAAGCTCTTTTTTTAGTTTCAAATTATAAAGGAAAAAAGAGGAAATTCAAAGGAAAGAAATATCACAAAAAGAAAGAGAATCAAAATTACAAAAGAAATTACTTTTCTAAACTTAAATGTTATAAGTGTGAAAAACATTGACATACCTTTTGAAATTGTCTGAAAAGGGAAAACATCTTAGCTTCTTTAGCTGTAACAAAGAAAGATGAAAATCTATTATTCTACTCAGTGTTATCAAGTGAGATAAACTCAAATGAAAATGTGTGGATAATAGATAGTAGTGCTTCCCATATATAACAGGATATAGAGAAAAAAATGAAATCTTTGGAAGTTACCTTCCTGAAGGAGTCACCATTGGAGATAAGTCCACCCATCTAGTCAGAGGAATTGGGACTTGTTCTATACAACTAAGGACTAGAGTTACACTAAAATTAAAAGATGTTCTCTTTGTACCAAGCATAAAAGAAAATATAATTTCAATTTTTGGACTAGCTGATGAAGGATTCCAAGTCACCTTCAACAAAGAAAAGTTCTGTATTGGCCTAAAAACTCAAATATAAAAAATGTCATCACCATAGGAACCAGAGATGAGACCTTATATAAACTATGCAATATCCAAAAGCAAGCTCCTAATCTCAAAGTGACAAATTTCAATGAAGTATGACATAGAAGACTTGGACATATTAGATTTAGTTTACTTCCAAATGTAGAGAAAATCACCTTTGGAACACCAAGTCTAAGCTCAAAACACATAGGTATTTGTAAAGGATGTGCTCTAGGAAAAAACATTAAAAAACCTTTTCCTCCTAGTAAACACAAGTCTAAATTAGTTCTGGAACTAGTTCACTATGATTTATGTGGGCCCATGCCAACACTCTCTCTAGGAGGCCACTCTTACTACATCATATCCATTGATGATTGTTCTAGGAAAACTTGGATTTAGTTTCTAAAAGTTAAATAATCTAATGAAGTTCTATCAAAATTTAAAGAATTCCAAGAAATTGTGGAAAATCAAACGTCAAAGAAAATTAAAACTCTAAGATCTAACAATGGAGGAGAATATACTTCTTAAAATTTCAAAGCTTTTTGTAATTTTGTTGGGAATAATAGGGAGTATACAGTACCATATAATCCTCAACAAAATGGGGTAGTAGAAAGAAAAAATATAACCATTGTCGAATCAGCAAAATTTATGCTTCATGATCAAAATCTACATTTTTCATTATGGGTGGAATCCACCAATACTACTATATACATTCAAAATAGATGTCCCCACTCTATACTATAAAACATAACACCTGAAGAAGTATTTATAGGGAATAAACCTGACTTAAGTCACTTGAGAATTTTTGGTTGCTCTATTTATATTCATATACCTAAAGAAAGAAGAACTAAGTTAGAACCATCTAGAAAGAAAGGGATATTTGTTGGTTATAGTGAAAACTCAAAAGGGTATAAAGTTTATGTTCCTTGATAAAGATTAGTTGAAGTAAGAAGGGATGCCATATTTGAGGAAAAATTTGTATTAAAACTATCCACAAATAGAGAAGATGAGCCCATTACAAACTTAGATGAAAATCCACAAACTGAAATTTAGAGGGAGAACACATAAGAAGAAAATGAATCATTACTAGATATAGGAAATGGAGACATCTCCAATAGCAATAAAAGGCCTTTGTGGGAAAAAAAAGATTAAATAAAATGATGTTGAACTAGATGAAATTAATAAGGAAAGCAAGAAAACTAGAAACAAATCTTGTTATACTTCATTAGTAAATGAGCTTACTAAATCTAAACCTACAACTATTGAAGAAGCTCTAACTTTTCAAGCATGGAAAGATGCTATGGTTGAAGAATATCAATCAATACTACAAAATGATGTCTGTGGTATTGTAGCAGACCAAAAGACAAATCAATTGTTTCTTTAAAGTGGCTATATAAAATCAAGTATGCAATAGATGGTAGCATTGAGAAGCATAAAGCAAGGTTTGTTGCTCGAAGTTTTTCCCAAAAGGCAAGGATTGATTATGAAGAAAATATTTCTCTGGTTGCCTATTACAATTTGGTCAAGATAATTATTGCAATTCCAACTGCTAAAGGATGGAAGATACATCAAATAGATGTAAAGATTGCATTCTTAAATGGGGACATTAATGAAGATGTATATATTGAACAACATGATGTTTTTTAATAAACAATAAGAGCCTATATGTGTGTAAACTCAAGAAAGCCTTGTATGGCCTTAAACAAGCACCTCAAGCTTGGTATAAAAGGATAGACAACTATCTCACCAAATTAGAATACTCTAAGAATGAAGCTAATCCTAACATATATTTCAAAATCTCTAATGATGATATGTTAATACTTGTTTTATATGTTGATGATCTATTGATAATAGGAAATGATCATCTAATTGAAAGATACAAACATGATCTTATAGATAAACTTGAAATGAAGGATCTAGGTTTACTATATTATTTTTTGGGCCTAGAAGTATGTCAAAAGAAAGATTGCATATTTTTTAATCAAGGAAAATACACTCAGGACATCTTGACTAGATTTGGGATGATGGACAACAAACCACTTACAAATCCTATGTAAACTAATCTACACAAGCTGAAAAAGGAAGCAATACATTCAAAATCTATTGATCCTACTCTATATAGACAAATCATTGGATCTCTCATGTAGTTGGTAAATACTAGGCCTGATATCTACCATGCCACCAATGTATTAAATCACTTTTGTGCGATCCTAAGAAAATACATCTAATGGTTGCAAAACATATTTTGAGATATCTATATGCCACTATTGGTCTTAGACTAAAGTACATAAATGTTGAAATCAAACTTGAAGGCTCTACTAATTATAATTGGGCTGGTTGTTCCATAAATGATAAGAGTACAACCGGATGTTGCTTCAATCTTAGATCAACAATGATATCATGGTTGAGTAGAAAACAACCTATAGTTGCCTTGAGCTCCATTGAAGCTGAAAACATGGCAGCCTCCATGGAAGCACATGAAGCAATATGGTTACAAAAGATATTATTTGGATTATTTGGAAAGAAGTTAGATTCCACTGTGATTCATTGTGACAACCAGAGTTGCATCAAACTTTCTACAAATATTGTATTCCACAATCAATCAAAGCACATCAAGACCCCTTACCACTATATCAGAGACATGGTTGACAGGAATGTGATCAAGCTGATCTATATTAGCACAAATGATCAAAATGCTAATATTTTTACCAAACCTATTTCAAGAGTGAAAATGGAGTATTTCAAAAGTAAGCTTGGTATGACAAATTTGTGATCATATTTGTAAAGTTATATATATTCATGAATATTAAAATTAGATTATTTGCAATTTTGTAAAATGAAAGGTGATGATATTTCATGTGTTTAAGGTCTCTATTATAAAGTTATGGTCTTATAAATAGATGACTAACCTTCTAAACTCCAAAAGTGTTGAAGGAAAGTGCTATCATTTCTCTTTGGGTTAGATTTTGTCAAATACATTGATAACCATCATGGTTCTTGGGCTAGATTATTTTTAGACAGCATGAAAACTATTATTATGGTTCTTTGGTTTGTGTATTTTGGACACATTGATGACCATCATGGGTCTTTGAGCTATATTTTTTCAGACACCATAATCATTAAACCAGTATTGAGTGGTTCTTATACTTATATATATGTAGATGTTTCAAAAAATCATTGCTAAAGAGGGAGTGTTAATAATTTTAGCATATAGTGTGTTGAAACACCTATTATTTTAAGAAGTGTTGATAGTACACACACACACACACACACACACACACACACACACACACACACACACACACATATTATACACTTTTCATTATAATTCTAAATGCAAAAACTTAAGTATAAATATATAAATTTTATTCCTCTCTTATGTCAAATGATCTTTATATTGAATGATATAATCAACATTAAGTAAAGATGCTTCATGTAATCCTAATTGTATCTAGTGTATTAAGTATATTTTTCATATCGATTGTTATCAGGTATATTGAAGTATATTATCCAAACCAACCTTGTAGAGTTAACAAAACAAAAGCACACACACAAAGAGAACAACACTAGAGAGAGAAAACACTATTCTTTTATTGATTAATCAAATGATCAACATACATGACTAGCTATAAGGACTTCTAGGTTATGACTAGATACAATATATTCAAGATCTAAGATCCAACTTTAACATTTGTGCTTCTAGTTCTGCTCCAAATCGATATACCAAAAACTCTCCACAACTAGCCTAGCTCTAAGCCTAAACAATCTATTTATACTTACCAAAATGGCTTACAAATTATTTTAGATCATTACATAAGAGGAATGCCAACCTAAAAATGGTTTGGATACATCTCAAGAAAAGATCTTATCATAAATGACACAATCAAAATAAATTTTGCAAGTTAGCTCGCACCAAAAACACAGAAAACACATCCAAAATGTTGACACTTGGCATAAATAAGAAAACTTGACACATGAAGAGTCACTCAACATACACTAGGTAACTCAACACATGAACAATAGCTCAGCACACACTATGGAACTTGACTGACACAACACATGAACTTGAGTGTTATCATGACATGGGATAACCTCAACTTGACTTAAATTGCAAAATTACTGGCACTTGACAATTGTTGCAACTTGTTAATGACTAAAACTTGGTAACAATTGGCAGAATGAACACAAATGAGTAGGATAACACATCAACCTAGGATGCTTCTACATCAAGGAACCGAGATAGAAAGTGATGTAGTGCAAGGCAAGAGAATCCCCAAAGGAGATGTCCTAGCCCCCAACTATACAACCACATAGTGGAAACACAACAACAAGAAGCAACAATGCAAGATCTGATACCAAATTACAATAATTTATTCAATGATATAACTGATTACATGAAATATACCTAGCTATAAGGCCTTCTAGATTAGGGCCAAATATAAATAGCAATTACAAAATCAGTTCTATAAGATCTCTCAAGATCCAACTCACAACACTAATCCTAGCTAGTCTAGATTTGTAATATAAAAACAATCTAGAAGAAACCACCAAGGAAATCTAAACTTGTGCTCACAAGCCCACCAAGAAACCTCCTTGTTTTTGAGCTGCAACCCTAGCTCTTATCCAAGATCCAAGATCCAAGTGTAAACTACCTCACATTCAGTGCTCTATCCACACATTCACAACTCCATCACAATCCTACTATAAACTGCCTCACATTTGGCGCTTTGTCCACAGACTCAAGAAAACTTGCTCTTTAGCTACTCCCACATTCAATCCTCTAAAAAAATGACTAGAAGAATCCACAAGACCCTAATTATACCAATCTAAGCCACAAGTCAGCCCAAAACACAAATTAAATACCACAAGTTAGCTTGCAACAATAATTAAATGTCTAGAAATTAATAACTGAGTAAAATTGTGATATATCCTAGCTTCGATTGAATTAGAAATCATGCTTCAAATCATAGGTAGAAATCTAGGGCCTATACAACCACTTAAATGCACAAAGGCTGATTCCCCAAGAATAAGTGTGCATCTATCCTGAAAGTCATAGACATAAAATTGTTGCATAGAACTACCATAAATTGATGCTCTAGGAGAATTGCCATATCTCCCAACCTATAATGAATTAGAACTTGTGCTCTTGATAAAAGGAATTAATTTAGGCCCTATTCAATTAATAAAGTGTGTATCTTCTTATTCATTAAGGATAATTAGTTACAAGCTCTGCAACTGGTACCGAGAAACTAGAAAAATGCAGTTCTAGCAGCAAAGTACAAATAGCTCAAGCTTCAACCCAATCCATCCAATCTCTATGAAATCATGAGGAAAGGTTCTCAAATGTGTCTCCAATACATACCTAACCATGAAAATAATAACCCCACCAAAATCCCTCCAAACATGTAGGATTGCAAGCAAACCCAAGATGCTCCTACATTAGACTCCCCATGTAAATAGAAGGTGTGTCCCACACTTTGATACCCAAAGAAAGAGAAAGAACCATCTTCATCTTCACCAAAGGCTTCCACTCAAATAGGGACAAGAAAACTAATTTGAACATCATCTACATCTACATCATTCTATCAAACACTAGAATCTCAACCTCCCAATCAACATGCTCATACCCAAGAACAAACTGAATATAATGCTTCATCAAAAAACCCTCATCCACATCAAAAACTAGTGAATCCACACTAGTAGAAAAAAACTCCATATTAGTAGCAATATGTAACTCCTTAGCAACATATGCCAAACTCACAACCCCAATAATCTCATTGCTCACAATAAGATGCTATGTAACATACAACTCATCACTGATAGCAACTAGATCATCCACAACCAAGTGCTTTGCAATTTCCATGTTAGATTCAACCAACTAATCATGAAAACCAACCTCTATTCTAGCATCAAACAGGTTAGGAATATCTTTAGCAATAACCTCCAGCTACTCTACAAGTTTTGTATTAGACTTCACAAACTAATTAGCAAAACCAACCTCTTCCACCTTGACCTTGCTATGCCATCTTATCTCACAAACAAGTCTCTTAACTAGCCAAACAACTCTCTTCCAGATTGGTAGAATCCAACTCCACAAAAATCTACAAAATGCCTTCCTTATTCTATTCTTATCTCTATCAGTTGAACTAGTTTCACACCAAGAAACCTCCTCCTTAGCTTGATCATCCAAACTAGCTTCAAATCGAGCAGACATCTTAGAAAAATTCCTCTCCACCACATCACAAAGATTCACAATCATCTCAGGGTCCAATCCTCTTGGAGCCATCTCCCAAGATCTTCATAAACCCTTTGCAAAAAATCCTTCCCATGCTCCTTGTGACAACCTCAAATTTTTTGCAAGTTAGATTGCAAACTGCCACCTCACATGAACAATCAAGAACCAAATCACAAGTTTAGGACCACGGATTTGCAATCCACAAACTCTCTATGATCATACCTCAATAAGATCAAACTTCCATCTTCACATCCATTGATCCATTTGTAAGCCCTCTATGATTTCAAGTTAGAACCACGATCTTTCACCTCACAACTAAGAGATCTAGGACTCCAAAAAAAAAATCCACCACTAGATCAAGATCAAATCAGATCTACTTCTCCACCCATGTCCTGGTGTAAATTGCCTCATCTTTGGCAATCTATCTACACACTCAAGAACAATCTTCACTCTGATACCTCCTGACATAGTGTAAGGTAGGAGAATCCCCAAAGGATATTTCCTAGCCCCTAGCTATACAACCACACAGTGTAAACACAACAAGAAGAAGCAACAATGCAAGATTTGATACCAAATTACAATAATTTATTCATAGATATAACTAATTACATGCAATTTTCCCAATCATAAGGCCTTTTTGGTTAGGGCCAAATACAAATAGAAATTAAAAAATTAGTTCTATAAGATCCCTCAAGATCCAACTCACAATACTAATCCTAGCTAGTGCAAATCTATAATATAACAACAATATGGAAGAAACCACCCAAGAAATCTAAGCTTATGCTCACAAGCCCACTAAGAAACCTCCTTGTTTTCTAGCCACAAACCTAGCTCTTCTCCAAGATCCAATATCCAAGTGTAAAATAGCTCACATTTAGTGCTCTACCCATACATTCACAAGTCCATCACAATCTTGTTGTAAACTGCCTCACATTCGACACTCTATCCACAAACTCAGGAAAACTTCCTCTTTAGCTGCTCCCATATTCACTCCTCATTTGAATGAATGACTAAAGGAATCCAAAAGGCCCTTAATTATACCAATATAAGACACAAGTCATCCTAAAATACAAATTAAATACACATACATAAATTAAATGCCACAAGTCAGCCTGCAACAACAATTAAATGTCTAGAAATTGATATCCAAGTAAAATTGTGATATCTCCTAGCACTGATAGAATTAGATCTCATGCTTCAAACCATAGGTAGAAATATAGGTCCTCTAAAATTTTTTAAATGCACAAAGGATGATTCCACAAGGAAAAGTGTTCATCCATCCTAAAATTCATACACAGAAAACTATTGCGTAGAACTGCCAAAAATTGATGCTCTAGGATAATTGCCATATTTCCCAACCTATAATGAATTAGAACTTGAAATCTTGAAAAAAGGAAGTAATATAGGACCTCTTAAATCTCTAAAGTGAATATCTTCTCAATATTTAAGAATTATTAGTTACATGCTCTACAATAGGCACCCAAAAACTAGAAAAATGTAGTTCCAGCAGCAAGGTACAAACAATTGAAGCTTCAACTCAATCCATCCAATATTTATGCAATCATGAGGAAAGGTTCTCCAATGTATCTCCAACACATCCATAACCATGAAAAGCATAACCCCACCAAAATCCAAACCCAATTCTCCACAACACTTAACCAAAATCCCTCCAAACATGTAGGATTGCAAGCAAACCCAATATGCTCCTACATCAGAAAGGAATGATTATCCTGAATCATGCACATGTCACATCCTGAGCTAAATCCAACTTAGATTGAGAAATCCATGTAGCATCTTCAACTAGTCTATTTTTCTACTTCACCAAATATTCATAGTAGTCCTTTCCTCTTGTGCTTTTACCAACTCTCTGACCTAATATCTGTTCAACCTCTTTAATCTACTTCTTAGAATAATGATCAGGTATAACAACTTCATCATCTGGCTCATGATACTTATATAGATCAACAACATTGAATAAAGGAGATATATCCATGTCATCAGGTAACTCAACTTCATAAGTATTTCCACTGTCAAACTTCTTCAAGATCTTACAAGGTCCAAACTTCTTCACATTAAGCTTACTGTATGTTCTAGCTGGAAATCTTCCTTTCTTCAAATGAACCATCACCTCACCACCAATTTCAAAAACATCATGTCTTCTAAACTTTTTAACATCTTCCTTATACTTTTGATTACTTTTTTCCAACTTTAGCTTCACTTCCCTATGGAAAGACTCCATAAAATCATAAAATTCTTCTTCTACAACACTTCTATTCTCTTCACAAAAAACATCGCTTAAATCTAATACTCCTATAGGCTTCATTCCACTAACAATTTCAAAAGGTGTCTTTTCTATACTTCTATTCATAAAATTATTATATGCAAACTCAGCTTGTGCCAATACCATCTCCCAATTATGTGTTTCATCTCCAACTAAGCATCTTAGCAAATTACCCAAGCTTCTATTCACAACCTTTGTTTGTCCATCAATTTGCGAATGGAATGTAGAACTAAACTTCATCTTAGTAACCATCTTCTTCCACAAAGTTCTCCAAAAAATAATCAACAAACTTATTGTCTCTATTAGAAATAAGACTTCTTGTTAATCCATGCAATCTAACAATCTCTTTGAAGAAAAGTTCAGCAACATGCTCAACATCTGATGTCTTCTTACATGGTATAAAATTAGCCATTTTAGAAAATCTATCCACAACAACAAATATAAAATCATACCCCTTTGATATTTTAGGCAATCCAAGAATAAAATCCATACTAATGTCACTCCAAGGTTTCCCAAGAATAAAAATAGGTGTATACAATCTTGTATGCTGACTTACTCCCTTTGCAACTTGACAAACTCCACAACTCTTCACAAAGTTTTGAAAATCCTTATACATCTGTAGCCAATAATACTTCTCTTTCAACAAACTCAATGTCTTATGAATTCCAAAATGTATATTCAATCCACCACTATGCTTTTTGTTAATCAAATTCAACCTCATATAACTTATAAGAATACATAATTGAATACCTTTCAACAATATACCTTCTTGAATGAAATATTCATCACATTTACTCATGTGATCTATCAACTTTGGTGCTCTACACTCTCTCCATGCCTTAGAAAAATTAGGATCAACATCATACAACTCTTTTATTTCATCAAAATCAAGAGCTTCAACCTTCATTTCACTCAACAAAGAATGTCTTCTACTCAATGCATTAGCAACTCTGTTATTAACTCCACTCTTATGCTTAATCACAAATGTAAAACTCTGCAAATACTCAACCAACTTCATATGTCTCTGATTCAATTTATGTTGACTTCTCAAGTATTATAAAGTTTTATGATTAGTATACAACACAAACTCCTTAGGAATCAAATAATGTCTCCACTTCTTCAAAGCTTGAATAATAGCATAAAACTCTTGATTATACACATAATACTTCCTTTTAGCAACATTTAATTGTTACTTAATTTTAACATATGTTAAAATTTAGTTCTGAAAATTCAAATTTTTATTTGCTGAAAACACTTTTCATTTGATATTTGCAAAAGAATATAAATATCCTTGTATTATTCATTTCTTGAATATACAATTGATATTTTACAAATGAATGAAATGAATTGAAATGCTTAAAGTGAAACATCTCACACAAGCCTTGAGTTTAACTCTACTACCTTTCATACATATTCAGAATATGAAAAATAAGACATATAAAGGTAGGGTTAGAGGTAACTAGTCATTGCCTTTTCAACTTTCAATTGGTTAAGTGATCCATGATGCTACTCCTAATCTAGCTCCTAATCCATCAAGCTCTGGTCTTTAATTCCTGGTGTGAAGAAAAAATGTGGGGTTAGATCTTGAAAGATCTAAACAACGACTGAACATCTGTAACTAGTTATCCTATACATTTACTATCTTTCCTTATTCTGAATACATATCAAAGATAGTAAAAGTACAATGTCAGAAATATAATGTTAAAGGGACGTATTATTTTTGATATGAAACCTTTCATTATATCAAGTACAAGCATGTTAGTTTCAGAAGGAATAGTTGTAAATCATAGAAAGTGGTTTATTGTGTCATGAGCCCGTGCTCAAACCTCATAAAATACTTTTTATTTGCTAGTGTTATGTCTATTCCATCAAAATAAAGCTTGAGCACATGCTGATTAAATGAGCATGAAAAAACTTGACAATAGTTCATGCTCATATTGATCTTCAAAATGCTTATGCTAGATGTTATATATCAATCAAACAAAAACTTAGCTAAATGAAGAATGTGGTTACAACATATCTGCATGTAATCATTATTTAAGAAGAAAATAGCATAAGTAATAAGCATGATACGAGAATCTATTTCATCTTCAATAGGAGTATTTCAAACATTGAGCAAAGCAAATAGCAGGGGAATTACTATCACAGGCCAATGAAATCAATTGGAGCATACAAATAACAACATATATGTTGGAGTCATACATTATGTCAAAAGAAAAGCAATATTTCCATATGCCATAAGCTAAACATTGATCAACTAGAATCATGATAACCAGCATTCAAAATAATAACAACATGTTAGAGGAGTGAAAAGTCAAAGATATGACTAGATTATAACATGTTTTAGAAAATATTTACTATTAAAAGGGATCTAATTGTTGAATATCAAATAATAGTGAAGATGCTGCTACAAAATAATCTCATTAAGTCATGACTGATTCAGAGATCAATAATTTCAAAATAACTAGAGATAACATGTACCCCAACAATATATAGCTTTTCCAAAAATACCAACAATAGTGTACATTTGGTTGAACTACGTGGCACCAATGAATTATATGCAATGAAAGTAATGCACAAGGAAACAATGCTAAATAGAAATAAGGTTCATCAAGCTTGCATAAAAGGACAAATGATGGATCATCCTTTTTTTTTCCAACACTTTATTATTGAAGAAACTGGGAGCATGGTACAATAAGAAGTATTCTCAATTGCAAGCTATAGTGCTCAAATTAAAGAAGAAGTCGAAGACTTGGCTTCAAGGAAATGGTAAAAAAGAAATTGATGAATTCACAAGATATTGAGGCCCAAATTTAGAGTAGAATGCATTGAGTTAGCCATTCAAGTAAATCAACTAAATGAAAAGCTTATAGCAGTAGAATAGGAAGTACAAGCTGGCAATGAGCAGCTCATGATAGTTTTGATTCAATATGAAGAGCAACATGGTTGGATGAAAGATGAATCAAATGCTGCAAAGAAGAATATTGTAGATCAACTTGCTTATGTAGAGCATTCATTGCTTGATAAAACTATCGAAATTGATGCTTCTCATGAAAATATGATGAAGTCTCCAAGAGTGTCATCTCTCCATTCTCAAAGCTAAACTTGATATCAAACAAAAGGAAATTGAAAATCTTAAACAAAGTAGACAAGAAAGTAAAAAAGAAAAAAATAGATGGATTACTCTATTGTGGTAGCTTAGATAAAATAAACTTCCAGTAAACCCTTGTCATGGATCTTAGAGAAGTTGCAAATAGTGGCTTCAAATAGCCACTAAAAACTATTAATCAAGACCTTCAACAAAGAGCCCTTGCATCAAACAACACAAAGAAGTCATGACTGAAAGAAGAAGGTTTAAATCACCAAAATGGTAGGGTTTTCATTAAAAGCACAACAAGTAGAAACAAAAAACCCATATCATGGTAGCTTCTCAATGAAAATCAAATAAATATACTTGGCCTTAATAAATGAACATCAAAGCTACTCTTGGTAGATTTAAAACTCTTTAATTCGAAACATGAATTAAAAAAAATAGTGACTGGAAAAGTGGTAAAAGACATATATATTAGCTTTAGCAAAGGCAACTTCCAAATACTGGTTTCATGAAATGCAAAAGAAGCAACCATGGCTCCAGTTACGACATCAAATATTAAGAAAAAACCCTCAAAAGTGGTGACTACAAAAAGAAATATATCCTTTGACATGGCGGCTTCAATGTAAATGTATTCAACAAGAAGAAAAATGTAGAATAAACATGGTGGCCACAGATGAAGTGCAAAAATACCTTCAAAACCCTAGCCATTTTTCCTCTTCCAAGTTTTCCATACAATAGGAAATGAGGAATGAGCAACTTTTAGGGTTGCGAATACAAATAATAACCCTTTTTTGCATTACATAAACTCTGAAATCTGTAGGTGAGAGGGTTTTCTTTTCCCTTTTTTTTATTCCAAAGAGTAATGAAATACATGTGCCATGTTGGGGGGGGGGGGGGGTTGGTGGTTGTTAAAGGTATTAGGTGTTATGTGTTTTTTTTTGTATCACTTAATATTGTAAAAAATATAAGTATTAAGAGACATTTCTAAGTTGCTTTAATATTTTTGTTATTTATTAAATACAACTAAGAGGGAAGTGGAAAATTTGAATTAGTCTTAGGATTAATAAGTCAATATGACATATTTTTAAAATACTAAGTCTTATGAGTTATTATTTTCAAAGACTTAGTACTATCATTTAAGGTCATGGAGAGAATATCTGAGGCTTTTTGAATCATTTCAAGATTGTGGGTCAAATTTTGACCTTGTCTTGGTAGTTTAAGTGTCTTAATGACCTTTTTGAGTCTTTTGAGGGCAATTTCAGTGAGTCATAGGTCTCTTTAAGGATTAGTGGACCTTTTTTCAAAGGTGAATAATCATTTTCAGTGATTATGACTCCTTTTTTATAGGCATTTTTAATGGGTTTGACCCTAAGGGGTTTTGTATTTAGTTTTTTGAACTTTGATTTTAAAAGTCAGTTCTGATTATGCAAAAAAGGAATTTTGTGTCATATTTTTTGGTGTCCTTAAGATATTTTTTGTGTCTTTTGTAACTCAATTTTTTGAACAAGATATATGAATTGGATCATTTTGAAGTAATTTTCTTGGGTTTGATTACAAGCCTTTTTCCTTTTATTTGCAGTTTTGTGTAAAAGTTTGATTGATAAGATGAATCTATAAGTTTTAGAACTCCTTAGTTTTTTCTATCTCAACCACTATCGAATTGTAGGAGTGTAAGTCTATTTGCAAGTTACACTGTGTGTCATTTCTTAGGACTGTTAAGTAAGATATTATCATTTCCTTATCTTTTCTTTCAGAAAAACCTCATTGTGAAATATTTATGCAAACCTTTACAAAGTAGAAGTGTTCAAGTCATGGAGAAAATATCCCAAAGTGAAGTTGTTCATGTATTTTGTATCCATAGTTCGGTGTATCACCTAGTTCTCTAGTTTAGAGTTTAAGATCCTAGGTTTATTTTAGTAACTTTCATCTCTTTTCCCATAAGTTCAAGTTGATTTTCTAGAGTTATCAGCAATTATCCAATAGGAAATTTCCTAAAATTTGTAGGTTTGATTTCTAGTTATGTGTTTCCCACATGCAAAAATGAATCCCATGTTAGGTAAGATTGTTAAACTTCTTTTTAGTTTAACAGGGTGCAAATTTTAACCTTAACAGTTTTGGCATGCCTAGTGGGACACAAACACAATTTTTGAATATCTTCTATATTGAAGACAACAAGTTTTCAACCAGGTGAAAGGCTCAGTAGAAAGCTTTATGAGAAAGACTTAGACCAGAAGTTCTTCTTCTTTCGAGTATTTGTAGCTAGAAACTCCCAAAAGGTGTGGAAGAGCTCTTGTCAGGTCTAAGCTAGTTAAAAGGAGGCAACTTTCAGCTCTTGACATTCATGTGTATACTAGAAGAAATCAATCAAGACAAGGAGAGATTATGCATTCAACAAGTCCAACTTGTAGAATAGAGCACTTTGAACCTAAGGATTCTAATGTTTCTACTGTGACAACAGTAAGTGCAAATTTAACACAACAACAAAAAAACTCATTCACCATAATAGTAGCAAGTTCTATTACTGCCTCTAATGGCAAGAAGATTTGCATTTGTGCCTTTCAATCAAGGTAGCCAATTTTGTGCAGCATCATGACATACCTTTAGCTACCTTAAAGAGTTTACCAGATTTCACTGGAGAAACTCAAACTATAGCATTTTAGCATATTAGAGATGTTGCAACATTGTGCAATGTTCATCATATCACAGAGGAGGATGTTTCTCATAGCTTCATTGAAAGGAAAGAAACTTCAATGGTTTAGAAGCTTAGCCATTGGCTCCATCGGTTCATGGGATGTTTTAGGAGATGCATTGACAAGGCATTTCAAAGATAAGTTAGATCACTTGTCTCTTGTTGAATAGCTCACAACAATAAATTTTTCTCCCCAAGAGAAAATGATGGACTTCAACAATAGATTTTAGAGGACTTGGACCAAAATACCTCTCTTAGTAAGACCTTTAGCAGACCATGCATTTCTATATTTTTTGAGGAGTTTAAATAGTGATATTTCTATGATGATTCAATCAATAGGAGGTGTTTCACTGCCTCAAGGATTTGATATTGCTGTTAGAGCTGAGAATAGTCTCATTTAGGTAGGAAAAATAGCCCCTAGTCATCCAATGCCTATTTTTATAGATATTTAGCCAAATAATGCCTTACCTGCTATTCTGAGTCAAGAAATTGCTATAGCAGGCCCTTCACAAGAGTTGCAGGAGATTAAAAAAATTCAACTCAAGATTGAGAACCTAATGCAAACCTTTAGCAATGAGTTGGTAATTCTAAAAAAGTAGCAATTTCAGGGTAGACAACCTTACCAACAACAAAATCAAGTTGTGAATCCGTCATACTAGCAGCAAAATCAAGGCCAAATGCAAGAAAATAGGCAACCATATCAGGCTAATACAACTAGTTATAGGCCAACTATTAATCAAAGATATTTTTGGCCTTATAACCTAGTGCCCTTGACTGATGCTAATCTAGTGAAAGATATTGTACCTATGCAAAATAATTTGGTTGTAGCTTTAGAGTGGTGTTATGTTGGAATGTCTTAATGGGAAGAGTGCTTCTGAGAAGCTGGGGTGAATCAGAAGTACTAGCCTTTTTTCTTGTTTTAAATCCTTAATAACATATAACTGAAATTAACATGCATGCATAAAAAAATTAAGCAATCATGAGAAGCAAACATGCATCACCACATAACACTTGAGATTTTGATGACCTAGAAACCCTCTAGGAATAAGAAGGTAAAATTGGGGTGGGGATGATACCCACAAAATTACTGTAGCAATTGATTTTAACGACTTCTGATGGTTTGCCCTATTAAAGGCCTACCTTGATAAAGGCTACAACACACTGTTAAATGTGACCTTACTAAAGGATTTCTACACCCTGTTAGGAGTGTGCCTTGTTAGAGGACTTAAGAACATTCAACTTAGAATGCTACCCTATTAAAGAATTTACATAAGGCTGTTAAACCCACCTAACTCAATAGGATTTCCAAATTCCTAATACAATTGTGAGAGAGTATTAGAATAATACACCTAATCTAATGCAATCTCTGATGTTGATCTCAAGCTTTTGATCTACTCTTCTTTCTCTAATCTCTGCTAGATCTGATCTGCTAATTGTGTTCCTTGTTCTGTTCTGATCAACTAGATGTGTAAATGCTATCCTTTCTACTAAATCATTGACACCAATGTTCTGTAATGACCTTAATAATAGGCTCTATTTTTCCTTCTTCTTTCGACTCCACTCCTCTTCTCTATTCAATGGCTTCAAGACTTCCTTATAAATATTAGTGGTTCATTATGCATCCTTGATTCAAGTGTTCCTGCTCAAATCCTAAAAATTCACCCATTGGCTGCATGCAATCTCCAATTTTTTGATTGGCTACATGTAGAATGCATAGACAAAATAAAGGATTCAATCTTATCTCCTTATTCTGCTATGATTCATGCATAACCATTTTATATCTTTCTTTGTGATTACACAAACTTTCATGCTGATCCTATATTGCTCGACACATGAAGTAATATTGATGCTCGACACCATCTATTCTGGATTGCTCGACATCCACTGTGTTTCTTGGTTGCTCAGCTCCTATATAATTACTGTGTCACTTAGCACTTATTAGTTTTCTATATTTCTTAGCTTCTACTAATTCTTGAATCACTCGGATCCTATTAACTTCACAATGCTCAGCTCCTATTGGATCCTGAGTTACTCGGCACATATTGGTCTCATCTTCTCGGCACCTACTATGACTTGCTCGACACATACTATCTTCTGGTCTACTCGACACTATCTGTAACTCAGCATGTGTTAGAGTTCTGGCTCATCTTCCATATTATACTCAACATGTATAGTGAAAATGGTTAAGTGTGTTGACACTCATTTTTTAATCTTACTTATTTGATCAATAGTGTTATCCCTACAATGAAGTGCATAATTAGTCTACTTGCACATATGGAATGATAAATCAAGCTTTAATGGTGCAAAATATAGTTATGGATCAACATAATGCAATTGTTGATGTAATTGAACAACAACATAATATACATGCTCCTGAGACTATGTTCCTTAACTGGAAGAGAGAGAAATTATGTTTAATAAATATTGACTCACCAGTATCAGCTAAAACTAGAGCAAAGAAGAGAGCTCTAGAAATGGAGCAAACGGAAAATAAAGTTAAATGACCTACTACTAATGAATCAATAACTACTACAAAGGCTACAACCAGTACTCCCATCCTTGTAGTCAAAGATATCAATCTAAAACAAGTAGACCATGCTACCATTTGTTCACATCAAAGGCCACATTTTGTTTTTCCATTCAGTATAGTTGACAATATGAAGAGAATGAATGTGACTATGTCAATGTGGGATATGTTGGCTATTCTAGGGTAGACTGATATGCTAAGGCAAGCTCTATCTAATGAAATGACTCCTAAAGAAGCTATAGATGAACTGTGAAAGGCTGCATTGACAAATGTTGATCATAATGATGAAAAACAAGATAGTGGCATGGACATTAGCAGTGAATCAAGTAAGATTGTTAAGCCTCCACCTTTTTATCTTTCATTAATTATTGGTGATAAATTAGTCCATAACTATATGGTTGACAGTGGACTGAAAAGCTTTGTTATGCCAAAAAAAGTAGCAGATCAATTAGGACTAAAATACTAGCTAGTTGAGAAAGGAGTTGTCCAGCTTGATGGAACATCTATTGGTACTATAGGCCTTATCAAAGATGCCAACCTTACCCTCTATGCATGTCCTAATTTTTCTATTTAGCAAGATGTCTATGTGATAGATTTACCACCTTATTTTTCCACTTATCTATCTAGGGACTTCACTGCTAAGATTAGGGGCTATTTATCATCTGACTAGTCTCACATACTATTTAGGACTAGGTATGGTACCAAGGTAACAATTATGTTTGAATTGCTTGCAAAAAATCACATAGAGCCATACATACCTAGTGCCTTAAATGAAAATTTAGTTTCCTTTAGTAAAGAAGACCATGATAGTGATTTTGAAGATAAAACTCATCTAGATGATATTTTGGATATCCTTTTTGATGAATGGGTAGCAAGTCATGCTACTAAAAATCATCATTCAGAATTTTATCATGTTGGTTTAGGTAACTATGTTATTCATGAGCAAGATGTAGTTATCCCAAACTTAATAAGGTCAAAAAATCAAAGGGAGGAGACACAAAATCAATTTTGGGAGATGTTCTTTAATGGATCTAAGAGCAAAAATGGTGCTGGTGGTGGCACTATGTTTGTATCACCTAGTGCTAAAAAGTACTATGGTGCTTTTTGTTTCACTTTTGCATGCTCAAATAATGTTGCAAAATACAAAAGTTTGATTCAACATTTGGAGTGGGAAAAGAAAAGAGGAGTTGAATGTATTAAGGTATATGGAGATAGTAAACTGATTGTGAACCAATTTAGAGGTTTAAACGTAGCAAAAAATGATGTTCTGAAGTTGTCTAAACATTGAGTTTGGGATATCATTGAGGAGTTTTTTGCCTTCAATATTTTCTCTATTCCAAGAAGTCAGAATCAAAAAGCTGATATACTTGCTACAGTTGGTGCCCAATTTGACATACCTAAAAAAATCAATAAAGAGAAAATCCAGCAGCATGTCAAAGTTGTAGTAAGATCCTCTATTCCTAATAATAGCAATAATTGGCAAGTTTTTGGTAGTGATGAACAAATACTTAGTTTTTTGCTAGAAGAAGATATTTTTTCTGTTTTAAATTAGGATAAGTTGAAACAGTAATATGATGATCAAATAATCTAGCTTAAGTCCAATAAGTTTCCAAATGGTTTGTCACTTTGGAATATATTTTTAGTAGAGATGATGAGTTAAGAAAGAACAAAGCTGGTATGTAGGTAAAAGAAGAACACTATGAAAGTGTTGAAGTGAATGAAGGCAAGTTTTTGAAGGTTGGTAAAGTCTGTTCAGCAGGAGAAAAATCTAAATTTGTTGAGTTATACAAAGAGTTTCCTAATGTATTTGCTTGGGAGTATTCATATCTTAAAGGTTTTGATCTGGATATAGCTCAGCATACTATTGAGCTATTTCCAAATGCTAAGCCTATAAATTAGGAAAAGAGACCTATTAACCCCAAGTTAGAACCTTTGATGTTTAAGGAATTGACCACATTAATTGAAGGAGGTATTATTTATGAGATTAAACACACTAGGTGGGTTTCTAATTTGGTCCCAGTAAGAAAGAAAAATGGAGAAATTAGACTTTGTGTGGATTTTAGGGATTTAAATAGAGCATCACTAAAAGATCATTAATCACTGCCCTCAATGGAGCAAATACTCCAGGTAGTTATTGGTTTAGCAAGGTTCTCCCTACTTGATGGTTGTTCAGGGTACAATCAAGTATGATTCAAAAAGGAAGACCAATATAAAATAACATTTACCACAAAATGGGGTACAATGGCTTATCAATGAATGCCTTTTAGCTTATCAAACATTGGTGCCACATTTTAGAGACCAACGAACATGACCTTCAAAGGACTTCTGTATAAAATGGTTTTAGTATATCTGGATGACATAACTATTTTTTCAAAAAATGTTAGTGATCATTTTGCTAATTTAAGGTTGGTTTTTGAGAGGTGTAGATAGTTTGAAATTTCATTAAATCCTAAGAAATTATATTTTCTATTCATGAGGGAAAATTATTGGGTCACATCATATTAAAGGAAGGCATAACAATTGATCCTGAAAGAGTTGAAGCAATTCTTGAACTTCCCTTACCTAACCACAAAAAAGGGGCTTCAAAGCTTCATTGGATGAATTAATTTTGTGCGAAGATTCATGCTCGATATTGTTGCTTTACTTAAGCCTCTCACATCAATGCTTAAAAGGAATGTAGTTTTCACATGGACCAAAGAAGGTAAACAAATTTTTCAATTGTTAAAAGAAGCCCTATCATCAGCTCCAACCTTAATTAATCCTAATTTTTCTAAGGATTTCATTTTATATGCTTATGGATCTATTGATGCTATTTTAGCTATTTTCTTTCAGAAAAATAATGAAGGGTATGAGCAACCTATTGCTTTTGACAAAAAAGGGATTGAAAGTTATGAGTAACATTATAGTTTTGTTGAGAAACATGCATTTACAAGCATTAAAAGTGTTAAGAAATTCAAACATTTGTTGTCAAACAACAAGGTACACCTTATGGTCTCTCATCCTAGTGTTAAAGAGTTCTTTCTTAGCAAGGATGTTAATGAAAAATGTGTTGGTTGGATAACTAAAGTGATGGAATATGATGTTGACATCAAAATTACTAAGTTGCTAAGAGGTAAAGGGCTATGTGAGCATATGACAGATTACTCACCTAAAATTTTAGCTAAAAAGGGAGCAAATTTAGCCTGCTCAAATGATGTCTTGACTATTTTTGATGAAGATTTACTATTTAATGGTGATGAAAATGTTGTAGAAGAACAACCCGCTAGCTAGTTACAAGAAATGATTTAGTTTTTATAAATTGGAGAGTGTCCTCCACTGCTTGACAGAGCCAAACAAAGATATTTCAAGTTACAATCAATACCCTATGTCTTAATTAATGATGTTTTGTTTAGGAAAGACATGAATGACATTCTACTTAGGTGTGTTGATGATAATCATACCGGCAAGTTTTTAGAATAGTTTCATGAAGTAGGGGGCCATTTCTCACCTAAGATAACAACTTATAAAATCATGCAAGCTAGTTATTTTTGGCCTAATTTATTTAAAGATGCCCATGCCAAGGCAAGAAAATGCAAGCAATGTGCACTATTTATGGGAAAAGAAAGGCTGGCTGCTATGCCTTTGCAACCCATTTTGGTTGAATAACCATTCATGAGATGGGGAATTAATTTTGTGGGATTTGTAAATCCTGATTCTAGTGCTAGTCATAAATGGATCCTAATTGCCATAGATTACTTCACTCACTGGACAGAGGCTATTGTGCTGAAGGAAGCAAATGAAAGTTCTATTCTAAGTTTTAATGATGAATTGATCACACGGTTCGTGATTCCTGAATCAATTATATCCGATAATGCCTTAGCATTTGTGGGGGCTAGAATAGCTAAATGGGCTTTGAGAAATGGTGTGTAGTTGAACACTTCATCAAATTATTACCCTCAAGGTAATGGTTTAGCTGAAAGTACTAATAAAAGCTTACTATGAATTATCAAAAGAACATTGGAGGAGAATAAGTGGGATTGGCATGCAAAGCTGAGATCAACCTTATGGTTGGATAGAATTACCCCCAAGTAGATTCTTGGTAATTCTCCCTATGTTCTAGTCTATGGAAAACAAGAAAAGTTACCTATTTTCACTGAGTTTCCTTTACTTGAGTTGGTTGATCAATTATTATTGTTTGAAAAAGATGATCCTCTAAGCCTGAGATATGCCAAATTTACTGAATTAGAGGAAGAAAGAAGGAAAGCATTGCAAATAATGGAGTACTAGCAACTACAAGCTAAGTGTAGTTTTGACAAAAGGGCAAAAACAAGATCATTTAAGGAGGGTGATATAGTTTTGAAGTGAGACATTTTGAAGAGCAGGCCAGGGCATCATAATAAGCTTGATCATATGTAGGCTGGTCTATTTTTTATTACTGAATGTAAGGAGCACAACACATTTCAGCTGCCTATAATGGAGGGAGATGTTTTACTAATCCTTTTGAACAAGATTCATCTCAAGCCATGTTTTGAGGTATGAACTATCCGTCCTATATATTAGGTTAGTTTTCTTGTATTCAATAAGTGCATCTACATTCTAGTTGATTTTTCCTAAGCACTATCCAAGTGCATGTCAATTTTATTTTTTTCTTTCCTAGGTTAGTTTCCTATTTTCCTTAGGTTTTAGGTTGGTCAAGTTGTTGGTTTGTATTTTCAAGCTTTCATATTCACTCATCCCATTCATGAATGCATCAACACATGTGTTTAAATACCTACACATACCTAGTACACACATGTATACACATATACATAATGTTGTAGCTAATCAAGTCCTATTGCTAACCATACATACATGCATATCCACATATCTACTATTCCTATGCATTCATTCAATACACACATTCATTCATACATCAATAAGATGGTTAGATTATGAAGGTTTAACTTTTAAAGATGCTACTTGAGTTTGACCATACATATCAGTCAACCTAATAAGAGTTTTAAGTCCTATTAAGCTCATGTACATGCATTCAAAACTCAACCAACAACTTTAGAATTCGTGTTGTGTCAGATCTAGGTGCAAGGATGTATAAGTTCAAAATCCATGCCCAATGTATAAGGCAATTGGTTTTCTAATGTCTAGTAGGCAGACAATCAACAAGAGGTCACCAAAAATATTACTTAATTTTAACACATGTTAAAATTTAGTTCTGAAAAATTCAATTTTTTACTTGCTAAAAACACTTTTCATTTGATATTTGCAAAATAATATAAATGTCCTTGTATTATTCATTTCTTGAATATACAATTGATATTTTACAAAAGAATGAAATGAATTGAAATGCTAAAAGTGAGACATCACACACAAGCTATGAGTTTAACTCTACTACCTTTTATACATATTCAAAATATGAAAAATAAGACATATGAAGGTAGGGATAGAGGTAACCAGTCATTTCCTTTTTAGCTTTTGACTGGTTAAGCGATCCATGGTGCTACTCTTGATCTAGCTCTTGATCCTTCAAGCTCTGGTCTTCATTTCCCTACGTGAAGAAAAAAAAGTGGTTTTAGATCTCAAAAGATCTAAGAAATGACCAAATATCTATAACGAGTTATCCTATACATTTACTATCTTTCCTTATTCTTAATACATATCAAATATAGTAAAAGTATAATTTTAGAAAGATAATGTTAAAGGGACGCATTATTTTTTATATGAAACCTTTCATTATACCAAGTACAAGCATGTTAGTTTCACAAGGAATAGTTATAAATCATAGAAAGTGGTTTATGGGTGTCATGAGTCCATGCTCGAACCTCATAAAATACTTTTTATTTGCTAGGGTTATGTCTATTCCATCAAAATAAAGCTTGTGCACATGCTGATTAAATGAGAAACAAATAACTTAGCAATAGTTCATACTCATATTGATCTTCAAAATACTTATGTCAGATGTTATATAGCAGTCAAATAATAGATTAGCTCAATGAAGCATGCAGTTACAACATATCTGCATGTAATCAATATTTAAGAAGAAAATAGCATAAGTAATCAGCACGAGACAATAATCTATTTCATCTTCAACATGAGTATTTCAAAAATTGAGAAAAGCAAACAACAAGGGAATCAATATCACAGGCCAATGAAATCAATTGGAGCATAGAAATAACAACATATATGCTGGAGTCATACATTATGTCAAAAGAAAAGCAATATTTCCATACATCATAAGCTGAACATTGATCAACTAGAATCATGATAACCAGCATTCAAAACAATGACAACATGTTAGCGGAGTGAACAGTCAAAGAAATGCTTAGATTATCACATGTTTTAGAAAATATTTACTATTAAAAGGGATCTAATTGTTGAATATCAAATAACAGTGAAGTTGCTACTGCAAAATAATCTCATCAAGTCATATGACTGATTTAGAGATCAATATTTTTAAAATAACCAGAGATAAAATGTACCACAACAATAGATATATTTTCTAAAAATACCAATAGTAGTGTACATATGGTTGAACTATGTGGCACTAATGAATTATATACAATGAAAGCAATGGACAAGGAAACGATGCTAAATAGAAATAAGGTTAATCAAGCTTGCATAAAAAGACAAATGATGGATCATCCTTTTTTTTTCCAACACTTTATTATTGAAGAAATTGGGAGCATGGTACAACAAGAAGTATTCTCAATTGCAAGTTATAGTGTTCAAATTAAAGAAGAAGTTGAAGACTTGGCTTCAAGGAAATGGAAAAAAGAAATTGATGAATATTCAAGATAATGAGGCCCTTTAGAGTAGAATGCATTAAGTTATCCATTCAAGTAAATCAACTAAATGAAAAGCTTATAGCAGTAGAATAGGAAGTATAGGCTAGCAATGAGCAACTCATGACAATTTTGATTCAATATGAAGAGCAACATGGTTGGATGAAAGATGAATCAAATGCTACAAAGAAGAATCTTGTAGATCAACTTGCTTGTGTAGAGCATTTATTAATTGATAAACTACTAAAATTGATGTTGCTCATGAAAATATGATGAAGTCTCGAAGAGTGTCATCTCTCCATTCTCAAAGCTGAACTTGATATTAGACAAAAGGAAATTGAACATCTTAAACAAAGTAGAAAGAAAGTAAAAAAGAAAAAAATAGGTGCGTTCTCTATCATGGCGGCTCAGATAAAATAAATTTCCAGTAAAACCTTATCATGGATCTCAGAGAAGTAGAAAATAGTGTCTTTAAATAGCCATTAAAAACTTGTAATCAAGACCTTTGGCAAAGAGCCCTTGTGTCAAACAACACAAAGAAGAAGTCATTTATGAAAGAAGAAGGTTTAAATTGCCAAAATGGTATGGTTTTCATGAAAAAACACAAGTAGAAACAAAAAACCCATATCATGGTGGCTTCTCAATGATAATCAAATAAATATACTTAGCCTTATGAAATGAATGACAAATCAAGTCTTGGTGGATTTAAAACTCTTTAATTTCAAACATTAATTTAAAAAAATAGTGACTGGAAAAGTGGTAAAAGACATATATATTACCTTCAGCAAAGGAAACTTCTAGACATCAGTTTGATGAAATGCAAAAGAAGCAACCATGGCTCCAATTACAACATCAAATATTCAGAAAAAACCCTGAAAAGTGGCAACTATAGCAAGAAATACATCCTCTGACATGGTAGCTTTGATGTAAACATATTCAACAAGAAGAAAAATGCATAATAGACATGGTGGCCACAGATGAAGTGCAAAAATACCTTCAAAACCCTAGCCATTTTTCCTTTCCTAAGTTTTCCATATAATAGGAAATGAGGAATGAGCAACTTTGAGGGTTGTGAATACAAATATAATGCCCTTTGTTGCATTACATAAACTTTGAAATTCATAGGTGAGAGGGTTTTCTTTTCCCTTTAGTTTTACTTTTTTCAAAGTGTAATGGAATACATGTGCCATGGGGGGTGTTAAAGGTATTAAGCATTATGTGTTTTTTTTGCATCACTTAATATTGTAAAAAACATAAGTATTAAGTGACATTTGTAATTCACTTTAATATTTTTGTTGTTTATTAAATGCAAATAAGAGGGAAAGGGAAATTTTGAATTAGTCTTAGGATTAATAAGTCAATATGACATGTTTTAAAAATACTAAGTCTTAGGAGTTATTATTTTCAAAGACTTAGTACTATCATTTAAGGTCATGGAGAGAATATTTGAGGCTTTTTGAGTCATTTTAGGACTATGGGTCAAATTTTGACCTTGTCTTGGCAATTTAAGTGTCTTTATGACCTTTTTGAGTCTTTTGAGAGCAGTTTTAGTGAGTCATAGGTCTCTTTTTAGCTCAGTGGACCTTTTTTCAAAAGTGAATCATCATTTTCAATGATCATGACTCCTTTTTCAGAGGTATTTTTTATGGATTCAACCCTAAGGGGTTTTGTATTTAGTATTTTGAACTTTGATTTTAAAAGTTAGTTTTGATTATGCAAAAAAGGAATTTTGTGACATATTTTCTTGTGTCCTTAAGATATTTTTTGTGTCTTTTGTAACTCAATTTTTTGAACAAGATATATGAATTGGAGCATTTTGGAGTAATTTTCTTGGGATTGATTACAAGCCTTTTTCCTTTTCTCTGTAGTTTTGTGTAAAGGTTTGATTTATAAGATGAATCTGTGAGTTTCAGAACTCCTTAGATTTTTCTATCTCAACCCCTACCAAATTGTAGGAGTGTATGCCTATTTCTAGGTTACATTGTGTGTCATTTCTTAGGACTGTTAAGTGAGATATTATCATTTTCTTAGCTTTTCTTTCAGAAAAACCTCATTGTGAAATATTTATGCAAACATTTACAAAGTAGAAGTATTTAAGTCATGGAGAAAATATCCCAAAGTGAAGCTATTCATGTATTTTGTATCCATATTTTGGTGTATCACCTAGTTCTCTAGTTTAGAGTTTAAGATCCTAGGTTTATTTCAGTAACTTCTATCTCTTTTCTCATAAGTTCAAGTTCATTTTCTAGAGTTATCAGTGATTATCCAATAGGAACTGACCTAGAATCTAGAGGTTTCATTTCTAGTTACATTTCCATGTTAGGAAAGATTGTTAAACTTTTTTTTAGTTTAACAAGGTGCAAATTTTAGCCTTAACATTAACTTTTCACTAAAGAGAGCAATTGGTTTTTTCTTATTGACTTAATATAGCTCCTATTGCACTACCACTTGCATCACATTCAACTTGAAATACCTTATTTAAATTAGGCAAAGCCAATATGGGTAACTCAACAAAATTTTTTTTCAAAGTCTCAAAACTCTTATCAGCTCCATGTGTCCACTTGAATTCCTTTTTATCTCCTCTCATTGTCTTAGTAATAGCATTACAAAAAACATTGAAATTATTTATAAACTTCTTGTAAAAACTAGCAAAACCATGAAATGATCTTAGCTCACCCACATTATTAGGTGTAGGCCATTCCAAAATTTCTTTAACCTTCTCAGGATCCATTCTCAAACCATCAATTGAAATCACAAATACCAAATACACAATCTTCTCTTGCATGAAAGAATACCTTTTAAGATTAATCATCGATTTCTCCTCTTTCAACCTTTGCAATACTTATCTAACATGCTCAAGATTTTATTCCTTAGTCTTACTAAATATCATAATATCATCCAAATAAACAATCACAAAATTGCCCAAAAATCTTTTCAGAACTTCATTCATCAACCTCATGAAAGTACTAGGTACATTAGTGAAACCAAAAGGCATAACCAACCATTCATACAAACCATCTTTTTTCTTGAAAGTAGTCTTCCATTCATCACCTTCTCTAATTCTAATCTAATGATAGCCACTCTTCAAATAAATTTTGATAAAATACTTTGCTCCACTCAAACAATCCATTATGTCATCCATCCTTGACATAGGAAACCTATATTTCACTACGATCTTGTTAATAGCTCTAGAATCAGTACAAATTCTCCATTATCCATTATTATTAGGTGCTAATATAGTAGGTACAACAAATGTACTCAAACTTTATCTAATTATTACCTTCTACAACAATTCATGCACTTGTCTATTAAGTTCTTCATTCCTATAGGTGTCAATCTATATGTTGCTTTGTTCAAAAAACCAGCTCTAGGAATTAGATCCATACAATGAATTATACTTCTTTTTGGTGGTAAACCATTAGGAATATCCTCAACAAAAATCTCTTTATACTTATTCAGTGATTCTATAAATTCTTTTGGTACTCAGCTACCACTATCTGCTATGACTCAGTCATTACTAACTTCTGCATAATATCACACAACACTTCATCAAAATAATGTCCAATCTTGAAATTCACAATGCATTGTTCACTTACCAATATCTTATGCTCATATTTGATCCATGAAACATGATAGCATTTAGGATATTCTAGCCTCTGCAACTACATCTTTGTAACCAACTCTTCTGATGCCAAATTTGTAGAACTTCCACTATCAATGATCACCTTGCAACATTTTCTAGCCATCTTGCATCTGGTCCTGAAAATACTTCTTCTAAGGATAGGTTCCTCATCACTTCCCTTATTACATAAGGTTTTTCTCACCATCAAATTTTCTCCAGCCTCAAGTCCACCAGGTGAACTCTCAATGTCTCCTTGAATCACAATATTTCTATTACCTTTCCCACTTTTCGAAGATATACATTCAAAAGATCCATTCCCTTCTTTACCACATTTGAAATAATTACCACGAAAACTACATGTAGGATAAGAATTAGCTCTTCCTTGATAAGAACTAGTACCTCCTTGGTATGAACTACTACCTTTCCACTTGGTCTTGTGTTTGTCATCATTATTCCATTTAGATTTGTCTTTATCTTGCACATAACTGTTAGATTTGCCACCTTCACCATAAGATCTACTTTTTCCTCTCTGGAATCTACCACCTCTACCTCTATCTTTGTTCATGCTTCTTTGTCAAGATTTCCTCATCTTTCAATACATATTGATATGCTTCTTCCACACTTTCCAATTTCACAAAACTTATCTCATCTTGAATTCTGGATCTCAATCCATTTATGTATCTTCCAATTTTCTCAACATCACCATCCACATATTTAGATTTGATTTCCAGTCTATAGAATTCTTCAGTATACTCTTTCATAGTCATGTCTTTTTGTCTCAAATTTTGCATCTTTCTTAATAAGCTAACTTGGTAATCAGTGGGAAGGAATTTGTTCTTTACCTTATTCACCATTTTTGGCCAAGTTTTGATCTTCTCCTTTCCTCTCCTTCATCTATTAGTTTGCAAATGCTCCCACCACAGTGAAGCATGACCTTTCAGCCTAGTAACTGCAGTCTTCATCTTCCTATTATTAGGAGTGTTTTCATACTCAAAGAACTTCTCCATATTAGAGATCCAATCCAACACAACATTTGTGTCCAACTTTCCATCATATGGAACAACTTCTATAGTAGGTTTCAAATGTGCCCTAGATAATAATCTTAGCAATCTCTCCTCATCTTGATCTTCTTCTAGTTCTAGATTAGGGTTTGGTGCTACTGCTTCATCATCACTCACATCCTCAAGATGTGCTCCTCTCCTTTAGGTGGTCTCCATAGCATCTAATCTAGCAGGTAATTTGTCTCAATGCATCTAACATGACATTATCGACATTTCCTCTACCACAAACCATCTTTAGAGATCTAGTTCCTGCAAGATCGTAATCCTTTGCAAGTTATAGGTCAATTTTTTAGATCTAAAACACTAAAACTAGATTTGAAATAGGGTTCTAAATGATACAAGGTCCTAATACAAACTACCTCACACTTCAGTGATCTACTTGCACACTCAAGAACAACTACGCTCTAATACCACCTGATGCAAGGAGGGCAAGAATAACTAGGGCCAAAGGCACACCCAATAATCAAACCAACCTTGTAGAGTTAACATAGTGAAAGAAAACACACAAAGAGAATAACACCACAAAGAGAGAGAGAACACTATTCTTTTATTGTTTCATCAAATGATTAGCATACATGCCTAGCTATAAGGCCTTCTAGGTTATGGCCAGATAGAATATATTCAATATCTAAGATCTAGCTTCAAAATTCACAATTCCAGTTCTGCTCCAAATTGATATACCAAAAACTCTCCAAAACTTCTCTAACTATAAGCCTAAACACTCTATTTATAATTGCCAAAATGGCTTATAGAACATTCTAGATCATTACATAAGAGGAAGGCCAACCCAAAAATAGTCTAGACACATCCAAAGAAAAGATCTTATCATAAATAACATGATCAAAATAAATTCTGCAAGTTAGCTTGTACCAAAAACATAGAAAATATGTCCAAAATGTTGGCACTTGATATAAACAAGAAAACTGGATGAATGAAGAGTCACTCGACATACATGAGGTAACTCAACACATGAAGAATAGCTTGAAACACACTGTGGAACTCAACATACACTATAGAGTGAGATGGGATATTATGTGAACCTGAGTGTTAACATGATGTGGGATAACCTCAACTCAGCTTGAACTACAAAATTATTGGAACTCACTAATTGTTGTAGCTCGACAATGATTAGAACTCAACAACAAATGGCATAATGAAAACAAATGAGCAGGATAACACATCAACCTAGGATGCTTCTGCATCAGATTAGCATTAGTTAAGAATTAGTTATAAATAGATGCAAATTAGTATTATATGCATTGAGGCATGACCACATAGGTTCACACCCCTACTTGATTATGTTCAAATGTGTGTGTGTGTGTGTGTGTGTGTGTGTGTGTGTGTGTACCAAATTCATTTCTCATTTGGAGATCATATTAGTAACATTGGCATATAGATCTCAGACTAAAATCTGAATATAAGTTTCAAATAATATCAAAGTAAGAGTTCAAGCTATCATTAAACATCGAATAGGTCTATCATAGAAAGGAAATCAACCAAAAATATATTGCTTAGTCTCCACCAATCAAGATCTATAAAAATTTACAAACATAAGACATGATGACATCTCAATTTTATATTATAGGTCATATGACCAATGGATAATATTTAGATAAACATATGTAATAGTCTAATGTCACTTTTTCAACAAATTGATAATTTTTTTGACAACCTATATTTTATTGGAGATGTCAAACATGAATAAGTGTAAGAGTCCTACATGTGGCAAAAGCCAAGAAAGGCTAAAAAAATGCAAATCCTTATCATCATATTTTAGTGGTGGAGAAGTTTGAGAAAAATATCAAGAAGCTACATCATCACAATATATTTACAAGATTTCCAACCACTTCCACATGTTGAAGAAGTTAGTAAACCTGATATCTCGAATCAAGATGGACTTAAAGAATATTTTTGGGTAGATACCTAGAGTACTTGAATGATATAATTGACTTGGATGAGAATGCTAAAGATGTTGACGGTGCATGGCTAGGGAAGAGTAAACTGAAATATAAATACAAAGTGAAACAAAAAAGAGAGAGATCAAAAGTAGGATCTATTGATCAAGAATTTTTAAATAGCGACCTCAAAGTATCCATTCATTGGACTTGTGGACAATCTAATTGATGGTGATTCTCCTATAGGATGATGGTGTAAGATATGCACAAGGAAAAATAAAAAGGAAAAAGAGGTTTTAGCTTAAAAAATACACCATGGACAAGCATATGGTTAAAGTTCCTAAGAAGAGAATTATAGATAGAGTGAAACAATTAGTGATAAGATGGAAAACCAAGGAGGAATGTCAAATTTTGATGTCCAAGCCTATGTTTCTAATTAGTGTCCCAACACTTAGTAATTTTCAAGTCATTTACTAGGAAAGATTACATGGTCATCAGTGTGACTGAGTTATCTAGTAACAACCAAGCATACAACACTTATACCAAGTGAGATAGTGATTGCATTTAGTAGAGATTGAGCAGATATGCAAGCCAATGAATATAGTATGAGCTGAGAAATATAATGAAGACTGAGATTATTGAAATTTTATTAAGAGCCCAAAAAAAAAACATATAGAAGCTGAGTAATAGTATGAAGGTTTATGCATGATAGAGCATTAGAACATTCAAGTGTTGAGTAATTTAGTTTTGATATACGAGTTTGTAATGTAACAAATTCATATATAAACCATTTTGGCTGACATCTATATGACATTTAATATTTATAGAACTAGAACAAATGTTGATTACATGTCATTATAGAAAGTAATGATCCCTAGGCATACAATACAACCAATTAAGAAAAAGGATGTAAATGACAAAAGATGATGAAGTTTAAGACATCGATCAAGATCTAGAAACTTCACATGATGTCTATTTAAGGAGGATTATAACCCTAGAATCACATACAAGAAAATAAATTGAAAATGTATAAGGGATATGGACAAGTGAAGGAGTGAAGAGAAGTTTCAAAAGGTAGATGTAGTAGAGAGCAATTAGAGTAGTGAAGGTTTGAACAAATTAATTAGATTAGGAGAATTAAACCAAAGATAAAGGAAAGAGGAGACCCATGATCAACTTGTAAAGAAAATCAAGGGTTAGGTATTGAATCAATTATTTTATAATTTAGAAAGGGAAAATCTCTTAATAGAGTTGTCCTAACAGGTTTATGCAAATATCCTAATAGATTCCTTACTTTATTGTGAATGTAAAATCATTTAACAAGGTGAGACCTAATAGTCTCTTAAGCATTTAATAGTGCAGACCTCTCACAGGGTAGATCATATCTTATGGTCAAACATTGTAACCTTAATAGGTTAACTTTATTTTTGCAACATTGAAAATTTGTGGGTTTCATCCCCACCCTAGTTTTACGTTCATCTTGAAGTGTTTCTGGGTAACCAAATCATTATGTGATGTGTTGAACTATTATGGATGTGATATATTGCATTTATATTTTAGTATTATAGTTTTATTGATATATCTATGAAATTATCTAGATATAAACTAAAGGAATTGCTTTTATGTCAAAAGTTTAAGATCCTAATTCACCCCCCTCTTAGTATCATGTTTCCCATATAGTTATTGCAACAATTTGATGCAGAGCCCTCTATATTTATCTTCAAGGAATCTTAGTTCAACTCAAGGGATTCACAATAGGCTGGTACACCCTCAAGGAACCAAGAACATCTCAAAGATTACAACAAAGAACCCTGACATTATACACCGATAAAGACAACATCTTCACTCACACAATCAGATTGATATGTCTGATTCCATTGTTCATAACTTCTGTTCTAAACATCTTCTTGAAAAACCTTTTGGATTAATTGTTCAAAATTAGTAATTCTAAAACATATCCAAAGCTGAGACCAATCCAATAAGAATATTATAAATTATGTACTCTGAACCAAGACCCATATTTTCTGTCATAAACCAGAAACGAAAATGGTAACCCTGCCTAGGGCATCAAATATATTTCACAAAAAAAATTCAAATAACCCAAAACTAATTCCACATCATCCATTTCTGAGTCTAGTTTCCAAATCTGTAAGCCATTAATTTATCCAATACATAAATCAATGTATAAGCACAAATCTTTGCCTGCAACACCATTGAAGGCATTTAAAAACCAGTTTTCACTCAAATCTTCATAACTTTCACAAATATATATAAAAACAACCCAAAACAAAAGGAAATGAAAGTTAATTCATGTATCTTTCCAATGAATATTTTTAGAGGTCTTTATTTTCCAAAATATTCCTGTACAAAACGTTTCAATCTGACTGTAGTTGGTCATTCTCAAATCTGCAATTTACAAGCTTTGCCAAAACCTGCATAACTTCTTCATTTCTAAATGAAACAAATCCAAACCAAAGCCAAAAGAAATATTATTCACTTCTCTATCCAAATATACAAAATTTACATGGTTTCCAGGCTGTACATGGTCGTACAAGACCTGGAACCAACACTAAAACTGAAAACCAATCAAAATAACAACTTAGGATATTACCAAATTTCTTCAAAATGTATCTATTTCTTTCATTCATGCTTTGGTTCGACCTTACATACATTTTTATAGATTTTTTGGTTGGTTATAACTTCCAAACCACCCTTTAAACCAACCCATTACATTCTTTTGACCCTTTTGCATTTTTGACAACATTTTATGCACTTTATGCATTTTTACATTACAACTTTCATACAAACCCAACCTAGACCAACAGTATGACTCAAATGACTTTAGATGGATGCTAATAGATCCATTCACCAATTAAATAAATATTTTTACATTATTTATCATATTAAGACCTCCTTTGACAACTTATCACAAATGGCTTCTCTAGCTTTTATATTTTTGTCTTCTTGAAATTTAGGTGTCTTTGCACCACAATTGGTATTAGAGCTAGTTCTTTTGTCAAGAAGCCTAACAACTTGAGAGGATAAGATCATGAAGATGCAAGTGTATAAGTTGGGAAAGGCCATTGAGAATTAGATGATTGAAATTTAGATCGGCTTGCAACAATTGGAAACATCAAGAGAAGAGTTAAGGAAATCCTCAAAGAGAAGAAGACAGATGGCTATACAACTTAATGACAATCAATACACAGAAGTTGATACAAAAGGACTACTGGATAATGGAAATAATGGTAATAAAGATGAGGCAATGAAAAAATTACTAGAAAAGAATAGTGCCATAGTGAAGGAAGTAAAAGATCTCAAGATAGGACAAGACATTCAATCAGTTACACTTTGTGAAGCTATTGAACAAAGGAAGAAAGAAATGGAAGCTAAGCTCATGTTTGAAGAAGAAAAAAGGTAAATAGCTAGTAGACTTGAAGAGACATCATTTAAAGTTCAAAGGATTACAAACAATCAGCTTGATATGATAAATCAAAAGGTAATTGCAAATCAAGAAGCAAATAGAAAGGATGTGGAGATCACAAATCAAAAGTTACAGAATGAGCAATTAAAAAATGAGTTGAGGCATGAAAAGGAACTCATGGAGAGAATGAACAAACCAATTAAAGTAATCAAGAATTTTGAAGACATGATGAAATCACCTAGAGAAAAAGACACCTCTAGACTTGGATTCAAGCAATGTTCAACTATTGAAGAAGGAGAATAATCCAAGAATGGAGAACAAAGGAATTCAAAATCAAAGGAAAACCTACATGTTATCACTATGGGAAAATTGGACACAACCAACATTTATAGAAGCAAAAAGGGTAAACAAATCCCTAAACCAAAGCCAAGTGATAATTGTCTAAATTGTAAGAAAACATGACATCAAACACATGAATGCAAATCAAAGAATAATGATTCAACTAGAAAAGTACCTAGATTCCAAGGACATTCCTACAACTATTAAAAATATGGACATAAAGACTATGAGTGTAAACTTAAGAAGAAGTCACACTGGTCACCTGAGAAACAAACTCATACAACAAAGAAAGGAAACTCCTAAAATTGGGATTATAACACATGGTATATTTGTCATTATTGTGGAGAGTGTGGAAACATTCTAGAGAATTGCATCAAGAAAAACTTTGGAGGAAACTACAAGAAATGGCTAAATGGAGAGATACTATGCTTCAGATATCTCAAAATTGGACACATCAATAAGAACCACAAAACAAAGACACTAATACTAGCACCAACACCAAGCAATGAAATGATAAACTAGAAGGAAAGAAGACATGGATAGAGATAGTAAGAGGTGTAAGTAGTAGAGTAGAATATACTTTGATAACCCAATCTAATGGAGCAGGTGATCACTGTAGACACCTAAATTTGATTACACTATTTTAGTAATCCTATTTAGTTATCTAAAAAGGCATTATTAATTAAATTTATATTTAATTAATCCTTTGTCATCCCCTAGTTGATTAATTTAATTAATCATCTATAGTCCTAATTGATAAATCAAATAATCTATTATTTATCAATTAAATCCTATTCTTCTATCTAATTCAAAAAATCCCCATTTTATTAAATAAATCTATTTGATAAATGAAATCCTCAAATTCAAAAACCCCTAAGCTATCTCTAATCCTCCATTTAGCCTAATCCACCCCATCCACCCATACTAAACAAGCTTAACCACTAACTCACCCACCCTCATTAATGCCATCCACTTGTACATCTCTAACATACTTAAGCTAATCCTAAACCCAAGCCTAATCCACCCCCTAATGTTGTCACATTCCTTAAACAAGTTTAAGACTTTCTTAATCCAAACCAAAGTCTCCCCTCAAAAAACCCAACCACTAAGTCATGAGTGCTCTTACAAAACATAAAAGACTCTTACAAGCCCACTCATGACTCTTACACCCATCTTCCACACTCTTCCCTCTTCCACACTCATTCCTCTTACATCCCTCTTACATACTCAACCCCACTCATCATGCCTTTAACCAACCCTTCACCCTACCCTCTCACACTCATCCTCCTTGTGACAAGTGTCACCTTCCCATTGGTGCTAAACAAGCACAATCCATGTGCTCTCCTTTGAGTGCATCCTAGCCCTCCTTAAGCCTTCATCCATCCTTGCATGTAAGCCCTCCATCCCTCTACCCCTTAGCCTATAAATTGAATCCCATCCCAAGCCATTTCATCAACAATCTTTGAGCTAAAGTTACCATGCTATTTCGAGAACCAAAGCCATCAACCATACCCTTATAATGCCAAATTGAGAGCTCACAAAGCTACCAATTTGCCATTACCCATCTCCATTGAAGCAGCTTTTGAGCATCTTGAGCATACATCCACAGCAAAAGGACACATCTACAGAATCAAGAAAGCATGGAGTGTTTTCTCTTGTGAGGTTTGCACTTCTTGTTTTCTTTCTTTGTCTAAGCATATATGTGAATTTAGTTTTTGGTTTGTGAATGTTTACTTTATTTGTTAATGTTCTTTGCATACTAATTCTGGTTCTACATTTTGGCATGCCCGGTGGGACCCCACTATGGGTCATTTAATCATCTATTTTCATCTATATGTCATTTTTCTAACCATCTAATGTTTGTTGTTGTTTGAGTGTGTTGTGAGGGTGTTTTGCTTGTTTTTGCAGGTTAAAGAACGCACTTAGGAAGAAGAAATACCATCTAAAAAAAAAATTTCGCATTTTTCAACTTTTTTGGCGCAGTTTTGGTGTCTGCAACCTGTTCTGTTTGCAAAAATCTGTCTACGAAAATCCGCATCTGCGAAAATCGACATCTGCACAAATCGATGTCTGCGAAAATCCGCGTCTGCGAAAATCAACATCTGCAAAAATCCGCATCTGCGAAAATCGTCGTTTGCGAAAATCCACATCTGCACAAATCGGCGTCTCTACTTGTCACCTGTGTTCTGTGCTGCAAATCTATATTTCAGCGTCTTTGTATTTTGGCGTCTCTGTATTTCAGCGTCTTCATATTTTGACAGACTGTCTTCTCTGCTTGCTTATGTTGCATTTCTGCTTTATTATTAGTGGTTCCGTAGGATTTAGACCATTTTAAGCATTTTTACGCGTAGAAAAAATAGCAAAAATAGTTAAAAATTTTTTTCCCATAGTTAAGCTCCCATTTTTTGAAGATTTTGGCTAACTAACTAAATTGCTTTTTTTTGTCTCATTGCAGGTTGGAGCACATATGGAACCACTAACCATGTTTCTTGCAGGTTTTCATGTTGCTAAAAAAATGAACTTGAATGTTTAACCATTTGTCTTTGAATGCATGTTGCTAAAAAAATGAACTTGAATGGTTAAACACATTTTCCATTGAATGAATGTTGCTCAAAACACACTCTTGAATGTCATGGATTAAAATCAACTTTCCTTGGAATGCATGCTTAAAACAACAAATCCAATCTTGAATGCCAAGGATCAATTAACCATTGCAATATCAAACACTTCATTTGGAGCTTCTAAAATTGAACAAAACAAATCTCTTTTCCACATGCAATCTAGGTAAAGTTTGATTTTTGGACATTTAAGAAATTTTGTTAAGTTAAAATACAAATTTACAAAAATCAATTTGAGTAGTTCCTTGGACTCACCTCTTTTCTAATCACCAATCAAATATTAACCATTGGTTGCAATCTCAGCGCCATTTATGGGGATGGGTCTACTTGAAAAAGGTGTTAAATGTTCCACAATCTAACTCACTCACTTGGTCTTTGAACGTTTGCTTTAACTTTATCAAAATTATTAAATGGCCAAAACTCTAGATTAAATCGATCACACTTCAAGTTTGGGCACTAAAATTGAACAACAACTGATGTGGAGAGCCTCCAGGTGCGCACTTGAAATCGAATCTCACACACTTTTGTTTTGGGCTTAAAACAAACTCACACTCAATCTTGAATGCTTTAAAGAAAATTAATCGATACTTGACGTGGAGGGCCTTCGGGCGCGCAAGTTTGCTTTTGTTGACCCTAACTCTTCTTATTGTTTGCATTCTTCGATCGATTTACTTTTGTTGGTGCTTCAAGTTGGAATTGAACATTGTCTCTTAAACATGAGTGCTTGCAAAGTCTAGATTAGCACACAAAAGAGTCAGTTGGTAAAAGAACAAGCGTGTTTTTTAGCCCAAGGTCATCCAAGTCTTCTCTCCCCTTGTCATCTTTCGAGGCCATCTTGGGTGCATAAGATTAGGATCCAAAACTTTGTTTCTTTTTAGGAGGCCTGCTTGGGGATTTCATCACCCCTTAGACGACCTCAACTCCAGCGTTCTGGCAGAGTATAAGAATCAGGAGGTGAATCGAAAGACACCTCTCTTGGGATCAAGATTTTGTCATTCGAGCTAAGCCTCAAGGAACTTTATACCCTTGAGAAGTGAAAGAGGAGAAGTGGGTTACCGCTCCTCTCGGCTGTGTGACATCCTTTTGGTCTCATCTACAGATTTGGGCCTCACGTACCTTGCGTATATCAAGGACTCCCTAGCTAAACCAATTGTCTGCCTTGCAGAAAACCATCAGGAATGTTAATGTGTTTGGAGTGACTGATCGAAACATTTGTAGAACATACACACTCCTCGATGCAAGTATCACATTCTGAGAACCACAAACTTCTATATGGGTGTTCCTATCTATTGCTTGTTTTTATTTTACTTGTTGAATGAATGTTTGCCAAACTTGGTCAATCCTAGCTTAGGGCACACTTAGCGTAGTCACTGCCTATTTTAGAAGTTGAACATGTTGAAGCAAAACAACTAGAATCTCCCAAAGCCAAACAAATTCAGGAATTTATGTTGGAACAACCCAAACCCAAACAGAAGTTTCACAAGATCAAACTCAAGCCATCTCTAGCATACCAAGAACTTTCAGCCAAGAGAAAAGAAATAACACCAAGCCCACGAATTGCCAAACTCCACAAAGAAAAGGACAAAGCTACCGACGAAGCACTTCAAGAGGCCTGGTTAGAGCGCACCATCAAATTTAGCCAAGATCCAGGAGTTAATCATGCTTATGCCTTACCAACTAGGCATGATTTCTATGATTAGACACTCTTGTTTCTCCACATCTTCTTGGATAAGCTTCACTTTAGAGTCATCTTTGTAGAAAAGCCAGCCATCTTAGGTTATCCCCTTAAGCATTATTAGCTCATCCACCTCATTTAGAATCAAACCATCTAGCTAGCAATCAAAAATCTGCACAGCTAAGCTTTCAAAATTGTTGTCACCTTGCTAAAAGTTTGCCATTCCTAAAATCTTCCAAATCCACCAATCTCACCAAGGTTATCCCTTTGACAGAGCTTTGTCTAGGGTAATCTAGCTTTGTCACTTGTTATCCCTCATCACCTAGAGCTAAAGGTTGGGATCTGCAAGTGGTCAATCTCGTGTTCTTCCTAAAGGATCATCAGTCTATCCTTAAGTTGACACAATCACCACCAAGCTTGCACATAGGAAAGCATACCTTTTGTGCTTTGACAACATATCTTTGAAGTTAGAATCTCCAACCCAATCCTCCTTAGGTTTTTTCATATAGCTTTGCCTCGACCTAGGAAATCATTTGTATAGAAAAGCCTTCTCCCTTTTGCATCCATCAGCATTATTGCATCTCATCCCTAGGAGCATTTTTCATGCCACCCGTCACTCGCTTAGCCAAGAAGAAAGAAACAATGGAGCCCTATCATTTGGATCGAACAACCTCACCCCCCTTGAGCACTCAGCCATCCTTCAGCCCAGAGCCAGCTATGCCATCACCTACTGACATTAAAGCTTTCATGAACCAACCAGGAAATGCAGTATTGGTAAACGCCATTATAGACAAAAACAAAGAGACAATCATGGCTAATTTTCAAAGGGACAATGTAGGAACCTTTGACTTTGGAAGACCCCCTCCATTATCAGATCCATCTCACCCATTGTTTGGGCAGCTGCCACCACCCATAGGCTCTTATGATCCAAATTATCCTCAATATATTCCAAAAGAAGAGCCTCCAGCCAATCCATATGACCCAACAGACCCAAACATACCATCATCCACCCAAGTTGAAATCTCCATGCTGCAAGCCAACCCAACCACCACCACTCCATCCTTGGTTCATACCTCTCCGCTCCAAACCCCCTTTACCCAAAACACCTCACCGTTCACCCCCTTCACTATTGCTGCTGCTCCCCAACCCAGCCTTCCAAATCCACCCATCTCCCAAATTAGTGCTAGCATCTTTGGCCAACCTTAGCAATATACAACAGGGATGCCACCCATGGGGCCAAGTAATCAACCTTTCATCACCCCTAGCTTGTTCACAAAAGCCCAAAGTACAATCCCATCATTTCCATTAAGTCTTGGGAGCTCAATACCACCAGCCACAAATCCACAAGCTACTACCTTCACTCCACAAAGCTATCAAATCCCACAAGCTACTGCCAATCTTCTACCAAGCTCCCAAGTGACCCCAGCTCCCACCACCACTCTACCAAGCTTCCAAATCTAGCCACAAAGCTATCAAACCCCATCAGTTCCATTCCCAAGCTTTCAATTCACACCACCTCCACCACCAACTAATCCATTACCTCCAAATACCAAGTACTTTTCAATGCCACTTCTAGGAGGTAATCCACCACCCCAGCCAACCACCAATTATTTGCAGATACCATCCCAAATGGGGGCACAACCCACATATATTGGTCAAACCCCACAAGCCCTTCGATCCTTTCCCCAAGCCTCACAACCATCTTATACCTTACCTCCACAAAGCAATCCATTTATCCCATAGCTAGCTTATGTTCCTCAATCCCAACCTCAAATCCCATATCAACAGCAAGCCTCGCAGCACATGCAGCAATATGCGCCACCTCCCCCTCAACAACCCGTCATCCACCATGTAGCTGCCCAAACAATGTACAATCCCTATCAGCAAATCCCTCATAGCCATCCATATTCAGTGGCCCCATCCAGCACATACCTACCTCAAGGCACTCCTCCATTGGGGGCACCCCAACCATCACCTATCAATTCAGAGTGGGAGCAAATGAAGACAACCCTGAAAGCCATCCAAGAAGGGAATGATCCAAAGACATTCAAATTTGATAATGTGTGTCCTTATCCATTTGACAGAGCCATTACCACGACACCATTTCCCAAACACTTTGAGGTACCTAAATTTGACAAATTCAGAGGAAAAGGAGACCCTGTCACACATATCAAAGAATTTTACATGCATTGCCAGGACATGGCATACAATGATGTCTTCCTCTTGCACCTTTTTCCCAAAAGCTTGGCTGGACCAACTCTTGAATGGTTTTATAGAATCCCCTATGGCACAATTAAAAACTTTGTTGAATTATCTGAGGCATTTGTAGCCCAATATGCCCATCTTTTTGAAATAGAGCTATCAATAGTTGATCTTGTCCACACCAAGCAAAAAGGTGGAGAAAGCCTTGCCAAATACCTGCAAAGATGGCAAACCCTTACCACCCGCATATCCTGCACCTTGCCAGAATGCCATGTGGTGAAAATGTTTATTGATAATGCACATCCTAGCTTGGCCCACCACATGACCATGAATTGTTTGCAGACCTATAAGGATATCAAAGAGAAAGGAATGATCCTTGAGTAAGGACTCATCAAAGATGGTGTGGTAAAGATTTACAAAGAGGCCAACCAAAATCAATCACATTCCAATGACAAGTCTAGGTATTGGAACAAAAACAAGCATGTTGCAATAGATGGGGTTACTGACACCAGACATGTGAATATCGTTGGTCCTTCTCAAAACTAGTCTAACCCACCATATCAAACAAAAAACCAACAAGCTATCAATTACCAACAACAAAATAACCAAAGCTATCAAAACCATAATACAAGACCCAACTTTCAAGGGTCTAACAATCAAGCTAATGCCATCAATGTAGCTGCAGGGAAAAAGCCCAAATTCCAACCTGCACCTAGAAACTATACACCCCTTGGTGAGCCATTGGATGTTATTTTTGAGAAATTGGCTAAGGTAAACCTCATCAAATTTCCTCCTACCCAGCAAATTGATCCAAGCCAATCCAAAGCTGCATGGTACAAGGACAATGAGTATTGCAAGTTCCATAGGGTAAACGGTCACACCACCTCAGATGCATGAAATTGAAAGACTATGTGCAAGACCTCATTGATCGGAAGGAAATCACTATTGGTGCCCAAACCTCTCCCAATGTAGGCTTACAGATTTATCAAAATGCTTTTCCTCCACACAACAACCAAAATCCTGGAAAAGCACCTATCCAAAACAACACCAACAACTGCCAGCCAAACCAACAGCATGGGAAGAACAATGACCACACTTCATCCTATATAGACTATGGTAGCCTTATAGGTTGTATATCTAAGAAAGAGCCTTCTGTCAATGTTATCAATATCTGAGGACCAGACAATGAGTGTGCGGTCACCACTCGAAGAGCGTGATTTAACATCACAGGCCCACCAATTTTGTCAGCACCATCAGCTCCATCAAAAAGCCGGTACAATATCTTGGAACACCTTGGGAACATGCCAACCCAAATATCCATTTTAGACCTTCTCCGTACTAGTCCTGTGTACAAAGACATCCTTGACAGTGCTCTCATGGAATCCCGTGTCCCTTCTGATATCAATGCTACTGATTTTTGTAATCTTGTTGGACACCTTTCATCCTCATGTGCCCTATCTTTCAAACCCACCGACATACCTGCGGTTGAGCCATATCACACCCCTCCGCTTCGCATAGCCATCATGGTATCCAATTTTGCCGTGAAAAGAGTAATGATAGATAATGGATCAGCCTTGAACATTTGCACCCTAAAATTCATAAAACAAGCTGGGTATACTGAGGCAGATATGATCAGCGAGGTTATCACCATCAAAGCTTATGACAACTTGGAAAGGACCACAGAAGGGACTATTTTGCTACCAATCAAGGTTGGGCCAGTCATTCAAGAGACAGTTTGCCATGTTGTTGATCTAAACCTACCATTTAACATCCTCCTCAGTCGCCCATGGATTCATGCTATGAAGGCCGTTCCATCCACCTACCATCAGTGCATCAAATTTTCGCATCAGGGCACTGAGGTAACCATCCATGCCGGTCCAGAACCCTTTGCTTACTGCAATGCGGTTGAAGCTTCATATACAAACCATTGCCCTGGAATAGACATCGACACAGCCATCGCTAGCTCATCCCACACTTGTAATGACGCAGAAACCATCCTTGCCTCCACCCTATCTACTGTAAAGATCAACAACAAAGGTTGTGGAGAATATAGTCTATCAGATGCATTTGCTGTCGGAGCAATCCTACTTGATCCACATACCCATGGACAGCAAACATATCACAAAGCTAAGGAGATTCCACCTCCTCGATACAAACAGTTTGGCCCAACCACCTTTGTGTCCTCAAAAACCCCTCTTCATGAGGAGCTCACTCCAGATATCAACAATTGGCTACATAAGGATGCACCTCCAAGAAATCAAGCATGCCTTGATCACTTCAGCCAGAAGTATCCCCAACAACATAAGCTCATCACTGAAAAATGGAACTATCAAGGAGGTGGACTAGGACCAAAAGAAAGGGGCATGCAATGTCCCATCGAAGCACATGATTGGGAAATAAAGTCAGGTCTTGGCTTTGGCATACCCACAACTGGGGGCACGAACGAGAACGGTCACGCTTTTTCGAACATCCACCGCGACCTTGTCAAAATCAAAGACATTCCTGAGGAAGTTGAAAAGAGAGCCTACGACGATATCCCAGACCAAATCTTCCTAGGAGACTCTGTTCTCCAGGAACTATCCATCCATCTCATTGACCTACCACTTGCTCATCCACAACTCATAGATTGGGACCAACCAAGTGTCATACATATTGATGAGTTTGCATCAGAGGAAGCGCTTCTAAGATTAATGGGAGCTGAAACTCCTCATAAGAAGACAAAGCCAGATTCTGCCTACATCTACAAGCTAGATCCCAAGGGGTATTTTGGAGAAAATCCCCAACCTAGTTTCGATACACCCAAAACTGGAACTAAGGTAAATCTGGGACTAGCTAAGGTAGCGAAGAGAACCCCTCAGCAAGAAAATCTAGAGCCACAAGCAGAACATGAGGATTTAGTATTGCCTCCTCAAGATAATCGACCAGAGGTGTCTTCTATTCTAATAGAGGATACTAGAGAAGTCAACATTGGTTCTTCAGAGATCCCTAGAATTGTTCACATTGCTGCATCCCTATCACAAGACCAAGCTGACCTCCTCTTTGAGGTTTTATGAGAGAACATTGGCTGATTTGCATGGTCATATCAGGACATGCCAGGACTTGATCCAAAGCTTGTAGATCATCATCTTGCAGTTGATCCAAAGATCAAGCCCGTCAGACAAAAGCTTAGAAAAATGCACCCCAAGGTGGCATTACTAGTCAAAGCTGAACTAGAAAGAATGTTAGCTGCTAAGGTTATCCGACCTATCGACTACTCAGAATGGATCTCCAACATGGTCCCTGTCACTAAGCCTTCCGGTGACATTAGAATCTGCACTGATTTTAGAAATCTTAACAAAGCTTGTCCAAAGGATGATTTTCCCTTGCCCAACATAGATATGTTTTGTAGATCTTATAGCTGGACATGAAATTCTGTCCCTTATGGATGGATTTTCTGGGTATAATCAGATCAAGATTGCAGAAGAGGACCAGCATAAGACAACATTCACTACCCCTTGGGGAACCTTTTCCTACACCATGATGCCTTTTGGCCTAAAGAATGCTGGGGCTACCTATCAAAGAGCTATAATGCTGGGGCTACCTATCAAAGAGCTATGATAGCCATTTTCCATGATCTTATCCATAGCATTTTGGAAGATTATGTGGACGATATCCTAGTCAAATCTCACACCTTCATGGATCATCTTGCTGACCTGGAAAAAGTCTTTGATAGGTTGGCCCAATATCATCTCATGCTAAATCCCAAGAAGTGTGTCTTTGGGGTCACATGTGGCAAGCTTCTAGGCTTCATAGTTTCTAAATGAGGTATAGAGATCGACCCCAAAAAGGTCAAGGCTATCTTAAACATGCCTCCTCCCCAGACACTGCGACAACTTCGCTCTCTTCAGGGAAAACTTCAATCTGTCCGGTGCTTCATCTCCCAACTTGCAGATAAGTGTACATTGATTTCACACTTGCTAAAGAAGAATGAGAACTTCAAGTGGGATCTTTCATGTCAGTGTAGCTTCGATCAGCTCAAGCAGTACCTCACCAATCCCCCTATCTTGGTTCCACCAGTTCCTGGTCATCCCTTGATCTTGTATATATCAGCAACACCTACTGCTCTAGGGGCACTTCTAGCACAACATGATGATTATAGCAGAGAGAGAGCTCTCTACTATATCAGTAGAACCCTAGTTGGCTATGAACTCAATTACACTCCTATGGAAAAAGCTTTTTTGGCAGTTGTTTTCTCAACTCAAAAGCTTCACCACTACATGCTAAGTCATACCATCCAACTAGTCTCTAAGGTTGATCCTCTCAAGTATATGCTCTCTAGAACAACACTCACAGGTCGGCTAGCAAAATGAGTTATGCTACTAAGTGAGTTTGACATCCAGTATGTGGACAGAAAGGCAATCAAAGGGCAAGCTATAACAGATCACCTAGCTGATGCACCTCTAGTAGATGCATATCCTTTGCTCACAGAATTTCTAGATGAGCATATTTGCCTAATTGAAGAACAACCCCCATGGAAGCTTTATTTTTATGGCTCATACACCTCTCATGGATCAGGGGCAGGAATATTATTAGTTACACCTCAAGGAGATTACATTCCAAAATTCTTCAAGCTACAATTCCCTAGCACCAACAATATAACAGAATATGAAGCTCTTGTAGCAGGATTAAAGATAGCTGTAGAATGGAATATCACTGAGTTACAAGTCTTTGGTGATTCCCAACTCATCATCAAACAAGTCTTAAATGAATATCAAACCAAAGATGAAAATCTATTACCCTACAAAGAGCTAGTTGATTAGCTGACCCAACATTTTACAAAGCTTCAGTTTACACAAGTGCCTCGAATGCAGAACAAGGCAGCAGATGCCATGGCCACTATCGGCTCGCTCTTGGAAATTCCCCAAGAAGCTCGCAGTATGAGTTTTTAGTTGAGAAGCTCCTCACACCTGCCTATGCGAATAAGGATTCAAACCGTGTTTGTATCTTGGTTGGTCCCCAATCCCCTTGGTACCATGAAATTCACACTTACCTTAACGATGGCATCATATCCCCTCACCTCACACGTATCCAATGCCAGAACCTCATTCAAAAATCATCCCGCTATGTTATCATAGCCAATACCCTATATCGTCGGGGTTATCATGATACTCTCTCTCGATGTTTAGATGAAAATGAGGCCGCGATGGCATTAAAAGAAGTACATTCTAGACTTTGCGGTGCCCACACAAGTGGTATTGTCCTAGCACGACAAATCCTTAGAGCAGGCTACTATTGGCCTACCATTGAAGAAGACTCTTGTGACTTTGTCAGAAAGTGTCTCCCATGTCAGCAACATGCAAATCTTGTGCACGCTCCAGCACAGGATCTACAGCCTATTGCACCACCTTGGCCTTTTGCTTGTTGGGGCCTTGATCTAGTTGGAACTATCACACCTCTCTCATCTAATGGACATAAATGGATAATAACAGCCACAGACTATTTCACTAAGTGGGTGGAAGCAGTCCCCCTAGTCTCAGCTACAGGAGTTCAAGTCCCCAAGTTCATCTTGTACCACATCGTTTGCCGCTTCGGTATCCCATCCACCATCTTCACTGACCACGGAGGTAACTTTGAAAATCTCAACATGGAAGAATTATGCACTTCCCTCTGCATCCATCACCACTTTTCTAGCCCATATTTCCCACAAGGTAACGGCCAGGCAGAGGCGACTAATAAGACCCTCCTCAAAATCCTAAAGAAAGTTGTTAATGATTTTGGCCGTCATTGGCACCTTCAAATAAATCTGGCTCTATGGGCCTATCAAACTTCCTTCCATACATCCACAGGCACAACTCCATACTCCCTAGTCTATGGTGCCGAAGTGGTATTACCTATAGAAGTTGAACTTCCCTCACTACGGATATCTTTGTGAGGGCAAATCTCAGATGAAGAATACAGAGTAGCTCAACTCACCCAGCTAGATCTCTTAGACGAGAAGAGACAACAAGCCTATGACCATCTCACAGTTTACCAAACTCATCTCAAAAGGAATTTCAACAAGAAGGTGCTCCCATGACACTTTCATCCAGGTGATATGGTCCTCAAAGAAAATATGAAAGTCCAAGCAGATCGAGAAAAGAAAGGCAAGTTTGAACCTACATGGCTTGGTCCCTATGTGGTTACTGCCTCCTTTGGCTCTGGAGCCTATCAATTATCTACACCAGAAGGAGAACTCTTGAATGATCCCACTAACATCATTCATCTCAAGAAGTTCTATGCTTGAAGATCTTTGGTCTACCCAGCTTTTGAAAAATACAAAAAAATAGTAAAGAGAAATAAGCATTCAATGGTGAAAACTTGGCAATTCAAGCGCCTTGGATAGGTACCTTGGTGAAAACTTGGTAATTCAGGCGCCTTGTGTGCTAAAGACTAATCCATTATCTATCACTATCCTATCCCTCATCCATCCACCCACCATCCCATAAAACACCTGCTTGTTCCCTTGGTGTTCCAATAAAATATCCAAAATCTAATGGAGCTTGTCAATACCTCCTGTACAGCTTGTAAATCTTTTACCAAAGCTTGTATTATACCTTGTAAATCTTGTACCATACCTTGTATATATTCAAATCTTGTCCAAAGCTTGTACCATATTCCATCTTGTAAATAATCTTATATCCTAGCCTATATCCTATCACATGCACACACAGAATCCCATTTTCCTTAAGCTTTTCACAAACCATCTACCTATCCACCTATCAACTATTATAGACATCCCATCCTTCACAAACATTTCCATCTCACAAAAAACCAAAACATGAACAAAATTGTACATTTGTAACATATCTTGGTCTATCAGCTTGTACATCCTCTTTAGCTTAGTATCATTGTATCTATCCGGCTTTCATGTTATTTCATCCTTGGTCAACATCTTGCACACATCGCACACCTTGGTAAGACATTCCAATGCATCCTTTAGCTAGATCTCCTATCACCAAAGTGTTATCCTTCTTAGTTTAGCTTGCTAGATGCATCACTCATCCAGATCCATCAGCTTAGGTGCTCTCTGATAGATCCTTGCAGGATATAGCTTTCCTCGTGTCCGATCTTGGTCCGTTAGTACCTCGTCCTACCCATCTCATTGGCAAACAGTTCTCTTTTGGATTTTCGCTTTCTTTTGATTTGGGATCTTCCCTTTTGGGTCTTGAAATATCTTTTCCAAGCAATCTCCTTGTTCCCTCCTCAAGGTTGCCATGATCTTCCATATCATGGTATGCTGCGAATGGGGCAATTAGAGCGTAAGGTCTTGATTAGGTCTTTTTCTTGTTTTCTTTTTCTGCTTGTGGGTTACCTAGTGTCGTTTCCACACTGCTTCCTTTGGGATTCATGTGTGATACTGGGGCAATCCTTGTGTGTTTATTTTGAGTCAGTTTGTTAGTCCTCTAGACGGTTGGTGAAAAGGCCTTGATGTTCTCGGTAACCTTGGCAATTAACCAATAGTCCTATAGCAAATCTAGTGCTCAACTACATGGTGGTACTTCTCTTTGAAGTATCCCCCCGCTCAAAAAGCTTCAATGGATTCCCTTCATCTCGATTATTCCCCATCCACATCCTACATCTGTCGCTCCTACCCCAGCTTATGCATCAGTATCTCTTTGAATCACTCCTCACACTTAGCTTTAGGGATCCACAATCCTAGTCTTAGGGATCCACCAATCAAATCCATCCACCAAGCCTCATCTTTCGAGATCCACAATCCTAGTCCTAGGGATCCCCGAAACCCATCTTTCGCCAATCTGACTCTTTGAAATCTTGTTGCATCAGCTTTTTCCATCCCATAATCCATCTCCCTACTATGGATTCCTTTTAGAGCACTCCGCTCCTCCATCCCCCCCCCCCGCAAATCTTGGAAAGTCTTCAGCTTGTTTCCTCTTGTGCATCTGATAGCCCTTTATCATTCTCCCGTAGTGAGAGTTTGAGCTAATTTAACCCCTTCTCTTTTCCAATCTGTGTCTTAGCTCATCTCAAATTCTTGTACTTTTCAAGAAGTTGTCAAGCCTCATTTCTCTCCCCGCCACCTTCTTGAGGGGGCATCATCTAAGTCTAGTCTCTCCTCTTCTTATCCAAGACTGGGGCAACCTTGTTGCTAAAACATCTTCTTCATGTCGTCTTCATTCGAACTTCTTTGAAATAGTGTTGTCTCAACACTATGTCAAAGAGGGGCAAAATGTAGACACCTAAATTTGATTACACTATTTTAGTAATCCTATTTAGTTATCTAAAAAGGCATTATTAATTAAATTTCTATTTAATTAATCCTTTGTCATCCCCTAGTTGATTAATTTAATTAATCATCTATAGTCCTAATTGATAAATCAAATAATCTATTATTTATCAATTAAATCCTATTCTTCTATCTAATTCCAAAAATCTCCATTTTATTAAATAAATCTATTTGATAAATGAAATCCTCAAATTCAAAAACCCCTAACCTATCTCTAATCCTCCATTTAGCCTAATCCACTCCATCCACCCATACTAAACAAGCTTAACCACTAACTCACCCACCCTCATTAATGCCATCCACTTGCACATCTCTAACATCCTTAAGCTAATCCTAAACCCAAGCCTAATCCACCCCCTAATGTTGTCACATTCCTTAAACAAGTTGAAGACTTTCCTAATCCAAACCAAAGTCTCCCTTCAAAAAACCCAACCACTAAGTCATGAGTGCTCTTACAAAACATAAAAGACTCTTATAAGCCCACTCCTGACTCTTACACCCATCTTCCACACTCTTCCCTCTTCCACACTCATTCCTCTTACATCCCTCTTACATACTCAACCCCACTCATCATGCCTTTAACCAACCCTTCACCCTACCCTCTCACACTCATCCTCCTTGTGACAAGTGTCACCTTCCCATTGGTGCTAAACAAGCACAATCTATGTGCTCTCCTTTGAGTTCATCCTAGCCCTCATTAAGCCTTCATCCATCCTTGCATGTAAGCCCTCCATCCCTCTACCCCTTAGCCTATAAATTGAATCCCATCCCAAGCCATTTCATCAACAATCTTTGAGCTAAAGCTACCATGCTATTTTGAGAACCAAAGCCATCAACCATACCCTTATAATGCCAAATTGAGAGCTCACAAAGCTACCAATTTGCCATTACCCATCTCCATTGAAGCAGCTTTTGAGCATCTTGAGCATACATCCACAGCAAAAGGACACATCTACAGAATCAAGAAAGCATGGAGTGTTTTCTCTTGTGAGGTTTGCACTTCTTGTTTTCTTTCTTTGTCTAAGCATATATGTGAATTTAGTTTTTGGTTTGTGAATGTTTACTTTATTTGTTAATGTTCTTTGCATACTAATTCTGGTTCTACAATCACAACACATCTAACTAAAGAAAGAAGGTATATAGGAATTTTATGCTCAAAGCTATGTTTTACATTAATTACTAGTATAGAAGTAATGCAAAGTCATATCTACATAAATAAAGATGCATTGAGAAATTTTATAAGTAATAAATTAGTAAGTATTGAACATTAGTGGTACAGTATATATTGACCAAGCCTTGTGGTATACACTGAGTGATCAAGAAAGTTTTCTTACTGACCAAGAGAAATGGTTATGACCAAGTGAATAACATTGGCCAAACTACAAGTGTAGACCAAGCTAGCTATCATACACTATCTAAGTATGAAGAAATTAATTGCACACATAAAATTAAAAATCAAAGGTATTTATCAAATTTGGACATTCATTTTTTCTCACCAAGCAACTAGAGAGCCCACTAGAAGATTTAAAGGTGGTAAAAGTGATTTTAGCAACCAGAGCAAAGAATATCAATAAGTTATCAAAAAAACCATGAAGTGAGGTAAGTATTACTTTCATTACTAAGGTATTTAGTGAAGGTAGTCTGTGAAAATGTAGTTCACAATGGTGTCTAGTAGTGAAATGGTAAAGGATATTAGTGCACAAATCATTAGGAATGATCAAGAACCTCCACCAAATTTCATAAATTTAGTTAACATTGAAACCCCTATTGATGATATTGGAGTGTTGTCATCAATTACACCTAGAATCTTGACTATTCAAGTTATTAGGTCATGCTATCAATGTAATATTGGAGAGATTGGAGACTATAAAATAAGAGTAGCATATGAAAAGCTATGCTTTGATAGAATTTTGAAAGATGAATTCAAGATCATTGTTGACAAATGGCTTATTTGTGCCATATTTTTTCCTAATGGTTTCAAGATTGAATGGATCAAAATTGTGCTCAACCAAGTGCATACCATGAAAATATGGTTGGAAGGGGGACCAATAAAGATAAACAAGGAAATCATTCGAAGGGCAACTGGGTACCTTACATTGGATTGACCAAAGAGCATAAGGAACAAAACCAAGAATGAGATTGAAAATTTGACCAAGGTGAAGTGGAATGGTCATGAAATGTCAATAGATAATATTGAGGATCTACTAATTGAATTTTTTATTCATGTGATTACACACAAGTTCTATCAATCAAGTAGTTTGAACAACACACCTTGCATAGCAGTTGATTTAGGCTACAAAATTGTGAAGCAAGATCATTCATATGACCTTGCCAAGTTGCTCTTGCATCAACTCATAGAGAACCTAGAAGTAATAAGGAAAGTGAAGAACTCATCTTGTAAGTTTGGCTCCCTATTAGTTTGTATATTTTTCTATGTACATAATTATTTTCCTACCATTGGAAGGATTGGATGGGATAGAAATAGAACTCCTATGCAACAATTAAATGACCTAAAAGATAGGTTGGGGGAAAATTTTGAGGTAGTGATGGACAACTATTTGGAAGATTTAAAGCTAAAATGATGAAGAATAGGATGAGGATTCTAAATTCTATTATAGATAAATATTATGATGAAATATACTTCATGGTAGATATAGATTTTGTGTATGCATAGGCAGTATTATCGAGGGTATTATGGATGAGGCCCATACCCTATGAGGTGGATGTAGATAATGTTATGACTGCAATTATCATACTATTGGTAGTAGAAGATATTAATGGTAGTACCAAGTAGTTTGGCACATACGAGACTGTTATTGCTGAGCTAACTGTATATGCCAGCACACCTAAGACAAGAAAGCAAAGGAAAAGAAAAGTTGCCGAGGCTAGTAGGATGGAACAAGGAGAAGGGTTTGGACAATCCTCAAAGGATGAGGAAGGAAAAGGAAACAGGCTTGCAGTTAAAAAGCCTAAGGCCACTAGGTAGAAAAAGGTTGTAATAATTGAACCTAAAGTGAAGGAAGACCTTCAGAAAAACATACAAGAAATAGTGGCACCACCAAGGCCAAAAGGAAAGATGATCATCACCACAAGAAGGTCAACACAACCTCCTACTAAGCTATTACTAGGAAGTTCATCCAAGAAATGGAAGTAGGCAGATGTGTAAGTGAAACCAACAAGGAAACTTATCATTGCACAAGAGGAGGAAGATGAAGAAAAGATAGAGTCTAATGAGGCCAACAAACTAAAAGTAGTGAATAGACTCCCTCCAATGGCTATAGATTAGGTATGTAAAAAATTGAAAGAATTAAAAAATATTTTGGCACTCAAAGACTTACAATATGATTCTTTGGGAAATGATGATCAAGTCAAACTTGAAGGCACAATAATTTATATCTTAATTAAGTTCAAGTGTATACCCATGGAATTGGGAATTGGAGTTCTTGTAGGACTATACAATAGAGTGGATGTGAAGTGGAAATGGGAATTGACCACTGAAAAGAATATAAGAGACACAACATTGGCACAAGTTATGCCAGATCTAGGAAAGACACACATGTCTATAGACCTTAAAGATTTTATTAAAAAGTTTATGCCAAGGGACAAGGCACATAAAATTTTGAAGAATAAAGCTCTTGAAATTGAGCAAGATAGTATAAGAGTATGGGAAGAAACATTTGGAGTGCTTACTCCAATAGTAGAGGAGATGGAAGGCCTAGATGCTATAGAATTCAAAGATGATTATAAGAAAGAAGTAATCAAGCTGACAACAAAAATTGAAGAACTTGTTAATGGATATGAACAAAAGGACACTATCACAATTAAAGATAACACTAATACCCCTCTACCTAATCCTAATATATTGATTGAAGAGGAAATTCAAAGTTTGATGAAGGACTCAAGAAAACTTTGTACAAACCCAATTTTTTTATAAATAATTGAATATCCAACTCTTGAAGTGAAGAAGATAGATGATACTGTAGTCACACCAATTATTAAGGCTATGAGTGCCAAGAAACTTGGTAAAGCATTAATTGTATATATTCCACCAATCTATGTGAAATATTTGAACAAGAATATAAATTTTGAGAAAGATTCATGCACACAAATGGTAGAGGATGAAGTGATACTAAAAGAGCAAGAGGCCACTCAAGCTCTTACTTAATTTCCAAATGTAAAGGCTACCAAACCTACCCATGTGACACCTATGTAATAGGTAATATCTACACTAGTGGAACAACTAAAGGAGATATCAAATGAAAAGGGGAAATAATTACAACTATCACTGCCAAGTGATACACCTTTCAGATCTCAGTATGCAACTCATGTAAAGGATGATGATGATGAGTTAGTGAATCTTGATGAGGTAAATACATTACCTAAATATGATTTGAATAATCTTACACTAGATAAAATGCAAGAATTACAAGTCTTGTTGAGTCATAAGGAAAAACAAGAATAACTAAAAATAGAGTAGAAGAGAAGATAGATATTACATACTGTCAAAGATATTTTCATAGATTCATTTGGAATTATAGATGAAAATAATATTCATCCAATTTTGGACCAGCTAGTATATGTGGTTGACAAAATTCAGATAGATGATATAGAGCCAAATGAGAAGTTGTTACAATGGTTTGAAAGGAGAATGGAGCATAACGTGTTACAGAAAGTGTCATGAACTAAAATAGAGACAAGCCAAGCTTTCTACATCTATTACACAGTTGGAAAAAATTTTGAACACTATCAATTCTTTATATGTGAAATTGTGTGATATCAATTTCTTTACATTAGATACTTCATGCTCATTAGAGTTATTGCATGCCAACATGAAAGATAATGTTCATTCATTGGACAAGAATGATATTTCAAGCTCGTCTTCTTAAGGTAATCTTTTTAGCTCGAGATATTTTGAAGAGAGAAACATTTTTTAGATGTTGTAGGATTTATTGACCTAGTTACCAAGCTAGAGATTTAATTTTAGATTTTGGATTGGGTAAAAGAAAGATGGAATACTAGCTATGCCAATCTTGTGGCATGTCATAAAATATTTTTTGAGAAATATCAACTCACTCCAATAGCCCCAAGTTCCATTAATGAAAAAAATAAGGGGGAATGATGAGGAATGATGAGAAAGGTTGAAAGAACAAAGGGGGATATATTCAATAATGCAAAAGGAGGAGATAAGACTAGATACAACTTTTTTTGGTCCCAAAGAGGAGAATACATTTTGAACAAAATAATTTCATCACAAATTTTTTTTGCCACTAACGTCAAAGGGGGAGATTTTTGATCTCTAAGACTAAGTTGTTGATTAGCATCCCAAAACTTAGTCATTTGCAAGTCATTTACTAGGACAGATTATAAGGTCATCACTATGACTGAGTTATCTAGTAACGACTGAGCATACAACACTTATACTGAGTGAGATAGCGATTGTCAAGAATATAATAGAGATCAAGAAGATATGTGAGCCAAGAAATATAATGAAGACCAAACATATTGAAATGTTATTAAGAGCTGAGAAAAAAGACATATAGAAGCCAAGTAATGACATGAAGGTTTATGCATGACCGAACATCATAACATTGAACTGTCGAGTAATCCAATTTTGATATAAAAATTTGTAATGACATAAATTCATATATAAACTATTTTGGCTGAAATTTTTGTGATATTTAAAATTTGTAGAGCTAGAAAAAATGTTGATTACACATCATAATAGAATATAATGATCCCTAGGCATACAATTCAACCAATTAGAAAAAGGGATGTAAATGGAAAAAGATGATGAGTTTAAGCCATCGATCAAGATCTAGAAACTTCACATGATGTCTATTTAAGGATGATTCTAACCCTAGAATCATATACAAGAAAATACAATGACAATGCGTAAGAGATATGTGCAAGTGAAGGAGTGAAGATAAATTTTAGAAGGTAGATCCAATAAAGAGAAATTAGAGAAGTGAAGGAATGAACAAACTCATTAGATTAGGAGAATCATATCAAAGATAAAGGAAAGAGGAGACCCAAGATCAACTTGTAGAGAAAACCAAGGGTTAGGTACTAAATCAATTATTTTGTAATTGATACAAGGAAAATATCTTAACAAATTGGTCCTAATAGGCCTACGTAAATCTCCTAATAGAGTCCTTACTTTATTGTGTGTGTAAAATAATTCAACAAGGTGAGACCTAATAGTCTCTTTTGCTTTTAATAGGGTAGTCCCCTCATAGGGTAGATCATATCTTATGTGTTAGATTGTGGTGACTGATTAGGAAAGTACTATACATACTTCATAATTAGATTTGCTACTATTCGCCATTCATAGATTTGCCACTAAAGTTATGGCTAATTATGGCTGACATGTTATAACCTTAAAGCTGTTTAATACTTGTATAAAAGGGTTTAGGGTTGGGTATTTTGTCATTATGTTGTGATGAAAAATTGGTTCTTGCGGTGATATTGAGCTGTAAGGGATTAAAGATTGTAATCAAGTTGTAATCACTGGATCATAATAAGATCAGACTTGCTATTTGGTGGACGTAGCCCAAGGATTGGGTGAACCACATTAAATATTGGTGCCTTGTGTTCATTTCTGTGTGATCTATTATTTTCTATTATTGGTTATATTTGCATGTAGTTTTTAATTTCTATCCGTGGTTTATCCTAACAAGTGGTATCAGAGCGAGGTTGTCTTTCAGTTATCCTCTGCAGGAAAGTCTCATGGTTAAGTGGAAGTCTCAGGGTTGAGTGGGAGTGATGGAAGATGAGGGTAAGCTGAGGATTGATAGGTTTAATGGGAAGAACTTCCAGTTATGGAAGATGTAAATGGAAGACTATCTATATCAGAAGGATTTATGGAAGTCATTGGAAGGCAAAGCCAAGAATCAAGGAACTATGTCGGAGGCTGAATGGGATCTTTTGGACAAAAAGGCACTCAGAAGCATTCGGTTATGCTTGGCACCATCGGTGGCATTTAATATTACAAAAGCAAAGATGACAAAAGATTTAATGAAAACCCTAGTGACACTGTATGAAAAGCCCTCTGCTTTAAACAAGGTATTTCTCATGAAACATTTATTTAATACGAAAATGGTAGAAGGTGGATCTGTTGCAGATCATTTAAATGAGTTTAATACTATTACTAGTCAGTTATCTTTTGTTGGTATCAATTTTGGTGAAGAAATTAGGGATCTCTTGATTTTGTGTTCTTTGCCTGAAAGCTGGAATGGCTTGGTAATGGCGGTGAGTAATTATGTTCCTGGATCTAGTACCCTAAAATATGATGATGTAATTGGTGTTGTTTTGAGTGAGGAAACTCATAGGAAATCCTCAGGTGGATCTACATCAAGAAGTGCTTTGAATGCACAAAGCAGGGGCAGAATGACTGAAAGAGGAAGTAACTTTGGAAATTGTGGGAAATCAAGAGGAAAATCAAAGGGGAGGAGGTCTCAATCGAGAGGAACAAATGATTGCTAGTACTATGGGAAACCAGGGCACAAAAAAAAAGATTGTTGGAATCAAAAGAAAAATGAAGGAGATAAATCAAATGGAGACAAGGAGGCAAATGTGGTAAGTGACAAATCTAAAGAGGATGCTTTGCTTTTGTCTTTAGAGAGTGTTGATGATTCATGGGTTTTAGATTCTGGTGCTTCATTTCATGCTACACCTCATAGAGGTTATTTCATTGATTATGTCCAAGGGGATTTTGGGCTTGTTTATTTGGGGGATAATGAACCTTGTCAGATTGTTGGAAAGGGAAAAATTAAGATTAAGCTACAAAATGGGAATCATTGGCTACTACATGAGGTAAGACATGTTCCAAGGCTGAGTAGAAATTTAATTTCAGCTGGGCAACTCGATGATGAGGGTTGTGTAGTTACTTTTAATGATAAAAATTGGAAGGTTTCAAAAGGTTACCTTGTAGTAGGAAAAGGTGTGAAAGTAGGCACCTTATATCTTTGTACAGGTCATATTGTTCCTACTACTTTGATTGTTTCAGAGAAAAATGAATATTTAGGAATAATTGTTGCAACTGAGTAGGGAGAAAAAATAGTTGTTGTAGATTCTAATACAACACTGTGGCACAACAGGCTTAGGCACATGAGTGAGAAAGGTATGAAAGTACATCATTCAAAGAAAGTTTTACCAGGTCTGAAATGTGTTAATATAGATTTCTATGAAAGTTGTGCATATGAAAAACAAAAGAGAGTGATTTTTGTAAAGATTGGGAAGGAAAACAAAAAGGAGAAATTAGAGCTTGTGCATACAGATGTATGGGGACCAGCTCAGGTATCTTCCCTTGGCGGCTCTCATTATTATGTTACATTTATTGATGATACAACTAGAAAAGTATGGGTTTATTTCCTTAGACATAAATTTGATGTATTTCAAAATTTTAAGAAATGGAAATGCTTGGTTGAAAATGAGACTGGTAAGAAATTAAAATGTCTCAAATTTGATAATGGTGGTGATTATTGTAGTCATGAATTTGAATATTATTGCTCCACTAATGGTATTCATAGACAAAAAAGTGTTCCAAGGACTCCACATGAAAATAGAGTGGCTGAACGCATGAACATGACTATAATGGAGCACGCAAGGAGCATGAGGTTGCATGCTGGGTTGCCCTTACACATGTGGGCGGAGGCTATCAATACTATAGTATATTTGATTAATAGAGGTCCCTCTACTCCTTTGGGCTATGGTATTCCAGAGGAAGCATGGACTGGTAAGAAGGTGAGTTGTTCTTTTCTCAAGACCTTCGGTTGTGAAGCTTTTGCTCATATAGACTCTGAAAATAGGACCAAGCTAGAAGCTAAATCAAAGAAATGTGTCCTTGTTGGATATGGCATTAATGAATTTGGTTATAGGCTTTGGGATTTTGAAAATCTTAAAATTGTTAGAAGTCGGGATGTCATATTCAATGAGAAAGTGTTGTACAAAGATCTATTGTAGCAACATGAGAAGAAAGAAGATGATTATGTCATATTGGATGATAATCCAAAAGTTGATGTTCTAGCCATTCCTCATGATATGCAACAACTGCAAAAACAAATACCACACACAGCAGTGAATGTTAGATGGTCAACGAGACAAATTAGACCTCCACAAAGATTTTCTCCCTCTTTGTATTCTATTTTACTTATTGATTCTGGTGAACTTGAAAGTTATGATGAAGCTGTGCAGGTGGATACTAAGATTCAGCGGGAGTTTGCAATGAAAGATGAAATGGACTCTTTGCTACAAAATAAGACATGGGATCTATGCAAGTTGCCTACAGGTAAAAAGGCTTTATAGAATAAGTGGGTTTATAGGTTGAAAGAAGAGGAAGGAGGTAAGAAAATATTTAAGGCCAGGTTAGCTGTAAAAGGATTTACATAGAAAAAGGGAATTGATTTTGATGAGATATTTTTTCCTGTTGTTAAAATGACTTCTATCCATACTGTTTTAAGTCTTGTGGCTATTGAAGATTTGCATTTAGAGTAGTTGGATGTTAAAACAACCTTTCTTCATGGTGATTTGGATGAAGAGATATATATGGCCCAGCCATGGGGATTTGAGGTCAAAGGTAAGGAGAACTTAGTGTGCAAATTGAAGAAAAGTTTATATGGCTTGAAGCAAGCACCTCGTTAATGGTATTTGAAATTTGACAGGTTTATGCATGAGCATGGCTATAACAGGTGTCATTCAGATTATTGTGTTTATTTTAAGAGGTTAGATGATGATAGCTACATTATTTTATGTCTATATGTTGATGATATGCTTGTAGCTGGGTCTAACATGGATCATATTAAGGGGCTGAAATGCCAGTTAGCACATGCATTTTCTATGAAGGATTTGGGAGCAGCAAAAAAAATACTTGGTATGAAGATTTGCAGAGATAGGAAGAACAAAACATTGATGCTATCTCAAGCTGATTATGTTGAGAAGGTGTTGCAACGTTTCTCTATGGAGAATGCTCAAGTTGTTTGCACAACTTTACCTGGTCATTTGAAATTGACTAAAGAGATGTGTCCCAAGACACAGGAAGAGGAGGATAAGATGTCCAAGGTACCTTATGCTTCAGCTGTAGGAAGCTTGATGTATGCTATGGTATGCACTAGGCTAGATATTGCACATGCAGTGGGAGTCATTAGAAAGTATATGAGTCATCCAGGATTTGAGCATTGGAATGCTATCAAGTGGATTCTTCGATATTTGAGAGGAACATCCAATAAGTGTTTACACTGTGGGGGCTCTACTACTAATTTACAGGGCTATGTTGACTCAGATTTGGTAGGGTATATTGATACTAGGTAAAGTACTACAAGTTATGTCTTTACTATTGGTGGGGCAGCTGTGAGCTAGGTTTCTAGGTTACAAAAGATTAATGCTCTATCCACTACAGAGGTAGAGTATGTTGCTGCTACAAAGGCAGCCAAGGAGATGATATGGCTTTAGTTCTTCTTGGAAGAATTGGAACATCCTCAGAAGGATAATTATTTGTTCATAGATAGTCAGAGTGCCATTCATCTTGCTAAGAATTCAGCTCTGCATTCTAAGACCAAACACATACAGTTGCGGTACCATTTCATTCGATCAGTTTTGGAGGATGGACAGTTAAAGTTGGAGAAGATACATACCAATGAAAATCCAACAGATATGTTGACAAAGGTTGTAACAAGGGAGAAGTTGAACTCCTCTTTAGCTTCAGTTGGTCTTTTAGACTAAACATGAATAAAAGCACAACAGAGTCCAGGGTGGTTTGATCCAATGGGAGCCCCATGTGGTAATGGTATTTCTACAAGATCAATCTCCAAGTGGGAGATTGCTGTTTAGTGTGGAGCTTGATCAGTCCCAAAGTGGGAGATTGTTAGATTGTGGTGACTGATCAGGAAAGTACTGTACATACTTCATAATTAGTTTTGGTACTATTCACCATTTTTAGATTCACCACTAAAGTTATGGCTAATTATGGCTGACATGTTATAACCTTAAAGCGGTTTAATACTTGTATAAAAGGGTTTAGGGTTGGGTATTTTTTCATTATGTTGTGATGCGAAATTGGTTCTTGCGACGGTATTGAGCTGTAAGGGATTATAGATTGTAATTAGGTTGTAATCACTGGATTGTAATAAGATCGGACTTGCTATTTGGTGGACGTAGCCCAAGGATTGGGTGAACCACATTAAATCATGGTGCCTTGTGTTCATTTTTGTGTGATCTATTATTTTTTGTTATTGGTTATATTTGCATGTAGTTTTTTATTTTTGTCCGTGGTTTATCCTAACATTATGGTCAAACATTGTAACCTTAACTAGTTAAATTTATTGTTGCAACACTCAAGATTTATGAGTTTCATCCCCACCCTAGTTTTACCTTCATCTTGAAGTGTTCTTGGGTAACCAAATCATTGTGTTATGTGTTGAACTATTATGGATGTGATATATTGCATTTATATTTTAGCATTATAGTTTTATTGATAGATCTGTGAAATGATTTAGATATAAACCATGATTCACCCCCCCTCTTAGTATGTTATTTCTCATGTACTTATTCCAAGAGTCAACATGCTAGGAGTGTAGAAATATTTGAATTTCAAATAAATATATAGATGAAGCTTGCTGAAGTAAAATGATCAATTAAAGTTTTTCTTGGAAAAGAAATAAAAGTATAACAAATGGGGAAATCTCTATAATTAAGTATTATCTTTTATATTTTGATGAAAGGGCACGCTATGACAGGCTATCCATCATTGAGTTCTTTATTATACTTTTTGAAAGTTCATAACCATCTCAAAAGTCACTACTTCGTTAAAAAATAATGGGTATGGGAAAGTTGTCTTGATGAGGTTGATAACAAAGTTGTAAGGGAAAAAAATTAAAAAGTAAATTTTTTTATTATAACAACAGATAATACTTCCCAAGTATGCATTTAGGCTTATACTATCCACAATTTTTTCCACCAACCTTATCTACTAATTGTTGTTAAAATGAAGGATAATGCAATAATATAAAATATACTTGAACTAGTAAAGAGTTCTCTAATTCAATATGCATGTATAGATGACATGAAAATTACAAAAAATTCAGTGTGTATTGGAGTAGATTGAGCTTTAGTAATACAAGGCCATAAGAATGGTCTTGTCACAAAGATAAATTTGTTTTTGGCACCTTACATTGTTTGCATTCATTGCATGACCCACAAAATAAATCACTTGTATATAAGAGATAATAAGAGAAGTTATTATATGCACAAGTGAGGAGAACACATAATATGTCTAAGCATTACTAGGATATGACCCAATCATAAATGTACTAGTGATATATGCAAATCTTACAAAATCATCACTAGCACATTTAGGGCTAGGTCAAGTTCCCAATAATACTTTTAAAAATATGTGAGTTCATTATGTATGCATACACCTACTTTGAGTAACTCTTATATGTAGAGGTAAAGGTTGTATATGTTAAGTAAATTCAATAAATTATTAGTGGGAAAATATCCTTGGTGGTTTTCTAATAAGGGTGTTCATAGTTGTTTTGATTAATAGTCTTCTAGTGTATTAGTTGTTTTGTTTTGTTAGCTTGTTGGGGGCATTCCCTTGCCTATAGGAGTCACGATTATAACATCTACAATAGTCTATAGTCTAAAAAACCTATCCACATCTAACATAAATGCAAACATGTGTTGGAAATTATAGTCTTTCAGCTCCATATTTTGTCCATGCTTATGGATTGTGATTTTATTACCCTTGACTTGCTTCCTCAAAATTACCAACCACAGGTTGTTAGAATTCTGATGACCAAAGAAGAATTTCCAATAGTACTTCTAAAATGGATTCCATACCCATGATGGCATCCTTTTTGGAATTGACCAAATCTATGTCATCAATTGTCTAATGCCAACCCGTCAGCACATCTGCAATCAAAATATTCTTTTCCTTATTTTATTCTGATGACATTGGCATTGTCATTTTGACATCCATGCATTTCTTACACCTATTTGGATACATCTTAATTATGACATTCACACTACTCATCAATAAGTGTGCCTTCCATTTTGTGATGATAATATTAGTTGGTATTTAGTCGACTAGCCTTTGGTCGATACAATGAACAACTATAAAAAATTGATGCCAAATGTACTAGTGACAAGCAATTTGAAGTTGGAGAGATTAATGATAGAAATGTATACAACAACATTTTCAAACACTATTATCACCTCATATGGACTAATCCATCTTGTTTGGAATTTTCTAGGAGTGTTCTGATACTTGAAGTCATAAAAATACACCTAGTCATTGACTTCAAAATTCTTATCATTAGTGAAATTATTATGCAACTATTTTTGTTGTCTTTAACTGATTTACATATTAAGTAATATTGATTTCATATACTCATTTAACCCATTGAGATACATGATTTTTTCCCCTTTATTCCTAGTTTAGATAAATATATAGTTCAAGTACTATATGTAGGGTCTCATGATCAAATTTAACTAGCATGACCACAAATTTCCTATAGACCAACTTAAATGGTACATGGTAGTTTTCCATGTTGTTGTATGTGCCCATAAGGCCTTAGGAAGCTAGGGTACCCAATTCTTTTTATGAATAGTCATTGTCTTGGTTAGGATTGTTTCAATCTCATTTTTATTGATTTTATCCCTTCTATTAGCTTGAAAATGGTAAGATAAGGAATTAGGTCATGTTATATGGTATATTCCTTAACTATTATAACTATAAATATAGATGTGAATTGGCCTTTTTATTCTATCACTATTTGTCTAGGAAGTTTGAACCTTATGAAGATTTCCTCATAAAAAAAATTCTTCTACCTTATTGTCCCTTGCATGCTTCATAGATCGAGCTTCAACCCACTTAGCGATATAGTATACACAAACCAATATATAGAATCTCCCATTGGAAGAAGGTTCAATTGGTCCTACAAAATCAAGGCCCCATTTATCAAAAGGGGTGACCACCACTAGAGGACATAAGGGCATTTGATTTGATTTGGTTGGCCTATCTTTGCACTAACAATGATCACACTTCTTAGTATACCTTACCACATCCTTGTGTAATGTTGGCTAGTGGTATCATATTCTCTACACAAACCTATAACTATTGTGATTTTATATGGTTCTAAAGACACAATATGGTTTCCTAAATACAATGCTATAAGTGGAACTTATGTATGATAAATGAGATCATATCTGGGTATATTAGATATATTAATTTCTTCCTTCAAAATTTTATGGGTCACGTTCTTGTAGCTATAAGCCATGAGCAAGGATTAGTCTATCTATGCACTTAATTCTTTCTATGAGTTATTGAGATGAATGTATGTTTTGATATTTGGCATGTGTACTAATCTCTTACAAGAACAAGTCGAATAGAACTAGAAGGAAAAAAATCAAGGGAAGTAATGCTAGATTCATGAGGTAGTCCTATACCAATGGATCATTAGAAGATCAGGTCAATATAAATGTCAATATTTGATGAAAATTTATTCAATTAGGACAAACATATTCTACATTGATGTATTCCATTAGTGATGTTGCTAAATCTTTGTTGTTTAAGGATCCTATATTTAGGGAAGTTAATTTTCCTTTGATTTTATAAATAAGCTATTGTTTCAAACCTCTAGAGTTTCTTTCAAAGTGATCATAATTCACAAAAATATTTAATATATAGTCTATTATTTTTAGTTTTTATAGTTAATGCTTCAATATCAATAAGAAATGACATTATTAATTCTTAGCACTTTATCATGAATTTAAATTCATTCTCTCATACAAGAGGACCCACTTGCTGAGTGAATACAATTAGTAGGAGTAGTCTTTCATTTCTTTTTAGAATAGATAGAACTCTATTGCTCTTGTAGCCAGTGGTAAGATAACTATTGGTTGTTACTACAACAAAGGAAAATAGTGTAAAATCCTAATTGTATTTCAATTCCTACACTCTATATTAGTGGCTCAATTTCTTATTTAAGTTCTGTTAGGATAAACCATAGACAGAAATAAAAAACTACATGCAAATATAACCAATAACTGAAAAATAATAGATCACACAGAAATGAACACAAGGCACCAAGATTTAACGTGGTTCACCCAATCCCTGGGCTACGTCCACCAAACAACAAGTCCGATCTTATTACAATCCAGTGATTACAACCTGATTACAATCCATAATCCCTTACAACTCAATACCGCTGCAAGAACCAATTTTGCATCACAACATAATGAAAAATACCCAACCCTAAGACCTTTTATACAAGTATTAAACCACTTTAGGGTTATAACATGTCGGCCATATGTCGGCTACCATGTCGGCCATGACCCAAATTTTTTTTTTGGGGCGATGCCCCGAACCCCACTATTTATGATGTACAGTACTTTCCTGATCAGTCACCACAATCTAACAATCTCCCACTTGGGGACTGATCAGGCTCCACACTAAACAAAATCTCCCACTTGGAGACTGATCAGGCTCCACACTAAACAACAATCTCCCACTTGGAGACTGATCCTGTAGCAATACCACTACCACATGGGGCTCCCACTAGATCAAACCACCCTGGACTCTACTGTTCTTTTATTCATATTCAGTCTAAAAGACCAACCGAAGTTGAAGAGGAGTTCAGCTTCTCCCTTGTTACAACCTTTGTCAACATATCTGCTGGATTATCATTGGTATGTATCTTCTCCAACTTTAACTGTCCATCCTCCAAAACTGACCGAATGAAATGGTATCACAACTGTATGTGTTTGGTCTTAGAATGCAGAGCTGAATTCTTAGCAAGATGAATGGCACTCTGACTATCTATGAACAAATAATTATCCTTCTGAGGATGTCCCAATTCTTCCAAGAAGAATTGAAGCCATATCATCTCCTTGGCTACCTCTTTAGTAGCAACATACTCTGCCTCTGTAGTGGATAGAGCATTAATCTTCTGTAACCTAGAAACCCAGCTCACGACTGCCCCACCAATAGTAAAGACATAACCTTTAGTACTCTGCTTGTTATCAATATCCCCAGCCAAATCTGAGTCAACATAGCCCTGTAAATTAGTAGTAGAGCCCCCAAACTATAAACACTTATTGGATATTCCTCTCAAATATCTGAGAATCCACTTGATAGCATTCCAATGCTCAAATCTTGGATGACTCATATACCTGCTAACGACTCCCACTGCATGTGCAATATCTGGCCTAGTGCATACCATAGCATACATCAAGCTTCCTACAGCTGAAGCATAGGGTACCTTGGAAATCTTATCCTCCTCTTCCTGTGTCTTGGGACATATTTCCTTAGTCAATTTCAAATGATTGGGTAAAGGTGTGCGGACAGCTTTAGCATTCTCCATAGAGAAAGATTGCAACACCTTCTCAACATAATCAGCTTGAGATAGCATCAATGTTCTGTTCTTCCTATCTCTACAAATCTTCATACCAAGGATTTGTTTTTCTGCCCCCAAATCCTTCATAGCAAATGCATGTCCTAATTGGCATTTCAGCCCCTTAATATGATCCATGTTAGACCCAGCTACAAGCATATCATCAACATATAAACATAAAATAATGTAGCTATCATCATCCAACCTCTTAAAATAAACACAGTGATCTGAATGACACCTGTTATATCCATGCTCATGCATAAAACTGTCAAATTTTAGATACCATTGCCGAGGTGCTTGCTCCAAGCCAGATAAACTTTTCTTCAATTTGCACACTAAGTTCTCCTTACCTTTGACCTCAAAACCCTGTGGCTGAGCCATATATATTTCTTCATCCAAATCACCATGAAGAAAGGCTATTTTAACATCCATCTGCTCTAAATGCAAATCTTCAGTAGCCACAAGACTTAAAACAGTACGAATAGAAGTCATTTTAAAAATAGGAGAAAATATCTCATCAAAATCAATTCCCTTTTTCTGTGCAAATCCTTTGAAAACTAACCTGGCCTTAAATCTTTTCTTACCTCCTTCCTCTTCTTTCAACCTATAAACCACTTATTCTATAAAGCCTTTTTACCTGCAGGCAACTTGCACAAATCCCATGTCTTATTTTTCAGCAAAGAGTCCATTTCATCTTTCATTGCAGACTCCCACTGAATCTTAGTATCCACCTGCATAGCTTCATCATAACTTTCAGGTTCACCAGCATCAGTAAGTAAAATAGAATATAAAGAGGGAGAAAACCTTTGTGGAGGTCTAATTTTCCTTGTTGACTGTCTAACATTCACTGGTGTGTGTGGTATTGGTTGTTGTAGTTGTTGCACATCACGAGGAATGGCTGGAACATCAACTTTTGGAGTACCATCCAACACTACATAATCATCTTCTTTCTTCTCATGTTGCTACAATAGATCTTTGTACAACACTTTCTCATTGAATATGACATCCTGACTTCTAACAATTTTAAGATTTTCAAAATCCCAAAGCCTATAACAAAATTCATTAATGCCATATCCAACAAAGGCACATTTCTTTGATTTAGATTCTATCTTGGTTCTATTTTCAGAGTCTATATGAGAAAAAGCTTCACAACCGAAGGTCTTGAGAAAAGAATAACTCACCTTCTTACCGGTCCATGCTTCCTCTAGAATACCACATCCCAAAGGAGTAGAGGGACCTCTATTAATCAAATATACTGCAGTATTGACAGCCTCTACCCACATGTGTAAGGGCAACCCAGCATGCAACCTCATGCTCCTTGCACACTCCATTATAGTCTTGTTCATGCGTTCAACCACTCCATTTTCCTGTGGAGTCCTTGGAACAATTTTTTGTCTACGAATACCATTAGTGGAGCAATAATATTCAAATTCATGACTGCAATACTCACCACCATTATTAGATTTGAGACATTTTAATTTCTTACCAGTCTCATTTTCAACCAAGCATTTCCATTTCTTAAAAGTTTGAAATACATCAGATTTCTATCTAAGGAAATAAACCCATACTTTTGTAGTTGTGTCATCAATAAATGTAACATAATAATGAGAGCCACCAAGGGAAGATACCTAAGCTGGTCCCCATACATTTGTATGCACAAGCTCTAATTTCTCCTTTTTGTTTTCCTTCCCAGTCTTTACAAAACTCACTCTCTTTTGTTTTCCATACACACAACTTTTACAGAAATCCATATTCACACATTTCAGACCTAGTAAAACTTTCTTTGAATGAAGTACCTTCATACCTTTCTCACTCATGTGCCCAAGTCTATTGTGCCACAACGCTGTATCAGAATCTACAGCAGCTATTTGTTCTCCCTGCTCAACTGCAGCAATTGTTCTTGAACATTCATTTTTCTCTGAAACAATCAAAGTAGAAGGAGCAATATGACCTATATAAAAATATAAGGTGCCTACTTTCACACCTTTTGCTACTACAAGGGAACCTTTTGAAACCTTTCAATTTTTATCATTAAAAGTAACTACACAACCCTCATCACTGTGTTGCCCTGCTGAAATTAAATTCCTACTTAGTTTTGGAACATGTCTTACCTCATGTAGTAGCCAATGATTCCCATTCTGCAACTAACAATCTGACAGGGTTCATTATCCCCCAAATAAACAAGCCCAAAATCCCCTTGGACATAATCAATGAAGTAACCTCTATGAGGTGTAGCATGAAATGAAGCACCAGAATCTAAAACCCATGAATCATCAACATTCTCTCTAAAGATAGAAGCAAAGCATCCTCTTCAGATTTGTTACTTACCACATTTGCTTCCTTGTCTCCATCTAATTTATCTCCTTCATTTTTCTTTCGATTCCAACAATCTTTCTTTTTGTGCCCTAGTTTTCCACAGTACCAGCAATCATTTGGTCCTCTCGATTGAGACCTCCTCCCCTTTGACTTCCCTCTTGATTTCCCATGATTTCCAGAGTTACTTCTTCTTTCAGTCATTCTGCCCCTGCTTTGTGCATTTAAAGCACTTCCTAATGTAGATCCACCTGAGGATTTTCTATGAGTTTCCTCACTTAAAATAACACCGATCATATCATCATATTTTAGGGTACTAGATCCAGGAACAAAATTACTCACCACCATTACCAAGCCATTCTAGCTTTTAGGCAAAGAACACAAAATCAAGAGAGCCCTAATTTCTTCATCAAAATTGATACCCACAGAAGATAATTGACTAGTAATAGTATTAAACTCATTTAAATGATCTGCAATAGATCCACCTTCTGCTATTTTCATATTAAATAAATGCTTCATGAGAAATACCTTGTTTGAAGTGGAGGGCTTTTCATATAGTGTCGCTAGGGTTTTCATCAAATCTTCTGTCGTCTTTGCTTTTGTAATATTAAATTCCACTGATGGTGCCAAGCATAACCGAATGCTTCTGAGTGCCTTTTTGTCTAAAAGATCCCATTCAGCCTCTGACATAGTTCCCTGATTCTTGGCTTTGCCTTCCAATGGCTTCTATAAATCTTTCTGATATAGATAGTCTTCCATTTGCATCTTCCATAATTGGAAGTTCTGCCCATTAAACCTATCAACCCTCAGCTTACCCTCATCTGCCATCACTCCCACTCATTGTGAGACTCCCACTTAACCGTGAGAATTTCCTGTAGAGGATAACTAAAAGACAACCTCGCTCTGATACCACTTGTTAGGATAAACCACAGACAGAAATAAAAAACTACATGCAAATGTAACCAATAATTGAAAAATAATAGATCACACAGAAATGAACACAAGGCACCAAGATTTAACGTGGTTCACCCAATCCCTGGGCTACATCCAGCAAACAACAAGTCCGATCTTATTACAATCCAGTGATTACAACCTGATTACAATTTGTAATCCCTTATCGCTCAATACCACCGCAAGAACCAATTTCGCATCACAACATAATGAAAAATACCCAACCCTAAGCCCTTTTATACAAGTATTAAACCACTTTAGGGTTATAACATGTCGGCCATATGTCAGCCATAATATGTTGGCTACCATGTCAGCCACGACCCAAAAAAAATTTTCAGGGCGATACCCCGAACCCCACTATTTATGAAGTATGTACAGTACTTTCCTGATCAGTCACCACAATCTAACAAGTTCAGTATTTCCATTTCCATTAAGTTTAACATTTCCATTCTCATAGATTAGTAGTGGCAACTAGGAGGGTTTGGAACATATACTTTGCAGATACCATTTCAAGTCTACATCCTTGGTTGATAAATTAAATGAGTTCAATAGAGTATTTGAATTCTACTTAAGGATTTAAAATCTATAAGTCATGAGTATGAGATCTAGGTTCCACATCAGTAATTTGACCAAGCATTTTTGGAACCATTTTTGGGAATGGTGTCACTCTAAACTTTTCTGTGGGGTCATTTTTGCAAGTTCCATAGGATAGAAGTTTTTAAAAAGTTCTTTTTGTGTGCATAGAAGAAGATATATTCTTGGGAGATTCCATCCTAAGAAATATCCCTTGGAAATAGAAGGAATTGTATACCTGAGCAAGAAGATCCCTAAGTTGAGAATCAAGAAGAAGAAGACCAACCTATTGAAGAACCACCATTTGAAAACCCATTTGTTGATGTCCAAGAAGATTTTTTCCTTTTTTTCCTTCATCACCATCATCTAAAGTGTCATTGCACTTGAATGACCTTTTTGATGAACCTAAATATTAGGACAATAATCTAGCTCTTGTAATCTACCAACTAGGAAAAGAAATACCACCTCCACCACCACCAAGGATGACTCAACCTACCTTTCGATTCCCTATACTTGACTTGCACGATAACAATAACCTAAAAAATATTACCTCTTCTACATTGCCAAATTTCTATGCCCTTATTACTGAAGACCTTGAAGAATTCTTATTTAAATTTGAAATCTTATACTAGAGTTATGACTACATAACTGATGCCCACAAGTTGAAGTTGTTTCCATCTACTCTAAAGGAGGTAGCCTTAAGAGGGTTTATGGGGTTGGACACAAATGTTGTAGTTAACTAGGATGCAATTAAGAAATATTTTCTTACAAAGTACACGAAGTATTTTAGAGTTATGATATGAAAGGGGATGAAATTTTTAAGATGTCATAGGAAGAGGATGTGACATTAGAAGACTATGTCTCTAGGTTCATGTTCAATCTACAAAGGAACACTCAACATAAGTTGAATGAAGAGTCACAAAATCATCATTTCCTTAAAGGTGTGAATGATGAAAGTATTTAAGTATTGGACCTCATGGTAGGAAGTGATATCACTCAAATAAGTTGGCAAGATATAAGACAATATGCATTAACTACTCAAGGGAAACTGCGAAGAAAGGAAAAGGAGTTAGGACCACACCTAGTAAAATCAATGGTTTTGGAGTATAGAAGGTGGAATTTTCTAATACGTTATCTAATTTCAAGTAGAAAATTATAAATAAGGTTGCTACACAATTGGACACCATGCAAGAAAAATGGAAGCATGATGAAGCTGAAGCAATGCTCATTGAATTTTTTCCACATTATAGAGAAAATAAGAGGAAATGCAAGTGCAAGATAGTGGCCAATTTGGAGTAATGGAAACTAAATTCAAAGCCCTAGATGAGCATGAGTATGTTCTCTACATTGCTCAATACATGCCTTGGGCCCAAATTCAAGGTATACCTCAAGACCCTTTGCATAATTCTAGTTATAGTAGTAGTTAACAACAAAACCAATATTTTCTGAATCTTGGAACTCAAGGCCCTAATTAGAATAATAGTTTGTCTAGTCAATCCCAACCTCAATGGAATAACTAGTAGAAAAAACCCCATCTAATAAATGATAGAAACCTAATTAGCAAAGGCATCAACCTTATCAAAATTGACAAAATAACTAATGGAAATAACCTCAACAATCTTGGCAGCAATCTAATCAATGACAACCTCCACAAGAAAACATACAAAAATCACCTCAGTGGGGAGCTAATGAGCCTAATCATCAATTCATACTACCACTACCTCAACATACAGCTATACTTCCTCCTCCTCCTACAAGAAATGAAAATCAACCATCCCAGTCCTAACAGTAAGCAATCTAATTAGCAACAAACATATTCCATTACTCTTAATGACATACACTTACAATTAGGGACTTCTCTTCCTACAGCCAAGTGTCTTGTCATTATTGAGGTGATTGTTGATAATTCTCATGCTGAAAATAAGGATGCACCTACTACATCATCCACTTCTACAACAACTACAACTACTACAAAAACTCCACGCTTTTTGCTAAGGCTTACTAATCTTGCTATTCCTATTGAAAATCTATCTATAGCATAGCTACTTAATCAATTTAGGAAAATGATACAAGAATACAAAAAGGCCATTAGAGAAGCTTTCATTAAACAAACTCAAATGGTCCTCTTCCCAAATTATCCTAAATAGTACACATTATGGGTCAATTGTTAGAATTTATGTTGGATAAGTTATCCATTCCTAAATACTCAGATCCTAGAAATCCTATGGTTACTATTTTTATTAATGGAGTTCAAGTTCAAAATTCCTTAGTTGAATTAGAAGCATCAATAAATTTCATGACAAGGGAAGTTCTATCTCCCCATAATATCATTGGCCTTAGATAAATCTCTACAATTTTTCAGCTTGTTGATAGCTCTACCATTAAACCTGATGGAATGGTTACACTAGATTCTTGGGAAAACTTGGTAGACTTTATCATTTTATCTCCTAAATATAACTTGGGTGGCTATCCTATTATCCTAGGAAGACCATGGCTCACTATTGCTAATGCCTTTATAGCTTTCTAATATAGAAAAATGACAATCTCTAATGGAATGAACACAAATAAATTAACTTTATATTCTCCTTCTCAACCACTCCTGCAAGATGACAAAGTTGTATGGCCTAATCTAGGAGATAATGAAATGGAAGTTAACTCAGTCAGTCAACTGATGGTAATTGACAAAAATACATTCATAGTGTCATAGGAGGATGATGATATAATTACAACTATTTTGGCAAATGGGTAATGGTGTTGACTTTCCTTCATGTTAAGATAAATATTGTTCCTTACAAACAATCCTTCCACCTTTTCATGCACCTCACTTTTTTGAGACATATTAGTACCTTATACATATCTACCTCATGACATTCAGTCACCTACTTAGTCATGTTATAAAAAATATCCAAAGTTGAATTTAGTCTAGGAAAAGAATTGAATGTTTGCAAGAGCCTCTCTCCAACCCATCAAAAAAGTCTTCTCAAGTTGCTATAGGAAAACCAACAAGCATTTGAATGGGACTATATTGACATGAAGGTCCTTGATCCTAAACTCTCTACTCACAAGATTTATATCAATCTAGAATGTAAACCAATTAGAAAACTTAATAAAGAATTAATCCATTCTTAAGAGATATAGTGGAAACTGAACTACCAAAGTTGTTAAACAAAGAGTTCATTTATCCAATCTCTAATAGTCAACAAGTTTCTCATCTAGTTATAGTGCCTAAAAAAGGAGGTTAATGGAGAGTTTGTATGGACTATAGGGAGCTAAATTCAAAAAACTAAAAATGGCCATTTTCCCTTACCTTTCATTGATCAAGTCCTTGATACCTTGGTTGGTAAGAAATAATTTTCCATTTTAGATGGGTTTACTTGTTATAATCAGATAAAAATGCATCTCAGTATCAAGATAAGACCACCTTCACCTACCTTTGAGGAACCTTTTCTTATTCAGTTCTACCTTTTGGTCTATCCAATGGATCTGCCAGTTACAAAAGGTGAATGCTTTATCTACTATAGAGGAAAATTATATTTCATCTATAGAGGCAACAAAGGAGATGAGATGGCTTCAATTCTTCATGGAATAATTAGAACACTGTCATGAGCCAAGATTGGTGTATTTCTTCTTTATAAAACATATGTGGTATTTGTTTAATTATTAAAGTTCATAGCTTTAATACATCATCATAATTGCACTGTTGTTGAATTATATCAATCCATAGCATGCAAATTATAATTCATAGGATTAATGTTAAATTAACAATCACCGAATAAAGATGTTGAACATTCATCTCTCATAACTATGTTACAAACAATACACTAATCAAATAAATACTATCATACACTATACATTAACCCTAAATACCCTAATCATTTAACTGCAAATGCTTTCTAATTAATATACTAACACTCATATAATGTTTCGATATCCTTACCATAAATTATCAACACTTTCAAATAAATATAATATATTATACTATGCTAGAGCAATCAATATATATAATGATCATTAATAAAATGTGCTAAGAGCTTTGCAATTTTTGAATTTTTTTCCTGCCTGACTCCCTATGCCTGGCTTTAGCTTCAACTTTGGCTTTGGCTTTTTCTTCGGCTTTAGCTTTGGCCTTTAGTGTTTCTAGCCTCTACATCTGGACCTTCATGGACTCCTGTGCGCTCTGCAATTTTTGAATTTTTTTCTCGCCTGACTCCCTGCGCTTGGCTTTGGCTTTGGCTTTGGCTTTGACTTGTACTTTGGCCCTTGGCATTTCTATCCTCTGCATCTAGACCTTCATGGAATCTTAGCTATGGAGTCATTATTTGGTTCTACAAATTTTTGATTTTATCCCGCCTGGTTCCCTGTGCCTAGCTTAGGCTTAGGCTTTGGCCCCTGGCTTCGATCCTGCCTCTGTGCCTAGATTTGACTTTGGCTCAGCTTCTATTCTTGGATTCGGCTTCAGCTCCAATATGGATCCTACTCTTTCTATAGCGACTAGCTTCAGTTCAAGTTTTTTTCCTGTGATTAGCTTTATGGAGGTCCCTTCGGCTTCTAGGGTTTGTTTGCCTGGTGCAGTTGGTTCGACCATTTCCTATGCTGATGTGGCTACCTTTGAGGCTGGTCTTGGTGGACTTGCTAATAAACCAGGAATTCATGATACCATGCATTTAAGGGATCCAATTGTAGTATGTAACCATTTAAAGATTGATTTAAAATCTAATATTATTGATGAGATCTCAAGCTGTATGGCTGACTTCTTAGCCAATGTTGCTATCTTTTATTTTAAGGGTTTTTGGCTTTCTTTGTTGGACTTGCATGCCTAGATTTCCCATTTTTGGGACCCCATAATTTCAAAGACAACCCATATTTACCCTTTACCAAGGGGGTTGTTCATTGTTAAATTTGAATCTGCTGCTGATAGAGATGCCATCCTTTGCCATGTTTTCTACTGGGAAGCGAAGTTTCCCTTGATGGCTAAACCTTGGCATAAAGATTTCAACCCATTGATAGAATATTTTACTACATTCCCTGTCTAGGTTAGGTTGTTGAATCTCCCCCTTCACCTTTGTGTAGATTCTATTTTGGAGGAGGTAGGGAGCTCCCTTGGTGCATTCTGCTTGATTGATTAGGCTTCATCCAATGTTTTTCAAATAATGTATGCTCACATACTAGTTGAAATTGATGTCTCCAACGGACTTCTAGAAATGATTTCAATGGATTCTATATTAGGATCATGGAATATCCTTCTTGACTATGAGGGTATCCCCTTCTGCTGTAAGAAGTGTCGCAAAACTGGTCACCTGGCTTCTGGTTGCTCTGCTGGTAAACCTAGACCAAAGATGCCCCCTTCGTGGTGGAAAGGGGCCTCAGAGGGTCACTACACAATCCACAAGGTCCTCTCTATAGGTGATGTTGACTCTCTTCAAGATATTTTGGTGGAGGATTCTTCTATTGTTCCTAGCTCTTCGGCAAAGGATCATCCTTTAGCACCTTTGGTTGTAACAAATCAGTCTTTGGTTTCTACTATCCCATCTTCTAGTGATTTGATGGAGGATCCTCCTTTGGCTCCTTCTGTGGATGCAACTATTCTATCTTCTGGTGTCCTAGGGGCAGCCACCTCTCTGGCTCCTTCTTAGGTTGATGTACCCTCTCTTGTTTTTGCTGTATCTTCCTCTGTTGCAAATTTTTTGCTGGCTTCAGGGGTTTCAGGGTCTAGTTGTTGCATTGTTGCTTGTTATAGCTTGATGGTTGCTGGTTTGGTGGGGATTGGAAGGACCTCATTAAAAGGAAATATGGTCATGCCCTCCACTTCCTCTTTATTAGGGTCGGACCTTCCTGTGCCTTCTTCTCTGGTTGCAAATTTTCTTGTTGCGACCTCTTCCTTGGTCTCAAGGATTTCTAGGCTTGGCTTTGGTGTTGCTGATTTATGGTGGTAGAAGGCTATTGGTTTGGTGAGGGATGGATGGATCATAGTAAAAGGAAAAAAGATCAAGCCATCCACTACCTCTTTTGATATGGCATTACATTCTCAAAAGAAGGGATCTAAAGGCAAATCATGACTGGTCTTTTTGGCCTATCGTACCTTTTTTGTCCCCTGGCTTTTGGCTTGTATTTTGATGTGCATCATGGATGGGGGACTTTTTTCCCTTATCTTCTTTGGGTTTTAGGAGCCTAGTCAGAACCTATGTTGGTGGCTATTTTGTTGCCACTTTGGTCACCTTTTGTTTGGTGATCTGTTGTTCTAGCCTTTTGTTTGGCTGTTGTCCTTTGGCTGGGCTTTAATTGCTTATTTTCAACCTTTTTTTTTGTTTCAAACTTGGGTTTCAGGATCCCTATAAAACTTGTTTATGTGATAAAAAAAAAATCAAAAATTAAAATATATTAGGGCACAACTTTTCATTCACGTCTACTCCCAACACTATTTATTAGGGTTAGGGTTATCTCTGAAAGTTAGAGAAGAAAAAGATACAAAAAAGTGAGAAGCGAATAAGGAAAAAATGCAGTGATTTTGGGTAATAAGGAAGAGCAACTTCCCATCCATGTGAAGATTTGTGCACATATACAAGCTATCCTCCTACGCCAAGGAACGACCATTCCTACATCTAGTTTTGATAACCTCTACGTCCAAGGAGTATAGTTGTATGAGCTAGACAGTACTCACGTTATCCTATGCAAGGCTAATGTTAGGTACATCTGAACATCAATACGAGATTATGCATCAAATATGGATATAATAGAGGAATAGTAAGCCATCATTATTAATTTTTGTATAATTTATGAGCATTAAAAGTACATTACATGTGGAACTTGATTGATAAAGACCATTATGTTATTGGTTCCATTCTATTCAATCAAAGATTATAGATTTAAATTGATTAATAAAGCTCATAAAGCAATTTAAATGAGCAAAGGAATACACACTAAATTGATCGATACATGCTATAAGTCATTGGAAATGTGTATACATATAAATAAATAAATAAATATATATATAGGATGATATTCATTAGAATAGATATAAATGTTTGACATACAAACAAACATTGCATTAAAGGAAATACTAGTATATTATAACAAAATATATATTCTTAAAGATTTAAATAACACCAGGAATGCATTTCAATTGTAGTATAGAGAGTCTATCTCTCATCCTAATTACAAAATTCGAAGATAGCGAGTTGGTGGAGGGAGAGGAGGAGTAAATTTGAGAAGCTGATGGATATCCTCCAAGGAACCACTTGTAGCTTGTTTCACACGCCCTCTACGCTGTAAATCTACCATTTCGAGATGATCATAACCTAGAGAGAGAAGGTTGTCTGTGTGCTATAAGAAAAAATCTTCCAAAAAAATTAAATAAATAAATTTAAATGCTAATCTCCTCAAATATTTTAATAGCAATGATGGTCATTGGTTTGCTTAGTTTGGATGATTCCCTAACTTATGCCCAAATTTTGAATTTTAGGTCAAGGGGTTAAAAAAGGGTCATCACAAGTGGTATCAGAGCATGATCCCACCATCCTAAAAGTATAGTAAATGAGAAAAGGAGAAAAACTGAGCAAACAATTATCTAATGAACTTAGGAATGTTATGGAATAGACAAACCAAAATTTAGTAGAACAAATAGAGAGATCAAACCAAGCACTTCTCCAAGAACTACAAAACATGGAAAATTCCATAAACAATCTCAAAAACAATAATTCTGGTGGAAAAGACACAAGTTCAAACCACTCTGAAAATAATGGAGCTTCATCATCTCAAGTGCCCAAACCCACTTTCTTACCTAGGGAGGGCCCCTCGATGGAAGAAGAGGGATAGACAACCAATAATGCTATTGAGAAAGCAAGAGCTTATGCCAACCTTGAACTAGAAATTAGAGAGTTAGTAGCATTTAGAGAATTCTATGAAGCCAACAGGCAAGAAACCCATAAGAAAGAAAGGAGACATCAAAATCAAGACTTTAGAAGCAAAGTAAATAAAGTAACACTTCCAAATTTTGATGGATCAGAAAATTTTATTGCACATGCTTGGCTACAAAAATTGAACACTTACCTTACCCTTAGTCCAATGACAGAAGAAGACACACTTCAATTCACAATCCTTCACTAAGAAGACATGACACATGATTGGTGGCATCATGGCCTTGTTACTCAAGGACACCAAAATATTACTTCTTATGAAGAATTCTCTCAAAAACTCATTTAAAGATTTGATAGAAGGCATTGTCAAGAAATTTTTAAGAAATTAACTCAAATAAGGTAGCAAGGGATAGTAGAGGATTATATTAAAGAATTCCAAAAGATTTCTGTCCAAGTCACAAGAGTAGATGACAAATGCTCTAGAAGGATTAAAAGATTCATTGAAGGGTCTAGTAAGTGCCCTAAAACCTTCATCCTTAGATGATGCTTTTGAAATAGCTCTAAGACTAGAGGTCTCAACAATGAATAAAAAATATGGAATAAGCCCAACTCAAATTCTCACAAAGAAGATAAATCATACAAAAAGTTCATTCCTACTAAGGACTGAGAGGAGCTAAAGAAAAAGAATTTATGCTTCAAATGCCAAGAGGCATGGGATCCAAGCCATAACTGCAACCAAAAAAGAAACCTTTGTCACAATTGTGGTAAAAGCTAGGTGCTAGGACATAGATGTGGAAAGAGAGGCCACATCCAAAGAATAGAAGAGGATCTTGAGGGAGAAAATACCAAAAAAAGGCAAAAGGTGAAAAATGCAATAAAGAAGAGAAAGAAGGAGAAGAATATGGAGTTAATCATATGTAGTATTCTTAAAATTAAAATTAATATTATTGATTTTGAATAAAACTTTATGATTACTATGAATACTTATTACAAATAACTCTTAATATTATGATAATAGATCATAGAAATAATCTTCAATGTCATAACTCAAAAGGAAAAAAAATTTCCTAATGAAAGAGATAGGACAAAATATAAATGATTGGTTTGTAAAATATTAAATAGAAAATTCTATAACAAATGATTTAATGTCTTAACAATGGGGACATTACAATTTTGCATCAAGAAATTACCAGTGACACTCATTCAACTCATGCTACGATAGTGCACAACCAATAATCACAACAATAGATAGGGGTAGTAGATGGCTATCCAAAGTTTACAAAATTATGTATTATAAGCAATAGAAGTTTATATCCATTGCAGTTGGGTGTATAGAAGGAATCAAATAAGATGCAAAAAGTGAATCCATAGCGGCTAGCTCAAATAAAGGGAATTTCTCAAGCATTATAACTCTATGTGAAGAACTTAGGGTGAATGGTTACACATTCAACTTCGAGCAAAAGAATTATATTCAAAGAATATAAAGATCAAGCATACAAGAATGTGGGAATGCTAGAAAAAAATCAAACAAAATGAAAAGCATGGTCTAACTAGCCCACTTGACATAAGTATCCATGATACAATGGTAATTGAGGTATCTCTCATATAATAATTTTTATGCAATTTATTATATGTGAATATAGATCTTAGTAAAATACATTTGTAAAGGAGGCTTTGGAAAAGAAAATGATCTAATATTTTAGAAGGTGACATTCAAGAATACAAAGGGCACATTACAAGAAGAACATCAATAAAACAAATAAATTATAAGGTAATTGACAACTATTCCCAGCATAGAAGTTAATAGATATACAAAATGATAAAGATAGAGACCATACATACTTCCATATATTTTAATCAGCCTAATATTTTGATGAATCATCTTCAAATATAAGAAAAGATATTTAGTAAAACTATTATATAAATATTACAGTCATTTCTTCATGAACTATGACTAAAAGTCAGTGTGATTTAATTATAAGCATATTTTCCTTGCAGCCCATGAATAATTTTTCAATGACTTATACAGACAATATAAACATCAAGAAAGCTCACATAAAGAACCATAAATAATTAGAGGTACATGACTAAGCTTGATATTTGAGTATGGAACCCTAATCTTAGACACATTGTCAACAATGATTTTGATTAGAGTAATATGAGATCATCAGAAATGCAAAATTATTCATTCAGTAATTAGAAATAAAATTGAGCTTTTGACAATGTAGGTTAAATTTAGAAAATGTTAATTTTATTGTAGTAGCTATTGAGGAAGAGTTGAGTTTTGGTTTGCACAAGAAATGCAGTACCATTTAGTCATTTTTCTTGTGATTAAGATCCTTGTATAAGTAAGCTTTTTATATTATGCATCAAAATTATAAAAGTACACTCACGTATCAATCTTATTGGTATTAGTGATGTATCTTTTCTCTCCATCATGAGGATGCATAACATATTCTAACTTTCTAAAGAGGATTTAACCAAAAAATAACTATCACCATTAATAATGTGACTGAGTCCAAGAGGCCAAGTTACTGATTGTAAATTAAATAATCTAGTTATCGAAGGAACCATGATGACAAACTATCATTAAGACAAGAAAATATCGCTAAGTGAAGAAAACTAATTAGTTTGTGCATAATTGAGTTGATTCACTTTGTATGAAGAGGAGAACCTAAAAATAATGAGAAAATAAATTGAGGAAAATGTCCCTCAGAGAACATTCATATGGGATATAATGAACAATAATATCAAACTCGAGTAACAAATAAGGATCTGAGAGAAAGTCATCAAAGCACCAATATGTATAGAAACTGTACAATCAATAAAGAAAATATGAATCATGGTCATACCCTGCAAAATAAAAGGACAAGTGCATAAGACCACCATCAATGAAAAAAAAGGATACATCATAGGAAAAATAAAATTCAAAATATTTATGAAGGAAAGCTCATCTTGGAGCCTAAGATTATTCTTGAAAGGCGCGATAGGAGACTGAGGAACAAGGCTATTCCAGAATACTTAGTGAAATGGAAAAAATCTTTCCAGGGAAGATACTACATGGGTGGGAGAAGAAGTCATTTCTCACTCAACATTGTGTGGGGACAAGCAAATTCAAGAAAGGGGATTGTCATGAGCAAAGATTGGTGTATTTCTTCATTATCAAACATATGCGATATTTGTTTAATTATTAAAGTTCATATCTTCAATAAATCATCATAATTGCACTATTGTTGAATTATATCAATCAATAGCATACAATTATAATTCATAGTATTAATGTTAAATTAACAATCACCGAATAAAAATCTTGAATATTCATCTCTCATAACTATGTTACAAACAATACACTAATCAGATAAATACTATCATACACTATACATTAACCTAAATACCCTAATCAATTAACTACAAATACTCTCTAATTAATATACTAACACTCATATAATGTTTCGATATCCTTATCGTAAATTATCAACAATTTCAAATAAATATAATATATTATACTATGCTAGAGAAATCAATGCATATAAGGATCATTAATAAACATAACAAAGCAAAATTAAAATATATTAGGGTGCAACTTTTCATTCACGTCTGCTCCCAACACTATTTATTAGGGTTAGGGCTATCTACGATACAAAAAAAGTGAGAAGCAAATAAGGAAAAAATGTAGTGAGTTCGGGTCATAAGGAAGAGTAGCTCCCCATCCATGTGAAGATTTGCACACGTATACAAGTTATCCTCTGACACCAAGGACCGCTCATTCCTATGTCTAGTTTTGATAACCTCTGCATCCAAGGAGTACAGTCCTACAAGCTAGATAGTACTCACGTTATCCTACGCAAGGATGACATCAGTTATGTCTGAACATCAATACGAGATTATGCATCAAATATGGATATAATAGAGGAATAGTAAGCCATCGTTATTAATTTTTGTATAATTTATCAGCATTAAAAGTACATTACATGTGGAACTTGATTGATATAGACCATTACATTATTAGTTCCATTCTATTCAATCAAAAATTATAGATTTAAATTGATTATTAAGGCTCATAAAGCAATTTACATGAGCAAAGGAATATTTTACTAAATTGATCGATACATGCTATAAGTCATTGGAAATGTGTATATATATATATGAATATATATAGGATGATATACATTAGAATAGATATAAATGTTTGACATATAAACAAACAATGCATTAAAGGAAATACTAGTATATTATAACAAAATATATATTCTTAAAGATTTAAATAACACTAGGAATGCATTTCAATTGTAGTATAGAGAGTCTATCTCTCATCTTAATTATGAAATCTGAAGATAGGGAGTTGGTGGAGGGAGAGGCAGAGTAAATTCAAGCACCTAATGAATATCCTCTAGGGAACCGCTGGTAGCTTGTTTCACATGCCCTCTGCACCATAAATCTACCATCTCAAGATGATCATAACCAAGAGAGAGAAGGTTGTCTGTGTGCTATAAGAAAAAATCTTCCAAAAAAGCTAAATAAATTAATTTAAATGCTCATCTTCTCAAATATTTTAATAGCAATGATGGTCATAGGTTTGCTTAGTTTGGATGATTCCTTAACTTATGTCCAAATTTTGAATTTTAGGTCAAGGGGTTAAAAAGGGGTCATCACAGACACCTATAGAGGGATAATTACTTATTTATAGATAGCCATAGTGCCACTCATCTATCCAAGAATTCTGCTCTCTACTCAATGACAAAATACATACAATTATAGAACCATTTCATTCAATTAGTTTTGGATGATGGATGGTTAAAGCTGGAAAAGATACATAAAATGATAATATAGTAGATATGTTTACAAAGATAGTGACAAGGGAGAAATAAACTCCTCTTTAGTTTTAGTTAGTCTTTTAGACTAAATAGACTAAAAGAACAACAAAGAAAAGAGTGGTTTTATATTCTAGTGGGAGCTATAAGTTTAGCATTACTATGATCAATCTCCAAGAGGGAGTTTATTATTGTAGAGTTTGATCAGTCTCCAAGTGAGATAGAATTCTTATGTAGAGCCTAATTAGACTCAAAGATTAATATTTTCCCCACTTTATTCGACATGATTTTCTCCCATTTTTTATATGGAGGTTTGGGGGTAGGGTTTCCCTCAGGATAGGGTCAAGTGAAAGAGCCCTAGCTGTTCTCCCTATTGTGATACAAGGTAGGGTCGAGGGGAACACCCTTGTGGGGATTTTTGGGGGTAGTACCCTTGAAAGATCAAATGACTTTATTATTGTAAAAATTTTTGAGAGCTTTTTTTATTGAATGATATATTATATCCCAATTTTTTAAGTGACAAAAAGCTTGTATAAAATGGCTTAGGGTTAGGGATTTCGTAATGTATAATGAGATAGTAGCTTCTTATAGTAATGTTGAGTCACAAGGGACCATTAATTCTAATCAAGTTATAATCAATGAATAATAAGAATATTGGACTCACTTTTTAGTGGATGTAGCTCTAGGATTGGGTGGACCATGTTAAATATTTGTGTCTTATGTTCTCTTTTGTGTGGTTTATTATTTTTAGATATTGATTATATTTACATGTAATTTTAATTTCTATCTCTTTAAGCATAACAAGAGTTCAAACACCCCACATGTCTACCTCACACATCCATTCTCATTGCATGATGAGTTCTTGTAAGCAATGGAAGTTCCCAACCCAACCCCTAAATGAATAATCTCTCAACTAACCTTTATTTGGGAGTTTAGGTCTTGCAAGATCCCATCACATGTAATTGAATATTCTTGTTTGTAGGCACAAAAACCTTCACAAATAATCAAGTAGTACCAATGCAAGGGTTAGATAGGAGAAATGCAATAAATCATCAAGTATCACAAAATCGCTAACCTAAATCTTAGAGTATAGATTTGACATGAATCCCAATGTCCACAAAGTAAAAGAATAACATGGAGAAAAAAATGGAATACAATCCATTCGCACAATCTAAGAAAATGCTAGGAAAATCCCAATAAAATGTGTGGCATGCAAAATGAGGCAAGGGTTATATTCCCAAAATTTTAATCTTCTCATAAATCAATTAAACTAGAAAGCCATTTCTAAAATGTGGTCAAACAACTAAGGGTCCAATGAAATTCACCAAATAACATCATAAGGAACCATCATACAAATATGGAAAAAATACCTCCTAGGATTTCTTTAGGGACTAGTTTGAGGCAATATAAAACCTCATACGACCTTGAAAAATGGGGGGCAATTGTAGGTGGCTCATAGGCCTATAAAAAACACAAAAAGCTTTCCAAAAATATAAATAGTTCATTAATCAGAGTGCTAGATCAAGTGTTATGCCTCCTAAAATTTGGATTACCTTTTCTAGAACCTTCTATTTTCATCAAATTCTAATGTGATTTATAGAAGCTCTATTTTGGTGCTAGTTGTCAAATATCAAAATATAAAATGTATTCATAAGCCTAAACCTAAAGCAATCTATTTAAGGCCCATTCTATAGATGTAAAGGTAGGGTTTGGTGAAGTTTGGAAGAAGGTACTGTGAGAAGGGTTTTTCTATAGATATGATAATATTATAAGCCCATAGGACATGTAGTTGGGTTAATTTTTGTTTTAATACATGTTGTAGCTTCACATTTGAGATAATATTAATGCCTTTTTTTGTTGTGTTCATTTTGTCTTCAGTTGTGCCCTCATAACCATACCCATGAAATAAAATAATAATATAGAGGAAAACATAGAATACAATCCATTACCACAATCAAAGAAAATTCCATCAAAGTCCTAACAAAATATGGGTGGCATGCAAAATGAGGCAAGGGTAAAATGCCCAAAATTTAAACTTCTTAGTAATCAATAAAGCTAGAAACCCATTTCTTAAATATGGTCAAATGTCCAAGGGTCCAATAAAATTCACCAAATAACATCATAAAGAACCATCATATAGATACAACCAAAATACCATAAGTCAACATGGTCAAACATAAGAGTCAACACTACTACAAGAACCAAGTCAATTCCAGTAGACAAAAGTACAATTACTATTTAGATCTTAGGGGAAATCATAGAATAACATCATAATACCATATAAATCTAAGTAACTACTAGAACAACCTTAGTGAAACCACCAAATACATTATAGTCTCATAAATTGGGCATAAAGCACAATCAATTAGTTGAAGCAACCACATAAATTAAATCACCCCAAGGGTGTAGACCACTCATGGATCCTAAGATGATCACTCATAGAGAAAGAACATCAAGGTTGCATCCATTAGGATGACTTACAATAATCAAATGAGAGAGTCACTAGATTGCCATTCTTCTTTGCTTATTCCTTCTTCTATAGCTATCATTTGAACTATTTTTCCACTTTTCTCTTTCATGTTCCACTATATATATTTTCTCCAACTTTACTATATTTTTGTTGATAAGAACCCCATATCTCACATGAGGTGTCTCTAGATGATCCCAATATTATCTTTTCATAACCATCAAACATTTCTTTAGTGACATCATATCCCATAGGGGGTATAAAGATCTATCTTGGTTCTATTGCCTCCATGCAAATATAGTCTATTTCCACCATAAAACAAATAGTCTTTGCATATGATTCAACTATTCCTCTAGGTATTCTACACCTCTATTTCATCTAAATTTGAAAACTCTCAAGCATTCGATAGATATATGCAATAATATTAGCTCTCATATGAATGTTATAAAAATCAATGATAATATCCATAGTTCATTTTTCATTTACCCATATTTTAAGATGACTTGTTAGGAAATCTATGCATGATGGGAAAGAATAAGTACATGACCAGTGATGCAAATCTAAAGGGTTGAAGTTTATCATCTTTGAATCTCCTTATGTTCTCAAGTAACTATTACTCCTAAATATATAGGTGTTGTCATTAATAAAAAGTTAAATCATTATGAAGTAAAAATTTAGGTTGGTAAGAGGAAAGATAGGTCAGTAAATAGAGTCAAAATAATAAGAAGTCATTTAATGAATAAAAGACATAAGAATTTGGTAAATAGTATTATTGAGCATAAATCTTACCATGACAATATGTTACCAAGTAGTATGACGCTACAAAATAGTATGATAACTAAGCATAATGGTTATAGAGCAGTAGAATGTTACTGAGAAGATGAACCAAGGTAATTGATGGACATATGATTATGTTGAAAAAAATTATTCAATTGTATATTGTTATTAATATTACACAAATATTACACTCTAAAAAAGCACTGCCAGTAGTAACTAAGCTTAGAAGACTCCAGTATCAGTTGGGAAATAAGTTTAGAAGAAGTCAAGTTTAATGATCAAGTGCAAATTAAGCCAGGTTGGTCATTGAAGGATTCAAGTGGTAACTAAGTTAGGTTGGTTACCAAAGGGGTTCAGTGTAAGATGAGTCAAGTTGGTTACCAAGGAACTCAGTGGTAACTGAGTGACCTCATTTAAGTATCATCCAACTTACAACAATATAATTTTGTTTATTATTTTTTTATGTAAGCCAAATTAGTGGATGTTAATTGTTTATTTTTAAATGTATTCGAGCTGACTTGAAATTAGGTTTCATATATATGAAAGGTCAAGTTGTGGATTCAAATATGGAAGTTGTGGAGGAAGGTAAGATGCAAATAAAAAAGGATATATGATTAAGAGAAGAACATCCAAAGAGCTACAAAGATTATCCTAATCAAGGAGGATCCAAAGGATAAACCAAAACAATAATCTAAATCTATAAATTAGTTGCTTCATTAATTAGGTCAATCATTTTTACTCTCTAACAATTGTAGTGGTGAAGGAATCTCTTAACAAAGTTGACTTAATAATAATTTTGTAAATCCTCTAATAAGGTGGGATTTCTTGATTGAAGTATCTGAAGACCTCTAATCAGGCCACTCCAAATAGGGTGGTTCAAATCCTTTAACATGATCACACCTAATTATTAATATCATTATGCTTTTGATAAAGTAGTGACATAACACTTAGTCATTATCTAGCAAAGAATAGTGCAAGCCGAGTGTATAATGTATGCCAAGCATAATCCTCTAGACAATACATGCTAAGTAATATGAGAGTTAGTATTGAGGACTGCTATGGGTTGAGTAGTCAATGTGTGCCAAGTCACTCAAGTGTCGAGAAAATAGGAGCCAAGAAAATAATGTGTGCTAAGTGATTCAAGTGCCAAGCAAGAGTAAGTGTTGAGCCATTCAAAAGTTGAGTATTAATATAAAGAGCATAGTGAAGGCCGAGCATTAGACTCTATTGATGCCAAGTTACTAGTCTTTGACATAGATGTTTGTTATGGTACAAATTCTATGTAAACTATTTTTGGTTGACATGGACATGAATTTTGGATCTTAAGAAATAAGGATCTAGTCATATTACAAATCCCTATACAATACATGCAATGAATTAGATAAAGGGAAGAATTAGGTGATAATAAGAATCAACCATAGTCATTGATTATGACCTAGCCCATCTCCATAATGCCTACTTAAAGAGGTAAACCCTAAGGGGGAGAATGGATGCAAGAGAGGATGTGAAGAGAAGTATTACATGTGCAAGGAGAGGAATGTTAAGAGCATAGAGAGCATTTCATGGCGGAAATGATGGATAAGTTATGGAACTACAACGCATAATCCATTTCAGAAGAACATAGATAAGAAATGAAAGGACAAAGAAGATAGATTTGATTAGGGGGATCAAGAGATAACTAGTAAAGAGGAGATTTGACATTAAGAAGCAAGGTGCTAACCAAAGGATCAGGTGTTGAATCATTTTAATAGTTGATAAAAAGTAAATCTCTTATCATAGTAGTCCTAATAGACATATGTAAATCTCCTAATAGAGTGCTTACTTAGTTGTGAGTTTAAATACTTTAATGAAGGTGAGACCTAACAATCTTTTAAGCCATTAATAGGGAAGGCCTTTCATAAGGTAGATAGATTATGATCAAAAATTTGTAGCCATAATAGGCCACACTTTACAACTATAGTAGTGAAGATTTGTGGGTGTCATCCCCACCCTAGTTTTACCTTGTCATTAGAGGGTTTTTGGGTAACCAAAATATTATGTGTTATGTGTTGATTTATTTTATGCTTTGGATGTGATGTATGGTTACTTACTTCAGTTTACATGTTAAGTTATGAGATGGATGAATGTTGAATTATTTTAGAGGTAAAAGTTTTAAGTGTTGATTCATCACCCCTCTCAGAACTAACTTTCCCATTGATATTTCCAACAATTGGTATCAGATCTTTTTTCTCTAGTAAGGAAAGTTTGATAGTATTGGAGGTAAGATCTTGAAGATGGAAGTATACAAACTAGGAAAGGCTATTGAGAACCAAAAGATTGAAATACAACTTTCCCTACATCAACTTAAGGATTCAAGAGATGAAGTGCAACATTCATTGAAGAAAAGCAAGGAATTGGCCATTCAAAAAAAAGACACTCAATATCAAGAAGAAAACACTACTAGATTGTTTGAGGAAAAGAACTCTAAAGAATTTGATGCAAAAATTGTAAATCTAATGAAAAATAATTGTGCCCTAACTTAAGAAGTTAGGAATCTATTAAGGGAAGAAGAATCTTAGTCAATATTGTTATGTGAGACAAACAAACTAAAAAAGAAAGCTGAAGGAGATAGAGTCATGATGGAAGAAGACAAAAGACTACTTGCTAATAGACTTAAGGAGAAGTCATTAGATGTGCAAAATTTATCAAGCATTCAATTAGATTTGATGAATCAACTAATGATTGAAAATCAAGAATTAAATAGGAAAGACATTAAAATTACAACTTTGGAAACATAGAATGCCCTACTACAGAATCAATTGAAGAAACAAAAAGGAAAAGATTAATAAGCCTATTGAAGCCATAAAGTACTTTGAAAAATTGATGGAAGCACCAAGACCAAACAATGACATTGCTGGATTAGGATATTCTACTACTAAGGAAAGAGAATCATCTAGAAGTGGTGAGAAAAGGAACAATAAGGGAAATAAAAATGAGCCCACTTGTCATCATTGTGGAAAATTGGGCCACACAACAAATGTCTATAGTAGCAACACTAGAAATCAAAGACCTAAGCATAAATTCAAGGGACATTTCCATAATTGCAAGAAGAAAAAACATCAAGAACATGAATGCAAAACAAATACCACCAACTCGCAAAGATTTGAAGAATACTATTAGAACTGTCAAAAGTATGGACACAAGGCATATGAATGTAGATCCAAACCTAAGTAGACATCAAACAAGAAAACCAAGGTGCATCATCATGGAAATTCTTATGATTGGGATTACAATACAAGGTATAGTTGTCATTACTATGGTGAGAATGGTCATGTTGCTATAAATTGCATTAGGAAACATTTCAAAGGTAATTACAACAAATGGTTGAATGAGACTATATGCTTTAGTTATCTTAAGACCAGTCATGTAAGTAGAAACTATCCAACTCAATCACTTGCACTAAGTAATGAATTCAAGAAAGGTAAAAGAAAGGTAGATGTTGAGAAGGTAAAGATGTAGATGAACAAGAAATGGAGAGAAAAGGAATATTGCGGTACACCAAGCCATGATGAGGTCACTTAATCAAATGGATCAAGTGATCACATCACTCCCAATTAGGAAATCAAAGGTATGTGTGGAACTGACATTTGAAATGATATATTTTGCATCAGTTCCAAGATTTCAAGTAATGAAATGGATTTATCAACATATATTAAGCTGCAATTAAGTGGTTAGAAGAAAGATACAATCTATCTTATGTTATTTTCTTTGTTGTTGCTAAGTATTGGAAGTATTATAGTAAGTGCTAGGTATTGTAGTTACTACTGAGCTAGCTATGATAGCTAAGTAAATTGAAAACCCTATAGTGACTAACCTTACAACTATTTATGCACTAAGCATTAATTGCAAGGTTTTGAAGGCTATATACTCAATTTTTCAAGTTATTTGCATTTACTAGAAGAAAAAAGAGCATGAAGCCAATTTGAGAAAGTGATTCCAATGATTGCATATCAGACTCAACTACTACATAAATTTTTATATCAATTTGAAATGTATTTCACTTGTGCTGAGTTATACTATTTCACATTTTGCAAATCCTAGCAAGTGAAATATGACAACATGTTCATTGATGGGAGAAAGAAAGGAAGGTAAAGAGGTTACCAATGTAAAATTGATTAGTAATGATGTTCAACAACCACCATTTCAATATATTCTAGAGACTGCATACAAAGGACACTACTATATTTGATACCAAATTGCCATAGTAGGTCTATCACAATTTTGGTGTCATAACTTATCGTCATCATAATTCTAACAACTTACCATTGAAATTACGATAGTGATAAGTTGTGATGCCAAAATTTCAATAGACTTGCCATGGTTATTAGGTATCAAATGTAGAAGTGAGAAATCTATCTAGTGCATTATCAACTATTTTGTCTAAAGTTTTAATGATTTAGGATATTAGATATTGTTATACATGTAGGGTTGGAGAAGTTGGAGTTTTAGAGATTAGAGAGACATATCAGAAGCTATGTGATAATGGTGTGTTGAAAGAAGAAAAAAAAATCATAGAACAAAAAGGGTTAACACATACTATAGATTTTCCCCAAGTTTTCAAAACAAGATGGATAAAGATTGTATTGAGCCAAATACATGGTAATCAGCTATGGTTAGATAATCAAACTATAAGAATATCAAAGAGGATCATTCAAAGAGTGACAGGGTATCCTACCCTAGATAAGCCAAAGACATTGAGGAGAAATGAAAAAGAAGTAATTGAGAAGAATACTGGAACCATATGGAACAAGAGGGGAATGCTAATTGATATAATTGAAGACCCTATTATTACATTCACAGTGAAAGTGATAGCACACCGATTCTACCATTCAGACCAACTTAGTAGTTTTCTATGTATTATTTTTGACCTAGGTTACAAGATCATAAAGAAAGATCATACCTAAGACCTAGCTGAGCTATAGCTTCAACACCTATCAAAAAACCTAGAAGCTATACAAAAGGCAAAGAGTTCTTCATGGAAGTTTGGTTCACTCATTATCTATCTATTCTTTTATGTGGAAAACACATTTCCTATATTTGGCAAGGTAGTATGGAAGTCTAGTTAGTCTATTACCCAATAGATATGTGAATTCATTGAGTAATTAGGTGAAGATTTTGATTCACTAATGACAAGTTATTTAAAATATTTCAAGAAATCAATGAAGTAAAGCTCAAGGATTCTTGTATCTCTAGTGGAGCAACATTATAATGATGTTTGTTTCCTAGTAGATGCCAACTATACCTATGTTGAGGAAGCTATTCCAAGAGTTAGATGGTTATGATCATTACTATATGAGATAAATGTTGATGAGGCATCAACAACCATAACTACATTGTTGGTAGAAGAGATTGACAAGAATGCTACATCCTTTGGGAATTATGATGAAGCCAAATCAAGGATAAGTATAAACTTGAAAACTACCACTGTCATTAGAAAGAAGAACAAAATGGTGAAGAAATTGAAAGAAAAGTTTGGTGAAGTAGAAGAAGAAGAAGAAGGTCAAGTAACTTTACAGCTTACACAAGGACAAGGTGAAGATCCAGTTTCACAGGATGAAGAGGAAATTGAGCTAGAACCAAAGAAAACTAAAAAGAAGAGGAAGGTTTAGCAAAAGAAAGTAGAGAAACCAAAGAAAGTGGAAAAGAAGGAACAATAGAATCCAACTACATCTTTGATAAGGTCAAGCATAAGGGTTGCCACTGTACAAGCCTAGAAAGCTTAATCAACAAAAAGTAAAAAGAAGGATAATACAATAGAGCCATATGTTCCTACTAAGAGATTGAAGAGGAGGATGAAATTTCAGGAGGAATAAGATGATGAAAGGATAGAATCTAATGAAACTAGTCAAGTCAAAGTGGTAAGCCACAATCGTTCATCTGATATTGAAAACCTATGTGACAATATAAAGAATAATGCAGATCTATTAGGTTTTTAGGATGTTGATTTTTTTTTTGATGAATAGTCCCTTCCTTATATTAAATAAATACAATAAAGTTACATATTCACAAAAAAAGGGGCCGGGGGAAATAGGATCACCTCGCGAGTTCATATGGCCACAGGCCTAAAATTAACTATTCATAAAATTTTTTTTAGAAATCAACTAAAAATAAAGAAATCCTCATGCTACTAGTGCAACACTAGCTGAGGAAGGAGGATCCTTATCATCAGAGCCCCACCCAAGGGTGGGGTGAGTAGATGTCTTAGGGGGAGCCCATCCATCATCAACAACAACATCATTATCTTCATCTTTCTCTCCCTCAGGCCTAGTAGGAGAAATGACTAGGTTCAGCTGGGGAAACACCCACTTGGGGTCTGAGTGAGTAGAGGGCCAACTAGTAGTAGGAGGAGCCATTGGGGACCACCTTGAACTAGACCTCTAAGGAGGTGAGGCAGAGTAGTGTTGACCACCAAAACCTCTAGAAGAGCGGTATCGACCAAAAGCACCACCACTGGAAGAGTGATGCGACTAAGAGCAAGGTGTGTGTGAGTGGTGAGCAGAACTGCTACATCCTTGATGGTAACCATGAGGATGGGTATAGTTTTCAGAGGCCAAATCTGATGGAACATGAGTAACTATACAAGGGGCATTTTTCTAATGAGCTAAAAGCTCCTATAATTGAGCCACCTCCAAAGCCACTTTATCTATTTGTACTTGAATCTACAACATGACATTGTTATAAATACATGCTTTAGTGTACATAGCCACATTAATGTCAAGTATGTTGTGAGCATAAATAATTGCATTGTGATCTTTCCAAATGGTAAATAAGATCTCTAATATGAAAGCATGCCATATTTGGGTGTATTTGAAGGGTATCAAAGTATTATCACCAAAAAGAACCATATGCCAAGAAAAAGGTTCTAGGTAGAAGGGGTGAAAGAGATCATGGATCCATTGCTAGTAACACTGAGCCCATCTACAAAACCAAAAATGTGTAAAAAGGAATTTGGTTGACCATAGAAAGGGCAATGGGGGTTAGGAACTCCCAAGTGCCATAGTCGGGGGCACAAAGGAAAGCCTTGGAAAAGAATACACCATGCAAAATGCACAATTTTGGGTTTAGTAATGGTGTGCCACATAGTGGAGAACCTATGACTTCAAGTGTGATGCAAGGATTGCAAATGCCAACATTGGTTGAGCATATCAACCATGGGTAGGTGAGGAACCAACCATTAGTAGCCCAACCTAGGTTTATAGCTAGTTATTGGAGTGTCTAGATACCACTTCCAATCCTTTCACCAAGGGCGAGAAGACTAATTGCCCACTTTATGTGACAAATGTGAAGGCACCACAAAAAATAGAAGATCAAAAGTCTACCAATATGGATGAGTAAGCCAAAATTGCACTCTCATGTCTTCCCATGACCACAAGCTCATAGTAACTCTAGAGAAAGGATCTTTAGGGGTCCTTATGCCATGTTTAAAAAAACATAGAGCACTAGGCCCGTGCACTTTAGCTAGGGGAACACCTTGGATAGAAAATAAAGGTGACCACTGGAGATTATGTTGGTTCATGGAGAGCCCATCTCTAAACCCATTACTAACCCAAAAAATCTAGGGCTTAACTACTTCCCAAGCTTTCCAAATACTATTGGCAACAAAAGTACCCTGAATTTTGATAGGTTAAGGGGTAACTAGAAGGGTTTGTAACCTAATCCCCTTTTGGCCTAGTTGGTGAACCAAAAAGCCTAAGGAAATGAAATGCCTTAACAAAATATTCCAGGCTTCATTTCCAAAAAGAGCTCAAATCACCCATTTGGCACATAAAATAGTACCTTGCTTCTGGGTGGACAACAAGCCTAGGCCACCAAACTCCTTGGGAAGACAAAAAAAATCTTAGGCAACTCTATGAAAGCCTTGATGAGAAGCATCTCACACCTAGAGGAAGTCACATAAAAGGCACTCAAGTTTGAGGTAAGAAGCCTTTGAAGGAGCCCAACAAGAAGAATAATAAACATGGGTGGCATCCAACACTTTGGAGCAAATCTGGAATTTTCTTGCTAGGGAAAGAGGTTTGGTGATCCAATACTCCAACTTCTTCTCTATTCTGGCAAGAAATGCATTCTAGAGCTCAATAGCTGAGGCTTGGGAGGAAAAGAGGATGCCCAATAAATGAAAGACTTCCCCATGTTTAACCCATATCCATTGAAATTTCTCAATCCAAGTAGGATGAGGAAGGTAAGACTGCCTGTAACAAAGGGTTTTGTGCTAGTGAATGAAAGACCCTGAAGCAAGATAGAATGTGTCAAGACATTTCAAAGTGGAGGAAATATTCTCTTCATCCTCTATTAGAGTGAGGAAAGAGTCATCTGCAAAATGATCATTCACAAGTTGATTAGGGGAATCTAGGGGGGAAAGACCTCAGACCCAAGAGCCTGAAGCATTGCAAGAATGAAAGGCCACTCAATCCTATCATAGCTTTGGAAAAATCAATTTTAAGAAAGACGGTCTATTTCTTGGAATAAAAAGCCCATTCCATCCCTTCTCACACAAAAATTATATTATCCAAGATATAATGGGACTTGATAAAACCTATTTGTTCAGGGTGAATGATCTGAGGAAGAAGATGATGGATTTTAAGTGAGAGAGCCTTGACAATGATCTTATAAGAGATGTTCAACAATGTAATAGGTCTCCAATTATAGATGTCTTTAGGGTCACCCACCTTAGGTATGAACTTGATATTTCCTTTGTTAATAATATTTCCCAGAGAACGGGAATTGTATGGCTCAATAAAAACCTTATGCAGGTTTGGACCAATCTCATCCCAAAATTCTTTGTAAAATTCACAAGAGAAGTCACCACAACTAGGGGCCTTATCATCTGCCATGAAAAATATAGCTTCCTTGTTGTTCTCTAGAGTGAGCTTCTACTAATAGAATGCATATTGTTTTAGAGCAAGTCTTTTAGGCATGATAGACAAACAAGCCTACAAGACTTGGTCTCGGGCCACCGAGGGACCCTACACTATGAAAATTTTTCATAGTAGCAAATGAAAGATTGAAGAATGTCAGAAAGCTCATAGAGGGCATGCTAACCCTTTTGAATGTATTTGATCCCCATCATAGAGTGGAATGCCCTCAACACATTGAAGAATTCCTTGGAAGCTTGATCACCAACCTCTAGCCAGTAAAGGTAGGCTTTGAGTTGAGCTCCCCAGGTAGTATAATTATTTGTAACTTGTTTCTGATGGGAAAGGTTGGCAAGCCAAACTTGGAGATCCATATCAAATGGATTCATGGAAAGAACTTTAGTAGCTGTACAAAGATCCTTGATAGTGGCCTCATAAGATCTCTTGTAGTACATGGCCAATTGCTTCCCATAAATGCAAAGACACCTCGCAATATGGGTGATGATGTCATTCTACCACTGAATCCACCTAGAGGAAGAGTGGGGCCTAGATTCAAGGTTCCAAGTTTGTGAAATATGAATGATAGTGGGTGGATAGGAAAACATGGAAGTATTAAGGTAAAATTGAGTTTTACAATTATGAGGAGGGGCAAAATGCCAGGTAATGGAGTAGTTGATGGGAAAATGATCTAAAAGTGTCACGTTAGGGAGTAGAGTGATAGGTAGTAGACTCATGTGAGAAAAAGAAAAAAAGGACTGAGCAAAAATCATAGCATGATCCAACCTTTTAAGGACCCTATCAGCTCCCTCTTGAAAGTTGGACCATGTATACCAAACACCATCAGTCTTGTGGTGATGAACAGTGAGAATAAAAAGACCCAACTTATTTTGCATGTAGAACTAGGCTTCTTACTCACCAGATGACCATTAAAAAGGTAAAAGACCCACTTTATTAATAGCCAACTTAACCATATTAAAATCCTTGCAGAATAACTAGGTGGCAGGTGGCAAAGAATTAGCTAGCCACCTCCATAAATGTGAGTGCTCAATTGCATCATTAGGGGCATAGATATTGACAATGCCAAAAGAATGATTTTTAAAAGACAACAAAATCAAAACTACTCTCTGCATGGGGTCAAAACCATGGGAAATAATAAAAGGGAAAAACTAAGGGGAGAGGAGAGTGGCTACACCACCTCGACTAGCTTCATGCTAAGAATCAAAACTAAAGACTAGCTTCATGCTAAGAAGCAAAACTAACACCATCTGGCCATATCACACGACAAGCTAAGTTAAGAAGGAACATAGAGACTTTGACTTCTTGCAAACATAGAAAATCAATATTGCCAAGACTATACTTGTTATCATGAAAATAATACTTTCTAGGGAGGTCTGTTAGCCTCCACACATTCCATAAGAGAAAATTCATCATAAATCAGCTTGCATATTCTCCTCGTCCTCAAGCAAGGAAAAACTATTATGTAAGAAAAATGGAGGATTCAAATGAAGAGTCACCCAAAGTGATGGCTCTTTGTTTATCCCTAGTAATAGTGACTAAATTTTGACCTTTAGGGCTATGAGAGCGATGAAGAGATGGAGAGGAAATCATAGAAACTACTTGAGGCATATGAACCCAGGTAGCTCATACCTCTGGCTTAGCTATCCTTTGTGATGTATGGGTTGAAATGGGTGGAAACATAATGATAGGAGCCTTTGGTGCCAAGGGCACAAGAGGATCTACATTGGAGCTAGGATGACTAGGTTCTTGAGAAATAGGGTTTGGCTTAGTAGCACCCTTGCCTTTCTTGACAACCATTGTCCACTCATCTTTTTAAATGGCTAGAGCCAACTTGGGTTCCTACACCAAAGAGTGATTATGATCAAGAAGAGAAAATTATTTATCTTGTGACTAGTAGATTGATAGAAAAAATAAGTATTTAGGAGGTTCAAGTAAAGCACCTTTTGAGAAAAGGTGGTAGTACCAATCTAAATTTCCATAGTCTCTTTAAGGTCCCTAGAAAGGTTGACCTCAAAATAGACCCTCCACTGAGGATGGGCATTAAAATTTTTTTCTAGTTCCATGCAAATGACTTTGCCCATAGTTTGGGCAATTTTAGTGAGAAAAGACCAACAAGGGATGGGAAACTAGGGAGCTTTACCCAAACTGGAACCCTAAGTTTGCGGTCATTCAAGATGCAAAAGTCTTGAAACCATCTCTAGAAAACAAGTAGAGATGTGTGAATTGTCCATAGCCCATGGCTTAAAATACTCTCAACCTAGGAGGGGTTACCAAAATGAAACAAGAAAAAACCCTTGGTGAGGTTTTGAATCCCTTCAAGGTGAATCCCTTGCAGGGACTAGGCCTTGGATACCCATTCATGCAGCATGCTTTCAGATGGAGTACAACCCACAAAATACCTAATAAGGGTTTGGGTTTCTAGCCATTAACAAGAAAATTCAAAAGTAGAAATATTTAGAGAAAAGTTGGGAGAGGAATTAGCTCATGAAATACCTTGGGCACAAATTTATGCAGGCATTTGCTTGGTGGGGCCATTTTAACATGTAGCTGTAACTATAGCACCAATAGTAATAGCTAGGAAAGAGATGGCCAAGGCCATTACATTCTAAAATAATTTTTCACACTAAATGTGGAATGACATATAGTAATGTAGAAAGGGCTCAGAACAAACCATCAACATGTTAATTTTGATAAGTTAGATAATGGAGATAAGCATAATATTGAAGAATCTATTTATGATATGATGGCTACTTTTAAAACCACTCTATTAGGGATTTCTAACTCATTACCTAAAATCCTATATGAAAGAGTTGAGCAAAAATGGAACTTTAGTATGGATACTGAAAAACAAATCAGGGAGGCTACTTTAGCTCAAGTTATGCTTGAATTCGATAAGAAAAAGATCACAAATGCTGTAGAAAAACATAAAGGGAGATTTTTTCCTAAATACAAAGCCTTTCACATTTTGAGAAGTAGAGTTGAAGAGGTGTAACTTAGAGAAAATTACTTTTGAAAATAATCTATGGGTTGACCACACAATTAGTATGTAGAGTGGAAGAGAAGAAAGGAGCAGAGGTAGAGAAGTATCAAATAGAACAAGATGAAACTACTCAAGATAAAATAATTGAGCAAGATGCTCAAGATGCACATGATGCTAATGAGCCAAGAACTAGTCCTACACATGGAGAGAAAGAGAGTCAATAGGACTTAGTGACTATTGAGGACATACCTAATAACTTTACACATAATGTAAGTCTATTGACTGAGGAAGATTTAAAGAGATTGCAATAGGAATTCACCAATACTATTATTCCATGCATAAATCCTATATTGGTAAGGATTGATGAATCTCAAAAGACTGATATTGCATCCATTGGGACACAACAACAAGACACATCTAATGTGCCCCCACATGTTGTTAAAGTTAAGGAGAAGGAAAAACATGAACAAACAATAGATCAAAGTGTAACACTAGACTAGAAAGGTGAACCTATCCAAGCACCATCTTCAATGCCTACTATATTATCATTGAGATGAAGGAGAAGGAGGAAAATACCACAACTACATTCCTACCAAGTCTACAAAGCTAAGGGTTGCTATCACTTGTCACAATTGACAAAAAGGGTAATAAAGAGAAAGAGGATAGGGAAGAGAATCTTACACTCACCTCACTGAAACACATTGAAGATGAGATGGAAGTTGAACAAAAGGAAGAGAATAAGATGACTATTGAGATAGAGGAAAAAGTAGCCATATAGAGACTAGTTACTTTACGAGTCACTACACCTCCTCTCAAGAACCAAACTCATCAAAGGTTGAGTGCTCAAGCTACACCATTGTAGGTATCAAGACTGAGTACTAGTACACCTAAGAGTGGTGAGATTACATCATTTGATGATGTGAGTTTAGATGAAGTGATTTTTCTACCATAGTTTGATCCAACAAAAATGACACTTGAAGAAATAACTATTCTTCAAGATGCTCTATAGAGGAAATCAAGGCAAGAAATGCTGAGAAAGAAAAAAAAGAAAAAAAAAGCTCTACATGATATTAGAGATATTTTTGTAGATGTTTTTGATATTTAAGATTCATTTTCCATTAAGAAAATCTTAGAGAAACTTGTACATATAGTTGATAAGATAAGGGATGATGATATAGAGACAAATGTAAAGTTATTGGAATGGTCTAAAAGGAAATTTCACACTAAGGTTATGAACAAGATCTCTAGTGCCATTGCACTAAGACACATTTATTTAGCAACTAATAAGGACAATGTAAAGATAGTTTTGGATAACATTTTATCTTTGTATAGAAAACTATGTGATGTTGATATCTTTACTAAAGAAATTCAATGGTCAATTGACTAGCTACAAGGAGATTTAGAATTAGTAGGTACTACATTGAAGCAATCTCCTACCATTCAACAAGTTCATTTTCAAAGATTATTGCTGACACAGATTAGGCTTCTCAAGTTGTAAGTAAATGATACAAATATAAGATCATCTTTGATCAACATTCAATCCATGGTGACCTCACACATGGAAGTTTTGTAGAAGGAACTAGCCTTTGCAAAAACATTGTTGAAGAAAGATTCTCATCTTTCTACAGAAGAAGGTCTAGTAGATATGACAAAAAATCTAGACATACAGATTCAATCTTTAGATGCAGCTAGAGAAAATTGGGATTCCTCTTTGGGAATCATACTAGAACTACATAAGCCATTTTTGGAGAAATAGACTATAAGTGTACCAACCAAATGACACAAGTGTCAAAAAGGGGATTTTTGAATATTTTGAAGATGTTGTCAAGGCAGATATCTACTTAGAAGGAGTTACAAAGATGAAATGAAGCATTTTCTTAGGGGGAGTAATAAGGTATGAGAGACAACATTTTTGCAAACTTTGAAGATTTTGAAATTTTGTATAGAAGCTGAATAGAGATGATATATTGTCTAACTTATGCAGAAAAAAAAGTGTTTTTTCCACTCATGTCAAAGGGGGAGATTGTAAATCTCATTATGGTTTTGAAAAAGTAGTGAAAAAGCACTTAGTCATCATCTAGAAAAGAACAATGCAAGCCGAGTGCCTAGTGTATGCTATGCATAAGGCTCTAGACAATACACGCCGAGTAATATGATAGTTAGTGCCTAGCACTAGTATGTGCTGAGTAGTTAGTGTGTGCTAAGTCACTCAAGTGCCAAGAAAATAGAAGGATCCAAGCAAATAGTGTGTGCTGAGTGATTTAGGTGCCAAGCAAGAGTAAGTGTCAAGCCATTTATAACCCAAGTATTAGTATCAAGAGCACAATGAAGGTTGAGCATTAGAGTCTATTCATGCTAAGTTACCAGTATTTGACATAGATGTTTGTTATGGCACAAACTTCTATATAAACTAATTTTGGCTGACATGAACATGATTTTTTGATCTTAAGAAATAAGGATCCATTCATATTATGAACCCCTGTGCAATATATGTAGCCAATTAGATAAAGGAAAGAATTAGGACACAATAAGGATCAACCATAGCCATTGATTATAACCTAGCCCATCTCCATAATGCCTAGTTAAAAAGGTAAACCCTAAGGGGGAGAATGGATGCAATAGAGGATGCAAAGAGAAGTATTACATGCATAAGGAAAGGAATGCTAAGAGCATAGATAACATTTTAATGTGGAAATAATGGCTAAGTTATGGAACTAAAATGAAGAATCCATTTGAGAAGAAAAAAGATAAGTAGTGAAAGTATAGTGAAGATAGATCTGATCAGGAGGATCAAGAGATAACCAGTAAAGAGGAGATGTAACATCAAGCAACAAGGTGATAACTAAAGGATCAAGTGCTCAATCATTTTAATAGGTGATACATAGTAAATATATTAACAAAGTAGTCCTAATATAATTTTTTAAATCTCCTAATAGAGTTCTTAATTAGTTGTGAGTTTAAATCCTTTAATCAAGGTGAGACCTAAGAGTCTTGTAAGCCTTTAATAGGCCAAACCTTTCACAAGGTAGATCATAGATTATGATCAAAACTTTGTATCCATAATAGGCCACACTTTATAACTGTAATAGTGAAGATTTGTGGGTATCATCCCTACCCCAATTTTACCTTCTCATTAGAGGATTTTTGGGTAACCAAAATCTTATGTGTTTTGTGTTGATTTACTTTATGCTTTGGATGTGATGTATGGTTAATATTTTCAGTTTACATATTAAGTTATGAGATGGATGAATGGTGAATTGTTTTAGAAGTAAAATTTTTAAGTGTTGATTCAACCCCCCTCTCAAAACTTACTTTCCCATTGTTAATTCCAATAGTAACAGATTGTTTTGTAACCTTTAATAGGCTTGGCTCCTAACAAGGCTTAGTTCAGATGAGTGAAAAGTTGTAACTAGTTGCATTGGTAGTTTTTTCAAATTGGGTTTCCATTATAATCTTGGTATCTCATGTGTTCATGTCATTCTCTTACTACTTTATCTTTTAGCAACTAAGTTACTAAATACTAATACATATTAATATCTCAAGTTTTCTTTGTTTATAGTGAATATCTGGCTCTAATTGAGCTATGCAAGAATTTGAGTTAATAAGAAGTTTGTATTAATATATAAGGGATTTGGAATTTTTTTAGTGGTAATTGATTCACCCCTTCCCTTTCAGTTACTCCTCTTATATTTCCAACAATTGGTATAAGAGTTGTTGCTGGTTGTAGAAAAGGTTTCAAGGACCTAAGCTAAAGATCAAGATGTCTTAAAGATGAGATATTCCTAAGTTGAAACAAGACAACATCAAAGCATGGTAGGAAATCATGAAACTTCATTTGGGAGCCATTAGAGAAACACGTCTACTCTTCTTGGAGAACTAGTATGTTTCACCTCCTAAAACTTTGACTATTAATGAAATGTAGATAAAAATAATCACAACACAATGATGATTGCTATTGCTTCTACTCTCAATTATTCTAAATTTGATGAAGTCAAAGATTGTCCTAATGCTCATAAAATGTAGAGAAGCTACAAAAGACCTATGGAGGAGATGACAATGTGAGGTGAGCCAAAGAAGAAAATATAAGAGGCCATTTTGATTAGATGAGATGAAAGAAGATGAAAAAATTGCCAAATATGGTGAAAGAATCAAAGCAAGTGTGAGTGCAGTCAGAGCTACAGAAGAAAAAATTGATGATGTGACAATAGTTAGCAAGGTATTAAGAAATTGTCTTCCTATTTATGCAATTAGAGTATTAGCTATTCAAGATATGAGAGATGATCTCAAAAATGATATATCTTTGGATGCACTAGTGGGAAGGTTAACAACTTTTGAGTTGGATAACTTTGATAACTATCTTCTTGGATCTTAGAACATAGAATCAACATTAAAAGCCAAAATAACTCTTGGTAGAAAGGGAGGAAACTCAAAAGTTAAATAGTCAGATAGTAAGGAAGAAGAAGAATCAAATGATGATCTTAAAGCTATTGAAGCTCTACTTGCAAGAAGGTTACCAAAAGGGAAATGCAAATATAAAGGCAAAATTCCATTGATTTGATTATCTTATGAAGAATTTGGTCACATTAATTCAATGTGTTCGAATAAGGAAAACAAAGATCTTTGAAATTCTTTTAGAATAACTCGGGGGGGAGGCGGTGAATCAGTTATTCAAGGTCTAGATGTACAAATAAAATTTTTCACAATTCAATGAACCCATATAACATTCTTAACCATGCATGCATTAATTGTGTGTTAACCAAAACTAATATGTTACTATAACATTAACTTGTAGAAGTGTAAAGCATAAAGAACAACATATCCATTAGTACACTTGACATAATGATTTAATGTGGAAACCCAATTTGGGTAAAACCACCAGTAACATGCTACTCCTTTTTCACTCTTCTGTAGTGATGCCCTATTAAAGGCCAACCCTATTAAAGGTTACAACACACATTGTTAAATGTGACCTGGTTAATGAATTTCTATCACTCTATTAAAAGTGAGCCTTGTTAGAGGACTTTATGCCATTCACTTGGAATGACACCCTGTTAAAGGATTTTCCAATGACTGTTAAGTCAACCTTTCTTCAAAGGATTTACCCTTATCTGATACAATTGTTAGAAAGTAACAATAGAGTTTTGATCTAATACAGCTTAAAACCTTACTTGCAGATTACAAGTCACTATTCAATTCTCAACTCTACTTGGCTTCCAATCTTTGCAACTCTGATAGCTTGTTCACCCTTCAAGCATTCATCCTCTTTAAGCCTTCTTGCTTAGTTTTCCATTGTAGACTTCTTCTCTTGGGTCACTTGATGAAGCAAACCCTCTTCCTTCTCCTTGTTAGGTTTTTGCATCCATAAAATCTCCAACCTCTTTTCTTTATGACTAGATATCCCTACATATAGGTATTTTAGAACTCTTTTTTCCAGTCATTATCCATCTCAAAAATTAGGGATTTCGATGGATTAGGTAGGATACAATGTATCTACCCCATAACTTGTCTTTTCTAGAAACTTCTCCTAGAATCCATTTGAATTCAACTCAAAAATGGTTTACTTAAGATTTTGTGCCTCCAACTCATCAATCTTATCTTCCTCCTAATTTACAAGTTCCAAGAAAACAAACTTGTCAGCTTTTATTTGGAGAATCTTTGATCCTTTTCATAATGTAGCAGCTTGGCATTATCAATTTACTGATGCTTGACACATACTATATTACTCAACATCTATTGTAAAATCACTCGGCATCAATTGGATTTTACTGGTGCTCAACATCAACTAAAAATCATTTGGCTTGGACTTCCTTGCTTAGCACCTATTAACTTGTTTTGCATCCACTAGAAATTGCTTTCACTTGGCTGCAACTAACTTTTTTTCTTGGCTTGCACTCACTTTGCTTGGAACTTTCTATCAACTTGGTCAAGCTTAGCAAATGAACTTTCTCCAACCTTTTTGACAAAGAAAAGATGACAAGAAATTCAACAATTTCAAAGTAAATAATGATTTCAAATGCTATAAAGACTACAAAGATAAAGGTAAGCAATCTTGATATATTGCTAAATATTTTGATGATGATAATGAAGATGAAATGGTATATATTGCTATTTAAGATGAGTCAAATGATGAGGATAATGAAAAGATGGCACTTATTTCTCATGTTAGCAAGAATGACACATGAATAAGAGGCAGTGGTTTTTTTCATCACATGACTAGTGATAAAACTAAGTTTGAACACTTGGAGCACTATGATGGTGAAAGTGTAAAATTTGGAAATAATGAGCCATGTTCTATGAAGAGAAAAGCATGCATTGCATTGAGTGATGAACTCAAATGTGATAATGCTTATTGGGTTGAAGGACTAAGGCACAATCTTCTAAGTGTGGCACAACTGAACAACATTGGATAAAAGGTAGAATTCATGAATGGGAAGGCTAGACTTTTGGATGATAAAGGAAACCTAGTTGGAATTGGCAATTAGACAAAAGGTAATCTATTCTAGATAAATCCAATTGAAAGTTCATACTTTTTGGGACAAGCAGAGGAAAGTTGGCTATGACATAAAAGAATGTGTCATGTAAACTTTGTCAATCAGGTTACTATAAGTAAGAATAGAAGAGTAAGAGGTATTCCAAATTTGAAGAAAATTGAAATGACCATATGAAAACAATGTTAGATTGGAAAGATGGGAAAAAATATTTTCAAAAGTAAGAATTACAATACTAAAGAAGTCTTGGAACTAGTTCATATAAATCTTTGTGGATTAATAGGCATAGAAAGCTATAGTGGAGATAAATATTTCATTTTTTTGTTGATGATTATTCTAGGATGATGATAGTAGTGTACTTGAAGGATAAATATGAATCTTTTCAAATGTTCAAGTGGTATTTGGAAAGAGTTGAAAAATAAATATGGAAGAATTTAAAATTTCTAAGGTTAGATAGAGGAGGAGAATTTGTCTCTAATGAATTCAATGAATTTTACAATGAAAGAGGAATCAAAAGATAGGTATCCACACCTAGTACACCTCAATAGAATAGCATAGCAAAAAGAAGGAATAGATCCATCATGGATTAAGAAAGAACACTGATGATAGAGAAAAATATTGAGTCCAAATACTGGAAAGAAGCAATCAACATAGTAGTTCATACCTTGAACCAAGTTCAATTGAAGAAAGAAAAGAGTGAAGAACAAAAAAACATAGAACTTGAAGAGTACATAAATATTATTTACTTTGAGCTGATACTTTACCAAAGGTAAAAAAAAATGCGATTAAATGACAATAGATGGCATCACTCCAGTAGTCAGCACCACCCAAGTCACCTAAATCTACAGTTCAATTTGAGTTGTAGCCAGTACAACCTGAGTTGCAGGCAAAGCAACCTGAGTTAGAGATATTTTAACCTAAGTCCTAGAAAGAGGAACCTGCATCACAAACTATGGGAACCAAGTCTTAGATAGGGGAAACAAAGAAAATTTTAGAGTTTCATAGAACCTTTAAGCATGGTGAACCAATTGAAACAAGTCTAGAATCTAGAAGAAAGGAACTTGTATTTGCTAGATGTGTTAGAAGGCATCATGCACCTAAAAAAAAATTGGAGCTCAGATATAAGGCAAAATGCCAAGGAAAAAATCAAAAGTTACATGTCTGCTTATTGAATTTGAACCTAGAATAGTTAAAATTGCATTGAAGAATGAAAGTTGGATAGAGGCAATAAAAGAAAAGATTGAGAAAAATGAAAGAATAATACCCAGACTCTTGTTCCTAGACCCAAGGACAAAAATGTAACTGGGAAAAAGTAGGAATTTATAAAAAAAATTAAATCAAAATGGTGAAGTATCAAGGAATAAGGAAAGGCTAGTGTACAAAGTTTATGCTCAAGAAGAAGGTATAGACTATGGAGAAACATTTTCTCCTGTTGCTAGACTTGAAGGGGTCAGAACACTACTTGCATATGTTGCATTCAAAGGATTCAAAGTTTATCAAATGGATGCAAAATCAGATTTATTGAATGGAATTATAGAGGAATAAGTTTACATTTATTAGACTAAAGTTTTAATTGATCCAAATAAAAGAGACATGGTTTGTAAGTTACACAGCTTTGTATGGTCTGAAACAAGCTCCTAGTTCATGGTATAAGAGGCTACATGGATATCTAGTAAATGTTAGTTTTTAGAGAACCAATGATAACAATAGTTTGTGTATTAAAGAAGGACCACAAAATAAGATATTATTAGTAGAATATTTGTGGATGATAAATTATTCAAAGGTCATGATGACTTATGCAACTCATTCTTTGAAGAAATGAGGAAAGAATTTGAAATGCCAATATTTGGAGAGAAGGCTTTGTTGGTTTACAAGTTCATCAAATGAAGGATGTCATTTACCTTACTCAGTAAAAACATAACAAGGAGATATTGAAGACCTTCAGAATGGAAGATTCCAAACCAGTTGGAACACCTGTGTCAAACAAAGAAAAACTATCCAAGAATGATGATTCAAAAGAGGTAAACTAGACTACCTATAAATATATGATTGGGAAATTTCAATATGTTATTCACACAAGACCTAATATTGTATTAGTAGTAGGTTCTCTACAAATCTTAGAGAAAATCATATGATGGTAGTGAAAAGAATTATGAGATATCTAAAAGGTACTCACGACTATAGTCTATGGTATAGAAAGGAGGAAACCTTGAGTTGAAAGTATTTACTAATTCAGATTGGGATGGGAGTGTTAATGACAAAAAAAAAAGCACCAGTGGATAAGCATTCTTTCTAGGAAAGAGGCTAGTATCATGGACTAGTAAGAAGAAGAATACATCTCTTAGTCTACAATAGAGACAAAATATTTTGTTGCAATAGTTAATAGTTCCAACAAAACCTAGATCAAGGAACTATTGTCAAGAATAAAGGAAGAAATCAAGGACCCAGTGCTTATCTACTGTCATAACACAAGTACAATCATCATATCCAAAAATCTAGTTATGCACTCTAAGACAAAACATATTGCAATCAAGTATCATTCTATGAGAGAATTAGTTCAAGGTAAAGAGGTTGCTGACATATTTACCATTTGAAGCATTACCTAAGGATGCATTTTTATATCTCAGATGAAAGCTAGGGGTCATTTCCCTATCTTATGATAACTAGAGTATAGATTAGTGATGTAACAACCAAACTGCATTGAAGATCTATCAAGTTGATGCAAAGAAGTTAGAGCTCATTACATATGAATCAATACATAAGGTACATTATAAACTCATTATGTCAAGGCTTTGACATTTGATTTCAAAGAGGGAGAGATTGAATATGTCATGTTCATATAAACATAAAAGAGGGAGAACTTAAATATATGGAGTCTGAAGTTAAAATGTCTGAGGGAGAATCTCAGAGGGAGTTTTCATGGATGAAGAATCAAAATGAAACTAAGGATATTATAAAATCTTATAAATCATTTTGATTTCTCTAAATGTCATTTTTTAATGAAATGTTGTGTTACCATCAATGGTAAAGAGGTAGATTGTTGAAAAAAAGTTCAATTGTATATTGTCATTGATGATAAACAAATGTTACACTCTAACCAAGCACTTATAGTACTAACTAAGCTCAGATGAATCCATCATTAGCTCAGAAGAAGTTTAGAAGAAGCCAAGTTAAATGATCAAGTGCAAACCAAGCTAGGTCGATCATTGAAGGACTCAAGTATTAACTGAGTTAGGTCAGTTACCAAAGGGGTTTAGTGTAATCCAAGTTAGGTCAGTTACCAAGGAACTCAGTGGTAACCAAGTGAACCAATTTTAGTATCAACCAACTTACAACAGAACAATTTTGTTTATTATTGATGACTTAGTGGATGTTAATTGATTATTTGTAAATGTATTCAAGTCAAATTGATATTGGGTTTCATATATATGAAAGGTCAAGTTATGGATTGAAATATGGAAGTTGTGGAAGAAGATAAGACATGAATAAAGAAGGATATCTAATTAAGAGAAGAATATCCAAATAACTGCAAAGATTATTCTGACTAGAGAGGATCCAAAGGATAAAATAGAACAATAATGTGAATTTGCAAATTAGTTGCTTCATTAATCAGGTCAATCATTATTACTCTAACAATTGTAGCCATGAAGAAATCTCTTGACAGAGTTGACTTAAAAGTTATCTTGTAAATCCTCTAACAAGGTGGCATTTCTAGATTGAAGTGTCTTAAGAACTCTAACAAGGCCACTACTAACAAGGTGATTCAAATCCTTTGATAGGGTCACATGTAATAGTGTGCTTTGTAACCCTTAATAGGGTTGGCTCCTAATAAGGCTTAGTTCATAAGAGTGAAAAGATATCACTAGTTGCATTGGTGGTTTTCCCAAATTAGGTTTCCATGTTAAATCTTGGTGTCTCATGTATTCATGTTGTTTTCTTATTGCTTTATCTTTCTGCAACTAAGTTACTAAAGATTAATACACATTAATATCTCAAGATTATTTTGTTAATCGAGTTAAAGTGAATATCTAGTTCTAACCGAGTTGTGTAAGGATTTGAGTTAATAAGAAGTTTGTATTGGCATCTAAGGGATTTGGAATTTTTTTAGTGGTAACCAATTCACTCCTCCCCTCTTAGTTACTCCTCTTATATTTTCAATAGATTAATCCAAAAGTTTGTGAATATACAAAACATTAAGCAAATGAAATCTATCAAGAAGAAAAATTATTTATAAAGATTGAGAAATGTGTTAGGTTAAAATTGATTGGGAATGAAACTATATTGTATATGATCCCAATGAATGGATTGAACCAATGATATCAAAGGAAATTTTTCTTGCAATATGGAAATGAATGTGGATCATAGATCTAATCTGCCAAGCATTCTAGAAAGATCCAAACCCTAATTAGGTCAAGTACACAAGAAGGTATGGAGCAATATATGGGTATAGATTGAAAATATATCATAGTATGTGTGAGAGGAAGATAAAAAGAAGAGGAAGTGGAGCAGTGCTACTAAGAAGTGAAAAATAATAAATTAGTGAAATTGATCTAGTGAAAGGTGAAGGAACAATACAAAGCATAGAGGAAATGATCAAGCATATAGGTAGATGCACTATTCTAGATTATATATTTGAAGGAATAAATTTTGTTTATTATATTCATAAATCCCAAAGTGTGGGTAGGCCTTCCAACCTTTATATTGTAAATTTCTTAACTGAGTGTTGCAAAATCATTTCACAAGGTAGACTTTAATAGGTCTTTGTATATACTTGAAATATACTCCTGATTATTCCTAATATGGAAATTCACTAGAAGTGACTTAGTTGTATCCTCTAACTGAGAAATCTTTATGATGTAGTAGTCAAAGATTGTGGGCATCATCCCCACCACAATTTTCCTTGACCCAAAAACTATGTCAAGTGCTATCATGTGAGTTATGTGTTTATGGTTGAAGTTAATTACTTAAGTTTACTTTCATTCAAGAAAGGTTAATAAATTTATGCATGAAAATTGAGATCATATATTCAAATGATATTTTTATTTCAAGGTTAAAAAGTTTTAGAAGGTACCAATTCATGCCCCCTCTCAACACCTTAACTTTACAAAAATTAGTATCAAAGCTAGATCTTTGATAAATAATTTTAACCACTTGATAGAAAAGATCCAAATAGATGGAAAGCTATAGGTATGAAAAGGTGATTACAAATTTGAACATCAAACTAAAACTGACAAAAGATCAAATTGATGAACTGACAAAGAAGTTGAAGAATTCACTAAGAAAGAGAAATAAATTATCTCATCAAATAAAACATACTCAAAACTAAACCTAAAAAATATTAGAGGGAAGCATGTTTGATGAATCTGGAGTTTCTATATCAGATCTAATGGAAAAGAAAAAAATCCTTAATTGAGCAAGTAAAATCATCAAAGAAGGAAATTTTGGCCATTTTTGCCACCAATTTAGTCCATCAATGATAACTGATCTGAGAGATCCTCAATGGGCTATTTTGGGTGGTTGGTTAGTTGTTTATGTGGGTGTCAAGTTGACTCAATTTTTTCTTTAATCAAGCTGCAATTTCTTCTTTTTCTGATTTAGCTCATTTTGTTCTTTTTAGGTTCAGTCATACTATGGTGATCAATAGTTCTCATGTTTTGTGATACATATGCCCATCCTCATGAAAGTGCAAGATGCTAACACACATTTTCATTTTGGAATTTCTTCACACTGCAATAATTCTTCAATGCTCTGGAACCCAAAATTGTACTACATGTCTTTGGCTAGTTGTGCCCCATCTCCAACATTAAGCCAACCCAATATGCACATGCACATATCAATTTTGGAGATTCAACAAAAGATTAAAAGATATTCATTTATTTTGTTGGTGTTTTAAAACTACTAGGCAACAAAAGACCTAATACCAGGGTTCATAAGATAATAACAATATAAGGGTAGCTACTTCCTATAGTCAACTACAATTTATTTAGATATGGACCAACTTCAATAGAATCAAAAGGATTTTCTACACTTTAAGCTCTACATGACCTAGCCAAGTGTACCTTAGGGATTGAAATGATCGGATATCTGATACTTTCTCCACAATTCACTAACATTTCTTTTCTTCAAAATATATCCCCTATTGAAGAAATGTCACAATTCTTCTTAACTTTGCAAATAATTCTTGATTACATTAGCTAACTATGAAACACACAAAATTATTGAAAATAAGTGCTAATAGACAATTATTTCTTCACAAATGCAAGTAAAAATTGATTTGATATGAATTTGTGCTTTATGCAATCACATGATTTCTTTAGTAGTTTGCATTCAAATTGATGATAAGTGCCCTATCCATTAGTATGCAAAGTCTACCCAGTAAAAATCTAACCTAATTAATTTCCTTAAAATTATTTTTATCAATAGTTACCCCTGAATTTCATTCTTATGAATATCCATCCCATATAGCTAGAAACCCTATCAATTCAATGAAAGAATTTACTTAACTCCTTGAATTAAAAGAAATCAATGAAAAAATATACAACCCATCCAAGCTGCATTAAAATGAAAGAATCTTATTCATTCATTCCCAAAATGTTAAACATATGAAAATGTAGACAAATTTCAAAGACACAAATATGGTTGAACTTTTCTTCATATTAGTATTCCTTGAAAACTAAAAAATTATTGGTATAAACTCTGGAATACTTGAAGACATTAAAACTTATCATTTAGGGTTCAAAATGTATTTTTAGAATAAAAAATTGAGATAATACATAGAATTTGACATAAATACTAACTAAATTGATTGCAAAATATTGTAGCACTAAAAATTAGATAGATTTTGGACCTCAATTCCACATCCTAGAAATCCTTTTATAGGAAGGATTGAAAAAATCTTTAGATGGGAGGACACATGTAAAAATTCAATTGGGATAAAAATGCAAAGATATTTTATCTTTTATTACAATACAAAATATTCTCTATATTTGATCAAAACTCTAGATGTAGTTGCAAAACTAGCAGGTGGCATTGTCAGTAGGTGTCTTTAACAAACTCTATTTGTCTTCAAGCTCCTCTCTCTATCCTTGTCTTTTACTTCTTCCTTTTGCCTCTAGTTGCATCCTAACTCCATCTTTATGCCATACTAGTCATTGTTAGATGGTAATTTTTTGGATCTTCTATGACCTCTTAGATGGAAACATCTATTTCTATATCAAGCCAAGTGACATCTCTAACTATAGCTAATTCTTCAAGGAGCTTGTTCCACTTGGCATTAGTTATAGCCTTAACTTCTATAGTTATTTTAGACATCTCTATTTCTAGCCTATAAAGCATGTCAATTAAATCATAGACCACTATTACACCTACCTCATCATTGTAGTATGCAAGGAATCTAGGATGGTTTAAAATACCATCAAAAGAAGCTGACCATTCTACCTAGTCCTTAACTTTCCCATCATTCTCAAAAATTGTGGGCATAAAACTAGGTGTTCCTACAAAAATTGCCTTTATCTTATTTTGTATTAGCTACAACTTGCCATTGAAGAAACCATTAAAATCCCTTACCTTAGTTATAATCTTTCTTGTATTTATGATTACTACCTTTGCTAGATCTTTCTTTTGTGTCAGTATAGGTACTAGACTATCAAAAAATGGAGTATATGGACCACATGTAGTGAAAAGAGGAAATAATAAGGCAACTGCCTCTAAATATCTATACTCTACTCCTTGCAACACAAGGTAGTTGCTATGCACATTCTGTTAGACCAGTTTTAATGCACTTATTTTGTGAATCATCAAGTTTTTAATTGTTATGACTTTAATTTCCATACTCGATTCCAAATATTCTTCATCTATCTCCATTTCTTGACCTAATACTTCCCCTATTTTAGGTACATGGCCCTCTATCAGGATAGCTTGGTATTTCACTTCTATAACTGATTTGATAGTATTCTTTAATGTTGATATTTGATCCTCTGTCTTGAGGATCTTCTGCTCTAGAAAATAAGTCTTCTTCATTTCTTACTCATAGCTTCTCCTAGTTTTTATGTATCTTTCATAAGCTTCCTCTAGCTATGCTTGAATGGTATCCATCTTGTTCTTAACCAATAGAGCCACTAAAGTGCGCATCCCATAAATCTAGGTGCTAGAGGTGGAATGTACATTCCAAAAGGTAACATTCCCTCTTGGGGATTCCTTGATCTCCAATAGAGCTAGCTTTTGGTCATCTGGAGCTAAACTCCATATTTCCATTGTCTGGGAATTGATGTTATATCTAGAGCCTCTTAGTTCTCCAAGCTAGTTTTCATCCTCAAATGAGATAGACTTATCATGTCTTCTCATCTAGTCTAGTAGGAAAGAAGTGCTTGTGCCCCACCCTAGGAAGACAATCATTCCACTTCTTAAAAATTCCCTTGCTTCTTCTATTGTAATGGTTTCACTACTAGGGTCATATTCTTGCAATTTCTAAACAAGTTCAACAACTACTTAGTTAGAGTCCCCTGGCTTCATCTACAGAGACAACTTGTTTTGCTTCAATTTGAAAAGGAAGCTTTTAAATTCCTCTATCTTAATGAAGTTGTCATCACTCATGAATTCCTTAGCCTCAATGATTCTATCATTAATCATTTGGGCTTGCAACTATAGCTTCTTGGTTCTTTTCTCATCCTTAGACACCTGAGATACAAAATATCTCCTTCTGATATCATCAAAGTATTGATTTCCCATTAGCATAATTTGGAGGAATTTTTGTTGAGTTTTCTATGGCACTTCTAGCATTTTTTGTCTCTTATTTCTTTGCTCTGCCCACTCTGAAGTCTCACGCTAATCCTCTTCATCATTAGTAACCTCAACAACTATATCTTCATTAGATTATTATAGGTCATCCTTCTTCCTTTTTGGTTTAGGGACTTGTGCTACTATCTCATCAAAATTGTCTATACACTTGTCCAATTTTGATCAATATTATTCTTCAAGATAGAATCTGTTGAAGGATGAATCAACTTTTTTTTTATTATCTCCTATTCAAAACTAACAATATCTATATATTTTATCATCCTCTCCCTACAAAAATCTTTGTTTATCCTATTAGCAATTACATCCTCTTCCCACATAGGTTTTTTAGGAAGTAAAGTGTTTTCTCTTATACTTTTTAAGACATGTCTGACTACATTATAGGGTTCATATCTTCTAGCTGGCCTAAATGGCAATTTGCAAGCTCTCAAATAGGCATTAGTCTTCCAATAAAATTCTTTCCTATTTCAAAATCTCATACCTTGGTGCATCTACACACCAATGTGCCCTTCTTGACAAGTTTACCTAGGTATTCTCTATTTAGGGAAATTAGTTGCTAGAACACTTCTATAAACCCTAGTCTCTCAAGGAAATACTTGTGCAAAATGTGGGACAACTGATGGTAACCAAAAACTCTAATATTTTCTTCAAACAAAAAGACACTTCCCCAATCATGTGTTAATTTTTTACTAGCATCAAAACATATCTTAGGTTTAACAACCTTTCTAACACTTCTAGGGATTCTTTCATTCACCAATTCTATCATTTTTAATACAGGATACACTAAATCATTGTAAAAAGAAATGACATTTGAATAGGGGTAGAATCTTTTCCATACCCTTTTCCACCTTTGTACTAGTAGTCTTTCTCCTCATTCTTTAGTGGATTCAAATAAGTTTTGATCAAATGTATCACCATTTTTGAATAGGATTAAATGTATGATCGATGAATAATGAGGGAATATGAAATTCTATAAATGTCCTTGCTAAGCAGCAGTGATCTCCTCATGTATCTTATCAATTATGTATGCTACAAAATCACATCCAACATTGGTGTTGGGATATTGAATATTTAGAGCCATGACATAATGTTCCCCTAGGGCATTCGTGGTTCCATCTAAACCTAATACTTTATTAAAGCCAAAAATAATGTTATGGAAGTATCTCTGGAAGAAATCAAGAGGCATAATATTTTCTACTTCCTTCTTCTTTGGAATTTCTCAATTCTCTTTATGGGACATGGGAATATGCCTTGTCATTGATTGACCCATATAAAAGTTCTTCTAGTTCTTGAAGTTCTCAATTGATTCATCAATGTCTCTATGAATGCCTCTTTATCTAGGGCTAGGAAGATGCTTCCGTCTCTCCTGTGGAAGGATTTATTGACTATATTATAGCATTTGATTAAGGTTTTGGCTAGGTCTATGTCCACAAAAACTTCTAGCATGATTAGTTTACCCAAATTTCTAACCCAAGGGTTGCAGACTAGAAAATTCTCAATTTTGTTCTTATAGAATAACCAAAAAATTTCATATCCATTTCTGTCTAGAACCTCTGCATCTCTACAAAACACATACATATTTCTAAAAGCATGATCATTCATAGCTTATGCATTGCAAGAACTAGGAAGAATGTGTATCCATTCTTCAACAAATGAGCTAGGGCTTTTTGCTTGTGAAGTTGATTCTTCAATTACTTCTTGTGCAATCAACTCTCCTTCTTTTTGAGCCATTTCTTTGGACAACTCAAACAACTATGTATGTTGTATGCTAAAAACCACTTGAAATCACTCTATAACTCAAAATTAGCTCAAAAAACTCAAACAATTATAAAACTAGTACTGGAAACTTCTATGTCTTTCAGAATTTATCAATCTCTCCAATAGGAGTGTGGCATTGATGGAATTTAAAATTGGCACACTAGAAAACCTATCAATCGTTGAAAAGATGGAAAAGTCTACATTTTCTCATATTCCATACATCCAACTCGTCACTTTTTATCTAACTTAGACATGGCCATTGAAAACTGTTTTATGCTTTCACAACTAAGAGTTGTGATGTTGCGATTACCACCGTTTCATTGCTTCACCATAGTTTCTTCCCTTCTCTTCTTTCTAGTTGTGACCTTGAAAAATAAGTTACCTTTTATTATTTCCCAACCTCACATCTTATTCTTTAACTACTATGTTTGGCTTGCGAGACTGAAATTTCCTTTGTTTTCTACTTAACAACTTCATTTCACTTTACCTTATTGACTACTATGATATGATGATGAACTCTTTATTTTCTATCTTGCATCTTCACTGTGGCTTAGGACTTAACACATTTTGTGTTTGCAATGTTGCGATGCTTTGTATATCTACCTTATTTCTCCCTCACAACCACCAGTCATGATGCATATTGTAACTATACAATGTTGTGCTAAGATTTTCTTTGACTGCTACTTCATCCTGTGCAACACTACAACTCATTTTATAGCTATATTTTTTGACCCAAAAAGATGCAATTGCTTCTTTGTCTAATCACTACCTCTTTTTGCAACTTCTCAGCTATTCTAAGTTCACTTCACAAGTTCACAACTTCAATATTGTAACTATAATTAAACTTTATGATAGTGCAATCCTAAGCATTCACCACTTCACAACTTTTACCTTGAGTCAATCACTAGCTCAAGCAATCTTGTGATAGTCTAAAACTTGACTACATGATCACTCAATCACTCCATCATAACTTAATCTATCACTTTTCTTCAAACCCTTATGAAAGAGTGATAAGCATTTCTTCTAAATGTTTGATATCTTTTGCAAGTTCGTAGCTTATAATTTTCTTTTATGGCTTGACCATGCGACCATGCGACAACCATTTAACTTGACTATTTTCTCCTTATCACCGCTTCATAACTTAGATTCTTAACTTGATAAGTAACCTTGTGATGGTACAATCCTAAGAATTTACAACCTTATCACCATAAGTTGAGGCTTCCTTTAAGCACATGTGAAGATGTGTTAGTCTTGACTCTTAACCACTATTGACTTTTCACATCCTCTCAGCCCCATCTTCACAATTTATTTGACCATTTGTCATGTTTCACTGACATTCTTGTTAATTTTTTCCTCCTATTCACATGGTTTCAACTTAAAATATACTCAATGCTTTCTAGCCTATGACTTTGCAATGAATATTTGAAGCTAAACCTTTTCCTTTCATCATAACATCACAACTTGAATTCCCTTAAGCTAGAATGACTTGTGATCATGCTCTTTCATTGTTTCACTCATTCACACCCCTAACATGAATATTAACAATAACCATTACGAAGTTACACTGCACTGAGAATAGACCATTTGGCCTCCTCACAACCTTCAACATAGTTAGCAAGAAAAATAGAGTGATGTTGTGATTAAAGAAATCTTGCAACGTGACAACTTAAAAGACATGAAAGGTCATGAAGTACAAAGTTGATATTAGCTCAAAAAACTTAGGGTTGTAAAGATATAAGTAAGATGCTTCACATATCCCTATTTTTAATTTGTAAATCAATTTAAAATGAACTTCAATCAACACACTACATAAATTTTTTTTGGGGTTTCTATGAGGGTTAAGACAATTTTTAGAAACTGTAAGCCTGACAAGCATAATTCTAATTGATTTTCACAAGTTTTGACAAAATTTTTGTTGGGTGAAAATTCAGGCTAGTGGTGGCTTTGTCTTGGTATGATGAATAACTTGTATCCATGCAAGAATGTAGAATTTATTGTAGAAGTAGACCACATACTTGACAAAAAAGTTGAAAACTTCTTCATTAAGCACATCTGACTAAGTAGGGGAAAACACACTAAACACCTAGGAAAACATTGGATAAGGAAAACTAGACTATACAAGGTGTTAGTGTTTTAAAAATACCAAGAAAAAATAATTTGATACCAAAATTCTAAGGATAATTCTTGATCTAAGGGTCAACCACCTCCTATAGACAACTTAAGAAAACTTCAGATATGGACCCAACATTAACAAAATCTCAGACATTCTCTACACTTTAGGCACTACAAAACCTAGGTGGATGCATCTTAAGGATGAGATGACTAGATATTTGAAATTTATTTATAATTTACTCATTTAATAATATTCTATTTTAATATTCACCCTTTACAATAGATAATGGTCACAAATCTTCTTGGATTTACAAATAATTCTAGGTTACAACAACTAACTCTAACACCAGGAGTTTCATTGTAAACAAGTAATGATCAACATTTAAGCTCTTCATACAATAAACTGAAGATTTATTTTATTTATATTTGTGTTCCATGTAACCCCATAAAATCAACAATTTGCATCCTAATTAGTGATTAGTGCCTTATCCATTGATACAAAGAAAATCACACCAATAAAACTTGATATATTCAATTGCTTTACAATTGAAACTATCAATAGTTAACTCTAAATTATCTTCTTATGAATATCATATCATACTCCTAGAAAACCTATCAATTCAATGAAAGCATTTATTTAATTCCTTGAATTAAGAGAAATCAATGAACAAACATACAACCCATACAAGCTACATTAAAATGAAATAATACTATCTATTCATTCTCAAGATTTCAGATATATGAAAAAGAAGACAAAATTCAAAGACATAGATGTTTATAGAACCTTCCTTTGTATTTTTTTCCCTTGAAAATAATACATTACTAGTATCAAGTTCAAAACAACTCAAAATTAGACACATAATCCTTCCATGTTATAATTTCTCTCTGAAGTGCAAAGATGAATACATCATAAAATTCACATAGAGGCTACTAGACTGACAACTAAATTATCCTAAGACTCAAATTATACAAAATTTAGACCCCTTTTCTGGCCTTGGGATCTCATCTATATAGAATGAGACTCAACAAGCTTCAAGCCCTAGAGAAAAAGGATAGCTTTCCTTAAGATAAAAGAAAACAAAAAGACAAAAGGTCATTGTCACAACAAGACAAAAATTTGTGATTCCCTTTCTTTCTTACATCAAAATGTCTTTATCATGAATATTCTTGTGGTGGGGCCATTTCTGTTGTAGCTTCTTATTGCTAGGGGGCTTTTTTTGATGATTGGTCTAGATGCATTTGTTATTCCTTTGACTGTGGGACCATTGGATCTGCATGTGGTGAATTAGGTTCTAATAGATGAAAACTAATTGTGATCCATGGATCACCCTTCATATCATCAAATTGAACTACCAAATCAACAATTACAAATGGTTTCTCTCTTGTTAATTCACCAATTTGAACACCCATATTTGTTACTGTAGTTGGTTGTTCCTCTTTCCTTTCTTCTACTTGAGCTAGTGCATCAATTATTTGTAGCTCATTTGGGTCCACATCATCTTCATCTATCTCTTTAGATATCAACTAATTTGCTTGAGAAAGATCTACCATCCACTTGTTGAAAAGTGTATCATCTAGCCAATTGAAACTCAAAATCTCTTATTGTTTCTTTAGGGTATCTTCTCCTAATTTTTCAATTTCATCAAAATCCCTTTTGAAAGAATCAAAGAAAACTAGAACCTTCACAACATCCTTAGTTTTCCTCGCAAACCATATGTGATCTTTTTAATTTATGATTTTATTTAATCTAAGGCACATTAACTCATCCAATTCCTTAGCCCATTCTTCTTTGTCCTTCAATATATCTACAAACTTGAGTGTATGAGGGAAGAGCCCAAAACTTTCACCAAGATATTTTAAAAATAATTGGCAATTCTCCTTTGAAGCACAATTCTCTTATTGTCAAAGTTAGAAAGGTCATTAGTCATATCAAATGTTTTTTCTACTTGTTCACAAGAAATACTAATAACTAAGCAACATATAATGGTAATGTCACTATCCCTACTATTCCATTTATTCATAATTGGCTTCAAAACAACTTCATTACTTTTCAGCTCATTCCACAAATTCATTAATTTTAATAGTTTCTCATAAAATGTATGCCAACCTATCTTGTTTACTAGATACATAATTGTGTCTCTTATTTTATTTTCATACTGAACACCCAACTCTACATGCATTGACCCTAGTTTAGTCTTTTCTTCTTCAAGTTCTTTAGCTATATATATTTGGGGGTCCCTGTGGGGTACTTGGCATGTCTATAAGTGAAATTTTGTTGAAAGGTGCCATTTGAGGATGAGGAGGATAGGTAATCCTTGTCTGACTACATTCCTCTCCTACTTTTCTTTGCCCTAATTATTTCTTAATTTGAGCCATCATTCTTTCCATCTGGTCTATTCTATTCTCTCTTTCTTCATATGCCTCTAGCAACTTTTCAAATTTAGCATTAAACTCTAGGAACTTAATTTTTTCTTTAGTTGCAATTACAACTCCAAATTTTACCATTTCTTTAGTCATCTGAGAGACCTTTTCACTATCTACCTCATCCACTTTGTAAACCATGAGACTACCTATGTGTTCAGAATCTGAAACCTCTTGAATCTTGGCTTTGTCTTTTTTTTTGGATGGACCACATCACGAAGGCCTAATGGTCACCACTATAGTTTAACCCTTTATGGTCTTGTAAGACTTCTTCCTCACTCTTAGACTGGGTATCTTTTGACTTCCTTACTGTGTCAAAGATCATTGCATTGGAAATGTTACACTCAGGTAATATGAAAACTCTCGAGTCCTTTAGCAGTTGCCTACCCCCTTCAAGGGTTATCTATGAAAATTATTCTATAATGTCATCTTTGACCCATTCCTCAATTTTAGAGTCCTACCTATTAGGTTTCTCTATTTTAATCATTTTGTATTTTTGTTAGGATTTAACCATAGACAGAAATATCAATTACATGAAAATATAACCAATAATAGAAAATAATAGATCACATAGAAAAGAAAACAAGACATCAAGATTTAACGTGGTTCACCCACTCCTTGGGCTATGTCCACCAAACAAAAAGTTTAATATTATTATGATCCAATGATTACAATCTAATTACAATCCATAATCCCTTACAACTCAATACTACTAGGAGAACCAATTTTTGCATTGCACCTTATGAAAATGCCTAACCCTAAGCCCTTTTATACAAGTAATTTTATGCCAATTTAGGGTTACAACATGTTAGCCATACTTTAACCACAACATTAGCCACAATCCAAAGAATTTATGAAGTATGTACAATACTTCCCTAATTAGTCACCATAAACTAACAATCTCCCACTTGGGGTTTGATCAAAACTCCACACTAGACAACAATCTCCCACTTGGAGACTGATCCTGGAGTAATACTGCTACCACATGGGGTGCTCACTAGATCAAACCACCTTGGACTCTACTATTCTTTTATTCCTATTTTAGTCTAGAATACCAACTAAAATTGAAGAGGAATTTAGCTTCTCCCTTGTCACTACCTTTGTAAACATATCAGCTAGATTATCATTTGTATGTATCTTATCCAACTTTAACTATCCATCATCTTGTTAAGATTAAACCTTAGATATAAATAAAAATTACATGAAAATATAAATAAAAAATAATAATAGATCACACAGAAAAGAACACAAGACACCAAGATTTAACGTGGTTCGCCCAATCCTTGGGCTATGTCCACCAAACAACAACTTTGATATTATTACGATCTAGTGAATAGAACTTGATTATAATCCATAATTCCTTACATCTTAATACCACCACAAGAACCAATTTTTGCATCACCACAATGAAACAATCCCTAACTTTAAGCCCTTTTATATAAGTATTTTATGTTGCTTTAGGGTTACAATATGTTGACCATACATTGGCCAAATGCCAAAAGATTTTTTTGGGGCAATGTCTTGAATCTCAAAGAATTTATGATGTATAGTACTTTCCTGATTAGTCACCACAAAATAACAATCAACCATTTTGGGACTAATCAGGCTCCACACTAGAAAACAATCTCCCACTTGGAGACTGATCCTATAGCAATACTGTTACCACATGGAGCTCCCACTATATCAAACCACCCCAGACTATGTTGTTCTTGTATTCATGTTCAATCTAGAAGACTAATTAAAGCTGAAGAGGAATTTAGCTTCTCCCTTGTCAAGACCTTTGTAAACATATCCACTAGATTTTCATCTATATGTATCTTCTCCAGCTCTAACTATCCATCATGCAAAATTGATTGAATGAAATGGTATTGCAACTAAATGTGTTTTTGCTTTGAATGTAGAGCTGAATTCTTTGTAAGATGAATGACACTCTAGCTATATTTAAACAAATAACTATCCCTCTAAGGGTGTACCAATTTCTCCAAGAAGAACTGAAGCCATATCATCTCCTTGGCTACCTCGGTAGTAGCAACATACTCTACCTCTTTAGTGGATAAAAAATTAACCTTCTATAACCTAGAAACCCAACTCATAGCTACTCCACCAATAGTAAATACATATCCTATAGTACTCTGTGATGTTAATAGTAAATATAAGGAGGTAAACACATTTGATATCGATCCAATAAAGGTATGTGTATGGTATGTTATTTCAAATGTTTCTTTTCATATATAATATGTTAATAATGTTTATGAAGAATATAATATTCTAACATTTTAATATTGGAAATTTGAGAGAAAATATTATGAAATTTATACAAAGAAATGAAAAATTAAATAATGCCCTGAAACATTAGAAAATTATGAATAGTTCCAAGCATGAAGATTACATATTTATTATTGATTTAGTATTAGTGAAATTTCAATAAGTGAGAATACTATGTGCATTTCTACTTTTATTACATTAAATCATCATCTTCCAAGATAAGGTAAGGCCTTCGGTGGAATGGGTTGGGTGACATCACTCGGGGTACTGGATAAAGCCTATGGGTACTGGGTAAGGCCTATGGTGATGGGATATCCTAGGGTCCATCATACAAAGGCACTATCTTGGAGATGATGGTTGGAGAGAGGTAACGATAATGAGGGAGAATGGTGAGGCCCACTAATTTGGGTAATAGGGCACCCCATTATGGTTACTCCTCCTATAATTGAATGATAAGATTAACTATTTGATATTTCAAAGATTATTCTTTAAAAGACTTATTGGAAAATAGTTGATAGCATCACCTTAACATCATGATTCTCCAAGTTGAGATAAGGCCTGCGGTGGAATGGGTTGGGTGACATCACTTGGGGTATCAGATAAAGCCTACGAGTATCAAGTAAGGCCTACGGTGACGAAATATCCCAAGGTATGTCATACAAGGGCACCTTCTTGGAAATAATGGTCGGAGAGAGGTAATGATAATGAGGGAGAACGGTGAGGCCAACTGGTCGGGTAACAAGGCACCCTATTATGGTTCCTCCTCCCATATTTAAAAAATGAAGAGTTAATAAATGGATTGAGACTATAAACACCCTATTAGGAGATTGATTTATATATATAATGTGTACTAATGATTTTTTTGGTTGCAAGTTCACAATTGAGGAAATGCATAATGTGTGTCTTATGTGTTTGCATCATGTTTTCTTCGTGTCTTCATTTGTTTGTGTTGTGTTTGCTTCGTGTCTTCAACTGTCTACATGGTGTCTACTTTGTGTCTTCATGCATTTAAGTGTTTACCTTGTATCTACTATGTGGTGTACATCTCATAAATCTTTTAGACTTTGGCGTGCAAACATGTTGGTGTCTATGAAGGAGCTTGTGTATGAATGATTTTGCTTGAGGACAAGCAAATTCGAGAGTGGAGGACTGTGATGTCCCCATTTTAGCATATAATTCAAATAGGTAAACTAATAATTAAAATAATGATATTATATTGTAATATCATATATATATAACATATTATAATAATAATCTAATATAATAAATGATAATATTATGATTAAGATATATCTTAATGTAAAAATACTATATTAGTAAATGTATTACAATATATACTTGATATATTAAAATAATGTTCTTTATGACATTATTATAACTAACCTTATTAATTAATATAATTATATTATTATTAATATAATATAATAGTTGATATATTATTAAAATAATAATATATGGTATAATTATTAAGTAACATAATAACGTTTATTAATATAAATAATATATGTTATATTATGCTTATTAATATAATATAATATATTTTATGAAATAACTAAAACTTATTAGTATGAATATATGATTTAATATAATTAATATGCAACATAACTAAGCTATTAATATTAATGAAAGGACATGACTATTTGAAATATACGTATAAATATAGAATATTGAATGCTAGAAGGGATATCATATTGAATACGACCAAACTTCTACAAATAAAAGGAAAAGTAAATTAATGTCCAAAGGGGGACATTACATACTCTACCTAGTATCGATATCCCGTACCAAATCTAAGTCAATATAGCCCTCAAAGTCAATAGTAGAGTCCCCAAAGTGTAAACATCTATTAGATAATCCTCTCAAATATCTAAGAACCCATTTGACTACATTGCAATCCTCAATTCCTTGATGAATCATATACCTGATAAAAAATTCCACTGCATGTGAAATATATGGCCTTGTACATACCATAGCATACATCAAGCTTCCTACAACTAAATCATAGGGTACCTTAGAAATCTTATCCTCCTCTTCTTGTGTCTTGGGACACATCTCCTTAGTCAATTTCAAATGACAAAGCAAAGGTGTGCTGACAGCTTTAGCATTCTCCATAGAGAAACATTGCAACACCTTCTCAACATAATCAACCTCAGATAGCATCAATGTCCTATTCTTCCTATATCTACAAATCTTCACACCAAGGATTTATTTTTTTGCCCCCAAATCCTTCGTAGTAAATGCATGTGCTAACTAGTGCATTAGCCCCTTAATGTGATCCATGTTAGACCTAGCTACAAGCATATCATCAACATATAAACATAAAATAATGTAGTTATCATCATAACATTTAGGTTTAGCAACATCTATTATTAAAATAGAATAAAAATGGGAAGAAAATTTAGAGGTCAATTTGGCCTTGTTGACTGTCTAACATTCATGAGGTTGTGTGGTATTTATTGTTGTGGCTATTGCACGTCATGAGGAATTATTAGAAAATCATCTTTCGGAGTATCATCCAGCACTGCATAATGATTTTCTTTCTTCTCATGTTGCTACAACAGATCTTTGTACAACACTTTCTTATTGAATACAACATCCCCACTTCTTACAATTTTATGATTTTAAAAATCCCAAAGCCTATAACCAAATTTATTAATGCCATATCCAAAAAATACACATTTATTTGACTTAGGTTCCAACTTAGTTCTATTTTTAGAATCTATATGAGAAAATTCTTCACAACTAAAGGTCTTGAGAAAATAATAACTCACCTTCTTACCAGTCCATGCTTCCTCTGGAATACTACAACCCAAAGGAGTAAAGGGACCTCTATTAAAAAAATAAAAAATAGTATTGATAGCTTTTTCCCACATGTGTGAGGGCAACCCAACATGCAACCTTATGCTCCTTGCACGCTCCATTATAGTCCTATTCATGCATTCAACCACTCCATTTTCCTGTGGAGTCCTTAGAATTTTTTTTTGTCTATGAATACCATTATTGGAGCAATAATATTTAAATTCATGACTGAAATACTCACCACCATTAATAGATCTAAGACATTTTAATTTATTACTAGTCTCATTTTCAACCAAGCATTTCCATTTCTTTAAAGTTTGAAATACATTCAATTTCTATCTAAGGAAATAGACCCATACTTTTCAAGTTGCATCATCAATAAATGTAGCAGAATAATGAGAGCCACCAAGGGAATATACCCTAGTTGGTCTCCATACATCTATATGCACAAGCTCTAATTTCTCCCTTTTACTTTCCTTCCCAGTTTTCACAAAACTCACTCTATTTTGTTTTCCATAGACACAATTTTCATAAAAATCCATATTAACACATTTAAAACCTAGTAAAACTTTCTTTGAATGAAGTACTTTCATAAATTTCTCACTCATGTACCCAAGTCTATTGTACCACAACACTGTATCAAAATCTACAATAGCTACTTGTTTCTCCCTACTCAACTCCAACAACTGTTCCTGAATAGTCATGTTTCTCTAAAATAATTAAATCAAAAGGAACAATATGACCTATACAGAGATATAAGGTGCCTACTTTCACACCTTTTTCTATTACAAGGGGGCCTTTTGAAACCTTCCAATTTTTATCATTAAAAGTAACTACACAACCCTCATCATCGAGTTGCCCTACCGAATTTAAATTCCTACTTAGCCTTGGAACATATCCTACCTCATGTAGTAGCCAATGATTCCTATTTTGAAACTTAATCTTAACTTTTCCCTTTCCAACAATCTAACAGTGTTCATTACTCCCCAAGTAAACAAGCCTAAAATCCCCTTGGACATAATCAATGAAATAATCTTTATGAGGTGTAGCATTAAATGAAACACTAGAATCTAAAACCCATGAATCATCAACACTTTCTAAAGATAGAACCAAAGCATCCTCTTTGGATTTTTTACTTACCATATTTTTCTTCTTGTCTCCATCTGGTTTATCTCCTTCATTTTTCTTTTGAGTCCAACAATCTTTCTTTTTATGCCTTGGTTTTCCACAGTACTAGCACTCCTTTGGTCCTCTCAATTGAGACCTCCTCCCTTTTTACTTTCCTCTTGATTTCCCATGATTTTGGAAATTATTTCCTCTTTTAGTCATCTTGGCTTTTGTAATATTAAATGCCACCAATGGTGCTAGGCATAATTGAATGCTTTTAAGTGCCTTTCTGTCTAAAAGATCCCAATCATCATTTGACATAGATCCCTAATTCTTGGTTTTGCCTTCCAATAGATTCCATAAATCCTTTAGATAAAGATAATTTTCCATTTGCATCTTGCATAATTGGAAGTTCTATCCATTAAACTTGTCAACCCTTAGCTTACCCTTGTATTCCATCACTTTGACTCAACTGTGAGACTCCCACTCAACTACGGGTCTTTCCTATAGAGGATAATTGAAAAAATAACTAGGCTCTAATACCACTTCTTAGGATTAAACCTCAGACATAAATAATAGTTACATGCAAATATAACCAATATTAAAAAATATTAGATCACCTAGAAAAGAACATAAGACACCAAAATTTAACATTGTTCACCCAATCTCTAGGCTATGTTCACCAAACAAAAAGTCTAATATTATTACGATCTAGTGAATAAAATCCGATTATAATCTGTAATCTCTTACAGTTTAGTATTACTAAAAGAACCAATTTTTGCATCACAAAAATAAAATAATTCCTAACCCTAAGCCCTTTTATACAAGTATTTTATGTAGCTTTAGGGTTACAACTTGTTGACCATACATCGGTCATACATTTTGGCCACAACATCAGCCATGGGCCAATTTTTTTTTTGGGGTGCTGCCCTAAACCCCAAAGAATTTATGAATTCTATATATTACTTCCCTAATTAGTCACCACAAACTAACACATCCAAAACTGACCAAATGAAATGGTACTGTAACTGAATGTGTTTTGTCTTTGAATGTAGAGCTAAATTCTTTGCAATGTGAATGACACTTAGGCCATCTATAAACAAATTATTTTCCCTCTGAGGGTGTCCCAATTATTCCAAGAACTAAAGCCATATCATCTCCTTGTCTACCTCTGTAGTAGCAACATACTCTGCCTCTATAGTGGATAAAGCATTAGCCTTCTATAACCTAGAAACCCATCTCATGACTGCCCCAACAATATTAAATACATAACCTTTAGTACTCTATTGGGTATCAATATCTCATGCCAAATCTAACTCAACATAGCCCTGTAAGTCAATAGTAGAGTTCCCAAAGTGTAAACACTTACTATATGTTCCTCTCAAATATCTAACAATCCATTTTATTGCATTGAAATGCTCAATTCTTGGATGATTCATATACTTGCTAATGACTCCCACTGCATGTGCAATATCTAGTCTTGTATATACCATAGCATACATCAAGATTCCTATAGGTGAAGCATGGGGTACCTTGGACATCTTATCCTCCTCTTCTTGTTTCTTGGGACACATCTACTTAGTCAACTTCAAATGACTAGGTACAGGTGTGCTAACAACTTTAGCATTCTTTATAGCTAAACATCTCAACACCTGCTCAACATAATCAGCCTAAGATAGTGTCAATTTCCCGTTCCTCCTATCTATGCAAATCTTCATACAAAAGATTTGTTTTGCTGCCCCCAAATCCTTCATAATAATTCATGTGCTAACTGGCATTTTAGCCTCTTAATATGATCCATACTAGACCCAACTAGAAGCATATCATTAACATATAAACACAAAATAATGTGGTTGTCATCATCCAACCTCATAAAATAAATAGAATGATCTAAATGACACCTACTATATCTATGCTCATGCATAAAATTGTCAAATTTTAGATACCATTGCCAAGGTGCTTGCTTCAAGCCATATAAACTTTTTTTCAATCTACACTCTAAGTTCTCCTTACCTTTGACCTCAAAAACCTGTGGTTGAGCCATATATATCTCTTCATCTAAATTACATGAAGAAAGGTTGTTTTAACATCAAGCTACTCTAAATGAAAATTTTTAGTAGCCACAATACTTAAAACAATGTAGATACAAGTCATTTTTGTATATGAGCAATGTTAGTATGCTAATAGAAACCAAATTTAAATAAAGCTTCTACAAACTAAACAAAATTCATAAACTTCAAGATAGACTAAGATGAGCTCTCAATTGAGAATATGAGCCATTAATGGACTCTCTCAATAAGAAGCTCTCTTGTTGAGTGGCTTTATCTAAATGGATAGGATGTATGCTCAATATGCTTCCAAAGGCTTCAATGGATGATTGTGGATTTTTGGTGTGGATAGATGGCTTTAGTATGGATTTGGCTCTCAAAATAGCATTATAAATTTACTTCATGGATTGTGTTATTTTGCAAAAGGGAAGGATCCAATTTATAGGCAAGAGGCTTGAGGGATTGAGGGCTAAGATGCAAGGATGGGAAAAAGCTCATGGAGGGCTCAGATTGCATGAGAAGAGAGCACATGGATTGTGCTTCCTTATAGCCAATCAAGGAGTGACACATGTCACATGGTGAGAGGATGGAGGAAAGGGTAAGGATGAGTCAACAAGGGAGGCTCAAGAGATAAAATCTTCATAAAGACCCTCATAATGACTTGTAAGATCAATAAAAGGACTTGTAAGAGTCATTTATGACCTAGTGGACTTCATAAAGTTTTATGGTTGAGATATTTTGAGGGTGATGAGAGAAATTTTGACTTGGACTTGATTAGGAAGGTTTTAAGCTTGTTTAGGCTTGTGCAAATGATTAAAGGATGGATTAGGATGGTTTAGGATTAGCCTAGGGATAGGCAAGTGGATGGCATTTAATGAGGGTGGGTGAAGGAGGAGATATTTGTTAACTTTGGCTTGGGTTAGTAAGTTTTAACCCATGTTTAGAGAATGTGACAAGGATAGGAGGGGATTAGGATTAGGCTTAAAGACATCTTCTAGAAGAGTCTAGACTTTGGATGAGGATAAAGACTTTCTAGAATAGTCTAGAATTTCCTAGGATGAGGATGAAGACTTTCTAGAAGAGTCTAGAACTTCTTAGGATGAGGATAAATTAGATTTTTAGGAAATAAATAAAGTTTTATTTATTTCAAGGGTTTGGGTTGAGGAGATATTTATTAAAACTTTTTAAATAAACATGAGGATTAATATTTAATCTTAATTAAATATTTTGAGTTGGGATTAGGGGTAGGAAATGATGGGATTAGCCTTTAATCAAAATTAAAGAAGGATTAGAAGATTTTGGAAGAGTTTATTGGTCATAAGGAAATTGGCCAAGTTTTGGGCAAAAAATAATTTTTTTATTTATTTTAGAAATTTTTGGTCAATTTATTAATTAAATAATTAATAAATAAGGAAATAATGTGTAAATAAGATTTAAACATGTTTGGGAGGGATTTCTTAATTAAATATTTTTAATTAAGATAAAGGGATTTAATGGCATAAAAATAAATTAATTAAATAAATAATTAATTAATTAATAAATGATGATGTCATCAGGAATTTTTTAAAAAATAAAAATACTTTATTTTCTATAGATTTTTTAGGTGTCTACATTTTGCCCCTCTTTGATGTGATGCCGCAAGTGGCATGACATCAAAGATAAGAAAATAAGATGCCCAAGGCTAGAGCAGAAGAGGAGAGAATGGACTGTGAGATGCCCCCTCAAGAAGGCGGTGGGGAGAGAAAGCGAGGCTCGACGACTTCTTGAAAAGTACAAGAATCCGAGATGAGCAAGAAGACCCAAATTTGCTTAAGAGAAGAGGTTTGGTTAGCTCAAACTCTCACTATGGGAGAATGATAAAGGGAGAATCAGAGGCACAAGAGGAAGCAAGCTTAAGATCTCAGGGATTGTAGAGGATGAAGGAGCGGAGCGCTATAAAAAAGAATCTAGGACAGGGAGATAGATGAGAGGATTATAAAGCTGATGCAATAGGATTTTAAAGAGTTAGATTGGTGGAAGATGGGTTTCGGAGATCCCTAGGACTAGGATTGTGGATCTCGAAAGATGAGGCTTGGTGGGTTGATTTGGATTGGTGGATCCCTAAGACTAGGATTGTGGATCCCTAAAGCTAAGAGTGATGAGTGATTCAAAGAGATACTGATGCATCAGCTGAGGTAGGAGAGACGAATGCTGGATATGGATGGGGGATAATGGAGATGAAGGAAAACCATTGAAGCTTTTTGAGCGGGGGGATACTTCAAAGAGAAGTACTACCATGTAGTTGAGCACTAGATTTGCTATAGGACTATTGGTTAATTGCCAAGGTTACCAAGAACATCAAGGCCTTTTCACCAATCGTCCAAAGGACTGACAAACTAACTCAAAACAAACACACAAGGATTACTCCAACATCACACATGAATCCTAGAGGAAGCAACGTGGAAACGACACTGGAGAACCCACAAGCAGAAAAGAAAAACAAACGAAAGAATTGATCAAGACCTTACGCTCTAATTGCCCCATTCGCAGCATACCATGATATGGAAGATCATGGCAACCTTGAGGAGGGAACAAGGAGATTGCTTGGAAAAGATACTTCAAGACCCAAAAGGGAATATCCCAAATCAAAAGAAAGTGAAAATCCAAAAGAGAGCCGTTTGCCAACGAGATGGGTAGGACAAGGTACTAACGGACCAAGATCAGACATGAGGAAAGCTATATCCTGCAAGGACATATCGGAGAGCACCGAAGCTGGTGGATTTGGATGAGTGATGCGTCTGGCAAGCTGAACTAAGAAAGATAACACTTTGGTGACAAGAAATATAGCTAAAGGATGCATTGGGATAGCTAACCAAGGGTTGTGCGATGTGTGAAAGATGCTGATCAAGGAGGAACTGACATGAACAAATACAATGGTACTAAGCTAAAGCGGATGTACAAGCTGATGGACCAAGATATGTTACAAATGTACAAGTTTGTTCATGTTTTGGTTTTTGTGAGATGGAAATGTTTGTGAAGGATGGGATGTCTATAATAGGTGATAGGTGGATAGGTAGATGGTTTGTGAAAAGCTTAAGTGAAAATGGGGTTTTGTGTGTGCACGTGATAGTATACAAGCTAGGATACAAGATTATTTACAAGATGGAATATGGTACAAACTTCTTGACAAGATTCGGATACACAAGGTATGGTACAAGCTTTACAAGGTATAATATAAGCTTTAGTACAAGATTTACAAGCTGTACAGGAGGTATTTACAAGCTTCATTAGATTTTGGATATTTGGTTGGAACACCAAGGGAACAAGCAAGTGTGTCTTATGGGATGGTGGGTGAATGGATGAGGGATAGGATAGTGATAGATAATGGATTAGTCTTTAGTACACAAGGCGCCTGAATTACCAGGTTTTCACCAAGGTACCTATCCAAGGTGCTTGAATTGCCAAGTTTTCACCATTGGACGCTTATTTCTCTTTACTATTTTTTTCTTTTGTATTTTTCAAAAGCTGGGTATACCAAGGATCTTCAAGTAGAGAACTTCTTGAGATGAATGATGTTAGTAGGATCATTCAAGAGTTCTCCTTCCGATGTAGATAGCTGATAGGCTCCGAAGCCAAAGGAAGCAGTGACAACATAAGGACCAAGCCATGAAGGTTCAAACTTGCCTTTCTTTTCTCGATCTGCTTGGACTTTCATGTTTTCTTTAAGGACCATGTCACCTGGCTGAAAGTGTTGTGGAAGCACCTTCTTGTTGAAATTCCTTTTGAGATGAGTTTGATAGACTGTGAGATGATCATAGGCTTTTTGTCACTTCTCGTCTAAGAGATCTAGCTGGGTGAGTCGAGCTACTCTATATTCTTCATCTGATATTTGCCCTTGCAAAGATATGCGCAAGGAGGGAAGTTCAACCTCTATAGGTAGTACCACTTCGGCACCATAGACTAGGGAGTATGGAGTTGTGCCTGTGGATGTACGGAAGGAAGTTTGATAGGCCCATAGGGCTGGATTTATTTGTAGGTGCCAATCACGGCCGGAATCATTGACAACTTTCTTTAGAATTTTGAGGAGGGTTTTGTTAGTTGCCTCTGCTTGGTCATTACTTTGTGGGAAATATGGGCTAGAAAAGTGGTGATGGATGCGGAGGAAAGTGCATAATTCTTCCATGTTGAGATTTTTAAAGTTACCTCCGTGGTCAGTGAAGATGGTGGATGGGATGCTGAAGCGGAAAACAATGTGGTACAAGATGAACTTGGAGACCTGAACTCCTGTAGCTGAGACTAGGGGGACTGCTTCCACCCATTTAGTGAAATAGTCTGTAGCTGTTATTATCCATTTATGTCCATCATATGAGAGGGGTGTGATAGTTCCAACTAGATCAAGGCCCCAACAAGCGAAAGGCCAAGGTGGTGCAATAGGTTGTAGATCTTATGCTGGAGCGTGCACAAGATTTGCATGCTGCTGACATGGGAGACACTTTTTGACAAAGTCATAGGAATCTTCTTCAATGGTAGGACAATATTAGCCTGCTCTAAGGATTTCTCGCGCTAGGACAATACCACTTGTGTGGGCACCGCAAAGTCCAGAGTGTACTTCCTTTAACACCATCGCGGCCTCATTTTTGTCTAAACATCGAGAGAGAGTATCGTGATAACCCCGACGATATAGGGTATTGGCTATGATAACATAGTGGGATGATTTTTGGATGAGGTTCTGGCGTTGGGTACATGTGAGGTGAGGGGATATGATACCATCATTAAGGTAAGTGTGAATCTCATGGTACCAAGGGGATTGGGGACCAACCAAGATACAAACACGGTTTGAATCCTCATTCGCATAGGCGGGTGTGAGGAGTTGCTCCACTAAAAACTCATACTGTGTAGCTGCTTGGGGAATTTCCAAGAGCGAGCCGATAGTAGCCATAGCATCGGCAGCTTTGTTATGTATTCGAGGCACTTGTGTAAACTGAAGCCTTGTAAAATGTTGGGTTAGCCGATCAACTAGCTCTTTGTAGGGTAATAGATTTTCATCTTTGGTTTGATATTCATTTAGGGCTTGCTTGATGATGAGCTGAGAATCACCAAAGATTTGTAGATCAGCAATGTTCCATTCTGCAGCTATCTTTAATCCTGCTATGAGGGCCTCATATTCAGCTATATTGTTGGTGCTGGGGAATTGTAGCTTGAAAGCTTTTGGAATGTAATCTCCTTGAGGTGTGACCAACAATATTCCTGCCCCTGATCCATGAGATGTGTATGAGCCATCAAAATAAAGTTTCCATGGGGGTTGTTCTTCAATTAGACAGATATGCTCATCTGGAAATTCTATGATCAACGGATAAGCATCTATTAGAGGTGCATCAGCTAGGTGATCTGCTATAGCTTTCCCTTTGATTGCCTTTCTATCCACATACTGGATGTCAAATTCACTAAGGAGCATAACCCATTTGGCCAAATGGCCTGTAAGTGCTGTTCTAGAGAGCATATACTTGAGAGGGTCAATCTTGGAGACTAGTTGGATGGTATGACTTAGCATGTAATGGCAAAGTTTTTGAGTTGAGAAAACAACTGCCAAACAAGCTTTTTCCATAGGAGTGTAATTGAGTTCATAACCAACTAGGGCTCTACTGATGTAGTAGATGGCTCTTTCTCTATTGTAGTCATCAAGCTGTGCTAGAAGTGTCCCTAGAGTAGTAGGTGTTGCTGATATGTACAAAATTAGGGGACGACCAGGAACTGGTGGAACCAAGATAGGGGGATTGATGAGATACTGCTTGAGATGGTCGAAGCTGCACTGACATAAAGGATCCCACTTGAAGTTCTCATCCTTCTTCAGTAAATGTGAAAATGGTGTACACTTATCTACAAGCTGGGAGATGAAGCGCCGAACAGATTGGAGCTTTCCTTGAAGAGAGCAAAGCTGTCGCAGTGTCTGGGGAGGAGGCATGTCTAAGATAGCCTTGACCTTCTTGGGGTCGATCTCTATACCTCATTTAGAAACTATGAAGCCTAGAAGCTTGCCAGATGTGACCCCAAAGACACATTTCTTGAGATTCAGCATGAGATGATATTTGGCTAACCTATCAAAGACTTTCTCCAAGTCAGCAAGATGATCCATGAAGGTATGAGACTTGACCAAGATATCATCCACATAATCCTCCAAAATGCTATGGATGAGATCATGAAAAATGGCTGTCATAGCTCTTTGATAGGTAGCCCCAGCATTCTTTAGGCCGAAAGGCATCATGTTGTAGCAAAAGGTTCCCCAAGGGGTAGTGAATGTTGTCTTATGCTAATCCTCTTCTGCAATCTTGATTTTATTATACCCAGAAAATCCATCCATGAGGGACAAAATTTCATGTCCAGCTGTAAGATCTACAATCATATCTATGTTGGGCAAGGGAAAATCATCTTTTGGACAAGCTTTGTTAAGATCTCTAAAATTAGTGCAGATTTTGATGTCACCGGAAGGTTTAGTGACAGGGACCATGTTGGAGATCCACTCTGAGTAGTTGATAGGTCGGATAACCTTAGCAGCTAACATTCTTTCTAATTCAGTTTTGACCAATAATGCCACCTTGGGGTGCATTTTTCTAAGCTTTTGTCTGACGGGCTTGATCTTTGGATCAACTGCAAGATGATGAACTACAAGCTTTGGATCAAGTCCTAGCATGTCCTGATATGACCATGCAAATCGGCCAATGTTCTCTCTTAAGACCTCAAAGAGGAGGTCAGCTTGGTCTTGTGATAGGGATGCAACAATGTGAACAAGTCTAGGGATCTCTGAAGAACCAATGTTGACTTCTCTAGTATCCTCAATTAGAATAGAAGATGCCTCTGGTCGATTATCTTGAGGAGGCAATGCTAAATCCTCATGTTCTTCTTGTGGCTCTGGATTTTCTTGCTGAGGGGTTCTCTTCATTGCCTTAGCTAGTCTCAAATTCACCTTAGTTCCAATTTTGGGTGTATCAGAACTAGGTTGGGGATTTTCTCAAAAATACCTCTTGGGATCTAGCTTGTAGATATAGGCAGAATCTGGCTTTGTTTTCTTGTGAGGAGTTTCAGCTCCCATGAATCTTAGAAGTGCCTCCTCTGATGTGAACTCATCGATGTGTATGACACTTGGTTGGTCCCAATCTATGAGTTGTGGATGGGCGAGTGGTAGGTCAATGAGGTGGATGGATAGTTCTTGGAGAACAGAGTCTCCGAGGGAGATTTGGTCTAGGATATCATCGTAGGCTCTCTTTTTAACTTCCTCAGGAATGTCTTCGATTTCGACAAGGTTGCGGTGAATATTCGAAAAAGCATGACCGTTCTCATTGGTGCCCCCAGTTGTGGGTATGCCAAAGCCAAGACTTGACATTGATTCCCACTTGTGTGCGTCGATGGGGCACTGCATGCCTCTTTCTTCTGGTCCTAGACCACCACCTTAATAGTTCCATTTGTCAGTGATGAGCTTATATTCTTGGGGATACTTTTGGCTGAAGTGATCAAGGCGTGCTTGATTTCTTTGAGGTGCATCCTTATGTAACCATTTGTTGATATCTGGAGTGAGCTCCTCATGAAGAGGGATTTTCGAGGATACAAAGGTTGTTGGGCCAAACTGTTTGTATCAAAGAGGTGGAATCTCTTTAGCTTTGTGGTATGTCAATCACCCATGGGCATGTGGATCAAGTGGGAGTGCCCCGACAACAAATGCATCTGATAGACTATACTCTCCACAACCTTTTTTATTGATCTTCACGGTAGACAGGGTAGAGGCGAGGATGGTTTCTGGGTCATTATAAGTGTGGGATGAGCTGGAGATGGATGTGCCGATATCAATTCAAGGGCAATGGTTTGTATATGAAGCTTCAATCGCACTGCAGTAAGCAAAAGGTTCTGGATCGGCATGGATGGTTACCTCAGTGCCTTGATGCAGAAATTTGATGCACTGATGGTAAGTGGATGGAACGAATTTCATGGCATGAATCCATGGGCAACTGAGGAGGATGTTAAATGGTAGGTTTAGATCAATAACATGGTAGAGTGTCTCTTGGATGACTGGCCCAACCTTGATTGGCAACAAAATAGTTCCTTCTGTGGTTCTTTCCAAGTTGTCATAAGCTTTGATGGTGATAACCTCACTGATGATATCTGCCTTAGTATACCCAGCTTGTTTTATGAATTTTAGGGTGAAAATATTCAAGGCTGATCCATTATCTATCATTACTCTTTTCACAACAAAGTTGAATACCATGATGGCTATGCGAAGCGGAAGGGTGTGATCTGGCTCGACCACGGGTATGTCGGTGGGTTTGAACGATAGGGCACATGAGGATGAGAGGTGTCCAACAAGATTACGAAAATTAGTAGCATTGATATCAGAAGGGACACAGGATTCTATGAGAGCACTATCAAGGATGTTCTTGTACATAGGACTAGTGCGAAGAAGGTCTAAAATGGAGATTTGGGCTGGCATGTTCCCAAGGTGTTCCAAGATATTGTACTGGCTTTTTGATGGAGCTGATGGTGTTGGTGTAACAGGTGGGCCTGCGATGTTAAATCATGCTCTTCGAGTGGTGACTGCACACTAATTTTTTTGGTCCTTGGATATTGATAACATTGACAGAAGGCTCTTTCTTGGATATACAACCTATAAGGCTACCATAGTCTATATAGGATGAAGTGTGGTCATTGTTCTTCCCATGTTGTTGGTTTGGCTGACGGTTGTTGGTGTTGTTGTTGTTGGTTTGGATAGGTGCTTTTCCAAGATTTTGGTTGTGGTGTGGAGGAAAAGCATTTTGATAGATCTGTAAGCCTGCATTGGGAGAGGTTTGGGCACCAACAGTGATTTCCTTCCGATCAATGAGGTCCTGCACATAGTCTTTCAGTTTCATGCATCTGAGGGTAGTGTGACCTTTTACCCTATGAAATTTGCAGTACTCATTATCTTTCTACCATGAAGCTTTGGATTGGCTTGGGTCAATTTGCTGGGTAGGAGGAAATTTGATGAGGTTTTCCTTGACTAATTTCTCAAAAATGACATCCAATGGCTCACCAAGGGGTGTATAGTTTCTAGGTGTAGGTTGGAATCTAGGCTTTTGTCCTACAGCTACATTGATGGCATTAGCTTGATTGCTAGACCCTTGGAAGTTGGGTCTTGGATTGTGGTTTTGATAGCTTTGGTTATTCTGTTGTTGGTAGTTGATAGCTTGTTGATTGTTTGGTTGATATGGTGGGTTGGACTGGTTGTGAGAAGGACCAACAATATTCACATGTTTGGTGTCAGTGACGCCATCTGTTGCAATGTGCTTGTTTTTGTTCCAATACCTAGACTTGTCATTGGAAGGTGATTGATTTTGGTTGGCTTCCTTGTAAATCTTGACCACACCATCTTTAATGAGTCCTTGCTAAAGGATCATTCCTTTCTCTTTGATATCTTTGTAGGTCTGCAAACAGTTCATGGTCATGTGGTGAGCCAAGCTAGGATGGGCATTATCAATAAACATTTTCACCACATGGCATTCTGGCAAGGTGTAGGATATGCGGGTGGTAAGGGTTTGCCATCTTTGCAGGTATTCAGCAAGGCTTTCTCCACCTTTTTGCTTGGTGTGGACAAGATCAACTATTGATAGCTCTGTTTCAACAAGATGGGCATATTGGGCTACAAATGCCTCAGATAATTCAGCAAAGTTTTTAATTGTACCATAGGGGATTCTATAAAACCATTCAAGAGCTGGTCCAGCGAAGCTTTTTGGAAAAAGGCGCAAGAGGAAGACATCATTGTATGCTACATCCTGGCAGTGCATGTAAAATTCTTTGATATGTGTGATAGGGTCTCCTTTTCCTCTGAATTTATCAAATTTGGGTACCTCAAAGTGTTCGGGAAATGGTGTCATGGTAATGGCTCTGTCAAATGGGTAACGACACACATTCTCAAAATTGAATGTCTTCGGATCAGTCCCTTCTTGGATGGCTTTTAGAGCTATCTTCATTTGCTCCCATTCTGAATTGATAGGTGATGGCTGGGGTGCCCCCAATGTAGGAGTGCCTTGAGGTAGGTATGTGCTGGATGGGGCCACTGAATATGGATGGCTATGAGGGATTTGCTGATAGGGATTGTACATTGTTTGGGAAGCTGCATGGTGGATGACAGGTTGCTGAGGGGGAGGTGGCGCATATTGCTACATGTGCTGCGAGGCTTGCTGTTGATATGGGATTTGAGGTTGGGATTGAGTAACATAAGCTGGCTGTGGGATAAATGGATTGCTTTGTGGAGGTAAGGTATAAGATGGTTGAGAAGCTTGGGGAAAGGATCGAGGGGCTTGTGGGGTTTGACCAAGGTATGTGGGTTGTGCCCCCATTTAGGATGGTACCTGCAAATAATTGGTGGTTGGCTGGATTGGTGGATTACCTCCTAGAAGTGGCATTGAAAAGTAGTTGGTAATTGGAGGTAATGGATTAGTTGGTGGTGGAGGTGGTGGGAATTGAAAGCTTGGGAATGGAACTGATGGGGTTTGATAGCTTTGTGGTTGGATTTGGAAGCTTGGTAGAGTGGTGGCAGGGGATGGGGTCACTTGAGAGCTTGGTAGAAAATTGGTAGTAGCTTGTGGGATTTGATAGCTTTGTGGAGTGAGGGTAGTAGCTTGTAGATTTGTGGCTAATGGTATTGAGCTCCCAAGACCTAATGGAAATGATGGGATTGTGCTTTGGGCTGCGGTGAACAAGCTGGGGGTAATGAAAGGTTGATTACTTGGGCCCATGGGTGGCATCCCTATTTTATATTGCTAAGGTTGGCCAAAGATGCTAGCACTGATTTGGGAGATGGGTGGATTTGGAAGGTTGGGTTGGGGAGCAGCAGCAACAATAGTGAAGGGGGTGAACGGTGAGTTGTTTTGGGTAAAGGGGGTTTGGAGCGAAGAGGTATGAACCAAGGATGGAGTGGTGGTGGCTGGGTTGGCTTGCGGCATGGAGATTTCAACTTGGGTGGATGATGGTATGTTTGGGTCTGTTGGATCATATGGATTGGCTAGAGGCTCTTCTTTTGGCATATATTGAGGATAATTTGGATCATAAGAGCCTATGGGTGGTGGTAGCTGCCCAAACAATGGGTGAGATGGATCTGATAATGGAGGGGGTCTTCCAAAGTCAAAGGTTCCTACATTTTCCCTTCGAAAATTAGCCATGATTGTCTCTTTGTTCTTTTCTATAATGGCATTTACCAATACTGCATTTCCTGGTTGGTTCATGAAAGCTTCAATGTTAGTACATGATGGCATAGCTTTCTCTGGGCTAAAGGATGACTGAGTGCTCAAGGGGGGTGAGGCTGTTCGATCCAAATGATAGGGCTCCATTGTTTCTTTCTTCTTGGCTAAGCGAGTGACGGGTGGCATGAAAAATGCTCCTAGGGATGAGATGCAATAATGCTCATGGATACAAAAGGGGGAAGGCTTCTCTATGCAAATGATTTCCTAGGTTAAGGCAAAGCTATATGACAAAACCTAAGGAGGATTGGGTTGGAGATTCTAACTTCAAAGATATGTTGCCAAAGCATGAAAGGTCTGCTTTCCTATGTGCAAGCTTGGTGGTGATTGTGTCAACTTAAGGATAGACTGATGATCCTTTAGGAAGAACACGAGATTGACCACTTGTGGATCCCAACCTTTAGCTCAAGGTGATGAGGGATAACAAGTGACAAAGCTGGATTACCCTAGACAAAGCTCTGTCAAAGGGATAACCTTGGTGAGATTGATGGATTTGGAAGATTTTAGGAGTGGCAAACTTTTGGCAAAAGTGACAACAATTTTGAAGGCTTGGATGTGAGGTTTTGATTGTTGGCTAGATGGTTTGATTCTAAATGAGATGGATGAGCTAATAATGCTTAAGGGGATAACCTAAGATGGCTAGCTTTTCTACAAAGATGACTCTAAAGTGAAGCTTATCCAAGAAGATGTGGAGAAACAAGGGTGTCTAATCATAGAAATCATGCCTAGTTGGTAAGGCATAAGCAGGATTAACTCCTGGATGTTGGCTAAATTTGATGTTGCGTTCTAACCAGGCCTCTTGAAGTGCTTCATCGGTAGCTTTGTCCTTTGCTTTGTGGAGTTTGGCAATTCGTGGGCTTGGTGTTATTTCTTTTCTCTTGGCTGAAAGTTCTTGGTATGCTAGAGATGGTTTGAGTTTAACTTTGTGGAACTTCTGTTTGGGTTTGGGTTGCTCTGACATCAATTCCTGAATCTGCTTGGCTTTGAGAGATCTTGGTTTTTTTGCTTCAACTCATTCAACTTTTGGAATAGGCAGTGACTATGCTAAGTATTCCCTAAGCTATAGAATTGACCAAGTTTGGCAAACACTCATTCAACAAATAAAAGATCAAGCAATAGATAGAAACAACCAGATAGAAGTTTTTGATTCTCAAAAAGTGATACTTGCGCCAAGGAGTGTGTATGTTCTACAAATGTTTCGATCAGTCACCTCAAACACATTAACATCCTAGATGGTTGTCTACAAGGCTGACAGTTGGTTTAGCTAAGGAGTCCTTGATACACCCAAGGTACGTGAGGCCCAAATCCATAGATGAGACCAAAAAGATATCACACAGCCGAGAGGAGCGGTAACCCAATTCTCCTCTTTCACTTATCAAGGGTATAAAGTTCCTTGAGGCTTAGCCCGAGTGACACAATCTTGATCCCAAGAGAGGTGTCTTTCGATTCACCTCCCGATTCTTATACTTCGCCAGAACACTGGAGTTGAGGTCCTCCAAGGGGTGATGAAATCCCCAAGCAGGCCTCCTAAAAAGAAACAAGGTTTTGGATCCTAATCTTATGCACCCAAGATGGCCTCGAAAGACGACAAGGGGAGAGAAGACTTGGATGACCTTGGGCTAAAAAACACGCTTGTTCTTTTACCAACTGATTCTTATGTGTGCTAATCTAGACTTTGCAAGCACTCATGTTTAAGAGACAATGTTCAATTCCAACTTGAAGGGCCAAAAAAAGTAAATCGATCGAAGAATGCAAACAATAAGAAGACTTAGGGTCAACAAAAGCAAACTCGCGTGCCCAGAGGCCCTCCACGTCAAGTATCAATTAATTTTCTTTAAGGCATTCAAGATTGAGTGTGAGTTTGTTTTAAGCCCAAAACAAAAGGGTGTGAGATTCGATTTCAAGCGCACGCCCGGAGGCTCTCCATGTCAGTTGTTGTTCAATTTTAGTGCCCAAACTTGATGTGGGATTTATTTAATCTAGAGTTTTGATCATTTAAGAATTTTGATAAAGTTAAAGCAAACATTCAAAGACCAAGTGAGTAAGTTAGATTGTGGAACATTTAACACCTTTTTCAAGTAGACCCATCCCCATAAATGGCGCTGAGATAGGTGATTAATATTTGATGGGTGATTAGAAAAGAGGTGAGTCCAAGGAACTACTCAAATTGATTTTTGCAAATTTGTATTTTGAACTTAACAAGGTTTCTTAAATGTCCAAAAATCAAACTTTACCTAGATTGCATGTGGAAAAGAGATTTGTTTTGTTCAATTTTTAGAAGCTCCAAATGAAGTGTTTGATATTGCAATGGTTAATTGATCCTTAGAATTCAAGATTGGATTTGTTGTTTTAATCATGCATTCAAGGAAAATTTTATTTTAATCCATGGCATTCAAGAGTGATTTTAGCAACATGCATTCAAAGACAAGTGGTTAAACATTCAAGTGTTTTCTTTTGAGCATTCAAGATTGAGATTTTGTGTGTTGTTTTAAGAACTTTGAAGTGCTTTGTTTTAACCTTAGATCATTCAAGATTGTCTTGGACTCAAAAGTGAAAATGACTCTTTGGACTTTGGTTTTCATTCAAGATTTTGTGTTCTAGTTTGCATATTTTAAGCCCAAAAATGATATTCCTAGATTGTTTTGATGCATGAAAAACCTAAGAAACATTCAAGATTTTGCAATAAGACATTTGTTTGGAACAAATAAAAAAGCTTTTAGGACAATTTTTTGGCAACCATTTAGGACTCTTAGTTTTCATAAGATATTTTTAAAAGAACTTTAGTGTGCACTTAGTGTTGATTTTGAACCTTTTGAAATGGAAACTTGAAGTTCTTTTTAAATTCCAAAAAATGAAGTGTTCCTAATTTTGCATGAATGCATCTAAAACCTTGATGTTGCAAGGATGCAAATGATTAGATTGGTTTAGTTTCACTTGTTAAAAGATTTTTTCTTTTTTGCAAATTTTTAATTTTTCAATGGATTTAAGTATGATTTGGGGGTTCATTTTAAGCATTAAAAAGAAGTGTGTATGATTTTGCTTCCTTAAAAAAAAATGGCCAAGATATCCCACAAGAAGAAGAAGAAGAAGTAGATGGAATAAGAAGAATATAGACAAGAAGAGGAAGAATAATTTCAAGTTCTTTGTCCACCTATAAGCTTGAAAAATCTGCAAACACTATGAGATAGATTATGAGTTCCTTTGTCTTCTTCATGCTCATGTGGACCTACAAAACCAATTTATAAAATCCTACCAATCACAAAAACAAGTAAAATTAGCCCAAATCAGCAAATGACATACAAAACTTGACTAAAAAAGCTAATGAAGATGACCCATGCAGGGTCCCACCAGGTGTGCCAAAATGTATATGAGCAATGTTAGTATGCTAATAGAAACCAAATTTAAATAAAGCTTCTACAAACTAAAAAAAATTTATAAACTTCAAGATAGACTAAGATGAGCTCTCAATTGAGAATATGAGCCATTAATGGACTCTCTCAATGAGAAGCTCTCTTGTTGAGTGGCTTTATCTAAATGGATAGGATGTATGCTCAATATGCTTCCAAAGGCTTCAATGGATGATTGTGGATTTTTTGTGTGGATAGATGGCTTTAGTATGGATTTGGATCTCAAAATAGCATTATAAATTTATTTCATGGATTGTGTTATTTTTCAAAGGGGAAGGATCCAATTTATAGGCAAGAGGCTTGAGGGATTGAGGGCAAAGATGCAAGGATGGGAAAAAGCTCATGGAGGGCTCAGATTGCATGAGAAGAGAGCACATGGATTGTGCTTCCTTATAGCCAATCAAGGAGTGACACATGTCACATGGTGAGAGGATGGAGGAAAGGGGAAGTATGAGTCAAAAAAGGAGGCTCAAGGGATAAAATCTTCATAAAGACCCTCATAATGACTTGTAAGAGCAATAAAAGGGCTTGTAAGAGTCATTTATGACCTAGTGGACTTCATAAAATTTTATAGTTGAGATATTTTGAGGGTGATGAGAGCAATTTTGACTTGGACTTGATTAGGAAGGTTTTAAGCTTGTTTAGGCTTGTTCAAATGATTAGATGATGGATTAGGATGGTTTAGGATTAGCTTAGGGATAGGCAAGTGGATGGCATTTAATGAGGGTGGGTGAAGGAGGAGATATTTGTTAACTTTGGCTTGGGTTAGTAAGTTTTAACCCATGTTTAGAGAATGTGACAAGGATAGGAGGGGATTAGGATTAGGTTTAAAGACATCTTCTAGAAGAGTCTAGACTTTGGATGAGGATAAAGACTTTCTAGAATAGTCTAGAATTTCCTAGGATGAGGATGAAGACTTTCTAGAAGAGTCTAGAACTTCTTAGGATGAGGATAAATTAAATTTTTAGGAAATAAATAAAGTTTTATTTATTTCAAGGGTTTGGGTTGAGGAGATATTTATTAAAACTTTTTAAATAAACATGAGGATTAATATTTAATCTTAATTAAATATTTTGAGTTGGGATTAGAGGTAGGAAATGATGGGATTAGCCTTTAATCGAAATTAAAGAAGGATTATAAGATTTTGGAAGAGGTTATTGGTCATAAGGAAATTGGCCAAGTTTTGGGCAAAAAAAATTTTTTTTATTTATTTTAGGAATTTTTGGTCAATTTATTAATTAAATAATTAATAAATAAGGAAATAATGTTCAAATAAGATTTAAACATTTTTGGGAGGGATTTCTTAATTAAATATTTTTAATTAAGATAAAGGGATTTAATGGCATAAAAATAAATAAATAAATTAAATAATTAATTAATTAATAAATGATGATGTCATCAGGAATTTTTTAGAAAATAAAAATACTTTATTTTCTAAAGGTTTTTTAGGTGTCTACAATTTTAACAACAGGAGAGAATATCTCATCAAAATCAATCCTTTTTTTCTCTACAACTTCTTTTACCACTAACTAACTTTAAATATTTTCTTACCTTCATCCTCTTCTTTCAATCTATAAACTCACTTATTTTGTAAAGCCTTTTTACCTATAATCAACTTGTATAAATCTCATGTCTTATTTTTTTAGCAAAGAGTCCATTTCATCTTTCATTGTAGGCTCCCACTAAATCTTCATATCCGCCTACATAGCTTCATCATAACATTCAAGTTCACCAACATTTTTTAGTAAAATAGAATACAAAGAGGGAGAACATCTTTTTGGAGTTCTACTTAGCCTTGTTGACCATCTAACATTCATTGGTGTGTGTGGTAGTTGTTTTTGTGGTTGTTACACATCATGAGCAATCACTAAACATCATCTTTTGGAGTATCATCCAACACTACATAATCATCTTCTTTCTTCTCATGTTGCTACAATAGATATTTGTACATAGCTTTCTCATTAAATATGACATCCTTGCTTCTTACAATTTTTCAATTTCCAAAATCCCAAAGCCTATAACCAAATTCATTAATGTCATATCCAACAAATACACATTTCTTTGACTTAGCTTCTAGCTTGGTTCTATATTCACAATCTATATGAGAAAATGCTTCACAACCAAAGATTTTGAGAAAAGAATAACTCACCTTCTTACTAGTCCATGCTTCCTTTGGAATACCACAACCTATTGGAGTAGAGGGACCTCTATTGATCAAATATACAACAATATTGATAGCCTCTGCCCACATGTGTAAGGGAAGCCCAAAATGCAACCTCATGCTCCTTGCACACTACATTATAGTCCTATTCATGCATTCAACCACTCCATTTTCTTATGGAGTCCTTGGAAAAATTTTCTATTTAAAAATACCATTAGTGGAGCAATAATCTTCAAATTCAAGACTACAATACTCACCACCATTATCAAATCTGAGATATTTTAATTTCTTACCAGTCTCATTTTCAACCAAGTATTTCCATTTCTTATAAGTTTGAATTACATCAAATTTTTGTCTAAGGAATTAAACCCATACTTTTGTAGTTGCATCATTAATAAATGTAACATAATAATGAGAGTCACTGAGGGAAGATACCTAAGCCGGTCCCCATACATCTATATGCACAAGCTCTAATTTCTCCCTTTCTTCCCACTCTTTACAAACCTCCATCTCATTTATTTTCCTTACACACAATTTTCATAGAAATCCATACTAGTACATTGACCTGGTAAAACTTTCTCTAAATGAAGTACTTTCATACATTTCTCACTCATGTGCCCAAGTCTATTGTGCCACAATGCTGTATCAAAATCTACAAAAACTATTTCTTCTTCCTACTCAACTATAGGAACTATTCTTGAACATTCATTTTTCTTTGAAATAATCAAGGTAGAAGGAACAATATGACCTATATAAAGATATAAGGTGTCTACTTTCACATATCTTGCTATTACAAGGGAACCTAAACCTTGCAATTTTTATCATTAAAAGTAACTATACAACCCTCATCATCAAGTTACCCTACTGAAATTAAATTTCTACTCAACCTTGGAACATGTCTTACATGATGTAGTAGCTAATGATTCCTATTCTGCAACTTAATCTTAACTTTTCCATTTCCAACAATCTGATAAGGTTCATTATCCCCCAAATAAGCAAGCCCAAAATCCCATTAGATATAATCAATGAAATAACATCTATGAGGTGTAGCATGAAATGAAGCACCAAAATCTAAAACCCATGGATCAGTAACATTTTCTAAAGATAGAAGCAAAGCATCCTCTTCAAATTTGTTACTTACCACATTTGCCTCCTTGTCTCCATCTTACCTTTGTCCTTCATTTTTCTTTTGAGTCCAATAGCCTTTCTTCTTATCCTTAATTTTACCATAATACTAGTAGTCATTTTGTCCTCTCGATTGAGACCTCCTCCCCTTTGACTTTCCTCTTGATTTCTCATGATTTCCAAAATTATTTTCTCTCTTAGTCATTTTGCCTCTACTTTGTGCATTCAAATCATTTCCTAATGTAGATCCATCTAAGGATTTCCTACAAGTTTCCTCACTAAAAATAACACTAATGACATCATCATATTTTAGGGTACTAGATTGAAAAACAAAATTACACACAACGATTACCTAGCCCTTCCAACTTTCAAGCAAAGAACACAAAATTAAGAGAGCCCTAATTTCTTCATCAAAATTGATAGCCATAGATGATAACTAACTAGTAATAGTATTAAACTCATTTAAATGATCTACAATAGATCTACGTTCTACCATTTTCATATTAAATAAACACTTCATGAGAAATACCTTGTTTGAAGTGGAGGGCTTTTCATACAATTTTGCTAGGGTTTGCATCCACTCTTCTATGATCTTTGCTTTTGTAATATTAAATGCCTTCGATGGTGCCAGGCATAATTGAATGCTTACATGTGCCTTTTTGTCTAAAAGATCCCAGTTGTCATTTGACATAGATCCTTGATTCTTGGTTTTTCCTTACAATGACTTCCATAAATCCTTTTGATAAAGATAGTCTTCCATTTGCATCTTCCATAACTAAAATTTCTACCCATTAAATTTGTCAACCCTCAACTAACACTCATCTACCATCACTCCCACTAAATTGTGAAACTCCCACTTAATTGTAAGACTTTTCTAAAGAGGATAACTAAAAACAACCTCATTCTGATACCACTTGTTAGGATTTGATCACAGATAGAAATAATAATTACATGCAAATATAACCAATAAGAAAAAATAATAGATCACACGAAAAAGAACATAAGACACCAAAATTTAACATGGTTCACCCAATCCTTGGGCTATCTCCACCAAAGAACAAGTCTAATATTATTATGATCTAGTGATTACAACTTGATTACAATCCGTAATCCCTTACATCTCAATATCACCGTAAGAACCAATTTTTGCATCACACCTTATGAAAATACCTAACTTTAAGCCCTTTTATATAAGTAATTTTATGCCACTTTAGGGTTATAGCATGTTGACACACAAACTAATTTATGAATAATGTATAGTACTTCCCTGATTAGTCACCACAAACTAACAATTTTGCCTCAAAATTGTTAATGTTTCTTGTCCACAAAAACTGAGTGAATACCCTAGATTTCACAAAACTTTCATCATCTAAGAATTTTTTAGAAGCCTATTCCACTACATGATCTATTTATTTAGCTTTGAAATCTCCCATATTGAGAGCTAATGTTGGCATATGGGGCTCTTCAGGCACTCCTTCATTTTATGTCTACTATGGTTATAATAATTTCCTTCTCACCTCTCATTCATTTGAACTTTCCTCTTAGAGAATCTTCATCATTTATATGAAGTAGAGTTTGGGTGGGAGAATATTCTTAAACCCAAGAGGAAGATCCTTATTCTAATTTCTACATTTTTGTAGAAGGCTTAGTAGGTGGACTTTATGAAAGTGGTCTTTATAAAGAGGTAGAGGAAATAAACTCTTTGCTACCACATACACAATTTTTCTTTGTAATGTATATTGGTCCAGGTTTATAATTAATCTACTAGCCAATCTATTTTCTACCTCACTGGCCTTGTCCAGATAAGTTTGGGTCAAAATCTCCTTCTTTTCATTTAAAGTTTTCATGATCTCAATGAAATTATCCATAAACATATCTATCTATGCACCCCATAATTTTTTTCAGTAAGAGGATCATAATCCGGTTCAAAACAATTTATGAAATCAAGAACCTTGCTATACACTTTCTATTTCTCCTTTCTAACCTTCTATTCCTATAATGAAAACCTATTTCTAACTATATCTTTAGGGAAAAAAAAATGTGCTTATGGACTTTGGCTTTTTTTTTTTTCTTTCCTTGGATATTTCATAAAAGCCCTCTAGGTGTATAAAGAAAGAATGGGATTGGGCCATCTAGTATTTGTCTAAAAACTTTTATATATCTCTCCATCCCTTCTTGACAAAAACAAAATTATGAATTTTAATAATTTCAAGAAAGAATGTACCTTTCAATTTGCCCAATAAATCTCTTTCTTCTAGCAATCCTATTTACCATAAGAGTTCAACAATCCCTACCTTTAAAGGCACTTGGTATGGTAGTACATGTGGTTTCCCAAGGAAACCATATACTCTAAATATGGTGGAAACTACATATGGGATGATATCTCCCCAATTGTGACTTACCTTCAATCCTTTTGCATAATCTTTTGGTCTAATCAATTCTAATAATGATTGAGGTATTCTAGGACTATCTTCGATAATAAAATCCTTATCTTGGAGGCAAAATATGTTTAAAATCTTACAATGCTGGCATTTTTTACCTTTGATGTCATATCAACACTCCATAGTTGGACAGGTAATCTCTCTCCATTGTTCTCCAATTCCAACTTCATTTCTTTAGAGAAGGCAACTCCTTTATACAAACATACATACATTAACATGGAGTACAAACATAATGGTTTGTCAACTTTAGCCTTAGTTATACCCATTAATCCATTATGAATTCTTTTGCTAAAAAAGTAGAAAAATAAAAAATAGAGTTCATGCCATACTAAAGTGTTTGAGCAATAATAAGAACAATGGATCCTTGAATGTGATCATATTCATCCATTCCCAAAATTCTGCAAAGAGAGAAATATAGTGCTTGAACCTTGGGATTGCAAATTTTTCTTAGCAATGGTTCTGGGGGAGAAATAGTTACTAATGGCAATGAACCTATCTTGAAAAAATGCTCCTATAATGGTCCTCCTCTTAGGTATACCTGTATTCTAGGAAACTAGACCTATTGGAAGAAAGGATTAATAAACAAACATTAGTTAATATGCATGCCTTAAAGATTCCACAATGAAATAAAAGCTAACTAACATTTGCTTGAGTTTTGCAACTCAAAGCAACCAACAACTCAAGTCCTCAAGAAACCTCAAATAGCTGAACAAAGGCACCCATGAGAGGCCTTTTTGGTGTGTTGGATTGGAGGGATGTTTGGTGTGCTCTCCCCAAACACAACTATGGTGAATCTCTTGATGTGAAGGTGCAAGTGTGATAAATGAAACTATGCTACATTAAATGAAGAACACCTCAAACAATTGCTATGGAGGAAGCCATGTTTGAGAGCATTCAAGGATGTGAAGATGGAATGCAATAAAGAAACTAAGCTAATGTGCAAGCTAGACTAGTATGCAAGAGAAATGAAGATCTAAATGCATGAGTAAGCTAAGTCTAACAATGCAAATGCAATCTAAAATCAGCTACCAAGGGTTAGTATGCAACATGAATATCACTATGAAATCTCTAAAACTCAAACTAGCATGATAACACTATGGAAGCTCAAAACTCAAACTAACATGATAACAATGCATGTGGAGGAGATGAAAATTCTTGAGACAAGGGCTCTATTTGTAGGCTTGAGAGAGACCCCCGGTGAGGTGGCATCCATGTGGCATCCACATAGTGCCACAAGGAGATACATAAGCAAGCCATTCAAGTAGTCAACATTCAAAGTTTTCTCACACATGTGTGAGCAAACTTGGAGAGAAGAGTGGGGGACAAAGCTTGCAAGAGGGAGTGGTCTGACACATGTGCTAGCACACACTTAGGCTTAAGAAGGATTTAGCAAGATGATTAAGGTAATTAAGTGAAATTAAATGGTGGATAGGCTTAGGCAGATGAAAGTGATAGATGTAGACTAGATTAAATTAAATAAGATTTAATTTAACCATAGGTTTAGAGAATCAATGAGATGGAAGGATTAAAATAAATAGAATTTATTTAAAAGGGGGAATTATGGGGAATCATGTATTAAATAATTTTAACACATTAAGGATGGAGGTTTTTAAATTAAATTCAAATACCTTACGAAAGTGAACCTACTTAATTAAATAAATTTAATTAAATAGGTAGAAGAATATGAAAAATATAATTAATTAATTAATTAATAATTATAATGTCAATGGGAATATTAAATAAATTAATATAATATTTAGGACAATTTTAAGTGTCTACAATACCCTCTGTGCATCATAGCTTGACTCCAAGTCTTCCATATCAATCCTCCCATGCACTACATGATTAGGGTTTAATTTGAAAATCTCCCTCATTAACTCTGGTGAAACCCTAAATAGATTATTACCAACACAATTTTTGACTATCCTTGTTATTGGATCATATTTCTTTGACATTATTGCAAGTAGGTCATTATCAAAGAAAACACCTGGGATAATTAACTTACCAATGTAAAATTCCCATACATTGTTCAAAGGGGTGTCAAGTTTTCTTTCTACAAACCACTTACAAAACAACTCTAAACCCCCAAGAGATGTTTCAACATCCCTCAACTAGTTTTCTTTGTCATAGAAACCCTCGTTGATCAATAACCTAGGGTTATTTGGTATAAATTCTTTTCCCCTAGAAAGTTCAACTATAGATTGTGCCATTTGTTCTAAAAAATATTATGTACAACCCTTTTTAGCTAATCTAATTTCCCTAAGAAATCCCTTCATGGAGTCACAATTAACCAAAATCTTTCATACTTACCCAATTTTCCTATTTGTTACTCTGAAAAATTCATTGGCAGTAATTCATGACTCTTAGAAAATGCACTTTGAGCATTATGTATAATGAGAAAATCAAAGATTTTAAGGCAAATTTGGTCTCACATGAAGTCACATTCAGGTTGCACCATGAAATTTGAGACCCATCCATTGATCTTCATCAAATCAGATGATTAAGATTTAAAGAAAAAAGGATGCATTACCCTTTTTTGAAATAGGCCATGTGTTGCAAAGCCACTTCCTCCACTTTCTCTAAACTTTAAGCATCTCTATAATGCCGGGAAGTGTTTGTCATTGATCTTCAAATGATCAATGATCATGAAAATTTCACATCATTAATGTAGTGGTAGTAAGAGTACATGCCCACTGAGCCAAGTCATTATCCACCTCTAGATACATATATAATAATACCTTAGCATATCAAAATAATACATTTGGTTCACAATCCATCTCAACATTACCTAACAACCTTCGAGACAACTGACCCCACATGGTCACGTTTTGCAAAGTCGCTTCCCCACTTTCTCTAAAGTTTGAGCATCTCTATAATGTGGGGAAACATATGCTGTTGATCTTCAAATGATCAATGGTTTCAAAAGTTTCTCTTTATTTTAGTCTAGTCATCAATTATATCCAATGATATAGTGCTAATTTTCCAAATGGTTCTAACAACTTTCCAATTATTTTGACATATTTCCTTTATTGCGGCCCACTAAAGAGGTGACCTCACTAATTCCATGTGGCATCAAGGTGCTTCCCCACTTTCTTTAAAATCCTTTCATCTTTAGAATCTAGGGAAGCACCTGTCATCAATCTTCTCAAGATTTGATGGATAGGAAAGTTTCTCAATTGTACAGTATTTCATAAAGCTAAATAGGACCCACAGGCACATGTGTCATGATTTCAATTCCCCACTTTTGCTAAAGTTTGATCATCTTCATAATGCAGATAAACACCTATTGTTGGTCTTGTCTTCAATCAATGGTTGGGAACTAAACCATATCAAGGTTAAAATGTTTGAAAAGAACTATGTGCAAGTTAACTTAGAGTAAAACCATGGTTAGAGGAAAAAGTGTTGAGGTAAAATATTTTTGAGAAAAGATTTTAAAAGATTTACATGGAAATAATGAAGTAAAGGTTTTCTAAGGGCACTTAGGGCTCACAAAAAAGTTCCTACATAATTTTTTTAAAAATCGGACCAATGTAACCCTAAAGTTTGAAAACATAGGGCACAAATAATACTAGGATAACATGAAATTAGAGGTTTTAATTTAGGGCACACAAAATTGAAACACACAAACCCTAATTTTGATAAGTTTACTTGGATTTTTAGTATAAAATGTAAAAAAAAATTGATATGAAAAACTAGGCCAACACAAGGATTTACAGAAGCTTTACAAAAATTACACACCCTAGCTACTTTTCATGGAAATAATAAGTATTTTCAAGAAAAATACCTCTTCAAGAATTCTCCATGAACTGGCAGCTCAAGAATATCACCAGATAATTCTCTTATGAAATAAGAATCTTCACCTTTATTACCATAGATCTAATAAGAGCCAAGCAAAATGGGATCAAATTTATCATAATTTCCTTTGTCTTCCATTCTAGCATTGCATAATAACACTAACTCTTCAAGCTAAAACTTCCTATTTGATGCTTTTTTATCATAGAAATACTTCATCTGTTCTTATAATTTGTATTTTGTGCAAAAGAATCCCTCCTTGTTTCAACCAACTATAATATATCATCCATTCTCCATTGCATATCATCAACAATGTCTTCATCATAAACTTGGATGAACTTATATATTTCATTCAGATTGTTTTGAGGCAATCTTTCCTAGATCCTATATACTAAGTCAAAAGGGGAACAACTAATAGATTTTTTCATTGTAACTCTATCTTCCCATAATTCCAAAGGGAACTTGGAATCCCAATCTTTCTTATTTTCTCTTAAAATTGTTTTGATAATCTTGAGTAAGATTTTATTGTTGGATTCAGCTTGACCATTTCCTTGGGGATGGTAATGTGATGATGTAGATCCTTTGATGCCATATTTCTTACAATTTTTTTTATATTCATCTTATCTAAAACACATAGCATTGTCAATAACATTTTCTCTAGGCATCCAAATCTGATAATGATGTTATTCAATATGAAATTGATTACCACTTTGCTTATTGCATTCCTGGTAGGAATTACTTCTACCCACTTTGTGAAATAATCAGCAACAACAAGAATCGAAGAATTCCATCCACTATATTTATTTGACATTTTTCCAATGAAATCAATTCCCCACTATTGGAAAGGTGCTTGCACCTCCACTAGTCTTATTGGTAGGTTTCTAGAAAATTTCAACTTTCCACTAAATCTCTGACATGCATCACATTTCTTTACTAGCTCTTGTACATCATTGAACAATGTAGGCCACCAAAAGTCATACCTAAGGATCTGTTGGGCTATTCTTTTCAATATATAATAACCTCCACACACTCCTTCACGCATGTCACTTGAGATCTTCTTTGATTCTTCTTCATTTACACATTTGAAAAGAACACCTTCCATGTCTTTCCACCATAACTGACCTCTGACAATAATATATCTAATAGCTTGTAACTTCAAATCCCTCCTTTGATTTTCAGTCAATCTTGATGGAGATTTCATATGTTGTAAGTAAAATATTATACCTTTATACCAATCAGAAGTATCCATACCACACAAATCACTCCTATAATCATCATCCAGTTGATTAATTTGGTTTTCTTCAAGGTTAGCCTCAACCATTAGTTTAAGAAGGCATTAACCTCTAACAAAATTGGTAATTTGGATATTAATATTACATTATTGGATCCTATTGATCCATCTACATCTTCTCCCTAATGCTTCTTGCTATGAGAAAATTTATTTCTTTATAGCACTTGGAAAAAATGCAATCGCAGTCACTCCCATTAAATAAAATCTAAATGCCTTTACTGATTTAACCAACACATATATATTTTTTCATTTATATCATACTTAAGTTTAATAGCTTGCAAAGACTTGTTGAAAAATGCATTTGGCTATTCAAATCCTTTTTTATTCTTTTGCAATAAGACAACAACAATTGTATGATACGAGGCAAAAGAAAATATGTGCATAGGCTTTGAATAATTTGGAGCTCTTAAAACAGGGGCATCCTTGATAGCTTATTTTATATTATGAAATACCATACTTGGATCTACATCCCATTTGATCATAGAGCCTTTCTTTAACATTTTGGAAATAGGTCTACTTGTCTCAACAATGTTGGTGATAGATTTTCTGAGAAAGTTTATTTGTCCAAAGAAAAACTGAATACCTTTAACATTTATTGGCTTTTGAATTTTATCTATTGCTTCAACTCTCTAAGGATCTATTTTTACTTCTTCTTTTCCAACTAAGTGACCCAATAGCTTACCTTGTGTAATAACAAATGCACATTTTCTAGGATTCAAAGATATTACAAATTTTAATGCTCTCATAAATACTTTCTCTAGAGGTGCATGCAATGATAATTTTCATCTTTTGAGTAAGAAGTTAAATCATCCTGGTATACTACTAGAAATTTTTCAATAATATCTTTGAAGGCTACATCCATGGCTCTTTGAAAGGTAGCACCAACATTTGTTAAATTGAATGACATTCTATTTTAAACATAGGTACCCCAAGGTGTTATAAATGCAATCTTGTATTGTTTAGACTCCTTTACAACCACCTAGTTATAGCCTAAGAACCCATCCATCATGGACATAAATTTTGATCTAGTTACTCTCTGCAACATAGCCTCCATGTTTGGCAGTCCATAAATATCCATTAATGAAGATATGTTTGAATTTTTTAAATCAACACATACCCTTATATCTCCATTCTTCTTCCTATTAGGAATCAAATTAGACACCCAAGATGAATGCCTAATAGGTTTGATAATTCTAGCATCTCTGTGTTTTACCAACTTTTCATACATCTTAGGTGCAAGAGTGGGATTGATTGGCCTTTTCTTCTGTTTGAAAGACTTTGCACCATCCTTCAAATAAATTTCATTTTGAAATAAATCCTCTCTATAAGCCTTTAAATCACCACAAGACCAAGAAAATACATGTCTATTTTTTCTTAATAAACCAATCAATTCTTTCTTAATCTTAGGGGCTAATTTTTTACTAGTAAATGCCTTCTTAGGTGCTTCATTATTCCCTAGATTCACTTCTTCTAGATCTTTAGTAGTAGATTGTTTATTTTCAATCTTAGATCTATCCTCATCATCAAAAATAATTTCCAAAAGAACCAATCCTTTTGGAATTTTGTTGGTTTTTAATTGTACAACTTCCTACCCAAAGACAGTTTCCTTACCATCAACATTATCAACATATGCTACACCATCAATTTCTTGACCCCAAAACTAGTCCTCACAATTTAGAAATCTGATTACATCCTTATCTTCTTTGAAGACTTTCTAATTCTAAATATTATAAGGGATTGAGGGTCTATTCTGCACTTCAATATTTGACAAACTAGTAAAATGTCATCTAGCTTAATAGCTACATTAGCTAATAGGTCACCCATTTTGTTATTACTTCTATCTTTCCATATTATTCCAAAAGCATCAAAACATTCAATCATATCCCAGACAACATTCCTATATATTTTCAATCTTTTATTCTTTGAAACATATAATCCTCTAACTTGAGAAAAAATTAGTACAGAGTCCCCAATAACATGCAACTTCTTAATTCCATGGCTTACTACAACTTTTAATCCTAATATAAGTGCTTCATACTCAACAATATTATTGGTTTATGTAAAGTTTAGAGTAAATGAATAACTTGACAAAAAATTAGTTCAGAGTCCCCAATAACATGCAACTTCTTAATTCCATGGATTATTGCAACTTTTAATCCTAATAGAAGTTCTTCATACTCAACAATGTTATTGGTACATGTAAAATTTAAAGTAAATGAATATCTAAAAGTATTTTTCTCTAGAGAGATAAATACTACCCCAGCTCTTGATCCCTCCTTGGAACTTGCTCCATCAAAATATATATTCCACAAGTTCTATGAATACATACAACAAGTTACCTCTTGTGCAATTAGTGATGGCGGCTTCTCAATTTCTTGAATGACCAATTTATCTCTAAATCCATTAACTTCTATATCCAAGAAACATGTAACATCTTTATCAACACTATCTTAAAAACATAAGAAACCCTTGGCTCTCTATCAATTTTGATAGCCTTGTCTCCTATATGAAAAGTGGTATATGATAGGTCACATTATAGGCTACCTCCCATTGCAACACTCAAATTTCTAGAGAGTAGTATTCCATATTGGGGAGGAATATCAACTACAAGGATTGTCCAGGTCATCTTAACCTCAGGATAAGCAACTAGTCTAAAAGGAAATGCATTAATGGTACCTATGACAAGCATTTCCCTTGCATTGATTTCTCTACATGTACCCTATTTGGTGTATACTTCTAAGCCAAGGACTTCCATAACTTTGGAAGGCATTATGGTATTTGATGCTCTTGAATCTATCATGCAATTTTTTAAGGTTTTGTCATTTACAACTAAACTAAGGAAGAACATATCAATGTCTTGTAAGTAGGCTATAGATGAATTATCCAAATATATCTAGGATATTTGGCACATAACTCCATTGTCTTCTATTAAAATTGGTGTATGTTGCATTACTATGAGATTTTTCTCAATAGCATTGCTATTTCCTATCCCACCCAACCAAGCAAGAGATTTATTTTTATGTTCCTCTATTCTAAACATATTAGATAGGGGAACTTTGAAAGTAATCTAAGATAACATGGATATCATGTCAACAGGATCATAAACAATAGGCTTAATAGAAATACTTGGAGCTAATAGTACTTAAGTGGTAGGCCTTGCCATTTTCGTGATAATATCAGGTTCTAATTTCTTTTCTTGCACACTAGCTTTGACTGTTTCAATATTGTGAAAGTGAACTTTCTTTTTAGGTTCCCACTTCTTGTTTTTACTGTCCTTGAACTTAACTATCACTATATTATCCTTCTTATTGTCATCAATCATCTTATGAGTAATATCTTTAATGAATATGCTAGATGGCTTACTAGTGTCATTGTTGATAGTTCTATTTATCAAATTGTAGTTATTGTGCACTTGGGATGTCATCTCTGCAGTGATCTTTTTGATCTCTTCTTTGGATGTTTTTCTCAAATTTATGTGATCTACACTTAACAATGTAGTGCATACCTTGTGTTTGTCATGATCTTCACAATCTTAAAATACTTGCTAATGATATAACTTATAGACACTTTTGACTAGAAACATCATTTTTAGGCTCTTTTAAATTAGATTCATCACAATTATCACATAATTTACCATATTATAGCTAACATCATCATTCTTTTTCTCCTCCTCTTCCTCTTCATTTTGTACATTCTGATTTGTAGAGAACAATAGAGCTAATGCACAATAGTCAGGGGAGTGAGGAGATTGACATATAATACACCAAGGTACATCATCTGTCATATTCATAGAATTCCTTTATAGAGGATCTGGTGTACCTTTTTCCTTAGTGCCTTGAGCCAAGTTGGGGATAGGGTTACCATCTTTCCATTGAATATTATATGGATAGTTTTGCATTCTAGGCTGGCTATTGTAATTGTTGTTAAAATAAGGTTTATCAACACTATTCTACTTATTGGCATTATTTGTTGTAGGATTCATATTTTTTAGCAAATTCAACACTTGACACATTGTATCCTCCTCAAGCTTCTTACCTATAGTAGGCTTATCACCATCTTTCTTATTGTTCTTTGGATTGAACAACTTAGGGTCATCTCTCCTTCCTAGCTTACCAGAGGCCTTTCTTGTTAGAAATAATAGTCCACCAATCTTAATTAGTTTTAACCATTCAACCAAAGTAAATAGTAACCATCAAATGATGCACATACATAATTACGTTAGATTTGTTAAGTATGAAAACCCTTGATTAGAGGGAAAACCCTAATGGGAATGATGCCCACAAAGATATACTAATATATATTCCTTGTTAGAGGATGGAGCCTGTTAGGAGTCTATAAACATATTTAGTACATAAGAGTCCCTATTAGGAGACTTTGAATCCCTATTAAGAGATTCCAACCCTATTAATTAGGAGTTGTAGAAGATAGAATGATTCACTATCCAAACAGCTTTTGGGGCAAGACCACTGAACTCACTATCCAACTAATCTCTCATCTATTCCTTGTAGAATATTTGTTGATACTATGCTTTAGGGTGAACCCACAATAATGGGTTCCACTTTAGTGGGATGAACAAAAATAAATTTTTTTTTGTATGTTCGCATGAACATAGGTTCATGCGAACATGGTAAACGTGTTCACGCGAATGCCATGTTCGCACAAACATGCAAAATCACAAAAAATTTAACCTTTTTTTCTTTTTTTCTTTTTTTTGCTCTTTTGACTGCCATAATTGTAGGAGAATGATCTCCTACTGTAAAATAAAAAATGTCAAGATGTGCTTCTTGGAGCAAGCTTTCCAACGACTATAATTTTATTACATAATTTAATCATTAAGACTTTCAAATATGAGTTTAACTCATTATAGGTTCATTACAGATTGAAAATCAACCGACTTTGACACCTTGGGAAAATTAGTAAATTAGGTCAATTTTTTTTTGAAAAATATGGAGGCACTAGCTTATTGAGATACCTTTCTATTCAAAAAAAAAAAAATGGTTTATGATAAATTAACTTCAAATTATCTATGTCAAATGGAACGTATGTCTGAATTACGGTTCATGTCACTTCAAAACTTCATAAACTATACAATATTCAACAAAAATAAATCAAACCAAATGCAGACACTAGATATTGATGCTACAAATCCAACGCAGAAAGAATTACTTCATTATCATTTCTTTTGAGGTTAGGTGCATATGCTAGACACTTAGTAGTATCTCCCTTTAACCTTTCAAGTAAAAGGACTCAACTATCTGTCCGTACCAACTTGATCTTTGTACTATTCTTTTGTCAAATACCACAAAAAAATGCTATGTTGACATCAATGACAAAAATAGTCATGAATGCAACATATCATAATGATAATGATCTAATAATGTATCTGCAATACAATTCATGCTTCCAATATTTCTATTGTTCTCAATATTCACTACCATCTTGTAAGCATCTCTTAGTGTCCTAGGATCTTTATCCTTGAGGGTATAGGCCATATTACTATTCTCTCCTAACCTCATCACTTGGAAAAGCTTTTACACCCCTTTCTAGAATTGGCCCATCCTCATGAAAGTACAAGATGCTAACACACATCTTCATTCTAGCATTTCTTCACACTGCAATAAGTCTTCAATGCTCTAGAACCCAAAATTGTGCCACATGTCTTTGGCTACTTGTGCCCCATCTCCAACATTAAGTCAACCCAATATGCACATGCACATATCAATGGTGGAGATTCAATGAAAGATAAAAAGATTATCATCTAATCTGTTGGTGTTTTAAAACTACTAGGCAACTAAAGACCTAATACAAGGGTTTAGAAGATTATAACAATATAAGGCTAGCTACTTCCTATAGTTAACTGCAATTTCTTCATATCTGGACCAGTTCAATAGAATTAGTGGGATTTTCTACACTTTAGGCTTTACAGGAGCTAGGCGAGTGTACCTTAGGGATTGAAATGACTAGATATCTAATACTTTCTTCATAATTCACTAACATTTATTTTCTTCAAAATCCATCCCCTATAGTAGAAATGGTCACAATTCTTCTTAACTTTGCAAATAATTCTTGATTATAGTAGCTAACTATGACACATAGAGAATTATTGCAAATAAGTGCTAACCAACAATTATTTCTTCATAAATACAAGTGAAAGTTGATTTGATATTAATTTGTGCTTTATGAAATCAAATGATTTCTTCAATAGTTTGCATTTGAATTAATGATAAGTTCCCTATCCATTGGTATGTAGAGTCTACCCAGAAAAACTTAGACCTAATTAATTTTATCAATAATCACCCCAAATTTTATTCTTATGAATATCCCTCCCATACACCTAGAAACCCTATCAATTCAATGAAAGCATTTACATAACTCCTTGAATTAAAAGAAATCATTGAAAATACATACAACCCATCTAAGCTGCATCAAAATGAAATAACCTTATTCATTCATTGCAAAAATTTTAGACATATGAGAATGGAGACAAAATTTAGAGACATAGATATGGAAAAACTTTTCTTTGAATTAATATTCCTTTAAAACTAATAAATTACTAGTACAAAATTTAAGATACTTCAAGAGATGACAACTTATCATTTAGGATTCAAAATGTATTCTTAGTATGCAAAATTGAGACAATACATAGAATTTGACATAAAGACTAACTAGACCGACTGTAAAATATCATAACACTAAGAATTACACAGATTTCAAACCTCAATTCCACATCTTGGAAATCTTTTTATAGGAAGGATTGCAACAAGCCTCAAATGGGAGGAAACATGTCAAAATTCAATTGGTAGACAAATACAAAGTTATTTTATCTTTTATTCCAATACAAAGAATTCTCTATATTTGATCAAAACTTTGGATGTAGTTGCAAAACTAGCAGGTGGCATTGTCAGTAGGTGTCTTTAAAAAACTTTATTTGTCTTCAAGCTCATGACAGTATCCTTGCATTTTATTTTTTCCTTTTGCCTCTAACTACATCCTAACTACATCTTTATGCTATAATAGTCACTATCACCAGATGATAAAGCTTTGATATCTGCTATGATCTCTGAGATGGAAATATTTGTATCTATATTAGGCCAAGTGGCATCTCTAACTATATCTAATTCTTCAATGAACTTGTTCCACTTGGCATTACTTATAGCCTTAACTTCTATAGTTATTTTAGACATCTTTGTTTCTAGCCTATAAATCATGTCAATTAAATCCTAGACCACTACTACCCCTACCTCATCATTGCAATATGCAAGGAATGTTGAATAGTTCAAAATACCATCAAAAGAAGCTAACCATTCTACCTAGTCCTTAACTTTCCCATCATTCTCCAAAGTTATGGGCATAAAACTAGATGTTCTTGCAACAAATTCCTTCATCTTATTTTGTATCAAGTGCAACTTGCCATTGAAGTAATCGTTCAAATACCTCACCTTAGTTATCATCTTTTTGGTATTTATGATTACTGCCTTTGGCATATCTTTCTTTTGTGATAGTATAGGTACTAGACTATCAAAAAATGGAGTATATGGACCCCATGTAATTAAAAGAGGAGATAGTAAGGTAGCTACCTCTGAACATCTATAGTTTTCTCCTTGCAATACAAGGTAGTTGCTGTGAAAATTCTACAAGACAAGTTTTAATGCACTTATTTTGTAAATCAACAAGTTTTTAATTGTTCTAACTTCAATTTCCTTTCTTGATTCCTAATCCTCTTCATCTATCTCCATTTCTTGACTTGATGCTTCCTCTATTTTAGGTGCATGGCCTTCTGTCTAGATAGCTTGGTCTTTCACCTTTGTAACTGATCTGACAATATTCTTTAATGTTGCTAATTCATTCTCCATCTTGAGGTTCTTTTACTCTAGAACATAGGTATTCTTCATTTCTTCCTCATATCTTCTCTTTGTTTTTATGTATCTTTCATAAGCTCCCTCTAGTTATGCTTGAAGGGTATCCATCTTGTTCTTACCCAATAGAGCCACTGAAGTGTGCATCCCATAAATCAAGCTACTGGAGGTGGAATGTACATTCTAGAAGATAAGATTCCCTCTTGGGGATTTATTTCTCTCGATTAGAGCTAGAATCTAGTCCTCTAGAGCTAAACTCCATATTGCCATTGTCTAGGCATTGATTTTATATTTAGAGCCTCTTAGTTTTCCAAGCTAGTTTTCATCCTCAATAGAGATAGACTTATCTTGTCTTCTCATTTGGTCTAGTAGGAAAGAAGATCTTATGTCCCACCATTTGAAGACAATCATTCCACTTCTTCTCCTTCTTCTATAGTAAAAATTTTCATGGTAGAGTCATATTGTTGCAATATTTGAACAAGTTCAACAACTACTTTGTTAGAGTCCCCTGGCTTCATCTGTAGAGATAAATCATTTTTCTTCAATTGAAAAAAGGAAGCTTTTAAATTCTTCTATCTTGATGAAGTTCTCATCACTCATGAATTCATTAGCCTCAATGATTCTGTCATCAATCATTTGGGCTTGCAACTATTGCTTCTTGGCCCTTTGTTCATCCTTAGATGCCCGAGATATGAAATATCTCATTTTGATATCATCAAAGTATTGACTACCCCTTGTCATAATTTGGAGGTCATTTTTTTGAGCTTTTTATGGTACTTCCACCATTTTTTGTCTATTATATTTTTTTTCTACCCATTTTGAGCTCTTGGGCTAGTCCTCTTCATCATCAGTAACCTAAACAATTATATCTTCATCAAAGTATTTTGGGTCAACCTTCTTCCTTATTGCTTCAAGGATTTGTGATGCTATCTCATCAAAATTGTCTATACACTTGTCCAATTTTGACCAATAGTCTTCTTTAGGATATAATCCCTTGAAGGATTGATCAACTTTTTTCATCTCCTATTCAAAATTAACAACATCTAGGTATTTTATCATCCTCTCCCTAAAAACATCTTCATTTAGCCTATCAACAATGACATCCTCTTCCCACATAGATTTTTTAGGAGGTAAAATGTATCATCTCATAATTTTTAAGCCATGTCTAACTACGTTATAGGAGTCATATGTTCTAGCTAGCTCATTTGGCCAATTGTAAGCTCTTAGATAGGCATTAGTCTCCTTAATGGAATTCTTGCCTATTTCAAAGTTTCCTACCTTGGTGCATTGACACAAGAATGTTACCATCTTGAAAAGCTTACCTAGGTATTCTCTATTCAGTGAAATTAGTTGCTAGAGACTTCTACAAACCTTAGTCTCTCATGGACATACTTGGGCAGTATGTCTAGACGAACTCATGTTGAAAACAATTAATTAATTGTGTATTATATTTGATGTTACATAAAATTTCATATATATTCTAGTTAGTGTATGCTAAGCTCACTCATGAAATAAAGACAATTTCCTGTGTCTATTAAGCATTCCAATAATTTCCAAGTTTAGAATATAGTGTCTACCAAGGTCACTCAGGTGACAAAGAGAAGTATGCAAAAGTTGAGTGTTAACCAAGCTCACTCAATTAATGAAGGAAAGTTGGATGGAACTAACATTAACCAATCTCATTCAGTTACTAAAGAAATTTTGTGAAGATGTAGCGTTAACCGATTTCACTTGGTTAACATAGGAAAGTCATTTTTGAGTTAGTGTCTACCGAGTAGGGTTGACTAATGAAGGATTCTCATGATTTGGCATATTGAGCTTAATGGATTTTTTTTTTGGTTCTAGCTAGCTAAGGAGATAATATTAATTATTATAAACTATATTCAAACCTACTTGACAATGCATAAGGTATGAATACAAGGTCAAGTTGAGGACTGAATGTGTGCAAGTGTATAGAAGAATAGAATATGCTTAGAGGAAGAAAATTAGAAGGATAAGAAAAATATCCTTGTGGAGATATAAAGATACATTTGATATGGAAAGATCAAGTATTCAAGCTAGAATTGAGATCCATGATCAACAGTTAAGTTGCACTAGAAATCAAATTATCTCATTGTTACTCTCTAACCATTATAACAATGATCTAAATATCTTAACAGAGTTGGCTTAACAACTATTTGTAAATCCTCTGACAAGGTGGTATTTATGTTGAAGTATCTAAAGACCTCTAACAAGGCCACTCCTAATAGGGTGATTAAGTCTTCTAACAAAGTCACCACTAATAGTGTGTTTTTTCACCTTTAATAGGGTTGACTCCTAACACGGTTCATTTTAGAAGAGTGAAAATTAGTAACTAGTTGCAATTGGTGGTTTTTCCCAAATTTAGTTTCTATGTTAAATATTGGTGTCACTTGTGTTCATGCTATTTATTTTATGTGCATGCAACTAAGTTAAGTAAGGTTAATGATAGATAATATCATAATATTTGCATGTTAAGAATTTATAGAGTTACATTTGTTATTCAATTGTTTACCAAGTTACAACATATTATCAATATTAACTGAGTTCCTATGTGTTTGCCAAGAAATAATATTTTTCATTGAAGTTTATGTTTTGTGTTGACATCTAAGGGATCTGGGATTTATTTTAGTGGTAATTGATTCACCCCTCCCCTCTCGATTACTCCTCTTACATTTCTAACAATTAGTATCAAAACTTTTTGGTGCTTGTAAAGAAGGTTTCAAGGACCTAAGCTAAAGATTAGGATGTCTTATAGAAGAGAGATTCCCAAGTTGAACAAAGATAAACTTGAGGCATGGAAATAACTTATGAAGTTTAAATTGGCAACCATCAATGATTCAGGGTTGAAATATTTATAAAATTCTTGCAAGGCTTTTGCTAGAACATTGACTATGGAAAAAATTGCTGAAAAGAAAAATCATAACATTATGATGATTGAAATTACACCAACTCTTAACTATGTTGAATTTGATGGAGCCAAAGGATGTGCTACTATTGATGATATGTGGACCAAACTAAAGGATATCTATGGAGGTGATGATAATGTGAAAATAGCCAAGGAAAAAATCTTGAGAGGTCATTTGATTAGATGAAGATGAGAGAGGATAAAAACATAGAAAAATATGTTGAGAGAATCAAAGCTAGTGTTAGTGCTATCAAAGCCTCTGGAGGGACAATTGAAAATGTGATGGTGGTAAGAAAGGTACTCATAACCCTTCTTCTTATCTATGCAATCAAAGTGTCTTCTATTCAAGAAATGAGATGTGATCCAAATAACAAGAAATTTGGATGCTCTAGTTGTAAGATTGACTGCATTTGAACTAGATAACTATGATAATTATACTCTTGGTTCTAGAAATCTTGAGTCTACATTTCAAACCAAGTTATCATTGAAGAAGAAGAAATTTATAAAGTCTAAAAGAAAATAATCTAAAAGTGAAGAGGAAGATAGTTCTGATAGTGATCTTGTAGCCATTGAACCATTACTTGAAAGAAGGTATCTCAAAGGCAAAGGAAAGTACAAAGGTAAAATTCCTTTGACCTATTTCTCTTGCGAAGAATTTTGACACATTGCTACAAGATGTCCATAGAAGAAAAAGATGAAAAGAAGAACAACAAGTACAAAGGCAAGAAGGATTTCAAGAAATTCTAAGACTAAAAGGATAAAGGTAATAAATCTTGTTTTATGGCTAAAGATTTAGATAGTAGTGAAGATAATGAAATGGTCTATATTTGTATAAAAGACAAATCAAATGATGAGGAAGATAAAATGGCACTTATCTCTCATGTTAGCAAAAATGATACATGGATTATTGATAGTGGTTTCTCACATCATATGACTAGTGACAAAATAAAGTTTGAACATATGGAACATTATGATGGTGGAAGTGTGAGATTTGGAAACAATGAACCGTGTTGCATAAAGGGAAAAGGTTGTATCTCACTAACCAATGAACTTAGATGTGATAATACTTATTGGGTTTAAGGACTAAAGAATAATCTATTGAGTCTAGCACAATTGAATAACATTGGATTCAAGGTAGAATTCATGAATGGGAAGGCCAAGTTTCTAGATGGAAAAAGAAATCTAGTTGGGTCTGGTAATAAAACCAAAGGTAATCTATTCTACCTAGATCTCAGTGAAAGTTCATGTTTCATTTCTCAATTAGAATAAAGCTAGTTATGGCACAAAAGGTTATGTCATTTGAACTTTGATAATCTAATCAAGATTAAAAAAAAGAGAGTGAGAGGTATTCCTTGCTTGAGGAAACCTGATATGGAACTATGCAAAAATTATCAAATTGGTAAGAAGGGCAAGACAAGTTTCAAAAGAAAGAACTATAATTTTGAAGAAATCTTTGAGCTAGTTCATATAGACTTATGTAGATCTATTAGAATAGAGAGCTATAATGAAGATAAGTATTTATTCTTTTTGTTGATAATTACTCTAGAATGATGAGTGTAATGTATCTAAAAGAGAAGTCAAAAGCTTTTCAAAAGTTTAAGTGGTATATGATAAGAGTAGAAAAGGAAATTAGAATTAAGATAAAGTGTTTGAGGTTAGATATAGGTTGTGAATTCATCTCTAATGAATTTAATGAATTCTACACTGAAAGAGAAATCAAAAGAAAAGTATTAGCCTTTGGTACACCTTAGTAGAATGGTATAGCTGAAAGAAGAAATATATTATCATAGATTGTGCAAGAAATTTGATGATAGAAAAGAATGTTGCAATCAAATACTAGAAGGAAGCAATTAGTACTTCGGTGCATAACTTGAACAGAGTACAGATGAAGAAAGACTCAAATCAAACTCCTTATGAACTATGGTATGGCTACAAACCTAATGTAAGTTACTTGAAAGTATTTGGTAGCAAATGTTATCTAATGAAAGAGACTAGGAAAGGTAAATTTGATGTCAAAGGTGATGAAGGTATATTCCTAAGATACTCCAGAAGAAGTAAAACATATAAATGTTTGAATTCATCCACTCATAAGATCATGAAAAGCACACATGTGAGAATTGATGAGTTTGTAGAAAAGAGTGAAGAAGAGAGCAACAAAGAACCTTAGGATTATAGAAGGTTTATTTACTTTGAACCTAATATATTGAAAAATCTAATTGGAAGTCATGAGACTTCACCTCCTGAGTCCCCAAAATCTCTAGAAGCACCTAAGTTGCAACTAGTGCAACCCAAGTCATAGTTTGAAGGATCAAAGTTGTAATCAGAGGCTACCAAGTTGTAGCTAGAGAAAGCCAAGTTTAAAAGACCTGAGTCACAGACAGTGGGACCCAAGCATGATAGAAAAGATCATGGAAAGGCCAGCGAAACAACTTATAAATCCAAAGTACCCATTTTAGCAGGTTATGTCAAAATGAACCATGCACCTGATCAAATCATTGGAGATAAGTCAAATGGTTCAATGAAAAGATACAAATTGAAAGGTACATGTTTTCTTATTGAATTTGAACCTAGATTAGTAAAAGATGCTTTGGATAATGAAAGTTGTATTGAAGCTATGAATGAAGAGATAGAATAGATAGATATAAAGAAGACTTGGACTTTTGTTCCTAGACCCAAGGATAATAATGTAACTGTAGACACCTAAAAAACTTTAGAAAATAAAGTATTTTTTATTTTCTAAAAAAATCCTGATGACATCATCATTTATTAATTAATTAATTATTTAATTAATTAATTTATTTTGATGCCATTAAATCCCTTTATCTTAATTAAAAATATTTAATTAAGAAATCCCTCCCAAAAATGTTTAAATCTTATTTAAAAATTATTTCCTTATTTATTAATTATTTAATTAATAAATTGACCAAAAATCCCAAAATAAATAATTCATTTATTTTTTTCCCAAAAGTTGGCCAATTTCCTTAAGACCAATAACCTCTTCCAAAATCTTCTAATCCTTCTTTAATTTCGATTAAAGGTTAATCTCATCATTTCCTACCCCTAATCCCAACTCAAAATATTTAATCAAGATTAAATATTAATCCTCATGTTTATTAAAAATATTTTAATAAATATCTCCTCAACCCAAACCCTTGAAATAAATAAAACTTTATTTATTTCATAAAATCTTATCCTAGGAAGTTCTAGACTCTTCTAGAAAGTCTTCATCCTCATCCAAAGCCTAGACTCTTCTAGAAGATGTCTTTAACCCTAATCCTAATCCCCTCCTAACCTTGTCACATTCCCTAAACATGGGTTAAGACTTGCTAACTCAAGCCAAAGTTAACAAATATCTCCTCCTTCACCCACCCTCATTAATTGCAATCCACTTTCCATCCACTTGCCTAGTCCTAAGCCATCTCTAACCCTTCCTCTAATCATTTTTACAACCCTAAGCAAGCTTAAAACCTCCCTAAACCCTCAAATTAGAATTTCATGGTATCTCTCACAAATATCTTCAACCACAAAATTTTACAAAGCCCACAAAGTCATAAATGTTCTTACAAAGCACTTATGAAGGGTCTTTATGAAGATTTTATCCCTTGAGCCTCCTTTGTTGACTCATCCTTCCCCTTTCCTCCATCCTCTCTCCATGTGACATGTGTCACTCCTTGATTGGTTGTAAGGAAGCACAATCCATGTGCTCTCCTCTCATGCAATCTAAGCCCTCTATGAGCTTTTTCCCATCCTTGCATCTTAGCCCTTAATCCCTCAAGCCTCTTGCCTATAAATTGGATCCTCCCCCTTTGCAAAATAACACAATCCATGAAGTAAAGTTATAATGCTATTTTGAGAGCCAAATTCATACTAAAGCCATCTATCCACACCAAAAATCCACAATCATCCATTGAAGCCTTTGGAAGCATATTGAGCATACATCCTATCCATTTAGATAAAGCCACTCAACAAGAGAGCTTCTCATTGAGAGAGCCCATTAATGGCTCATATTTTTAATTGAGAGCTCATCTTAGTCTATCTTGAAGTTTATGATTTTTTTTTAGTTTGTAGAAGCTTTATTTAAATTTGGTTTCTATTAGCATACTAACATTGCTCATATACATTTTGGCACGCCGGGTGGGACCCCGCATGGGTCATCTTCATTAGCTTTTTTAGTCAAGTTTTGTATGTCATTTTCTGATTTTGGCTAATTTTACTTGTTTTTGTGATTGGTAGGATTGTATAAATTGGTTTTGTAGGTCCACATGAGCATGAAGAAGATAAAGGAACTCATAATCTATCTCATAGTGTTTGCAGATTTTTCAAGCTTATAGGTGGACAAAGCACTTGAAATTCTTCTTCCTCTTCTTGTCTATATTCTTCTTATTCCATCTACTTCTTCTTCTTCTTGTGGGAAATCTTGGCCATTTTGTTTTTAAGGAAGAAAAATCATACACACTTCTTTTTACTGCTTAAAATGAACCCTCAAATCATACTTAAATCCATTAAAAAATTAAAAATTTGCAAAAAAAGAAAAAATCTTTTAACAAGTGAAACTAAACCAATCTAATCATTTGCATCCTTGCAACATCAAAGTTTTAGATGCATTCATGCAAAGTTAGGAACACTTCATTTTTGGGAATTTAAAAAGAACTTCAAGTTTCCATTTCAAAAGGTTCAAAATCAACACTAAGTGCACACTAAAATCTAAATCAAACTCAAAACATCAATCAAGGATAAAATGAACCTCATTTGCAAATATGTTAAAGTTCTTTTAAAAATCTCATGAAAACTAAGAGTCCTAAATGGTTGCCAAAATTGTCCTAAAAAGCTTTGTTATTTGTTCCAAACAAATGTCTTGTTGCAAAATCTTGAATGTTTCTTAGGTTTTTTATGCAACAAAACAATCTAGGAATATCATTTTTGGGCTTAAAACATGCAAACTAGAACACAAAATCTTGAATGAAAAGCAAAGTACAAAGAGTCATTTTCACTTTTGAGTCCAAAAACAATCTTGAATGATCTAAGGTTAAAACAAAGCACTTCAAAGTTCTTAAAACAACATACAAAATCTCAATCTTGAATGCTCAAAGGAAAAAACTTGAATGTTTAATCACTTGTCTTTGAATGCATGTTGCTAAAATCACTCTTGAGTGCCATGGATTAAAATCAAGTTTTTTTTTATTTTTTATGAATGCATGATTAAAACAACAAATCTAATCTTGAATGCCATAGATCAAATAATCATCTTTTGGGGCATAAAAAGAATCTACATTCTAGAAACTTCCTAAATTATAAAAACCAAATAAAGACGCTTTAAGTGAGTTTTTAGTTAGACTCACCCTCTTTAATCACCCATCAATTTAACCATTGGTTGCAATCTCAGCGCCATCTATGGGGATGGGTCCACCTAAGAGGGTGTTAAGTGCTCCACAAAGATCAAACGCCACTCACTTGGGTCTTTAGTGGTTTTTTTAAGTTAGAAAATTCCTTGAATGCGCATTAATCTCGCTCACACTTTATTTGGGCATAAAATTGAACAACTATTGACGTAGAGGGCCTCCGAGTGTGCGCTTGACAAATCAAATCTCACACATCTTTGCTTTGGGCTGTAAAACAAAATCACACCAACTCTTGAATGCTTTAAAAGGAAATTAATCGATACTTGACGTGGAGGGCCTCTGGGTGCGCGGGTTTACTTTTTTGTTGACCCTAACTCTTCTTCTTTTATTCATTCTTCGCTCAATTTTGTTTTTTTGGCGCTTCAAGTTGGAATTGAATATTGTCTCTTAAACATGAGTGCTTGCAAAGTCTAGATCAGCACACATAAGAGTCAGTTGGTAAAAGAACAAACATGTTTTTTAGCCCAAGGTCATCCAAGTCTTCTCTCCCCTTGTCGTCTTTCGAGGCCATCTTGGGTGCATAAGATTAGGATCCAAAACCTTGTTTCTTTTTAGGAGGCCTGCTTGGGGATTTCATCATCCCTTGCGATGACTTCAACTCCAGCGTTCTGGCAGAGTATAAAAATTGGGAGGTGAATCCAAAGACACCTCTCTTGGAATCAAGATTTTGTCACTCGAGCTAAGCCTCAAGGAACTTTATACCCTTGAGAAGTGAAAGAGGAGAAGTGGGTTACCGCTCCTCTTGGCTGTGTGACATCTTTTTGGTTTCATCTACGGATTTGGGCCTCACGTACCTTGTGTATATCGAGGAATCCCTAGCTATAACAAATTTCATCCTTGTAGAAAGCTTCCTAGGATGTTGGTGTGTTTGACGTGCTTGCTCCAAAATTTTGTCTGCTTGTTTGTTCATAGCTTTTGAATGAATGTTTTCCAACTTTGGTCAAAATCCTAAAAAAGGAAAAATCTCCCAGCTCAAGGCATACTTAGCGTAGTCACTGCCTCATCAAAAAATCATCGAAGCTCCCCCGCTGCGATCGAATCTATCTAGTTCCTTGCTTTAGAACAATCCCAAATCCAAAGTCTCTCCAAATCATCCCCCCCAGCCAACTAGCAATCCAATCCAAAATCACACCCAAGCCTTTAGAGAGTTGTTGTCATTCTGCTAGAATTTGCTATCTAATCAATCCAACCAATCCACCAACCTCACCAAGGTTATCCCTTTGACAGAGCTTTGTCTAGGGTAATCTAGCTTTGTCACTTATTATCCCTCATCACCTTGAGCTAAAGGTTGGGATCTACAAGTGGTCAATCTTGTGTCATGCCCATAGGATCATTAGTCTATCCTTAAGTTGACACAATCCCCACCAATCCAGCGCATAGGAAAGCAAAACTCTCACTTTTTGACAGCATTCCCTTGAAGTCTTCCATCCACAGGAAAGCCAAAAATCTCCAGCCAATCCTCCTTAGGTCTGTCATATAGCTTTGACTCTCCCTAGGAAATCCTTCATCAGCCAATCCAAAATCTGCGCTTAATCCAAATCCAACCATGAGCTTCCATGTTCATCCATATGCAAGACCCCATCCCCATCTGACTCATCATCAAAACATGAAATCCCAAACCTATCATGATGTGTTCGGTCGTATTGTCCTTGCTCCTGCCACCTCCTATTCCAATGATGATGAAAATCTTGTTGACTATGACAGGTATATTGAAAGCCTTAGAAACATTCCACCAACCATCCCCCAAAATCCAAGAGTTATTCCAAACTATCTAGTCATGCCATCCGATATCCCAGCTTCTCCTCCATCACCCAATCAACCAAGCTTCCAATCTTCCACCCCCATCACACTATCTATTCCTGTCAATCCACCTCCACCTCCAACACACGAGTCTACAAGGAATCTCCTAGAGGAAATACAAGAAAATTCGCCTCCAACAGTCGATAAGCCATGTCATCTAATCCAACCATGTGAAGTAATCAGCAATGAAGCTTCCCCATCTATAATATCACCTCCATCTCCCATAGTTATCATCCCCATACCACCCATAGAATCACTCCAAATCCCATCCACATCTCCTCCTCCAAGCATTATCCAAATCCCATATAATGAACCTCATGCATCCACTCCCATCCATTATGGTCAAGATCTTGTCCAAAAGCATGTTGAAATATCCTCCGATAGAACAACAGATCTTTCCATCCCACTTATTCCCCTACATGATCCACTTTTACCATCCCCTCCATATCTAAATCCTACCATCTTACTTACTCCATCTCAAGATCCCTTTCCCTCAACCCACCCAACTCAAGATCCTATCCTCCCATCTCCTCTGCTTCATGATCATACATCTCCCATAATCCATGATGATAGATCCATCGAAAAAGAACTAATTATCATATCCGAAGCTCCACCTCCTTTAGCTAGTAATGGACTCACATCTTGTGTTCCAAATAATGAACATCATATTGAAAAAAGAAATGAAAATGTATTTCTAGATGTTGGTATCCCCGTTATTCCTGCATGGTCCCAAGACCTTCCATCTCCACCCCAAAGTTCCCATCCATCTTATTTCGCATCTATTTTGGGCCCTCATCCTACTCCTTATCTCCAACCCTCCATTTTGGGTCCATATATCCCTTATCTAAATCCCACACCCTTTCCATCCATTTTGGGTCCTTACGTACCTAATATGAATCCTTTATCCCCTCCATCTATTTTGGGACCTACACCTTCACCGTTTGCATCTATTTGGGGCCCATATCCTTCCTTCCCTCCATCCATTTTGGGCAATTATATCCATCCATATCCTATGTTCCAATCTATCCTTCCATCCCCTCAAATCTACCAGCTAGATCATCAAAGGCACTCACCCTTGAATCCCTTCCAACCTTTAAACCCTATCACTCCATCAATTATCCCTCCATCTCCTCCATGCTCTTGTTCCGATCCCATGGCTAATAGAAGCATATTGGATGCCAAAATAAAAAATTATAAATCCAAAAATCCACAAAAATCCAAGTCTCAACATGTCCCTTCTAAAATACATGTTCAAAACAAGAAACATTTAATCACAATCAAAGAAAAAGTCAAGAGGCCACAAAAGCCCAAAAAGTCAAAAATCATGTGGATACCCAAGATGCTCATAAAAGAAATGTATCTCAAAGAAAAATCTCAATTGACATCCATTCATGCTACTCAAAAAGCCTCATCCATCCATCCTTCATCCAAATCCCCATATAAGCATCCTTCATCCCCCCAATCCACTTTTAGTCCATATGCTTCTTATCCTAAATTTCCCATCCTCCATCTTCCAACTCTACTTTTAGTCCTTATCTTTCTCTTCCTCCATTTTCTCCTCAACCTCGCTCAAAACCATCTTTCCCACTACTTTATCCCTTCTCAAGGTGTGTGCCAATGATGATCTTTCCATTTTCCTCATCCATTTACCCACAAGCCTTATGTCTTCGCATCCATTATTTTTCAAACTCCCATCCACCATTCCACTTGTTCAATCCAATCCTTTTTCATCCATCCTACCAACATCTATGAGCCAAAAATAGCTGAAGAAAGCCAAAATCATTCCAGCTAAGTCCAAAGTCAAAAAGTCAAAAAAATAAAATAAAGAAAAATAAAGTGTCCACTGATGAAAACTTGGCAATTCAAGCACCTTGGACAAGTACCATGATGAAAACTTGGCAAACAAGTGTCATGCGTAATCTCGCCATCCCCAGCTTAGCCTATCACCCTCATGCTTTTGGTCATCTCTTGACATCCAACTCCATCTTCCAATCTATCCACCTATCCTCCACCCTCCATCTTCCAATCTATCCACCTATCCTCCACCCTCCATCTTCCATCTCACACCATCCACTTATCTCCTGTAGCTTCAGCCAACCATCCCAGCTATCATCCATCTCCCTAGCCCCTTCAACCTTTTCCATCCTAGCTTCAATCCTATCACATCCATCATAAGAACTCCTTCTACATTTTATCTTTTGATTGGGGGCACTATATTCCTTGGAGATCTTGTCTTGTCCATCCTCCCTTGTCATTGGTATCTAGCTCTAAGCTATCCTCATGCAAACCCAATGTCATCTCTTTATATCCATCATAATCCTAGCTATCTACAATTCTATCCAGCCATCTCATCCTGCTCCTCTAGCTATCCTTGGTCACAAAATCTCTCATCATCATTGGATGCATCTTGCCAAATCCATATCTTTCGCTATCACCCCACCCTTAGCTTTCGCATCTTGCACAACATCAAACCATCCTGCTATCCTATCATCCTGAGCTTTTGCCTGCTTGTAACTATCTTGGTCAGCTTCAGCTTGTAAATATCTTGGTCTGTCAGCTTGTACATCCTCTTTAGCTTAGTACCATTGTATCTATCCAGCGTTCATGTCAGTTCGTCCTTGATCAATATCTTGCACCCATCGCACATCTTGGTTAGCTATTCCAATGCACCCTTTAGCTAGATCTCCTGTCACCAAAGTGTTATCCTTCTTAGTTCAGCTTGCCAGACGCATCACTCATCTAAATCCATCAGCTTAGGTGCTCTCCGATAGATCCTTGTAGGATATAGCTTTCCTCATGTCTAATCTTGGTCCGTTAGTACCTCGCCCTACCCATCTCGTTGGTAAACAGTTCTCTTTTGGATTTTCACTTTCTTTTGATTTGGACTCTTCCCTGTTGAGTCTTGAAATATCTTTTCCAAGCAATCTCCTTGTTCCCTCCTCAAGGTTTCCACGATCTTCCATATCATGGTATACTACGAATGGGGCAATCAGAGCATAAGGTCTTGATCATGTCTTTTTCTTGTTTTCTTTTCTGCTTGTGGGTTACCCAGTGTAGTTTCCACACTACTTCCTCTAGGATTCATGTGTGATACTGGGGAAATCCTTGCATGTTTGGTTTGAGTCAGTTCGTCAGTCCTTTGGACGGTTGGTGAAAAGGCCTTGATGTTCTTGGTAACCTTGGCAATTAACCAATAGTCCTATAGCAAATCTAGTGCTCAACTACATGGTGGTACTTCTCTTTGAAGTATCCCCTCGCTCAAAAAGCTTTAATGGTTTTCCTTCATCTCCATTATCCCCCATCCATATCCAGCATCCGTCTCTCCTACCCCAGCTTATGCATTAGTATCTCTTTGAATCACTCCTCACCTTTAGCTTTAGGGATCCACAATCCTAGTCTTAGGGATCCACCAATCCAACTCAATCCACCAAGCCTCATCTTTTGAGATCCACAATTCTAGTCCTAGGGATCTCCGAAACCCATCTTTCACCAATCTAACTCTTTGAAATCCTATTGCATCAGCTCTATAATCCCCTCATCCATCTCCCTTTCCTGGATTCCTTTTTATAGTGCACCGCTCCTTCATCCTCCACCTTCCCTAAAGTCTTAAGCTTGCTTCCTCTTGTGCATCTGATTCTCTTTTATCATTCTCCCATAGTGAGAGTTTGAGCTAATTCAGCACCTTCTCTTTGCCAATTTGAGTCTTCTTGCTCATCTCGAATTCTTTTACTTTTCAAGAAGCCTTTGAGCCTCGCTTTCTCTCCCTGCCACCTTCTTGAGGGGGCATCTCACAGTCCATTCTCTCCTCTTCTGCTCTAGCCTTGGGCATCTTATTTTCTTATCTTTGATATCATGCCACTTGTGGCATCACATCAAAGAGGGGCAAAATGTAGACACCTAAAAAACCTTTAGAAAATAAAGTATTTTTATTTTCTAAAAAATTCCTGATGACATCATCATTTATTAATTAATTAATTATTTAATTAATTTATTTATTTTGATGCCATTAAATCCCTTTATCTTAATTAAAAATATTTAATTAAGAAATCCCTCCCAAAAATGTTTAAATCTTATTTAAAAATTATTTCCTTATTTATTAATTATTTAATTAATAAATTGACCAAAAATCCCAAAATAAATAATTCATTTATTTTTTTCCCAAAAGTTGGCCAATTTCCTTAAGACCAATAACCTCTTCCAAAATCTTCTAATCCTTCTTTAATTTCGATTAAAGGTTAATCTCATCATTTCCTACCCCTAATCCCAACTCAAAATATTTAATCAAGATTAAATATTAATCCTCATGTTTATTAAAAATATTTTAATAAATATCTCCTCAACCCAAACCCTTGAAATAAATAAAACTTTATTTATTTCATAAAATCTTATCCTAGGAAGTTCTAGACTCTTCTAGAAAGTCTTCATCCTCATCCAAAGCCTAGACTCTTCTAGAAGATGTCTTTAACCCTAATCCTAATCCCCTCCTAACCTTGTCACATTCCCTAAACATGGGTTAAGACTTGCTAACTCAAGCCAAAGTTAACAAATATCTCCTCCTTCACCCACCCTCATTAATTGTAATCCACTTGCCATCCACTTGCCTAGTCCTAAGCCATCTCTAACCCTTCCTCTAATCATTTTTACAACCCTAAGCAAGCTTAAAACCTCCCTAAACCCTCAAATTCGAATTTCACGGTATCTCTCACAAATATCTTCAACCACAAAACTTTATAAAGCCCACAAAGTCATAAATGTTCTTACAAAGCACTTATGAAGGGTCTTTATGAAGATTTTATCCCTTGAGCATCCTTTGTTGACTCATCCTTCCCCTTTCCTCCATCCTCTCACCATGTGACATGTGTCACTCCTTGATTGGTTGTAAGGAAGCACAATCCATGTGCTCTCCTCTCATGCAATCTAAGCCCTCTATGAGCTTTTTCCCATCCTTGCATCTTAGCCCTCAATCCCTCAAGCCTCTTGCCTATAAATTGGATCCTTCCCCTTTGCAAAATAACACAATCCATGAAGTAAAGTTATAATGCTATTTTGAGAGCCAAATCCATACTAAAGCCATCTATCCACACCAAAAATCCACAATCATCCATTGAAGCCTTTGGACAAGTAAGAAGCATAATTGCATTTCTCAATTTACAATAGAGGTAGAGTATGTGGCAAGAATAGTTAATAGCTCCATTATTATTTGGCTCAAGCAAGTATTGGCAGGTATGAAGGTAGAAACAAAGGATCCAATGGTTATCTTCTATGATAACACCAATAAAATCAATATATAAAATAATCCTGTGATGCATACCAAGACCAAACACATTACAATAAAATATAATTTTCTGAGAGAATTGGTGCAAGATAAAGAGGTAAGATTGGAATATGTGAGTAGCAAAGAACAAATTGTAGACATATTCACTAAGACATTACCTAAGGATGCCTTCTTGTATCCGAGAAGTAAATTATAGGTTATTCCCCTATTTGAAGCTCACTAAATAAAGTTTAATGATGCATCAACTAGAGCATGTTGAAGGTTAGATAGTTGATACAGTAATAAAAGAGAAAATTGCATATGAATAAGTACATAATATACATTGATATTCACTAAATATTTTTCTTGGCATAAGATTTCAAAGAGGGAGAGTTTGGCTGTCATTATATCACAAAATTTTTGTTTGAAGATGTCAAAGTGGAAGAACTCGGTCTGATATCAAAGAAAGAAAGTTTTATATCAAAAGAAGATGTTGAAAAAAAAGTTTGTTGATAGAGGGATAAACTGAAGGTAGAGGGAGTTCTCATAGATGAGAATCATAATGAAACTAAGGATATTTTCCTTACTTTATTTTTCTCTAGAATTTCATTTTATTATGACATGTTTTGTTTCCATCAATACCAAAGAGAGAGATTGTTGAAAACAATTGATCAATTGTGTATTATATTTGATGTTACACAAAATGTCATATCTTTACCAGTTAGTGTATGCTAAGCTCACTTGAAAAATGAAGATAGTTTCATGTATCTTCTGAGAATTCTAGTGTCTGCCAAGTTTAGAAGATATTGTCTACCAAGTTCACTTAGGAGACAAAGAGAAGTTCAAAGAAGTTGAGTGTTAATTGAGCTCACTCAGTTAATGAAGGAAAGTTGGATGGAACTACTGTTGACTAAGCTCACTCAGTTACCAAAGAAAGTTTGTGAAGATGCAATGTGAATCAAGTTCACCTGGTTAACATAGGAAAATCATTTTCGAGTTAGTGTTTATTGAGAAAGGTTGGCTAAAGAAGGATTTTCTTGTTTTGGCATATTGAGCTTAATGGATTTGTTTGTTGATTCTACCCAATTGAGGAGATAAATATTAATTATTCTAAATTGTATTCAAGCCAACTTGATAATGCATAAGGTATAAGGTCAAGTTGAGGATTGAATGTGTGCAAGTGTATGGAAGAATAGAACATGCTTAGAGGAAGAAAATTAGAAGGATAAGTAGAACATCTTTGTGGAGTTACAAAGATACATTTGATTAGGAAGGATGAAGTATTCAAGCCAAAATTGATATCTATAATCAACAATTCAGTTGCATAAAAAAATAGGTCATCTTAGTTTAACTCTCTAACCATTGCAGTAGCGATCAAAATATCTTAATAGAGTTGGCTTAATAGCTATTTGTAAATCCGCTAACAAGGTGGCATTTCTATTGAAGTTGTTGGGACTCAAAATTGCCTTCTTGATTTTGAGTACCATTGAGAAAATCAAGCCCCATAAATGCTTTTGATGAGTTTGTACCCAGTTGTATTGTTGAGCCCCCAGAGGTGTTTAATGTTTCTAAAACCTTCCATTCAACCTATCCACTTATTCCATGATGATAAATTGACATTTCGAGTCATTTCGTGAAGTCTTTTTTTGAGCAAGTGTCAAATTTGCATTTTCACCAGTGTCAAACAATGACAAGAAGCTGGGTTTGCAAGTAAATATCTCACACCTAGAAATATTTCATGACTTGCTGCTTTGGAGGTATCTAGTGTCTGTACCAAAGAGACTATGTTTCAGATTTTGAGCCATTTTGAATCTATTTGACTATTTTTTGAATCCCTCAAAGTTGGTAAGTTACTATTTTCATGCTTTTGCAATTAATTCTGAATTCTAGGAAGCCCTATTTGATGGGTTATAACTTTTGACCAGTTGACCAAAATGAGAAAATTCCTTTTGTATTGCATTTTAGAGGTTAGAGACATGTTATGTTTCAAGTTTCATCTTATTACAAATTTGTTTGATCAATTTTCAAATGTGATTTCAAATAAAATTTCTATCTTTTTACTAGTGTCAGCATTTGCAGAATTTTTTAGAACCCCTGTTTGTAATGTCATAACTCAAAATCTATGATAGGTGAGATCAAATGGATCATACCATTGTGTTTTCCTCCAAAAATACTCCAAGTTTTCCAGTTTGCAAGTCATGACGAATTTGTTTGCACACTTTCCTAGGTCAATTCCATTTGCAAAAATTGCTTTTATGTCATTGTTTCCAGTTGTCAAATTCTGAGTAGCCTACTTTGACTGATTTCCAAATGCATCTAGTTCTTAGTCATGAGCCCAAAGCACAAATTTTTACTCTTCTCATGATAGAGAATCGACACCCTATTTTCAAAGCCAAATCTGAACCCAATTTATTATTTTCTGACATGTTTTCTTGCAAGCAATTTTGAGAGGTTAAATTTGATAGTCAATATATTTTGACCCTAAATTCATCATGAGACAAGATTTGACATGGTACAAGAATACAAAATAGAGAGTCAGTGTGCCAGTTTTTAGAGCTAGATTAGGTGTCCTGGTCAGTCTTTAAGGCCAGTCAAAGGACCCCATGGCACTATGTTGACTAGTTCTAGAAAGTGGTAAGATAAGCTTTAATTGATAGTCCAGTGATCGAACTTGATTCTAATTAGTTTGAGATGTTCATCAAATCAATTTTGAGTATCAATTGTCTGAAAATGAATTTATTTTTTAGCCAGACCCACTCTGGGACCTGACTAATTCCATTAGGCTGATAGATATGCGAGATTGTGCATATTTTGGGAGATCAAAATAATCGTGACTCGGTGGATGTTAGTATTTGATTATTATTAGTTGAATGGTCTTTTAACTCATGAAGAGAAGGTTATTCGTAACAAAGTTAGTGAAGTTGTTGAAACTGAAATTGCTCCTATAATTGCAAAGTATTGGGAGAGTAGAATTTCCATTTGAGGTTGTGCCAAAGCTCACAAATATTAAAGTGGCTAAAGGTACCATTATTTGATATGGTAATAACACTGGTAGTATTGGTGAAAATAAGAATGGAAGTAGTACACAAAGATGCTGAATCATCAAATTTGGCAAGTTACTCTTGAATTTAGTTCATGGACTAATCAACTTGAATTTGGAAGTTCATATAAAAAAGGTAAAATAAAGACATTGGCAGAGGATGTTCACTTTACATCTGAGTCCAACATTGATGATTTTGATATTGATTCTCATGAAGCACTTTTGGTTGATGAAGAGCATAGTGGTGATTCATCCAATGAAATTTTAGGATTCACAATCTTGAAGGAATGTGATGATGCTAGTTTAGACTCAGGGTTTAATGAAAATGGCATTGATGAAATGCAGGGTACTTTCTTATCCTCAATTTTGGGAAGCAATAACAAGGTTTTAGAAATGATTCTAGTGATGGATGCCAAAGCAGAAGATGAGATTTTCAATACATATGGTACCCTGAGTGATGCTGCTTTACTACATAGATATGGCTTCATAGAATTAGATAATACATTTGATATTATCAATGTTGATCTTGATATTGTCATAGAATTGAAGCTTTTATCTCCACTGATCAAGTTTTCACTCCCACATGACCCAACTGGGTGAGTTCATTCCAACACTAGTAAAGCGTGGAGATGCATTTTCACATAGATGTCTTTGCACCCATTGGCCATCACATTTTAGTGGTCACCAAAGCTATTTTGAATAGTCTTATGATTAATAAATATGTTTGCTCTTTGTTTCCAATGCTATAAGTGATAAAGGCATTAAAGGAGTGGAAGGAATTTCTTAGAAGTAGAGGAATGCACAAGGGTGAGCTTTAATGTGATGCCCTATGGGATGAAGAAGTCACCAGTTTACAAAGAGAAGCCACACATGAAGGGGAGGCAACCCACTTAAGAGTCCAAGGTGGCATTCTTTGGCAAACCTGCATGCATTTAGGACAGAACCATATTCAAATCAAAACAAGGGAGCTTGGAAATGTTGAAGCAAGCCGCCAGGCCAAAGCAGACCATGTGATAAGAAATGAAGGGGGCAATCCATATTGAATCTACAACTCGCGTTAGGAAAAAGAGCTCATGCTAAAAATAGAACACTCATGCATTCTTAAAGGAGCTACCCACATTGAGAAAAGAGAGCTCTAAGTGTGATAGGAGGAGGCTCACCAATGTCAAGGAGTAGCTCATGTAGTATGGAGAAAGTGCCAGTTAAAATCAAAGTAAGAAACACACATACAAAATAGAGACCTCATGCAAGTCAAAGCTGGCTAAAAAAAAACCAGCACTAGGAAAATGAAATTAGAGCATGTCTAAAAGGACTCCACTCCACATGCAAGAAGGAGGATTTGTAACTAGAAGCCACCCAACAACACACAAAGAAGAAGTCACACAATTGAGGAAAGAATTCAGAGTTTGTGAACTCATAGTCAAAGACAAAGGAAGACATTGTGTTTAAGGAAGCCCATGTAATAAGTTGAAGCGGCTGACCAAAGAAAAACCCAAATTTCAAAGAGGAAGCCTACTAAAAGTCATCTCAGTCCAAGGTCATAGAACCAACAACATGTAAGAAAAAGTGAATACCAAATTAAAAATAGCCAGCTCACACATATAATAGGGGCCTCATGCAACAAGGAAGTGGTAAAAGAAATGTTAAAGAGTAGCCCATGTTACTTGAAAGAAAAAACATATTTTCACGCCTTTATCCCACATTGCCCATGGGAGGGCCTTTTTTTGTTTTTAAATGCAAAAACAAATACCATGCTTTGTGTCTTAAGGGACACATCTTTTAAAAGAGGCAAGTGTGTGCTAAAGGGCCCCACTTGACGTGGATGGCTAGCTGACCTATGAATCAAGGAAAATTTTAAGCAAAACAACAATAATGATGACATGGCAGGCTTAGAGGTAGTCAATGGGATTGTGACACGTGTCATGATCTAACAATGGGTGCAAGTTTGCAAGATGAAGTTGGCCAGAGGATAAATATTGCGAGAAAGCAAGCACATGACAAGTGGCAATAGGTCTCGTACATGGCAAGGTGGCACTTGACAATAGTCTCAAGTGGGATTCGCTTAGATCATGACACATGTCATGATCTGAGGAATAGTGCATGCCCACATTACAAAGATGTTCACTTAATAAAAATTATAGAATTGCGAGATATTGACATGTGCCAGAGTAGGTTACGCATGCAGTGAGGTGACGCTGACATGGAAAATGATGTAGATTGAGTAGCCAACCAAAAAATTCCATGTGGCACTCAGTCAAACCTAAGTTGACCCTAAAAATTGAGGGGTAGGGAGAAATTTGAAAAATAATAAAAAATATTATCTTTATTGTTTCTCAGAATAGTGGATGCACGTCATTGCATTTTAAATTCAAAAAGGGCCTTTATTTTCTAAAGTTTTGACTTTAGAACATTTAAATTTTTGAAAATTTAAAATTTAAAGGTTGCAGACCTTAGATTTCTAGTAGAGGGTGCCATTTTCAAATTGGCTTCCAGGGGGTTTTTGGTAGGCTAAATATGCGATGCTATATATTGCCAGAACTGGGAGCAACTAAGTTTTTTGATTATGGAGTTAGTTTCTACATAGGAAGTAGTCTATTCAAGTTATAGGAGGTTTTCTCTCAGATTCCCAACTTGTAACTATATTCAAGTGACGAAGATCAAAACTATTTTTGACATGGTAATGACCTGAATATCAGTAAAAGACAGTGAAAAAGTAGTTTGGATCAAATTCTAATCACATTCACTCAGTAAAAACTCAAATTTTGACAGCATTTCATAAGGTTTTTAGATATTTTGGTTGTAGAATGGTTTTCATCATTGAGCAGAGACATTTACAAGTTTGTTACAAAGTAACGATGAAAACAAAATCATATCAAAATGGTAAAAAGATGAAAGAGGTTTTCAACAACAAAAGATGGAATTTCAAGTGGACACATGTCAGGCATAGATCAAATTTGGGAATTTATCTTCTTCCTATATCTTTCTATCTTTCATCCATTATAAGGGTTGGCAGTTTTCTCTATGAACCAGTTGGGTCTAGTCTTTAAAAAAAAAGACTTATTACTGCGATACCAAGTTTTGGTTCTAGTCTTGATGTATTCCCAATAATGTGACACCATTCTTCAACATTTCTTCATTTATGAACAACAGTTGTAGATATAATACATATAGTTTAGGTCTATTAGTTTTTTCATGTTTTTGATTTCATGTATTTGATTGTATTGTTTCAAGGAAATGAATACAAGTGAGCAAGAATTTCATTAGTTTCATTCTAATTCTTGTCTCCTATCTCAATAATTTGCAATCTTATATGGTCTAGGAACAAAGATCAGAGATCCATTTGCATCCCTTTAAAGTTGTATGCCAAATAGGTTTTGCTATTGGGACAAAGAACCAAGTAAATGCTTGATGTGTTTGATAGGATTGTTGGTCATGTTTAGAAGGATATTTCATGAGAATGGGGTCTAAGTGAACACTGATGTCTAAATCACAAGGTGATTAGATAGATTTGATGTTTGGATATATGAAATAATTTTTTTGATAATGGAGTTAGTTTCTACATAGGAAGTAGTTTTTTCAAGTTATAGGAGGTTTTCTCTTAGATTCCCAACTTGCAACTATATTCAAGTGATGAAGATTAGAACTATTTTTGACATGGTAATGACCTAAATATCAGTAAAAGACAGTGAAAATGTAGTTTGGATTGAATTCTAATCACATTCACTTAGTAAAAACTCAAATTTCAATAGCATTTCATAAGTTTTTTAGATATTTTGGTTGTAGAATGGTTTTCATCATTGAGTAGAGATATTTAAAAGTTTTTTACAAAGTAATGATAAAAAAAAAATTAGATCAAAATGGTAAAAGGATGAAAGACGTTTTCAACAGCAGAAGATGGAATTCCAAGTGGACACATGTTAGGCATAGATCAGATTTGGGAATTCATCTTCTTCCTATATCTTTCTATCTTTCATCCATTGTAAGGGTTGGAAGTTTTCTCTATGAACTAGTTGGGTCCAATCTTTAAAAAAAAAAGACTCATTACTGTGATACCAAGTTTTGGTTCCAATCTTGATGTGTTCCCAATACTATGACACCATTCTTCAACATTTCTTCTTGTATGAACAACAATTCTAGAGATAATATAGATAGTTCAGATCTATTAGGTTTTTCATGTTTTTGATTTCATGTATTTGATTGTATTGATTCAAGGAAATGAATACAAGTGAGCAAGAATTCCATTAGTTTCATTCTGATTCTAATCTCCTGTCTCAATAATTTGCAGTCTTATGTGGTCTAGGAACAAAGATCAAAGATCCATTTGCATCCCTTTAAAGTTGTATGTCAAATAGGTTTTTCTATTGGGACAAAGAACCAAGTAAATGCTTGATGTGTTTGACAAGATTTTTGGTTATGTTGAGAAGGATATTTCATGAGAATGAGGTCTAAGTGAACACTGATGTCTGAATCACAAGGTGATTAGATAGATCTGATGTTTGGATATATGAAATATTTTTTGATATAAGAGATATATGTATTGAATCCATGAAATTGCCCAATGGTTAAGGCACTGATTAGTTACAGGATCATCTATTATTACTGCTGCATATTTGGGGTTATGTTGATAATTAACATGATTAATCAAACGCTTTTCCCCTTTCATGTTGAAGACCTAGAATAGAATGCCCTCACTCAACTTATGAATTTCCTAGATTTGGATTTAGCTACTGTAGATCTATGTTATTACATGAGTTATTAGGAGAAATAAGGGTTAAATCTACTTTGTAAGATTTAGGAATATGTTTTTGCACTGGTACCATATCGATTGAATCCTAGGTCCACCCGCCTAGGTTTTGTAGAGTCCAAAGCTGAAGGGTCAAGCCTTATAGTTGGCCTAGTGTCTAAAAGGATATGTTAAAAATAGAAGTTAGCTGCCCCTAGATGTGTCATATTCTCATCGGGGTAATTGGAAATTGGTAACATTTTTAAAAACCAAAAAAATGGTGACTCTATTGGGTAGATAAGATGGCAATACATTTTGTTAAAAGGGCAAGGATCTCTATTGTTAAGTGAATATTTCAGTCCTATGAATTTGCTACAACAATGATGAATTATGGTGTTCTTTTCAGATCCTTGTTGAAGTTGTGTCCCCCAATTAAGATTTATTCATGGACAATAATATGTTGCAAAATTGGGTGTAAATTATATTGTATGACTGTTATAGGTCTATCTTCAATCAATTCAATTTTTGCAAGTGTTGTTTGGAAAGTTCAAAGTCAAGAATTTATTTATGAAGTGCATTTTATTTTCAAGGTGCTAATGATTTACAAGTTTCCCCTACACTGAAGGTCTAGTTCAGATTTGTCATGTGTCAAATTATTTTTTATTTCTCACAAAGTGTGAGTGGCGACCCTCAAATCTCTCTACCAGTTTGTTCCTAGCTGATTTCATTGCAAAATTTTGAAGGACTTTCAGTTGTATGAACAAATATGAAGCTTGTGATTGTCTCTTGAAAAGGAAGTCTAAATTCATGATAAGCTTTGAAGTGTTGTGCAATTTGTTGTTATAAGAAATTGAAGTGTATAAGGTAAAATCACAGCAGTGATTTGTTCATCCTCTTGCAAAGAGGTGGTGGCTCTATGAAGTTTGACCAGTGGTGTGAAGGAATTTCAGTCTTTTACCTATGCCAAAATAGCAGATCAAAGTTTAGCCTCAACACTTGAGGTGTTTTTATGTTTCTTTTCATGAAGGTCAAGTGTTTAAAAGGGTTGCCTCTATTAAGTGATTTTCAGCACTAGAGAGAAGAGGTAGAAGTTTTACTTTATGATTGAGTTAGATCTCAGATTTAGGATTAGTTTACCAAAATTTGGAAGTTTAGAAACTGTGAGTAATAATGTTGTTATGTTGAATAAAATGATCTACGAAAGGATTGTTAGTCTTATACGAATTGAGGTAGGAAGTACTCAAGGTTTAAGTGTCGAACAAACTTTTTTAAGGTTTAAATCAGTGATCAACAAGATTTTGTTTCATTGTAGACCTAAGGAATCTTCCTTGCCTAGTGTTTTTCTTGATGTTCTATTGCTCGATTCAATTAATTGGCCAGCACCTATAAGATTACAAAGGATTTTTTAAATTGAAGGATTCATCGAAGAGATGGAAAATGATGATTATAGATTTCATGTTATGTCTTCTAATGATAATGAGTGTGCTAAAAGCCAAGGTAGCAATGAATACAATGAATCTATATATCAAGGTGATTTTTCTTCTGAGTGTGAAGAGAAGGATTCAAATATTAATGAATCTGGTAATAGCAATCAACATGAAGAAGATGGATATGAAAGAGAAAATAATTTTTGTTATAGTAAATATGAAGTTGAAGAAAGTTATAACAATAGTAGATCTAGTGATTGCCATGATAAGAAAGAATGTCATAATAATGCCAATTTTCCATATTGTTACACTAATGATCTTGCTATTGTAAGTTCTTCATGTTTTCTAGATGATAATCATAGCTGAGAGAAGATTTGTGAGGCAATTTTTTTGAGCTCCAATAAAATCTTAGATTTTTTGGCTCATGAATTTGAAAAGCATGTAAGTGTTTCTAAGGATCTTCATATTTTCTCTCATAATACTTTCTCATTCAATCAAATAAATTCCCCAAAGTTTGATGTGGGAAAAGAGGTGGAATCTGAACAATCTTTGTTAGAATTTGGAGGTGTTTATAAAAATCCCTTAAATGTTTTTGTACATGATGATTTGTTGGATGCTGAGAATTTTAGTGAAGGGAAGTTTAATGTTGTTTCAGATTCTTTTCATGTTGGTTATGCTGCAATATATTTTGATGATTCATGTGATGAAGAGGAAAACAATGAAAGTTGTCAATTAGATTATAGATTCTTTGTATGTACTAACAAGTCTTGTAGAGATAAGTTCAAGATTCATTCTAACATTCAATTAGGTGAAGAAAATTATTGTAATCAGCATAGCTTAGATTAGTACTTTCAGAACAAGTTCTCATGCTTGGTAACTAATCAGTTGTTGGAAGAATGTAAAGAGGTTTTAGTGAAAGATAAATTTGATGTAATTAATGACATGACTGCAAGTAGGCAACAATTAGATTTCGCATACTCTTTGCAGTCGAAGGCACAAGGTGAGTTGCAATTTTTTCATATATGCAACTTGGTGAATGATGTAGAATATGAAGTCTTTGTGTTTTCAATCAGCATGCATGAATCATTGTTGGATTTTGATTCTTAGTTCAGTTTGTGTAATTATGAACATGCTGATGTTTTATCTCATAATGAGCAAGAATACAAAATTAATTTTGATGAGTGTATGCATTATGAGAATGAAAGTGTGAATTCAATTTTGCCAAGTGTTATGTTTCAAGATGCTAATCCAATTGGTGGAATCGATTGGAAAGATAGTTTTAGTTTACCTTAGCAAAATGCAAATGAGAATTAAGTTTTTGATAGAGGTAAAGTTTGTGAGAAAGTTTGGTTGCCTTGCACCATTGTTTGTATATAGTAGGAGTAGTTTTCCTATTTTCAATAAAGTTGTTCGAGAGAGTTTTTGAAGTCAGGTGTTTGGTCTGCTTCTTCTAGAGATTTGAATCCTTGCCATGCCTACAAGGGACATGCATCCCTAGATAGAGCCACTATTGGGACTCAAAATTTCCTTCCTGATTTTGAGTACCATTGAGAAAATCAAGCCCCATAAATGCTTTTGATGAGTTTGTACCCAGCTATACCGTTGAGCCCCAAGAGGTGTTTAATTTTTTTAACACCTTCCATTTAACCTATCCACTTTTTCCATGATGATAAATTGACATTTTGAGTCATTTCATGAAGTCTTGTTTTGAGCAAGTGTCAAAGCTACATTCACCTAAGTGTTAAACAATGACAGGAGGCTGGGTTTGCAAGTAAATGTCTCACACCCAGAAATGTTTCATGACTTGCTGCTTTGGGAGTATCTAGTGTCTATACTAAAGAGCCTATGTTTTAGATTTTGAGTCATTTTGAATTTGTTTGACTAGGTTTTGAATCCCTTAAAGTTGGTCAGTTACTATTTTCATGCTTTTGCAATTAATTCTAAATTCTGGGAAGCCTTGTTTGATGGGTTATAACTTTTGACTAGTTGACTGAAATGAGAAAATTCCTTTTGGATTGCATTTTAGAGTCAGATACATGTTATTTTTAAAGTTTCATCTTATGATGAATCTATTTGATCAGTTTTCAAATGTGATTCCAAATAAAATTTCTATCTTTTTACTAGTGTCAGCATTTGCAAATTTGTTAGAACCTCTGTTCATGATGTCATAACTCAAAATCTCTGATAGGTGAGATCAAATGGATTGTACCATTATGTTTTGCTCCAAAAATACTCCAGGTGTGCCAGTTTGCAAGTCATGATGAATTTGTTTGCACACTTTTCTAGGTCAATTCCATTTGCAAAAATTGCTTTTACGTCATTGTTTCCAGTTGTCAAATTTCGAGAAGCCTACTTTGACTGATCACCAAATGCGTTTAGTTAATCATCATGAGCCCAAAGCATAGCTTCAGTGCCCCAATTTTCATTCTCCCAAGTGTCAATTTATCCTATTTTCAAAGCCAAATTCGAACCCAATTTATTATTTTCTAACATGTTTTCTTGTAGGTAGTTCTAAGAGGTTAACTTTAATAGTCAATATCTTTTGACCCCAAATTCATCATGAGACAAGATTTGACATTGTGCAAGAATGTGGAATAGAGAGTTAGTGTGCCAATTTTTAGAGCTAGATCAAGTGTCCTAGTTAGTTTTTAAGGCTAGTCAAAGGACCCCATGGCACAAAGTTGACTAGTTGCAGAAAGTGATAAAATAAGCTTTAATTGATGGTCCAGTGATCGAACTTGATTCTAATAAGTTTGAGATGTTCATCAAATCAGTTTTGAGTATCAATTGTCTGAAGATGAATTTTTTTTTTGCCAGACCCACTCTGGGGCTCGACTAATTACATCAGGCTGATAGATATGTGGGATTGTGCATATTTTGGGAGATCAAAATAACTGTGACTCACTAGATGTTAGTATCTAATTATTATCAGTTGAATGATCTTTTAACTCATGAAGAGAAGGTTATTTGTAACAAAGTTAGGGAAGTTTTTGAAATTGAAATTGCTCCTATAATTGTAAAGTATTGGGAGAGCAGAATTTCCATTTGAGGTTGTGTCAAAGCTCACAAATATTAAAGTGGCTAGAGGTACCATTAAGGGATATGATAATAACACTAGCAGTATTGGTGGAAATGAGAGTGCAAGTAGTACACAAAGACACTAAATCATCCAATCTGGCAAGTTACTCTTGAATTTCATTCATGGACTAATCAACTTGAATTTGGAAGTTCACATTAGAAAGTTAAAATAAAGATAGCAATAGAGGATGTCCACTTTACATCTGAGTCCAATGTTGATGATTCTGATATTGATTCTCATGAAGCACTTTTGGTTGATGAAGAGCATAATGGTGATTTATCCAATGAAATTTTAGGATTCACAATCTCGAAGGAATGTGATGATGCTAGTTTGGACTCAGGGTTTAATGAAAATGGCATTGATGACATGCAAGGTACTTTCTTATCCTCAATTTTGGGAAGCAATAACAAGGTTTTGGAAATGATTCTAGTGATGGATGCCAAAGTAAAAGATGAGGTTTTCAATACATATGGTACCCTGAGTGATGCTACTTTACTACATAGTTATGGCTTCGTAGAATTAGATAATCCATTCGATATTATCAATGTTGAATTTGATATTGTCATAGAACTGAATCTTTTATCTCCACTAATCAAGTTTTCAGTCCCACATGACCCAACTAGGTGAGTTCATTCCAACACTAGTAAAGTGTGGAGATGCATTTTCACATAGATGTCTTCACACCCATTAGCCATTGCATTTTAGTGGTCACCAAAGCTATTTTGAATAGTCTTAATATTAATAAATATGTTTGCTCATTGTTTCCACTGCTAAAAGTGATAAAGGCATTAAAGGAGTGGAATGAATTTCTTAGAAGTAGATGAACGCATAGGGGCAAGCTTTATTATGACACCCTATGGGTTGAAGAAGCTGCCATTTTACAAAGAGAAGCCACACATGAAGGGGAGGGGGCCTACTTAAGAGTCCAAGGCAACATTCTTTGGCAAAACCGCATGCATTTAGGACAAAACAACATTCAAATCAAAACAAGGGAGCTTGGAAATGTTCAAGCAAGCTACCAGTCCAAAGAAGACCATGTGATGAGAAATGAAGGGGCCAATCCATATTGAATCTCCAGCCCACATTAGGAAGAAGAGCTCATGCTGAAAATAGAACACTCACGCATTCTTAAAGGAGCTACCCACGTTGAGAAAAGAGAGATCCAAGTGTGATAGGGGGAGGCTCAACAATGTCAAGGAGTAGCTCACGTAGTATGGAGAAAGTGCTAGTTAAAATAAAAGTGAGAAACACACATATAAAATAGAGACCTCACAAAAGTCAAAGCTGGCTAAAACAAAATCAGCACTAGGAAAATGAAATTAGAGCATGTGTAAAAGACTCCACTCTACACACAGGAAGGAGGATTTGTAACTAGAAGCTACCCAATAGCACACAAAGAAGAAATCACACAATTGAGGAAAGAATTTAGAGTTTGTGAACTTGCAGTCAAAGACAAAGGAAGGCGTTGTGTTTGAGGAAGCCCATGTAATAAGTTGAAGTTTTTGACCAATGAAAGAACCCAAATTTCAAAGAGGAAGCTTGTTGAAAGCCATCTCAGTCCAAGGTCATAGAACCAACAACATGTAAGAAAAAGTGAATGCCAAATTAAAAATAGCCAGCTCACGCATATAAAAGGGGCATCATGTAACAAGGAAGTGGTGAAAGAAATGTTAAAGAGTAGCCCAGGGAAGTTGAAAGAAAAAGCATAGTTTCATGCCTTTTTCCCACATTGCCTATGGGATGACCTTTCTTTGTTTTTAAATGCAAAAATAAAAACCATCCTTTGTGTCTTAAGGGATACATCTTTTAAATGACGCAAGTGTGTGCTAAAGGGCCCTGCTCGACGTGGATGGCCAGATGATGTGTGAATCAAAGAAATTTTAAAACAAAACAACAATAATGATGACATGGTGGGCTTAGAGGCAGTCAATGAGATTGTGAAACATGTCACAATTCGTTAATGTGCACAAGCCTGCAAGACATAGTTGACCAGAGGATAAATATTGCAGGAAAGCGAGTATGTGACAAGTGGCAGTGGGTCCTATGCATGGTGAGGTGGCACTTGATAGTAGTCTCAGGTAGGAATCACTCGAATTGTGACATGTGTCATGATCTAACTAATAGCACATGCTTGCATTACAAAGATGCTCACTGAATAAAAAAATTAAAATTGCAAGATATTAACATGTGGCAAAGTGGGTCTCACGTGCAGTGAGGTGGTGTTGACATGGTAGATGATGTAGATCAAGTAACTAATCAGAAAATTCCATGTGGCAGTTGGTCAAACCTACATTGAGCCTAAAAATTGAGGGGTAGTGAGAAATTTGAAAAATAATAAAAAAATTATCTTTATTATTTCTAAGAATAGTGGATGCAAGTCACTGAATTTTAAATTCAGAAAGGGCCTTTATTTTCTAAGTTTTTGACTTTAGATCATTTAAATTTTTGAAAATTTAAAATTTAAAGGTTGCAGACCTTAGTTTTCTAGTAGAGGGGGACATTTTCAAACTGGCTTTCAGGGGGTTTTCGATAGGCTAAATATGCAATGTTATATATTGCCAAAACTAGGAGAAATTGAACTTTTCAATTATGGAGTTAGTTTCTGCATAGGATATAGTTTATTCAAGTCATAGGAGGTTTTCTCTTAGATTCCCAACTTGCAATTATATTTAGGTGATGAAGATCCAGGAATTCATCTTCTTCCTATATCTTTTTGTCTTTCATCCATTGTAAGGGTTGGCAATTTTCTCTGTGAACTAGTTGGGTCCAGTCTTTAAAAAAAAAGACTAATTATTGTGATACCAGGTTTTGGTTCTAGTCTTGATGTATTCCCAATACTATGACACCATTCTTCAGCATTTCTTCTTGTATGAACAGTAGTTGTAGATATAATATGGATAGTTTAGATCTATTAGGTTTTTCATGTTTTTGATTTCATGTATTTGATTGTATTGTTTCAAGGAAATGAATACAAGTGAGCAAGAATTCCATTAGTTTCATTTTGATTATTGTCTCTTGTCTCAAAAATTTGCAGTCTTATGTGGTCTAGGAACAAAGATCAGAGATCCATTTGCATCCCTTTAAAGTTGTATGTCAAATAGGTTTTGCTATTGGGACAAAGAACCAAGTAAATGCTTGATGATTCACTATATAAAGGATCCAGGTAAGGATATTGACTCTGTTAGGAGTCTATGGAGAATGTATATGTCTCAAGTCTTTGTTAGGAGACTAGGCCTTGTTAGAAGCCTCAACCCTATTAGAAGTTGCTTCAACCTTGTTAGGAGTTGGTAGATCATATATATATGTGTGCAAGAAGAGCCCACTACCCTAACATGCAACTATACAATTGAGTTCTTCAAGAGAATAGATTTACATACAAAGATGGATCTCTTTTTGTACTAATAATTGTACATAACTGAATTACTTTCCATACTTCACAATTCTTTTGATTGTCAGTTCTTCATACAAAAGGATAACTACACATATATCATATCTTGCATCAGATAATATTACTTTGCATAGTATTTTTGTTCACATACACACTAACTTCACAAATGAAGTTCTTTACGTATAGCAAACATATTAATAAATTCTTCTTTAGTTAGCTCACATATCATCCTTAGAGTCAGCTCATCAAGAATTAATAATTGAAACAATTATTCAAGTCGTTTAACTCATTCTACTAACATGCTCTATTCTGTACTATGAAATCACTGCATCACTATTTCCTTCATAACTTGAACTTGGTTGATTGTACGAACATGCACACTAGTATGCATCATCAAGATGACATCCTATATCTAGAGTTAACTGTGCAAGAGAATATTCCAAGGGAATATTCCACTATCAACAAATCTTTTCATGTTGTTGTAACACTGTCTAATACTTAGACAATTTTCCTTCAAAAATAATTATGACTAAACTATAAAACAAATGTTGCCATAAATGACAACCACATATCTCACCTTATTTTATTGATTGGTCATATTTCCAACAATCTCCCCCTTTGGCATTAATGTCAACATTTTGGGAAAAAATTAGCTATGTCCCAAATATGTTGTCATACCAATCAAAGTAAATAACCATAATACAATAAAAAAATTGTATTCATGTTTTAAAAGGTATACATCCCTTATAAATCCAATTACAATGTTTTCTTAAAGAAAAACATACTAGTATAATTCAAAATATAACTATATAACTTACAATTAGAATTTTCCTTATTTCTCCCCCTTTGACATCAATGAAAAGGTGCCAATAAAAGGAAAAACCTATCAAAATTTGGTAGCTGCACCAAAACTTGGAGAAGCAATAACTAAAATCAGTCATTAACTATGTAAGGTGTTTCTTCCAACTATTGTTTAGTGCATAAGACACATTGATTAGCGCACATAAAGAATATGTTGATAAGTCTATGACATTTAAATCTGTAGCCACAAATCTTTCATATGAGGACTTGGCTAATTTTCTAGCAATGTAATCTATGGGGATAAGTGATCTCTCAAAAGTATAAATCTTTTCAGAACTTTCTCCTTTTCTACTTGAGTATTCCTGGAGCTATCATGAATTGCTTGCATTGTATGCTCAAGGGTTTCTAACTTTGGATTTTGTTGCAAAAAGTTATCTGTGAGTGTTTGAAGCTCAGTTATCTTCTTTTTGATTTTTCATCAAAACCTTGAAGGTGAAGTTATGCTAGGTTGCACTTAGCATAAGTTTGTTTCCCTTCTTCTATACTCTATCTCAATGTCTTAATACATAAATTGAGAATTTCTATATCATTTCCTATGTTTGTACGCATGGTATTAGAAGTTTACCATCATGCTTAGTTTGTACTTGAACTGTAGCAAAATTGATAAGTGTTGTAAACTCATTATTTGAAGTTTTACACAAAATTACTACTCTCTATTAGATATCTGAAGGTGTATCAACAAGACTTATTGTCTTTTCTAATCTATGCACAATTGAAGTTAAAGTATTTTCTATAGACTTGATTGATTTCTTCTTCTCAAGAAATTTACTTAAAGAAGTTATAAGATTTTGTGCCTCATCTTCTTCATCTAACTATACTATTGCTGTTGTGACCACTGCTACTTGTGTAGGTGGTGTGGAGGGTATTACTACTATTATTGCTAAGGGCATACTTGAAGTAGTTGATTCAATACTAGATTCAATTTTCTTTGTAGAAGGTGCATCTTCTTCCTTAGGCTCCTAACCTTTTTCTTCATTAGATGAGTTTCTATAATCAATAATATTGCCAACATTGTTGGAACCAAAATATTTAAAAGGGTCCTCACTTTTATCCATTATTACATTTGTGTCATCCAGTTGCATAGATTCACTACCAATGGTAATGTGTGGGGAATTAGTTGGAATTGATGTATCAGTTGGTTGCTCCAAATTGTAAGGTGGACTGACTATAGTAGGACTTGTTTGCTCTGTCTATGTACTCTCTTTTAGGCATAGGGCTTGTCTTTTCTAGCTGGGTACTCTCCTTTGGCATAGGTCTTTCCTTTTCTAGCTACACATTCTCCTTTGGCATAGTAGACATATATGTAACTATTGCCTTTTGAGTTTCCACATTTACTTCTTCATAGTTTCCTCTCATGAGGAGAATGGATCCCTATTTATTTCTCAATAATGGTGCTATTCCTTTCAAAATTTTAGTTATTTCTTCCTCATTATTTACAATACATACCCTTTTCACCATATTAATCCTTATTTTATTATTTTCCTATTTTACTCTACTTTTTCTATTTCTCAGTCTATTGGATAAATCCTTAGCTATCTAACCTCTTATGTTATCAAACCTTTTATCTTTTAGAATCATATTTGTAACTACAACACTCTCTAGCTATCTTCTATCCATATTATTATACAAGTCATATTACTTATTCAATTGCACAAAAATATTGTCATTAATAATTTGCATGTTAAGTTTCTCTACCTTTGGTTTCCATGCTTTTCTTCCTATTGAAGTCTTCGCTTCCTAATCTGCTAGTTCCATTAATCTATCACCAGACTCTTCTTCAGACTCAAAGGAATTAATTTACAAGCTTCTTCTTGTAAGGAAACTTGGTAAGAAAGAATATAACCATTTCCACATAACCCATAATAGATTTGAAATAAATACGGGATTAAAATCCACATGCAAGAGAATAGAAAACATACCCACAAAATGTGACACAAGATATACCCTGGGAAACCCTCATTGAGGGAAAAACCCAGCTTCCAAAAGCATCCATCACCATGTATTATTCAGCAAAAATACCATTGCCATACAACCATGGATTTCTTCATGGTCATAGCCACAACCAAACAAACTATGTGATCAAGCATGAATCCACACATCCCATGCCATGCTTTCAACCTTCACAAATGCTCCCTTGGCTAACCTATCAAGCCTTGTCCCGCTCGACTCTTACCTTTCTCTTCTCCTTGTCACTCTATAACAACTACCCTTGTGGCTGCTTATATAGTAGCAAGTCTCACAAAACTACTAAGTGGTATTACATAAACCATGTGCTAAAATCATGTGCTACCTAACCCACTGACACCACATTTAATATTGGGCATTTAATTATTTTCCCCAATATTAAATAATTACATAAAATATTTTCACAATGTTACAATACAACTTATCAAGAATATTCTATGGAAATCTTTACATGTTGCACATCCATCTAGGTACAACATTACATAATAAAAAATAAAATAATAAAATAACAATATTATGCAATGCGTGCAACACCCATTATCTCAACAATCTCCCACTTGTTGTATACATTGCATAGGGTCAATCCATAGCCACATAAATGAACAAGGGAACAATCCCTCCCAGCACATCCACCATCATGGATCAAAATACACCAAGTGCTCCATCCTGGTACCCGCAACAAAATCAAAGTATCTAGCATCTCAAACATGAATGATCTCACCTCCTATTATGCCACTCCCATTGGACATACATAGAAGCCATCCAAAGAGAAAGCCACCCAACCTGTTGCATTAGAAGATCATAAAATCCTGTACCAACTAAAATTCCAAGCACAAATAACCTGATCCAAAGGTAATCACATGTATCTGTAGTTGTCAAAATATCCATAGCTGAAATAGAACCCACAACAAAGTGCCAAACCCATCCAACTATCCATACCTCAAAAGGTATAACAAGTGAATCTTATATCACTGACATATCCAATCTGCAACCTGCAATCACAAGCCTCAAGAGAAATACCTAGCACATATATACCGAGAAGCTCCCACTGCAAAAGATAATGTCAAATCTATAACCAATCCACTCACAACATCTCAAAGAAGTGAATCCATGTAGTATCAAGGACATCCACAATACATAAACTAATACTCTGCAAGAACAACTCTCATAACAAGTCTACAATGCTCTCCCAAGTTCACCACAACCAATAGAGGAAAGAGATAAAGGACAAACCATGTCATCTCTCACATGACATACATGAGCACAAACTAGTGATCACAATCTCTAACCAATCTCAAATCCAATGTAAGAAAAACTGAACATCTAGGAAGATAACCATGACCAAAGAAACCATGCAAATCATAACCTGTATCATGTCCTTCTACACACACCTCTAGATGTAAACTGTGAAAGTATGATCTCCTCCATTAAACCCCAACAAGAAGCCTCAACAACACCCAAACCATACCATATAACTAATCATGGATGTAAGCCTCTCACAAGAAGATCAAACTCAATAAACAATTCCTAAACCAAAGAATAACCATTCCTAATCCAAGGAATATGCCCAATATAAAACCATCTCTCAAATTCAACCAAGATAACAACATATGCACATGGAGATAACCAATGCTAAAACATCTCTCAAATGAACCCTCCAGAACTAACTCATGTACCATAGCTCAAGATCCATATCCATGAAAGACAAGCATAAATATAATGCAACTGAGAGAAAATAATGGGCTATACCTCTCAAGTAGCAAACCGTCGAGTAGACCAAGAGTGGGGAATGAGAATTCTCATCAAGATACCCAAGTCTCCAACCAAGACTCATCTAAGAACAATCTCCTCTCAAGTCCATATCAGGTGACTACCCCTTGAACTTCCTACTGAAACCATCAACCGTCTTAACAAATACTTCTCTAATCCAAGAGAAATCAGCGTCACCACCATCTCTAAGTATCCATGAGCACCTATAACCAATCAATCCATGCCAAATCCAAATGCAACATAGCAATATCATGAAGTATCCAGCTTATGATCAGTGTACTCAATACCAAGAAACTAAACCAAGATCAATGTCAAAGTTCCAACCATGGCCTCAGGAACATAAACATGACAACATGATCTTACCATCTCAACTAAAGAGATAAGATGGTCCACATGAACATACCATAACATGTCACAACTCTAAACGTGTATCAAGAGTATACCATGACATAATAATTAAACCATCCTCATACCAAGGATAACATGCCAAATAAAAACATAAACCACACCTTTGCCAAGAACCCTGTGAGTCCTCAAGATGCAACCATCTCCACACACCATGAAGAAAAACCATCTCCACATTCTAGGAAGAACCATCTCCATACATGATGAAGATAACCAAGAACTCCATGAGTCCTCAAGATCTAACCATCTTCACACACCATGAAGATAACAAGTTCACCATGCAAATGTCAAAGACGCTTCTGTAGCAACATGATCTAAGACAAACCTCCAACATCTACAAACACTCAATAAATATATCAATGTCAACAACTCCCACTCAACCGTGGTACCAAGTCACCTAAGGCATCGTAAAATCTATCCTCTCCAAACCAAGAAGATATAAACCAAACCAGGAACTAATCCTGCACTGTCACCCCATCACTATCACAAGCTCCCACTAAACTATGTATCCAAGCTATCCATGACATATGATGAAAATACCATCCTCTAACCATGAGAATCAACCAAGGCATCAAACCATCAAAGAACTCAAAGTGCACATCATGAGCTCCTCAAAAGAAAACCAAATAACCATGATCCTCAACCAAGAAGATATACCACCATAACTGAATTAGAAATCCAAGCTAATGAACATCAAGGATGTACCTGTATAACCAATCATGTCATGCCAAAATCCATGGCACCGTGATCACATCCATGAACTGAGCATCTGGCTCTCAAAGTGTCCAACCTGTTAGCATAAAATAGTCAACCACAATCCTCCACCATGACTATACCTAGTAACAACATCTCATCCCTTCTACATGAAGAAAATAGTAAATCATGTGACTTAGGGCATAAACAACCCAAATCCAAGCCACTAATCTGAATATGCATCAATAATGAAAGATCAATGGGCAAAGACAACCCATAACCAAGCTATAAATGCAACCTGTAAGTATAGACTGCTTACAACACTACACAACTTGTAGATCCAACAAGTCATCATGCATATCCAAATCAAACATTGATAACCATATCATCATGAGACCAATCTGAAATATGACCTAAGTATACAATGACATCAAATCTTAAATCTCCAATGCCATAAACTCACAATGTTACCATAGTCAAAATATACCTATAAACTGTTCAGATCAATATATCACTAAATAAATCATGCCAAACCTACACCAAATCTGAACCAATGTATAGAGCTCTCCAAGAGCTTTCTGTTGATTATTCAAAGTCCAAAATTTGACTTCGTATGCCCAAGTTATGCCCTAATCCGTGCTCAAAATAAATAACATCTGACTTTAGGGCTCTGAAAATCTGACAAAATCTCAAAATCATAGAATCAAACCTACACCATGTTGTAGTGCTCTAAATTAGATTTCCAATGCCTATAAGAACTCTAAAATTTGATATTCTGAGAGAAAGTTATGGTTGTTTTACTAAGACAGTCTTTTTACCATTTTTATTACGATTTTTCATTTTTTATTTTTTCAGTGACGAAAATTCTGATGGGATTAAATTTGACGGCCATCATGGGCTGAAACCAAAAAACTCTTTCATTTCCTCTGAACATGGCCAAACTAGGGCATATTATATATCATATTTTATGGAAATGTCGACCCGGATCCAATGGTGAGGTCTATTTTTACCCAGGAGGTCATTTATGCAAGCTAACCCCCCAAAACTCTCATTTTAAATGAAACATCCGAAAAAATCTTTTTGTCCAACAATTTCACATGCCCAAATATTTTAACATCCCATCATAATAGCAAATCCAAAACCCTCATATCTGCAATAAATCATTCATATATCTTACCCTTTCTTTTATCCTCTCATGCATTCCCATGGATTCAATCTAGGGTTACAATAATAAAACCATAGCTCTAATACCACTTGTAAGGAAACTTGGCAACAAAGAATATAACCGTTTCCACATAACCCATAATAGATCTGAAATAAATACGGAATTAAAATCCACATGCAAGAGAATAGACAACATACCCACAAAATGTGACACAAGATATACCTTGGGAAACCCTCATTGAGGGAAAAAATCAGCCTCCAAAAGCATCCATTACCATGTATTATTCAGCAAAAATACCATTGCCATACAACCATGGAAGCCTTCATGGCCATAGCCACAACCAAGCAAACTATGTGAACAAAAATGAATCCACACATCTCATGCCATGCTTTCAACCTTCACAAATGCTCCCTTGGCTAACCTGTCAAGCCTTGTCCCACTCGACTCTTGCCTTTCTCTTCTCCTTGTCACTCTATAACAACTACCCTTGTGGTTGCTTATATAGTAGCAAGTCCCACAAAACAATTAAGTGGTATTACATAAACCATGTGCTACCTAACCCACTGACCCCACATTTAATATTGGGCATTTAATTCTTTTCCCCAATATTAAATAATTACATAAAATATTTTCACAATGTTACAATACAACTCATCAAGAATATTCCATGAGAATCTTTACATGTTGCACGTCCATCTAGGTACAACATTACATAATAAAAAATAAAATAATAAAATAACAATATTATGCAATGTGTGCAACACCCATTATCTCAACACTTCTCCTCTTGCTTGGACCACTCATAGTTTTTTTGACTCTCTTCCTAGGAGAGGGTTTGGTCTTTTCAAGCCTTGTAGACTTCCTTGGTGCTGGAATTTCCTCTGTCTTTTGGTTCTTTAAAGGTTGCTACTACACAAGTACTACATAGGGTACTATAGGTGCTTGCACACTTATCTAGGCAATTGTGACCTCTTCAGTAGGTCTAGCCATTGCAATAGGTGTAGGGGTTAGTAGTTTAGATTGACCATTGGCCTTCATTTCCATGGCTATCCCTTTTACCTCTTCAATTTCTTTTCTTGATGTTCGCAATTCCTTCAAGATAGAATCAATAAATTTCTCTACCCTCTTCTTAGAATCCTTGATTATTTGACTTGTTTTTAACTTCTCTCATCTTCTTAGTATATGTCCCCCATCTAGGACATTTACAATCGACTTCTGAGTGTAGGATTATCTGTGCATATCCTTCAATCAATTCCTCACTCATTTCATAACCGATGGGTTCTATGAACTTAACTTGAGGAACTACTACCTCCATACATGTGAAATTAGTTTCTACCATGAAGCATAGTTCATGCTTATATTTTTCCACTAGTGTATGAGGTATACTATACCTTTTCTTCATTTCAGCTTGGAAATATTTCATCATTCTATCAATATCATTGTATCTGACTAGTTTTGGTTTGGTTCTGTATGCATGAGTGATAATCTACATTATGCACTCACTTTCATCCCAATTTGGGATACCGGGAAACTTCTTTGTTTCATAGAAGAATATATGTGTTAGTAGTGATTCAAACCTAAAGACTGTGCTCCTAAACTTCTTGATTCTTGATATGTTATCCAACAACTGTGTTCAGATAATGTCACATAGATTAACCTTTTCACTTTTATGCCACGTAAGCTGCACGAATAAATCTTGTAGTAACTAAATCTATCCTAGATTCATGGTTAAACTTGTATCCAAAAATTTTACTAACAAGCCTCACTCCATCATCCATAATGGTTTTGACCTTCATGTTTCTGCATCAAAACATGTGTTGAGATTTTTTTCAACTAACTTGCGCATATTCTTTATGTTCACTAGATTGAATCCTTCATTGTTTAAACCTATGACCTTGTGAATTATTTCATTATCAATACTTACAATAGAATCTCCCAACATTAGTAGGTCATCATGAACTATGCTAAGAATTATTATTGTCCATTCTTGACTATCAAAGTCCATATAGAACATATGCTTAACTAGGTTAAGTTGTTCTAGGTATGCATATTATGGTTTTAGTGACAAATCATTGTTGCACATTTTCTCCAATTCCTTATGAACCTTTGTATTTCCTATGCCTTCAATTTTTCTGTTAATATAACCTCTTATATCCTCAACATGAAGTACATTTTTTGGAATTTGTGAAAATGCTCCAATGGGGTCATCAAGTATAGAAACAAATGGGTGTTTCTTGAAATTGTAACTAGGTTTATTGCTGACATTACAAACTTCTTGTCTTACCATTTCTAAAAATATACTCAATAAATTTAGAAAATACCTTGATTTTTTATTTTAGAGTTTAGATGAATTTTCATATCTACAAACTTCTTTAGCACTCCAAATCTTGCTTCAATCTTCACACTTAGATTTCTCACAAACAAATGATGCTTGCAAATCAAATTTTGTCCTTTAAACCTTTTGCAATCTATACTTTGCATTAAATACATATCTGCCACTAGTTTGGTATGTTATCTCTATATAAAAAAGAGGTTATTCTTCTTAAATATCCTTATCCTAATCATAGTAAGCAATGCACACTTCATTGTAGAATCCTCTCAATGTTCACTATACTCTATTAACTATGCAACCTATGATATTCTCTTTAACATTAGTTCTTAATAAGTGATGCATTGTCTCACTGAGAATGCTTATTTTTGGTAGGATGAGTCACAAAAAAAAAGTGAATTTATTGTCTTATCAGTTACATTAAGATGAGCTTCTTCCTAAATTTTGTGAGAACTTCCAGCTTCTCTTGCTTTTACAAATGTTTCCTTAAATTCTTCTTTCAGCTCCTTCATTTCTTCCTTCAAACTCTTGTCATTTCTTCTATTGTTCCTTCTGTGATTATGATTCATGTTAAGATTTCTTCTATCCATCCTACAAAACTTTGTTTTGTGTCTAAAGTTATTACATAATTGACATATAGGTACATTCCTTCTTAGTTCATTATTCTAGTTGTCAGGTGCTTTGCAATTCCTTGCTTTGTGTCCAAGATTGTTACATCTGTAACAAGCAATTTGTCTTCTTTCTCCATTTCCATTGATATAATATCTTCATCTATTGCTTGCATGGTTAGTGTTCTTAGACATTCTACTATTTGCATTATCACTATCAAATTTAGGTTTCTTACAATCTACTACATAATGTCCATATCCATGACAATTATGAAAATAAAAATTTGAAATAGGTTTAAAAGACTTACCTTTGCAATCATCTCTAATATGTTCAAATTCATTACACTAGGCATGAGATTCCTTTCTTCTATTATCCTCATCTTGATCAGATTTTTTATATTTCTCAGAGTGAGAAAATCCTCCTTATCCTTTAGATGTATCATCTATTTTTCTTATGCTTAAATCCTTATTGACTTTAGGGGTATTAGGTTATTTTCTCTCAATAGATTTCTTGGTGGATTGTCCAAGGAAGAATCCAAGTCCAATCTTGTCATAACTAGGTTTCTGTATAGATATTTATTCTGCAACCTTTTCACTGTTGGTATATAATTTCTCAAGTTGCTATTTGGTTTGTGCTAACTCACCTTTCACAATAGTGTTGTATTTTCTAATTCTGCATGCTCTAACTTGATAGATTTCAATTCAGATGTTACCTTGCTTAACTGGGATCTTAGATCTACATTTTTAGCTTTTATTTTAGTGTCATTATTTCCTCCATTTTTCTTAAGACTTATCTTGAGTTCAACTATTTTTATCTCATGTTTCAAGATCTCATTTTATTTCTTTAGATATTCAATATCATCATCACTAGTTTTCTTAGTGGGTCCTTTTTGCTTCAAGTCATCTATCTTGTCCTTCAGTTCACTAATGTAAGCTTTTGCATCTTTGTATTTGTCTTTTAGGCCATCTCTTTCATCAATAAGAAGATCAATTTGTTCAAGAGATTATTCAAGATTATTCTTCAATTGTTCCATATCCATAGGGAATTATTCAAGCTGTTAAGCCTCTTCTAAATAACTAGGCTCTAATACCAACTATTAGAAATGGATGATACTAAGAGGGGTGGTGAATCAATATTTTCTATCTTTTAACCCACAACTGAATATTATTAATTACTTTTCCATAAGCATAAGAAAGAGAACCAATAGTCTTTAAACAATATAAACAACCATACATGAAGAGAACTCATAACATCATATTTTGTTAACTAGGGAAACCCTGGCCAGGGAAAACCTTAGTGTGGATGGAACCCATAAGATGATTCACTATATAAAGAATTTGGTTAAGGATATTGACCTTGTTAGGAGTCCATGAAGAATGTATAGTGTATCGCGTCCATGTTAGGAGACTACACCTTGTTAGAAGCCTCAACCCTATTAGGTGTTGCGTCAACCTTATTAGGAGTTGGTAGATCATATACAAATATGAAAAGAAGAGCCCACTACCCTAACATGCAACTATACAATTGAGTTCTTCAAGAGAATAGATATACATACAAAGTTGGATCTCTTCCTATACTTTGCAAGTCTTTTGATTGTTAGTAACTACACATGACTAAATTACTTGCTATACTTCACAATTCTTGTGATTGTTAGTTCTTCATACAAAAGGATAACTATGCATATACCATATCTTGCATCAGATAAGATTACTTCACATAGTATTTTTGTTCACATACTTATACACTAATTTTGCAAATGAAGTTCTTTACATATACCAAGCATATTAATAAATTCTTCTTTAGTCAGCTCACATATCATCCTTAGATTCGGTTCATCAAGAATTAATAATTAAAACAATTATTCAAGTCGTTTAACTCATTCTAGTGACATGCTCTATTCTACACTATGAAATCACTACATCACTATTTCCTTCATAACTATAACTTAGTTGATCTTATAGACATGCACACTAGTATGCATCATCATAATGATGTTCTGTATCTATTGTTAACTACATAAGAGAATATTCCAAGTGAATATTCTACTATTAACAAATCTTGTCATGCTACTGTAACATTGTCTAATACTTAGATAATTTTCCTTCACAAATAATTATGACTAAACTATAAAACAAATGTTGCCATAAATGACAACTACATATTTCACCTTATTTGATTGTGTTGGTGTAAATAAGTATTTACTATTTAAACTTGCTTAAGTTTACTTAGGTTAATGTATTATTTTAATATTTATTTATTAGTCACTTAGGATTATGTGCACTCTTTTTAATTGTCATGTTGATGACACAGGAGTTCACAACTCATTTATGCACATGGTGTCTACAACACAAGAGTTAGCACACTAATTAAGTACATGGTGTCTACAACATCTCCACTTGAGATACACCTCATCATCATTATCCTATCATCTAGATTGATGGATAAGATGTGTGCTTAGTTGTCATGCTTATCTTATCTGCTGGCTCTTTCTATAGACATTCTAGGTGCTTCCTAAGAGGCATTTATATACAGGCACTCCTAGTGTGTTTTTACATACAACACAGAGCAATGTATGAGGACATACTCTGATATATTGATCATACTATTTTTGGTCTATAGTTGTGCTTGTGTTCAAGTTCTATGATCTTGGATGAATCTTGCCCTAAGGAAAATTCTTACATGGTATCAGAGCTATACCAAATTCTTGCATCGTATCAGAGATTTTGGAGAATTTCTCTTCACATAGCCATTCAAAACCATTGTTTCCTTAGCACCTCACCCTAAATCTAGAGTATTGTAGTCATTGCAAGCATCTAGAGCTAGAATGAACCTCGCCATTGTGTCTGAAATGTCTATTTAGTGAAATTTGTCTATAATTTTTCCTACCCTAGGCATAGTCAAAATTGAGGCAATTTTTTTTGCAAACCGGCACCCAAAGGACTGATTTGCAAAATTGTTATGATCACTTCAGATCCATACATTTAATTTTAAGATTTTTCTTTTTTCATTTGCATCTCTGCTATTTTTTTCTAGAAATTTTTAAACTATCAGGCCATAGGAGAGATTTTTTGCAAGTGAAGATTGGTAGTTGCTGGTGCAAATCAAATATTTGCATCACATTCAGAAGGTCAAAAAATCCCCGAATCAGATTTTGTTTCATCCAAATCAAACATTTGAGGCAAAATCTAGAGCCATTTGATTTTTGGAGGCATGATAGTGATGAATCAGAAAAAATAATTGCAATAGTGATTTTCAAACAATGATATCTCCCTCATATAGACTCCTTTTTGCGAGCATTTTTGTTTTGTTTTGGGGTTATAATTTCATGATCTATACATTGGTGCAAGAAGTTTGACATCTCAGTTCATGAATCTTTCTACAATCACAAATCTCAATTTTTGCTACTTCAAATGCTTAGTATAGGCTCATCTAGACTCCAAATCATGTTCTTTTTTTGAAAGTGCATTTTTTTTGTTTACTTTCCAGATCTATAATCATATTATAGTTTCTATGGATAGAAATACTAATTTTAGAAATAGGACCTAAATTGGCAAGTGGCTAACAAGTGCCTAAATCACTCATTAGGATGGATTCTTTGATTCTTTGAGGGTTCATTGATTAATCTTGTGGAGTCTTGTTAGATTTTTTAGTCTAGTATTAGACCACAATTGACAATAAGGAACTATCACAAATGGAGTGCTTTGATACTTGATCATCTAAGAGATCATCAAGAATTGCTTCCTTATCTCTATTGATTTCTACACATCTTGTGCACCTTCATCACTTTCTGGATAATAGTATGAGTAAGGAATCTTTTGCTACTCTTAGAATGGAAAATTTTCCTCATGATATTTGGATATCTATTTGGGAACCATATGGAGATCCATGTGTTCCTCCATCTCTAGAGGACATTCTATATCTAGTCACTCCAGCTAAGGTTTCATCAACTCTAGATGCCATCACAACTCCAGATGCTCTTATTGCTCCTACTGATCCTATTTCAACCATAGATGCTTTAGATTTAGTGTAGCAAGACCCTTTATGTATTCCTACTTTACCTTTATGTGATGATTTTCTTCTCACCATTGTAGGCCTATTTATGGAGTCTCACATTGAAGATGTGGGAGACATCCTAGATGATGTTCACCTTCTTTTTGAGGCAAATTCTTCATTCATTTCCATAGTGAATGATTCATGTAGTTCAACATAGCAGGGTACACTTTGTCTTCCAGTTCTAGTCTTAGGTGATGACTTTTTGACTGACATTTCAAGTTTGTTCATGGAGTCACACATAGCTAATTTGGGAGACTTCTTTGATGATATACCACTTCTCTTTGTTGAGGATGATCCTTTTAGAGTTGTTGCAAGGTCTCACTTTGATCCTCATGTCCATTCTCTACATGATCAATCTTTATAGGCTGAAGTGATTGTGGATCCTTATGTACAAAAAGTGTAGGAGGTCTCTTTATCATTTGAGGAGACTATTGGTTCTTTGAAATATGTTCTACAACAATCCTTGCTCGATCTACACTTCTTCTCAACAATTTTGGAAGGAGCCATCATTAGTATTGACACATGGACACTTGAACAAGTTTTAGAGACACCTTTCATCATTGAGATTCCTTCGAGACATAGTGGAAGCATCTCACCAATACCTCTACCATTGTTTCTTCCAAAGGGGAGGAAAATTATTCAATGGTTATGGATCAACTTCTATATTGGAGCATTTCTCACTAGTCGACACCTTACTTTTAGGGGGGGGACTACCTTTTTTCCATCTTCTTCACTTTTATGGGGGGGACTTTTTCCTCTTAAGGGGTTTTGTCCTTCCAACTTCTCTCTTGTATATATACTTGATGTATGTCATAATGGGGGGGTCTTGATTACTCCATCCATGAATGCATCTTGTTCTTTTCATCTCTCTTTTTAGGGGACAATTTTTTCCATGAGGTTTATCCTCTTTCTTTACTTTATGAGAGATTGTATTTTCATTATGTACATGGGTACCTAACATGGAATAGTAGATGGGACCCATTATGCATTTCATCCCAATTTTTGTAAGCTTAAGGGCATTCCCCTAAGTTGCACTTAAGGGGGGGTGTTGGTGTAAATAAGTATTTACTATTTATACTTAAATTTACTTAAGTTAATGTATTATTTTAATATTTATTTATTAGTCACTTGGGAGTATGTGCATTCTTGTGAGTTTTCATGTTGACAACATAGTGTATACGAGGATTAGTAATGCAAAGAACACTAAATATCAAATCAAAAGTATTCACAAAACTAAATAAAAGTAACTTCAACATAGACTAAGATGAGCTCTCAATTGAGAATATGAGTCATTAATGGGCTCTCTCAATGAGAAGCTCTCTTGATGAGTAGATTTTTCTAATTAGATAGGATGTATGCTTGATTCTTCGAAGGCTTCAATGGTGTTCTTGATGGATTTTGGCTTGGGTGAATGGATTTGATGTAAAAAATGGCTTCTCAAAATGGCATTATAGCTTTACTTTCTAGATTGTGTTCTTTTGCAAAGGGGAAGGATCCAATTTATAGGCAAGAGGCTTGAAGGATTGAGGTCTAAGATGCAAGGATGGGGAAAAGCTCATGGAGGGCTCAGATTGCATGAGAGGAGAGCACATGGATTGTGCTTCCTTATAGCCAATTAGGGAGTGACACATGTCACAGGGTGAGAGGATGGAGGAAAGGGGAAGGATGAGTCAACAAAGGAGTCTCAAGGGATAAAATCTTCATAAAGACCCTCATAATGGCTTGTAGGAGCAATGAAAGGGCTTGAAAGAGTCATTTATGGCCTAGTAGGCTTCATAAAGTTTTATGGTTGGGATATTTTGAGGGAGATGAGAGGAATTTCAACTTGGGCTTGATTAGGAAGGTTTTAAGCTTGCTTAGGATTGTGCAAATGATTAGAGGATGGATTAGGATGGTTTAGGATTAGCTTAGGGATAGGCAAGTGGATGGCATTTAATGAGGGTGGGTGAAGGAGGAGATATTTGTTAACTTTGGCTTGGGTTAGTAAGTCTTAACCCATGTTTAGGGAATGTGACAAGGTTAGGAGGGGATTAGGATTAAGTTTAAAGACATCTTCTAAAAGAGTCTAGACTTTGGATGAGGATAAAGCCTTTCTAGAATAGTCTAGAACTTCCTAGGATGAGGATGAAGACTTTCTAGAAGAGTTTAGAACTTCTTAGGATTAGGATAAATTAGATTTTTAGGAAATAAATAAAGTTTTATTTATTTCAAGGGTTTGGGTGGAGGAGATATTTATTAAAACTTTTTTAATAAACATGAGGATTAATATTTAATCTTAATTAAATATTTTGAGTTGGGATTAGGGGTAGGAAATGATGGGATTAGCCTTTAATCAAAATTAAAGAAGGATTAGAAGATTTTGGAAGAGGTTAGTGGTCTTAAGAAAATTGGCCAAGTTTTGGGCAAAAAATAATTTTTTATTTATTTTGTGTTTTTTGCTCAATTTATTAATTAAATAATTAATAAATAAGAAAATAATGTTTAAATAAGATTTAAATATTTTTGGGAGGGATTCCTTAATTAAATATTTTTAATTAAGATAAAGGGATTTAATGGCATAAAAATAAATAAATAAATTAAATAATTAATTAATTAATAAATGATGATGTCATGAAGATTTTTTTCAAAAAATAAAAATACTTTATTTTCTAAAGGATTTAGGTGTCTACATTTTGCCCCTCTTTGATGTGATGCCGCAAGTGGCATGGCATCAGAGATAAGAAAATAAGATGCCCAAGGCTAGAGCAGAAGAGGAGAGAATGGACTGCGAGATGCCTCCTCAAGAAGGCGACGGGGAGAGAAAGCGAGGCTCGATGACTTCTTGAAAAGTACAAGAATCTGAGATGAGCAAGGAGACTCAGATTGGCTTAAGAGAAGAGGTTTAGTTAGCTCAAATTCTCACTACGAGAGAATGATAAAGGGAGAATCAGAGGCACAAGAGGAAGCAAGCTTAAGATCTCAGGGATTGTAGAGGATGAAGGAGCTGAGCGCTATAAAAAGAAGTCTAGGATAGGGAGATGGATGATGGGATAATAAAGCTGATGTAACAGGATTTCAAAGAGTCAGATTGGTGGAAGATGGGTTTCAAAGATCCCCAGGACTAGGATTGTGGAGCTCGAAAGATGAGGCACGGTGGATTGATTAGATTGGTAGATCCCTAAGACTAGGATTGTGGATCCCTAAAGCCAAAAGTGCAAATTGATTCAAAGAGATAGTGATGCATAAGCTAGGGTAGGAGAGACAGATGCTGGATATGGATGGGGGATAATAGAGATGAAGGTAAACTGTTGAAGCTTTTTTGAGTAGGGGGATACTTCAAAGAGAAGTACCACCATGTAGGTTAGAACTAGATTTTCTATAATACTGTTGGTTAATTTCCAAAGTTACCAAGAACATCAAGGCCTTTTCACCAACTGTCCATAGGACTGATAGACCAACTCAAAACAAACATGCAAGGATTGCCCCAACATCACACATGAATCCCAGAGGAAGCAGCATGGAACCGACACTGGGTAACCCACAAATAGAAAAGAAAAACAAACAAAAGACTTGATCAAGATCTTACGCTCAGATTGCCCCATTTGTAGTATACCATGATATGGAAGATCGTGGCAACCTTGAGGAGGGAATAAGGAGATTGCTTGGAAAAGATACTTCAAGACCCAAAAGGGAAGATTCCAAATTAAAAGAAAGAGAAAATCCAAAAGAGAATTGTTTGCCAATGAGATGGGTAGGATGAGGTACTAACAGACCAAGATCAGACATGTGGAAAGCTATATCCTTCAAGGATCTATCGGAGAGCACCTAAGTTGATGGATTTTGGATGAGTGATACATCTGGCAAGCTGAACTAAGAAGGATAACACTTTGGTGATAGGAGATCTAGCTAAAGGATGCATTGGAATAGCTAACCAAGGGTTGTGTGATGTGTGCAAGATGATGATCAAGGAGGAACTGACACAAAAGCTAGATATATACAATGGTACTAAGCTAAAGAGGACATAGAAGATGACAAACCAAGATATGCTACAAATGTATAAGGTTGTTCATTTTTTAATTTTTGTGAGATGGAAATGTTCATGAAGGGTAGGATGTCTGCAATAGTTGATAGGCAGATAGGTAGATGGTTTGCAAAAAGCTTAAGGAAAATGGGATTCTTTGTGTGCATGTGATAGGATACAAGCTAGGATACAAGATTTGGCATATAATACAAGCTAGAATATGGTACAAGCTTTAGATAAGATTTGGATATACAAGCTATGATTCAAGGGATGATACAAGATTTACAAGCTGGGGTACAAGATTTACAAGCTGAGGTACAAGATTTACAAGCTGTACAGGAGGTATTTACAAGCTTCATTAGATTTTGAATATTTGGTCGGAACACCAAGGGAAAATGTAGGTGTTTTATTGGATTGTGAATGGATGGATGAGGGATAGGATAGTGATAGATAATGGATTAGTCTTAGTACACAAGGCACCTAAATTACCAGGTTTTCACCAAGGTACCTATCCAAGGTGCTTGAATTGCCATGTTTTCACCATTGGATGCTTATTTCTCTTTACTATTTTTTTGTATTTTTCAAAAGCTAGGTATACCAAGGATATTTAAGCATAGAACTTCTTGAGATGAATGATATTAGTAGGATCATTCAAGAGTTCTCCTTTCAGTGTAGATAGCTAATAGTCTCCAGAGCCAAAGGAGGTAGTGACAACATAAGGACCAAGCCAGGTAGGTTCAAACTTACCTTTCCTTTCTCAATTTTCTTGGACTTTCATATTTTCTTTGAGGACCATGTCACCCAGCTGAAAGTGTCATAGAAGCACCTTCTTGTTGAAATTCCTTTTTGAGATGAGTTTGATAGACTATGAGATGATCATAGGCTTGTTGTCGCTTCTCATCTAAGAGATCTAGCTGGGTGAGTCGAGCTACTCTGTATTCTTCATTTGATATTTGCCCTTGCAAAGATATGCGCAAGGAGGGAAGTTCAACCTCTATGGGTAGTGCTACTTTAGCACCATAGACTAAGGAGTATAGAGTTGTGCTTGTGGATGTACAAAAGGAAGTTTGATAGGTCCATAGGGCTAGATTTATTCGTAGGTGCAAATCGCGACCAAAATTATTGAGAACTTTCTTTAGGATTTTGAGGAGGGTTTTGTTAGTTCCCTCTGCCTGGCCATTACCTTGTGGGAAATATGGGCTAGAAAAGTGGTGATGGATGTGGAGGGAAGTGCATAATTCTTCCATGTTGAGATTTTCAAAGTTACCTCCGTGGTCAGTGAAGATGGTGGATGGGATGCCAAAGCGGAAAACAATGTGGTACAAGATGAACTTGGAGACCTAAACTCCTGTAGCTGAGACTAGAGGAACTGCTTCCACCCATTTAGTGAAATAGTCTATATCTGTTATTATCCATTTATGTCCATTAGATGAGAGAGGTGCGATAGTTCCAACTAGATCAAGGCCCCAACAAGCTAAAGGCCAAGGTGGTGCAATAGGTTGTAGATCTTGTGCTGGAGCATGCACAAGATTTGTGTGCTGCTGACATGGGAGACACTTTCTGACAAAGTCACAGGAGTCTTCTTCAATGGTAGGCCAATAGTAGCCTAATCTAAGGATTTTTTGCGCGAGGACAATACCACTCGTGTGGGCATCACAAAGTCTAGAGTGTACTTCTTTTAATGCCATTGCAGCCTCATTTTCATCTAAACATCGAGAGAGAGTATCATGATAACCTCGATGATATAGGGTATTGGCTATGATAACATAGCGGGATGATTTTTGGATGAGGTTTTGGCATTGGGTACATGTGAGGTGAGGGGAGATGATAGCATCTTTAAGGTAAGAGTGAATCTCATGGTACCAAGGGGATTAGGGACCAACCAAGATACAAACACAATTTGAGTCATCATTCACATAGGCAAGTGTGAGGAGCTTCTTGACTAAAAACTCATACTACATAACAGCTTCGAGAATTTCCAAGAGCAAGCCAATAGTAGCCATAGCGTCTGCTACTTTGTTTTGTATTTGAGGCACTTGTATAAACTAAAGCTTTGTAAAATGTTGGATTAGCTGATCAACTAGCTCTTTGTAGGGTAATAGCTTTTCATCTTTGGTTTGATATTCATTTAGGGCTTACTTGATGATGAGCTAAGAATCACCAAAGATTTGTAACTCAGTGATGTTCTATTTTGTAGCTATCTTTAATCCTGATACGAGAGCTTCATATTCAGCTATATTGTTGGTGCTAGGGAATTGTAGCTTGAAGGCTTTTGGAATGTAATCTCCTTGAGATGTGACTAACAATATTCTTGCCCCTAATCCATGAGATGTATATGAGCCATCAAAATAAATTTTCCATGGGGGCTATTCTTCAATTAGACAAATATGCTCATCTAGAAATTCTGTGATCAAAGGATATGTATCTACTAGAGGCGCATGAGCTATGTGATTTGCTATAGCTTGCCCTTTGATTTCCTTTCTATCCACATATTGGATGTCAATTTTGCTAAGGAGCATAACCTATTCAGCCAAACGGCCTGTAAGTGCTGTTCTAGAGAGCATATACTTGAGAGGGTCGATCTTGGAGACTAGTTGGATGGTATGACTTAGCATGTAGTGGCGAAGCTTTTGAGTTGAGAAAACAACTCCCAAACAAGCTTTTTCCATAGGATTATAATTGAGTTCATAACCAACTAGGGTTCTACTGATGTAGTAGATGGCTCTTTCTCTACTGTAGTCATTGAGCTGTGCTAGAAGTGCCCCTAGAGCAGTAGGCATTGCTGATATCTACAAGATCAAGGGATGACCAGGAACTGGTGGAACCAAGATATAGGGATTGATGAGATACTACTTGAGATGATAGAAGCTGCATTGACATAAAGGATCCCACTTGAAGTTTTCATCCTTCTTCAGTAAGTGTGCAAATGACATACACTTATCTGCAAGCTGGGAGATGAAGTGCCAAATGGATTGAAGCTTTCCCTAGAGAGTGCAAAGCTATCGTAGTGTCCAGGGAGGAGGCATGTCTAAGATAGCTTTGACCTTCTTGGGGTCAATCTTTATACCTCGTTTAGAAACTATAAAGCCTAGAAGGTTGCCAGATGTGACCCCAAAGACACATATCTTGGGATTTAGCATGAGATGATATTTGGATAACCTATCAAAGACTTTCTCCAAGTCAACAAGATGATCTATGAAGGTATGATATTTAACCAAGATATCATCCACATAATCCTCCAAAATGCTATGGATAAGATCATGGAAAATGGTTGACATAGCTATTTGATAGGTAGCCCTAGCATTCTTTAAGCCAAAAGGCATCATGTTGTAGAAAAAGGTTCCCCAAGGGGTAGTGAATGGTGTCTTATGTTGATCCTCTTCTGGAATCTTGATTTGATTATACCCAAAAAATCCATCCATGAGGGACATAATTTCATGTCCAACTGTAAGATCTACAATCATATCTATGTTGGGCAAGGAAAAATCATCTTTTGGACAAGCTTTGTTAAGATCTCTGAAATTAGTGCAAATTTTGATGTCACCAGAAGGCTTAGTGATGGGGACCATGTTGGAGATCCACTCAAAGTAGTTGATAGGTCGGATAACCTTAGAAGCTAACATTCTTTCTAATTCAGCTTTGACCAGTAATGCCACCTTGGGGTGTATTTTTCTAAGCTTTTGTCTGACAGGCTTAATCTTTGGATCGACTACAAGATGATGAACTAAAAGCTTTGGATCCAGTCTTGGCATGTCCTGATATGACTATGCAAATCAGCCAATGTTCTCTCTTAAGACCTCAAACAAGGAGGTCAACTTGGTCTTGTGATAGGGATGCAACAATGTGAACAAGTCTAGGAATCTCTGAAGAACCGATGTTGACTTCTCTAGTATCCTTAATTAGAATAGAAGACACCTCTGGTCGATTATCTTGAGGAGGCAATGCTAAATCCTCATGTTCTACTTGCGACTCTTGATTTTCTTACTGAGGGGTTCTCTTTGCTGCCTTAGCTAGTCTCAAATTCACCTTAGTTCTAGTTTTGGGTGTATCAGAACTAGATTGAGGATTTTCTCCAAAATACCCCTTGGGATCTAGCTTATAGATATAGGCAAAATTTGGCTTTGTTTGCTTGTGAGGAGTTTTGGCTCCCATGAATCTCAGAAGTGCTTCCTTTGATGTGAACTCATCAATGTGTATGACACTTGGTTGGTCCCAATCTATGAGTTGTGGATGGGCGAGTGGTAGGTCAATGAAATGGATGGATAGTTCTTGGAGAACAGAGTCTTTGAGGAATATTTGGTCTAGGATATCATCATAGGCCCTTATTCAACTTCCTCAGGAATGTCTTCAATTTTGACAAGGTTGCGGTGAATGTTTGAAAAAGCATGACCGTTCTCATTGGCGCCCCTAGTTGTGGGTATGCCAAAGCCAAGACCTGACTTTGATTCCCACTTGTGTGATTCGATGGGGCACTGGATGCCTCTTTCTTCTGGTCTTAGACCACCACCTTGATAGTTCCATTTGTTAGTGATGAGCTTATTTCTTGGGGATACTTCTAGCTAAAGCAATCAAGGTGTGCTTGATTTCTTGGAGGTGCATCCTTATGTAACCAATTGTTGATATCTGGAGTGAGCTCTTAATGAAGAGGGATTTTTGAGGATATAAAGGTTGTTGGGCCAAACTATTTGTATCAAGGAGGTGGAATCTCCTTAGCTTTGAGATATGTCGATCATCCATGGGCATGTGGATCAAGTGGGAGTGCCCCAACAACAAATGCATTTGACAGACTATACTCTCCACAACCTTTGTTATTGATCTTCACGATAGATAGGGAGGAGGCGAGGATGGTTTCTAGGTCATTACAAGTGTGGGATGAGCTAGTGATGGCTATGCCAATATCAATTCCAAGGAAATGGTTTGCATATGAAGCTTCAATCGCATTGCAGTAAGCAAAGGGTTCTAGATCGGCATGGATGGTTACCTCAGTGCCCTGATGCAAAAATTTGATGCACTGATGGTAAGTGGATGGAATGGCTTTCATGGCATGAATCCATGGGTGATCGAGGGGGATGTTAAATGGTAGGTTTAGATCAATAACATGACAAAGTGTTTCTTGGATGACTAGCCCAACCTTGATTGGAAGCAAAATAGTTCCTTCTGTGGTTCTTTCCAAGTTGTCATCAGCTTTGATGGTGATAACCTCACTGATGATATCTACCTCAGTATCCCAGCTTGTTTTACGAATTTTAGGGTGCAAATATTCAAGGCTAATCCATTATCTATCATTACTCTTTTTACGAAAAAATTGGAAACCATAATGGCTATGGAGAGCAGAAGGGTGTGATCTGGCTTGACCACGGGTATGTCAGTGGGTTTGAATGATAGGGCACATGAGGAGGATAGGGGTCCAACAAGATTACAAAAATTAGTAGATTTGATATCTGAAGAGACATGAGATTCTATGAGAGCACTATCAAGGATGTTTTTGTACATAGGACTAGTGCAGAGAAGGTCTAAAATGGAGATTTGGGCTGGCATGTTCCCAAGGTGTTCCAAGATATTGTACTAGCTTTTTGATGGAGCTGATGGTGCTGGTGAAACTGGTGGGCCTGCAATGTTAAATTGCCCTCTTCGAGTGGTGATTGCACACTCATTATTTGGTCCTTGGATATTGATAACATTGATAGAAGGCTCTTTCTTAGATATAAAACCATTGAGGCTACCATAATCTATATAGGATGAAGTGTGGTCATTGTTCTTCCCATGCTGTTGGTTTGGTTGGCGGTTGTTAGTGTTGTTGATGTTGGTTTAGATAGGTGCTTTTCTAGGATTTTGGTTGTTCTGAGGGGGAAAAGCATTTTGATAGATCTGTAAGCCTGCATTGGGAGAGGTTTGGGCACCAACGGTGATTTCTTTTTGATCAATGAGGTCCTGCAAATAATCTTTCATTTTCATGCATCTGAGGGTGGTGTGACCTTTTACCCTATGAAATTTGCAATACTCATTGTCTTTGTACCATGCAGCTTTGGATTGGCCTGGGTCAATTTGCTGGGTAGAAGGAAATTTGATGAGGTTTTCCTTAGTCAATTTCTCAAAAATGACATCCAATGGTTCACCAAGGGGTGTATAATTTCTAGGTGTGGGTTGAAACTAGGGCTTTGGTACTGCAACTACATTGATGGCTAGACCCTTGAAAGTTGGGTCTTGGATTGTGGCCTTGATAGCTTTTGTGATTCTGGTGTTGGTAGTTGATAGTTTGTTGATTGTTTGGTTGATAAGGTGTGTTGGACTGATTTTGGGAAGGACCAACAATATTCACATGTCTGGTGTCAGTGACGCCATCTGTTACAACGTGCTTGTTTTTGTTCCAATACCTAGACTTGTCAGTCGAATGTGATTGATTTTTGTTGGCTTCCTTGTAAATCTTGACCACACTATCTTTAATGAGTCCTTGCTCAAGGTTCATTCCTTTTTATTTGATATCTTTGTAGGTCTGCAAACAGTTCATGGTCATGTGGTGAGCCAAGCTGGGATGGGCATTATCAATAAACATTTTCACCAAATGGAATTCTAGCAAGGTGCAAGATATGTGGGTGTTAAGGGTTTGCCATCTTTGTAGATATTCAAGAAGGCTTTCTCCACCTTTTTGCTTAGTGTGGACAAGATCAACTACTAAGAGCTCTGTTTCAACAAGATGGGCATATTGGGCTACAAATGCCTCAGAAAATTCAGCAAAGTTTTTAATTGTGCCATATGGGATTCTATAAAACCATTCAAGAGCTGGTCTGACCAAGCTTTTGGGAAAGAGACACAAGAGGAAGACGTCACCGTATGCCACTTCTTAGTAGTGCATGTAAAATTCTTTGATATGTGTGATAGGGTCTCCTTTTCCTTTGAATTTGTCAAACTTGGTTATCTCAAAGTGTTTTAGAAATGGTGTCATGGTAATGGCTCTGTCAAATGGGTAAGGACACACATTTTCAAACTTGAAGGTTTTTGGATCATTTCCCTCCTAAATGTTCTTCAAAGCTGTCTTCATGGCTTCCCATTCTAAATTAATGGGTTATGGCTGGGGTGCACCCAATGTAAGAGTGCCTTGAGGTAGGTATGTGTTAGATGGGGCAATGGAACATGGATGGCTTTGAGGTATGGGCTGGTAGGGATTTTACATGGTTTGGGCAACTGAATGGTGGATGATTGGTTGCTGAGGTGGAGGAGGCACATATTGCTGCATGTGTTGTGAGGCTTAGTGCTGATATGGGATTTGGGATAGGGATTGAGGGAGGTAGGCTAGCTATGGGATAAATGGATTGCTTTATGGAGGTAAGGTATAAGATGGTTATGAAGCTTGGAGAAAGGATTGGGGAGCTTGTGGAACTTAACTAGGGATTTGAGGAGTTTGACCAATATATGTGGGTTGTGCCTCCATTTGGGAGGGTATCATGGAAAAGGAGGCCAAGTAATTGGTGGTTGGTGGTGGTGGATTTCCTCCTAGAAGTGGCATAAAAAAATAGTTAGTAATAAGAGGTAATGGATTAGTTGGTGGTGGGAATTGAAAGCTTGGAAATGGAATTGATGGGTTTGATTTCTTGGTGGTTGGATTTGAAAGCTTGGTAGAGTGGTGGTAGGAGCTTGGTTCACTTGAGAGTTTGGAAAAACATTGGTCGTAGCTTGTGGGGTTTGATAGCTTTGTGGAGTGAGGGAAGTAGGTTGTGGATTTGTGGCTGATGGCACTAAGCTCCAAGGTCCTAGTGGAAATGATGGAATTGTGCTCTAAGCTGAGGTAAACAAACTGGGGATAATGAAAGGTTCATTTCTTGGCCCCATGGGTGGCATTCCAGTTGTATGAGGTTGGCCAAAGATGCTAGCATTGATTTGGGAGATGGGTGGATTTGGAAGGCTGGTTTGGAGAGCAGCAACATCAATAGTGAAGGGAGTGAATGATGAGGTGTTTTGGGTGAAGGGGGTTTGGGATGGAGTGGTATGGACCAATGGTGGAGTGGTGGTGGCTAGATTTGCTTGCGAAAGGGAGATTTCAACTTGAGTGGAGGCTCGTATGTTTGGGTCTGTTGGATCATAAGGATTGGCTTGAGGCTCTTCTTTTAGCACATATTGAGGATAATCTGAATCATAAGAGCCTATTGGGAGTGGTAGTTGTCCAAACAATAGATGAGATGGATCTGTTAGGGGAGGAGGTCTTCCAAATTCAAAGGCTCCTATATTGTCCCTTCAAAAGTTAGCCATGATTGTTTCTTTGTTCTTGTCTATAATGGCATTCACCAATACTACATTTCTTGGTTGGTTCATGAAAGCTTCAATGTTAGTAGGTGATGGTATAGTGTTCTCTGGGCTGAAGGATGGTTGAGTGCTCAAGCAGAGTGATGCTGTTTGATCCAAATGATAGGGTTCCATTGTTTCTTTCTTCTTCTTGGCTAAGCGAGTGATGATTAGCATGAAAATGTTCCTAGGTATGAGATGCAACAATCTTGATGGATGCCAAGGGGGAAGGCTTTTCTATGCAAATGATTTCCTAGGTTGAGGCAAAGCTATATGAAAAACCTAAGGAGGATTGGGTTGGGGATTCTAACTTCAAAGATATGTCGCCAAATCATGAAAGGTCTGCTTTCTTATGTGCAAGCTTGGTGGTGATTGTGTCAACTTTAAGGATAGACTGATGATCCTTTAGGAAAAACATGAGATTGACCACTTGTGGATCCCAACCTTTGGCTCAAGGTGATGAGGGATAACAAGTGACAAAGCTAGATTACCCTAGACAAAGCTTTGTCAGAGGGATAACCTCGGTGAGGCTGGTGGATTTGCATGATGGTAGGAATGGAAAACCTTTGGCAAGGTGATAACAATTTTGAAGGCTTGGATGTGAAAATTAGGCTTTTTGGGATGCTAGCTAGGTTTGAGGGGATTTTTTTGATTCTAACTCAAAGACCTAGATGAGATGGATGAGCTAAAATGATTTAAAGGGATAACCTAGAATGGCTAGCTTTCCTACAAAGATGACTATAAAGTGAAACTTATGCAAGAAGATGTGGAAAAACAAGGGGGCCTGATCATAGAAATCATGCCTAGTTGGTAAGACATAAGTAGGGTTAACTCCTGAATGATTGCTAAATTTGATAGTGCGATCTAACTAGGCATCCTGACAAGTTTCATTGGCCACTTTGTCTTCTGCTTTGTGGAGTTTGGCAATTCAAGGGCTTGGTGTTACTTCCTTTATCTTGGCTAAAACTTCTTGGTATGCCTGAAAGGGCTTGAATTTGGCTTTGTGAAACTTTTGTTTGGGTTTGGGTTTTTCTGACATAAATTCCTGAATATGTTTGGCTTTGAGAGATAGTGGTTTTTTTTCTTCAACTTGTTCAACTTCTAAAATAGGTAGTGACTACGCTAAGTGTGCCTTAAGCTAGGATTGACCAAGTTTGGCAAAGATTCATTCAACAATTGAAAGATCAAGCAATAGATAGGAACAACCAAATAGAAGTTTTTGATTCTCAGAATGTGATACAAATGCCAAGGAGTGTGTATATTCTAAAAATGTTTCGATTAGTCACTTCAAACACATTAACATCCTAGATGGTTATCTACAATGCTGACAATTGGTTTAGCTAGGGAGTCCTCGATATACCAAAGGTACGTGAGGCCCAAATCCATAGATGAAACCAAAATAATGTCACACAACTAAGAGGAGTGGTAACCCACTTCTCAAGGGTATAAAGTTCCTTGAGGCTTAGCCCGAGTCACATAATTTTGATCCCAAGAGAGGTGTCTTTGGATTCACCTCTCGATCTTTATACTCTATCAAAATGCTGGAGTTGAGGTCATCCAAAGGGGTGATGAAATCCCCAAGCAAGCCTCCTAAAAGATAAGGCAAGATTTTGGATCCTAATCTTATGCACCCAAGATGGCCTCGAAAGACGATAAGGGGAGAGAAGACTTGGATGATCTTAGGCTACAAGACAGAGTTCTTTTCCAACTGACGTTTAAGTTTTTCGGATCTAGACCTTGCAAACACACATGTTTAGGATGCAAATGTTCAAGTCCAACTTGAACCATTAAGAAAAGTAAAATCGATCAAAGAATGATTACACCAAGAAGATTTAGGGTCAACAAAAGTAAACTCGTACGCTCGGAGGCCCTCCACGTCAAGTATCGATTGATTTTTCTTTAAGGCATTGAAGATTGAGTGTGAGTTTGTTTTAAGCCCAAAATAAAGATGTGTAAAACTCAGTTTCAAGCGCGTGCCCAAAGGCCCTCCACATCAAGATTTGTTCAATTTTTATGCCCAAATGAAGTGTTAGCGAGACTAATGTGCATTCAAGAAATTTTCTATCTTAGAAAAACCAATAAAAATTCAAGTGAGTGGAATTTGATTTTTGTGGAGCACTTAACACCTTCTTAGGTGGACCCATCCCCATATGTGGCACTGATATTGCAACCAATGGTTAGAATGATGGGTGATTAAAGAGGGTGAGTCCAACAACAAATTCACTCAAAGTGTCTTTATCTATTTTTATAACTTAGAAAGTTTCTAAAATGTAGATTCTTTTTATGCCCCAAAAGATGAAGTGTGAGATATTGTAATGATTAATTGACCTTTTGCATTCAAGATTGGAATTTTTTTTTTAATCATGCATCCATAAAAAAAAAAAACTTGATTTTAATCCATGGCACTCAAGAGTGATTTTAGCAACATGCATTCAAAGACAAGTGATTAAACATTCAAGTTTTTTCCTTTGAGCATTCAAGATTGAGATTTTGTGTGTTGTTTTAAGAACTTTGAAGTGCTTTGTTTTAAACTTAGATCATTCAAGATTTTTTTGGACTCAAAAGTGAAAATGACTCTTTGGACTTTGGTTTTCATTTAAGATTTTGTTTTCTAGTTTGCATCTTTTAAGCCCAAAAATGATATTACTAGATTGTTTTGATGCATGAAAAACCTAAGAAATATTCAAGATTTTGCAACAAGACATTTGTTTGGAACAAATAAAAAAGCTTTTACGACAATTTTAGCAACCATTTAGGACTCTTAGTTTTCATGAGATTTTTAAAAGAACTTTTAAATATTTGCAAATGAGGTTCATTTTATCCTTGATTGATGCTTTGAGTTTTATTTAGATTTTAGTGTGTACTTAGTGTTGATTTTGAACTTTTTGAAATCGAAACTTGAAGTTCTTTTTAAATTCCCAAAAATGAAGTGTTCCTAACTTTGCATGAATGCATCTAAAACCTTGATGTTGCAAGGATGCAAATGATTGGATTGGTTTAGTTTCACTTGTTAAATTTTTTTTTTTTGCAAAATTTTAGTTTTTTAATAGATTTAAGTATGATTTGGGGGTTCATTTTAAGAACTTAAAAAAAAGTGTGTATGATTTTTCTTCCTTAAAAAGAAAAGGCCAAGATCCCTCAAAAAAAAGAAGTAGATGGAATAGAAGAAGAATATAGACAAGAAGAGGAAAAAGAATTCCAAGTGCTCCATCCACCTATAAGCTTGAAAAATCTGCAAACACTATGAGATAGACTATGAGTTCCTTTGTCTTCTTCATGCTCATGTGGACCTGCAAAACCAATTTATACAATCCTACCAATCACAAAAACAAGCAAAATTAGCCAAAATTAGCAAATGACATACAAAGCTTGACTAAAAAAGCTAATGAAGATGACCCATGCGAGGTCCCACTGGGCATACCAAAATGTATACGAGGATTAGTAATGCAAAGAACACTGAATATCAAATCAAAAGTATTCACAAAACTAAATAAACATAACTTCAAGATAGACTAAGATGAGCTCTCAATTGAGAATATGAGTCGTTAATGGGCTCTCTCAATGAGAAGCTCTCTTGTTGAGTAGCTTTGTCTAATTAGATAGGATGTATGCTTGATTCTCTAAAGGCTTCAATGGTGTTCTTGATGGATTTTGGCTTGGGTGAATGGATTTGATGTAAAAAATGGCTTCTCAAAATGGCATTATAGCTTCACTTTATATATTGTGTTCTTTTGCAAAGGGGAAGGATCCAATTTATAGGCAAGAGGCTTGAGGGATTGAGGGCTAAGATGCAAGGATGGGGAAAAGGTCATGGAGGGCTCAAATTGCATGAGAGGAGAGCACATAGATTGTGCTTCCTTATAGCCAATCAGGGAGTGACACATGTCGCATGGTGAGAGGATGGAGGAAAGGGGAAGGATGAGTCAAAAAAGGAGGCTCAAGGGATAAAATATTCATAAAGACCCTAATAATGGCTTGTAAGAGCAATGAAAGGGCTTGGAAGAGTCATTTATGGCCTAGTGGGCTTCATAAAGTTTTATGGTTGGGATCTTTTGAGGGAGATGAAAGAAATTTCAACTTGGGCTTGATTAGGAAGGTTTTAAACTTGCTTAGGATTGTGCAAATGATTAGAGGATGGATTAGGATGGTTTAAGATTAGCTTAGGGATAGGCAAGTGGATGGCATTTAATGAGGGTGGGCGAAGGAGGAGATATTTTTTAACTTTGGCTTGGGTTAGTAAGTTTTAACCCATGTTTAGGGAATGTGACAATGTTAGGAGGGGATAAGGATTAATTTTAAAGACATCTTCTAGAAGAGTCTAGACTTTGGATGAGGATAAAGAATTTCTAGAATAGTCTAGAACTTCCTAGGATGAGGATGAAGACTTTCTAGAAGAGTCTAGAACTTCTTAGGATGAGGATAAATTAGATTTTTAGGAAATAAATAAAGTTTTATTTATTTCAAGGGTTTTGGTTGAGGAGATATTTATTAAAACTATTTTAATAAACATGAGGATTAATATTTAAATTTAATTAAATATTTTGAGTTGAGATTAGGGGTAGGAAATGATGGATTTAGCATTTAATCAAAATTAAAGAAGGATTAGAAGATTTTGGAAGAGGTTAGTGGTCTTAAGAAAATTGGCCAAGTTTTGGGTAAAAATAATTTTTTTATTTATTTTGGGTTTTTTGCTCAATTTATTAATTAAGTAATTAATAAATAAGGAAATAATGTTTAAATAAGTTAGGTGTCTACACATAGGAGTTCACACCTCATTTATGCACATGGTGTCTAAAACATAGGAGTTAGCACAATAATTAAGCACATGTTGTCTACAACATCTCTCCTTCAGATATACCTCATTATCCTTATCCTATCATCTATAATGATAGATAAGACATGTGCTTAGTTGCTATGCTTATCTCTTCTACTAGCTCTTTCTAGAGACATTCTAGGTGCTTCAAGAGAGGCCTTTATATACAGGCACTCCTAGTATATTTGTACATACAATATAGAGCAATGTATGAGGACATACTCTAATATATTGATCATACTCTTTTTTGGTCTATATTTGTACTTGTGTTCGAGTTCTACAATTTTGGGTGAATCTTGTCCTAAGAAAAATTCGTACATGGCATCAGAGCTATACCAAATTCTTACAGATTGATTGGTCATATTGCCAACACATCTTTGACAATTATTTTAGATATTTTAGGTAGCCCAACTTTGGATGGCCATAACTCTCAAACTATTGCTCCAATTGGCTATTATAATCACTTTTTAAAAATGCCAACTTCTAACTAACAAACTTGGAATGGTGCTAGTACCTTTCTATTAAGTTTTTAGACCTGGTCGAAGCACTCTAAGACGTTTAACAATGAGGCTAAAGATTTTTATGCAAATTTTTCTATTGAAAATCCACAATTACTTCTCTGATACTTAAGCTAGAGAAATGAGATTTTTATGGTAGGATTATAACTCTAAAATGAACCTTCATACAAAAAATAAGAACATTATGAGCTTGTATGAAAAATTTACTAAAAATAGCAAGTTCCCATAAATAGTAACCATCCTATCTACTACTCCTTATTAAAATAGAAAAGATTGAAAATAAAATATTTTTGGGTGATGCAAGGTTTCTCTTACACCTAGGATGCTCTTGCATTAGACACTTGGGGTAATTTGAGAAGTGACTCTGTCACATCATAGGTGTTCAGAGGAAAACCAAGCTAGTTAACCTCCTCCCTTGCTAGCCATGATGAATCATCTACTAGCCTCCCTTTCCATTTGACTAGGTATTCCTTATAAGTTTTGTTCCTTGTACTTTTTCCAACATGACTATCAAATATCTCCTTAATCTCCTTTGTAGCTAAACTAGCTACTAAAATACTCCACTATGCTTCTATCACTTTGTCTCCATCACCTCCTTCATATGATTCTGTGAAATTTGACATGTTAAATACTAATGAAATATTCAATTTAGCAAGCAAATCCACTTCATAAGCATTTCTTGAATCATGCCTTTCACTATCTTGCATGGTCCAAACTTCTTCATCTTCAGCTTATTATATGTACCCACTAGAAAATGCTCCTTTCTCAAATAAACCATGACTTCATCTCCGACTTAAAATCCTTTATACTCTCTTTTCACATATGCCTTAGTTTAGTAAATTCTTCTACTCCCAGCACTGCTTGTCTCTCCTTTATCCAATTATGGTAATTTAGAACCATTTCTGGGCCTACTCTCATATACAATTTGGAATGGTGATTTACCAGTACTCCTATTGATAGAATTATTATATGTAAATTATGCCTATGGTAAAATCATATCCCATCCTTTTGTCTTATCTCCAACCAAATATCTTTTCAAATTTCCTAAACTCCTATTCACCACTTCTATTTATCCATTAGTCTATAGATGATGTGATGAGCTAAATTTCAACTTTTTCTTGGACTTCTTCCACAATATACACCAAAAATACCCAACAAATTTGGTATCTCAATATGAAACTATACTCTTTGACATACCATGTAGTCTCATTACTTCTCTAAAAAAACTCTACTAGATGAACAACATCACTAGTCTTCTTGCAAGGACTAAAATGTTCCATCTTTGAAAACCTGTCAACCAGCAAAAAAATAGAATCATGCCCTCGATGTGTCCTCGGTAATCCAAGAACAAAATCCATGTTGATATCCTCCCATAGTTTCTCTGTTATACGTAGTGGCTGATACAATCCCATATGCTACTTCACTCCTTTTGCCATCTGACATACTTTGCAACTCTATACAAACTTCTTCACATCTTGCTGTTATTGTGGTCAATAATAATTCTTAGAAACCAAAGGAATGGTTTTATCTCTACCAAAATGCCCAACCAATTCTCCACTATGCTTCTCCTTGATAAAACTCTCTCTCATTGAACTTCTGAGAATGAACAACTAGCTTCCTTTGAACAACATAATATCCTGGATCATGAAATCCAACTACTTTGTCCTATCAAGTGTAACAGGATCTATACAAGCCTTCTATGCTTCACCAAAATTAGGATCATTTGGATACAAAGTACTAAGTTCTTTGAACCCAACTACCTCTATTTTCATTTTTGTCAAAAAAATTTGTCTTCTACTAAGAGCATCTACAACTCTATTAGACTTCCCACTCCTATGTTTCAAAACAAATGTATAACTCTACAAAAACTCAACCCACTTCAAATTTCTTTGGTTCAATTTTCCTTGACTATTCAAATATTGCAAAGCTTGATGATCAGTATACAAAACAAAATCCTAAGGAAGAATATAGCATCTCCACTTCTCCAATGCTTTAACTATAGCATAAAATTCCTAATCATAAATAGAGTATTTTCTTTTTGCATCATTCAATTGCTCACTAAAATAAGTAACAGGTCTACCTTCTTGGCTCAAAATAGCTCATATTGCAATACCACTAGCATCACAGTCTACTTGAAACACCTTGTTAAAATTAGGAAGTGCTAAAATAGGCTACTTTGTAACTTTCTTTTTCAACAGATTAAAACTCTTATCTACTCCTACAGTCCACTTAAATTCTTTTCTATCCCCTCATTGTTTCAGTCAAGGGTCCACAAATACTACTAAAACCTCTTATGAACTTTTTATAAAAACTAGCCAATTCATGAAAAGGTCTCACCTCTATTATACTCCTTAGAGTAGGCCATTCAAGGATAGCCTTCACTTTCTCTAAGTCCATTTTTAGACCTTCTACTGAGACTACAAATCCTAGGTACACCAACTCTTTCTTGACAAAATTGCACTTCTTTAGGTTTATCAACAACTTTTCTTCCCTCAAATTATCAAAAACCTTGTGAATATGGATCAAATGTTCCTATAATGTGTTACTAAAGATCAAAATATCATCTAGGTAAACAATGACAAACTTACCCAGAAACTCCTTCGGTACCTCATTCATGGGCCTCATGAAAGTACTTGATGCATTGGTTAGACCAAAAGACATGACTAGCCACTCGTATAGTCCTTTTGTCTTGAAAGTAGTCTTCCATTCCTCTCCTTCTTTGATACAAATATGATGGTACCCACTCTTCTGATCTATCTTTTTGAAATACTCAGCTCTGCTCAAATAGTCCATAATATCATCCATCCTTGGCAATGAAAATCTATACTTGATTGTGATTTTGTTGATAGTGCAAGAATCTGTGCACATTTCCCATTCTCCATTATTTTTTGGCGCAAATAGTACTGGTACAACACATGGACTTAGACTCTCTTGAATCAACCCTTTTTGCAACAACTCATGAACTTTCTTGTTCAACTCCTCACTTTTTTCTAATGTCATTCTGTGCATTACCTTGTTTGGAAAATAGGCTTCTGGAACCAAATCCATCTGGTGATTGATCTTCTTCATTGGGGGCAATTCATGAGGTACATTATTTGATATAATATCAAAAAATCTCCCAACATATCTGCAAATTTTGTAGGCACCTCCTCTACTTCTTCTTTACTATCTTTTGGAATTATAGAAAAATAAATATGCTCATGCTTCATACCTTTAAAAAACTCTTTTTCATCAAAAAAACATATTATAGAAGCACTAAATACCTTTTCTTCTTTATCCTTCAATGGCTTCAACTTATGTTTAACTCTATCCTTGGTTAGAGTGTAGGTATTTTCTCACTCATTTGTACAACATGCCTATCAAATTACCATAGTCTACCATATGACCATGGGTATGATATCACATATTACCTCATCTTCATATCTTCTAATCTTGAACTTTACTAAGCACCACTCATTGACCATGACCTTGTGGTCATCTTACACCCAAGAAATATGGTATGGATGTAGGTGTTTCTGTCTCTTTAGCTTCAGCTTCATGAACATCATTTTTGACACCAAATTGTTAGCACTTCCACTATCAATGATCACATCAAAATACTTATCTTTACATCTACGCCTTGTGCAAAACAAGCTCCTTTGATCAGGTTTATTCTCACCACTGAACATGACTCTTCTATTAATTAGGAGCTATCCTTTTTTAGCATCTTCAGAATGCAATGATCTAGCATCATCATCAACATGTGCAACTGTGGCCTGGCCTTCTATTCTTTGATCTATCCTTCCTTGGTGTTGGGTACATTCAAATGCTCTATGCCCTTCTTCTCCATAACAATTTTTTTTTTCATAGAAGCCTCCTCTTCTAGATCCCTATCCTCTGTCTCTTCCTCTCTGATCTCTATTGTTTTGATTATGGAAATGATTGGAATTTTTTTCCCTTCTAGTTCTAACTACTAGTTCTAGCCTTATTCTTGTTCTTTTGATCATCATTATGACCTCCATATGATCATCTACCAAATCTTCCACTACAACCTCTTCCACTATTCTTCTTATCAAAATTCTTGGTTAGTTTCTTCTCAACCCTCAAGAAAACTAATATGCCTCCTCAATACTTGTCACTCAAATAAGACTCATCTCATTCTGAATGCTTTGCCTCAACCCATTAAGATAATAGGAAACTTTCTCCTTATTAGCTTCTACATGGCCAGTTCTAATGAGAACTTGGTAGAACTCTTTAGTATACTCTTAAATATATTTTCCCACTTGCTTCAACCCTTTCATTTTGTTCAATCGATCAAGCTCATAATCCATGGGAATAAATTGTCACTTCATTTTAGCTACCATCATATCCCATCTAGTGATTTTTTCCTTTCCTCTTTTAGTTTGATCCAACTAGATCTCCTACCACTAGATCTTTGGATGACCCTTCAATTTGGTCTTCACAAACTTGAACCTATCTGTATCTTCAATATCTTCATATTCAAAGGACTCTTCCAATTCATTGATCTAGTTGATCAATTCCTTTGGGTTGATATTTTCTTAAAATGTAAGAACATCAAACTTAGGTCTTTTTCTAATACTAGAAATGGCCTTTAAAAGCTTTGCCTCCTTTGGGTTAATAATATCCTCTACTACGTCTAGGTCTGTGTTTCCTTCTTCTTCTCTTTCATCCTCACTTTCATCATCTCCTATAGCAAGATTCATTCCTTTGTGAATTTTTTCTTGCATCACTTGCATTTGCCTCTAGAGGGTTCTAAAATATTCAAGTGTAACACCTTTGACTCTTCCACCATGCTCTTTTCATAGAGGCATTTTTGAACTTATGCTAAAACCCTAGTGCAAACTGCCTCACAATCAGTGATTTGTCTACATGCTTATCCCAAACAACAATCTTGGTACAAAGTACCTCATAGTTGGTGATCTATCCACACCCTCAAGAACTGTAGCTCTGATACCAATCCATAAAGGGTAATCCCCTTAATACCATAATCTACAATAGAAAATAAAGAAACAATAGAAAATGCAATAACAAAATATGGACTTCTTATTTGCACCGCAAATGTAAAATTATAGAATTCACAAGTACAATATGCTAACCCACATCGTTGCCTTCATTACAATAATTTGCAAGACAAGCTGTGAACTATCACCTAGAGTTGTTCTAGACAATGTTTGAACCTTTCTTAAATAGGAAATTTTATGCCCCCTGAGAAGGTTCTAGACAATGAAACTTAATACCTAGGGCTGATCCTAATAATACATATAGAATTGACCAAATACATCTTTGCCAATTATTTTAGATATTTTGGGTAGCCCAACTTTGAAAGGCCATAAATCTCAAACCATTGCTTTGATTGGCTATTATAACCACTTTTTAGAAATGCTAGCACTTGATCTATAGAATTGGAATGGTGCTAGTACCCTTCCATTGAGTTTTTAGAGCTCATCTAGACACTCTAAGACCTCCAATGGTGAGCTTGATGATTTTTTTGCAAATTTTTCCACCAAAAATCTGCAATAACTTCTCTAATACTTAAGCTAGAGAAATGATATTTTTATGGTAGGCTCATAACTCTAAAATGAACCTTCATACAAAAAATGAGAATATTCTAAGCTCATATGAAAAACTCACTAAAAATACCAAGTTTTCATAAATAATAACCACCCTATCTACTAGTCCTTGTTACAATATAAAAAATTGAAAATAAAATATTTTTGGGTGATGCAAGATTGCTCTTACACCTAAGATGCTCCTACAACATTGATTAAGTCTTTGACTAGGTCTACATCCAAAAAATTTTTTGGCATGATAAGTTTACCCAAGTTTTTGACCCAAGGGTTGTAGACTGGAACCTTCTCAGTTTTGTTCTTATAGAAAAACTAGCATAATTCATATCCATTTCTATCTAGAACCTCTGCATCTCTATAGAACATATATGAATCTCTGAAAGCATGATCATTCACCACTTGCGCATTACTCGAACTAGGAAGAATTTGTATCCATTCTCCAACAAATGAGCTAGGGATTTTTTCTAGTAAAACTAATTCATCAATTACTTCTTGTGCAATCAACTCTCCTTCTTTTTGAACCATTTCTTCAAAAAATTCAAAAAACTCTATATGATGTATGTTGAAAACCACTTGAAATCACTTTGTAACTCAAAATTTGCTTAGAAAACTTAAACAATTATGAAACCTTTATGAAAACTTCCCTATCTTTCAAAATTTATCTATCTTTGCAACAAGAGTGTGACATTGATGGCATTTAAAATTAACACACTTCAAAACCTATCAATCCTTGAAAAGCTAGCAAAATCTATGCTTTTTCCTATTTTGTACATCTAACTCATCCCCTTTTATCCAACTTAGACATGGCCATTAAAAACCATTTTATGCTTTCACAACTAAGAGTTGTGATGCTACAATCACCACCTTTTTGTTGCTTCATTGCAGTTTCTTTCCTTTTCTTATTTCTGGTTGTGATTACGTGAAATAAGTTACATTTTACTATTTCACAACCTCATATCTTATTCTTTAACTACTACATTTGGCTTGCAAGTTTACAATTTCCTTTGTTTGCCTCTTTGCAACTTCATTTCACTTTACCTTATTGATAGCTACGATTTGGCAATGAGCTCTTTATTTACTATCTCACATCTTCACTATGGATTGGGACTTAACACTCTTTGTGCTTGTGATCTTGTGATGCTTTATATATCTACCTTATCTCTCCCTTGAAATTCCTAGGAGTGATTTATATTCTAACTATGTGATGTTGTGCTAATCTTTTCTTTGCATGCTACTTCATCCTTTGCAACATCACAACTCATTTTATAACTATAGCTTTTCACTCACAAAGATACAATTGTTGCTTTGTATAAGCATTATGTCTTTCCACATCTTTGCAGCTAAGATCTTAAATGTTGTTGAAACCCTTATGATCTTGTTCTAGCCTTTAAAATTAATTTTTCTAAGTCCACTTCACAATCTTACAACCTCAACATTGTAACTATAGTTAACCTTGTGCTAGTGTGATTCTAGGCATTCCCTAGTTTGTAAATTTTACCTTGAGTCAATCACTAACTCAAGCAATGTTGCGAAAGTCTAAAACTGAATTGCATGATCATTCAATCACTCCATCATAATTGAATCTATCACTTTTCTTTAAACCCTTGCAAAAGAGAAATAAGCATCTATTCTGAGTGCTTGATATCTTTTACAAGTTCATAGCTTATAATTTCCTTTCATAGCTTGACCATGTCACTTTAACTTGACTATTTGCTCCTTATCACTACTTCGTGACTTAGATTCGTAACTCGACAAGTAACCTTGCGATCCTAAGCATTCACAACCTTATCACCATAACCTGAGGTTTCCTTTAACCACTTGCAAAGATGTGTTAGTCTTAAGTCTTAACCACTACTACTTTTTTGCATCCTCACAACTCAATTTTTATAGTTTATCTAATCACTTGTGATATTGCATTGAAATTCTTGTTAACTATTTCCTCCTATTCACATGGTCACAACTTAAAATATACTCAGTGCTTCCTAGCCTATGATCTTGCAATTACTATTTGAATCTAACCCTTTTCTTTTCATCACAACATCACAACTTAAATTCCCTTAAGCCAGAATGACTTGCGATCATGCAATTTCATTATTTTGCTCATTCGCACCTCTAATATGAATGGTAACAATAACCACTACAAAATCATGCTACACTAAGAATAGACCATTTTTCCTCCTTGTGACCTTCAACATGGTTACTGATCAAAACAAAGTGATGTTGTGATTAAAGAGATTTCATAATGTCACAACTTAAAAGACATGAAAGGTCATGAAGTACAAAATTGATATTAACTCAAAAAACTTAGGGATGTAAAGATATAAGTAAGATGCTTCACATATCCCTATTTTTAGTTTGTAAATTAATTTCAAATGAACTTAAATTGAAATGAAACATAGACTTTCCTTAGGTTTTTTATGAGGTTAACACACTTTTGAGAAACCCTAAGCCTGCTAAACACAATTCTACTAGATTTTCACAAGTTTTGACAAAATTCTTGCTGGGTTAAATTTCAGACCAACACATTCTGTCAAACAATAAAACACATCGATGATTCTCATGTTTTCATGGAGTATCAGCTTAGGATTACAAAAATATGAGCTACTTCTATGTGTCTCCATTATAATGTTTCTTCATACTATAAAGTCTCTGCAAGGCTCTAAAGTCTACAACTGCACTACGCAGCAGAGGGTCTCAAATTTCATGCTATCCACTTCCTTCTTTTCTGAGATCATCAGATCAATGGCTATTTTATTTTTGCATGATATCTTCCCATCCTTGAAAAAACACAAGATGTTACCACGTGTCAAAATTTTGATGTTTCTTCATACTTCACTTTTTTTAGGAGGCTGTGAAGCCCAGAATTGCATGACAAGCATTATACATGGTGCATCTTGGAGATATCCTTGCTACATCTAAGTCATCTATTTCAAATAGAGGATCTTGATCAATGAATACATTTTAATATTTTATTGGGGAGGATTCATAATACATCTAAGTCATTTATCCTAAGGGAAAGATCTTGATTGATGACCAACATTCATTTTTGGAGAAATTAGATTCTCCCCTGCAGTCAACTATGCATTTTTTGTGGGTGGATAAAACATCATGTTATCTCTCCTTGCCATTTTTTCTAAAGTAGTGTGAATTAGATTCTTGTGGCCATTACATGCTACCAGGGCTATTTCTTCAGTGCAAAGTGAATTCTTGGCCTTATTCTCACAATTCCAATGCCCTCCCTACCTCTATAATGCATGTAATGATCAACTATTTGGTGATTTGATCCCTCTTATGATTGGATACATTTTTTTTCCTTACTTTTCACTTCTAGCATAAAATTACACTTCATGATGAAATTTCATTTTTATTCTCAGTTATTTCCTCCTCTAAAACTCAACTGGACACCTAGTTGGGATTTGAACTCCATGCAAGTTAAATAAGAGTTATGGTTGAATACTTTAAATGGTAGTTGTAAATAATTTTTTCTGGGTTCTTCTCTGGTAGTATTTTTTTTAGTAGCCTTATGCTTTGCAACTGTATTCCTTTTTCCTTCCATTAATGGCATTCATGCCTTTTACCTTTTCTTTCCATTCATAATTTGTGCATGTATTTTCCTTGATTTAAATGTTTTTGTCCTACTTGTTAGAGTTATATGTTGTTTTTAATATGTTGATGATTGTTGCACTATGAAGTCTTTCCTTTCAGTATTTAATTAAATCCAAACCTAAATGTGAGTTCTAAGAGGGTAGAATATAATCAAGATATGTGTATTTTGGTATTTGGGTATTTCATTCATGTGTTGTGTATTCATGGACAAAGATTGTAACCACATTTCAATCTAGTGCATCACCTTTCCCTTTCAACAATTTAATTTTTCTCACTCCCTTTTCCTCTCAAGCTCTAGTTTAGGTGCATCCTAACTATAAGGAAGCCAACCTTCTCTAGAGATTCATCCTCAAAGTGCATGTCCTACACTTGGAGGTTTTTCCTATGTTACATGAGGTCATTTGAGGGTCATACCTCAAGCAAGGGTGCAAACTTTTCCGTCAACACATTTTGGCACACCTGGTGGGACAAATAAATTTATCTACTCAAGTCCACTAGTAGCCATTTCAAAATCCATTCACTAAGAATTTGGGCATTATTCTTCATGTGATTAGCCTTTGGAGGAATTCCATAAAACACCATTATGAATCTAAATGTAAATCTACTAGTTTTAAGAAGACTAAGTGTTGGTATGTGTAAAGACCATCTCTGATCTTTTATGTTTTCCAAGTTTTGCATGAGATTTTTTATTTTGAATTCCTAACCATGGATCCATATCATAGAAACTCTTATTATTCTCTATTCCTCAACCCTCTTTCTATCAATATTAGTCCTAGCCTCAAGTTTGTTATGCCCAAAATTGCTATTCTCCTTCCACCCCTGCTCCACCAGTCACAACACCTTCAAATGATAAGATTATAGCCTTGGAAAAAAGTTTAAGAGATATGATGAATGCCTAGGGATATAGGGTTTACCAACCCCAAATGTAGGAAATGGAGGTCCAATAGGGGTAGTATGGATAGTAAATTTCTTGTTAGGTCTCTCCTCAACAACAAGAACTAGAAAATTAGACTCTCTTCCACTCTAATGAGTGGGAGATGAGAAAGGCCTCATTTGAGGAGGATATTACAAGAAGATTGGATATTAAAAAAGAAGAGGCAAGGCTCAAGCTTTCTCAAGTGCAAGAAACTGAAGCACAAGAGACTCTAAGGAGAAAATTTGCTAGCTTCAGATAGAGCAGCCCTCTTATTCTACAAAATAGAATCCAAGAGCCAAATGACCACTCATGAGAAACATTTTAAAATCCATTTGAAGAAGAGCCACCCAAATGCAAGTTTTCTAGCTTCAAAAGGAGTGAGCCTCCTCAGATTTCTATTCCTTGTTGTAGTGATCAAGAGTTTGCAGCTCCTTAGCTTGATGTTGAATTTCTAGAAAGGGTGTAGAAGAAAGAGACAAGGGAGGATGAGGTGGTTCCTATTATTAAGGAACCAAAGGTAGCCAATCAAGCTTTAGATGGGGAAGAAAGATCAGAACTTCTATAGGAACAAGAAAAACAAGACCATAAGCTGCATCAAGAAGACATCCATGAGAAGAAGGAAAAAGAAAAGATAAATACAGGTTATGATCTGGAGGATGATTTTTCTAGCATCATAATAGATTTTTTCTCAAGGCTTGACACCATACCAGTAGCTCCCGAGGAGGTGGTTCATGAACAACATGAAGACACAGTGGAGATTATTTCTTCACAAAAGGAGTATCCACTTCCAAACTAGTTATATACCAAGGTTATATAGCACACCAATGTGGTCAAGGCTGATTGTCCAAACACAAAGCCATCAAGAGGATGGCCCATAAGGCATTTAGCTCTACAATAAATATGCATGTTTCCCTAGGTCATGATTACTCTTGAGCATGGGGGAGAAGACCACAAGGAACAACATGCATAATTCTCTTAAAATATTGATGTCCCAATGCTAGAGAGCTTCACTTTTCCTAGCATTAGGAAGGTGTTTCAAAATGCACTAGTATGCTTGCTATACTTGTTGATCTATCTAGTTACCCATGTGCTTGGGAGAAGAAATCAACTTGTAAGGAAGGGAAACTATTTCAACAAGATAGTTAATGGTTTTTTTTTGTTTATATTATTTTTAAATACCTGTACATAGTACAGTAGGTATTTTCTAGCTTTCCAAGAAGTGCACAAGCATAACTATTCCCTCCTAGATATAGAAAACTTTGTAATTTTGCTAGTTGTGGAGTTATATTTTTTTGAAGTTGTAGTTGGGATGGTAACTTGTTCTTTTGGTGACTCCCTTTCTAATGGATTTATTAAAGCCACTGAAACATACCCTCTAAAATGCCAAGAATGTTGACCATTTTCCCTCCATTCAGCCCATCACTGATAATCGATCTAAGAGATCCTCAATAGGTTTTTTTAGGTCGTTGGTCAATTGTTTATGTGGGTGTCAAGTTGACTCAATTTTTTCTTTAACCAAGTTATAGTTTCTTCTTTTGCTATGTTAGCTCATTTTTTTCATGTCAGGTTGAGTCATGCTATGGTGATCAATAGTTCTTTTATTTTCATGATACATCTACCCATCCTCATGAAAGTGTGAGATGCTGACATACATCTTCATTTTGATGGTTGTTCATGTTGTAATGATTTTTTGATGCTTTAAAACTTGGAATTGTGCCATGTGTCTTCAAATGTTCATGTCCCATCTCTAATGTTAAGTCAACCTAATATGCACATGCACAAATTGACAACAAAGATTCAACAGAAGATTAAAAGATCATCATCCAATCTGTCAAATAGAAAAACACATCAACAACTCCCATGTGTTCATGGAGTATCAGCTCAAGCTAGCGAAAACATAAGATTCTGCCATGTGTCTCCATTCTACTGTTTCTTCATATTATGGAGTCTTTGTGAGGCTTTAAAGTGTAGAATTGTGCCATGTGGCTGAGGATACCACCTTTCATGCTATCTAATTTATTATTTGCTAAGATCACCAGATCAACGAATCTCACATTTTTGCATGACATCTTCCCATCTTTGCAAAAATGTGAGATGTTACCACATGTTGAATTTTTTTTATTTCTTCATACTTCATTTTGTGAGGCTTTGATGCCTAGAATTGCATGATAGCCATTAGATCTAGCACATCTTGGAGATACCCATATTGTATCTTATCCATCTATTTTGAATAGAGAATCTTGATCAATGACTTCATTTTAGTCTTTCATTAGGGAGGATTCATGATGCATCTAGGCCATTCATCCTAAGGGGAAGATCTTGATCAACTTCCAACATTCATTTTTAGGGAAATCAAATTCCCCCTATGGTCAAATTTGTAATTTTTGTAGGCAAATAACATGTCATGTTATCCCTCCCTATGTTTTTTTCTACAATGATGTGAATCAACTTCTTGTGGCTATTGTATGCTAGTAGGGCCAATTCTTCAATGCCAAATGGCTTCTTGGGCCTTATTTGCATGATGCCAATGCCCTTCATGCCTCTTTAATGCATGCAATAGGCAAATCTTTGGTGATTTTATCCTTGTTATGGCTAGATGCATTATTTTTGCCTTGCCTATCACTTCTAGCATCAGATTGCACTTCACAATTAGTTTTCTTTCTAATTCTTAGTTTTTACCTCCTATATAAAAAGTGTCTAATGAAAAAAATGATCGTTATTTATACATGTCCAATAAGTATGGACAAAAAAAACAAGATTCCAAGTTACAACATAAGTATAATTGGATATCTCATAGATAAGGAAATAAAATAAACTCTAGGATTATAAAATAAGGATAAAATGCATAGATTATGGAAGTCATGGTCATATTGTATAAGTTTTTAGAAGATTATACATGGGAGGAAGTATTGGTACTTGGAAGACTTCTATCATGGCATGTTTTCAGTGTCACAAGGTCAATCACTTGAGAAAAAATTATAGATACTGAGTACATGCATCCAATGATAAATAATCTAAAGAAAATGGTAAATTAAATATTTATGATATTAATAATCAAATGGGAAAGATATGAAAATACAAGACTGAAGAGAGTGGCACATGAACTAGATCAGTAGGTAGTACCTCATCTCCTAGATTGGGTTACCCCACAACCACAAATTAAACCATATAGATATGTATGGGAACTACATTTGAAATATTTGATAATTAAATAGTTCCTTATAATCTTGAATTTATATCTAAATTAGTATATGGAAAGATTTAATGGGATAACTCTAGTAGTTTTGAAAGATAGTTTGGTTGGTATGAAGGTTCAACATAACCGAGAGTAAGTAAAGGAGACACATTGTGTAATCAAGTGAAGATTGGTAGGAAAGAATATTGTGAGTTGGTAGGTCAAGAAAAGAGCATTTATTGTATAGTACCTAACCATTTGAGATCCTAATCATCTTTTATACTATAAAAAGATGATTTGACACTTTATTTGTTACCTTGCATTTGAGAGAACTAAAGAGCAATTTTGAGAAAATTTCACAAGCTTATAGATTTTGATATGAAACAAGAGAATTTGATAGGACTTTGAGATTTGGTGGATTTCAAATAATGCCCTATCTATTTAACTAATAATTGATGAAGTATCTCCAAACAATTTCAAAAGTGTCAATCAACAAAAGTCAAACAATCACACCCAAAGTTTCTCAACCAAGACAAATATATGTTACATCTAGAGGTAGATACCAAGACAGATGGAACAATAGTTTTTTCATGTTTTCTTCCTAGGCTTTTATTAGTTTGAAACATTAGGTCATATTACACTACAAGATTGGCAAAATGTTTGAAAGATAGATTTTTCCCACATTATGTGAGAATGGAATACTCAAAGACATTGTAGTTCCTGCCCTCGTTCACATCTTTTTTGGACATTGTTGTTGTTATTATCAGACTATGATAGATTAGTTTATGGTTGATGGATTAGTGGTATTGTTTTGAGACTATCAGAGATTATGTTATGGATTCAGTGGTTATATGATGAGATCATTTAGACTTTACATTTCATGGATACCTGATGATCATTACATTGTTTTCATTTATTGTTGATGATTATTTAGATGGTTTATTATCTTATGTGTTTTATTATGGATACTTACCCCATACTTGCATGTGTATGGTGTGCACATTTTCTTATTGTATGGTGTTTCTGATATGGTTAAGGAAGGGAGTTGTAGTCACCTGCTTAGTCGGGATCTACACGATGCACCACTTCCTGCCATTGTCTATTTAGCTTAGCATTAGATATATTGTATGTACATGCATGGTTTTTTTGTAGGTTGCAAGTACCAGGTGTCGACTTCCCTGAATTGCCAGGATGAGTGTACCCTATTATACTATCTCAATGATAAGAGAAGGGAGATAAATTCTCAAGTCCAAATCCCAAACCCTTAAGCCAATTGTCCTAGTGAGGTAGGACAAGTATCTGGACCCACCGAATGTGTCGGATGACATGATTCATGATTTTTAACCCTTTAGACTAATTTTGTGTGTATTGCTCTATGATGGGTTTTCATATTTTATCTTGGAGGTCTATGGTGAATTTTCTATTAATTAAGTCTTAACAAATAGATTTAATTAATAAATTAATTATTTGATAAGATTAATATAAAATATCATGATCTTTGATATTTTGATTATAATTAATTAAATGTGAATTAATTGAGGAAAAAGAATTAAATAAAAGAAAATTAAAAATTAAAATTAATAATA